>OV884058.1:79279058-79906994 GCA_930367215.1 Pollenia angustigena | reverse complement strand
CCTAGGATGGTAAAACTTATTAGTTACGTTCTTGTTATTTTGAACCAAAGTCTTATGTTGTGTGACCTGTAAGCGTTCTTTAATCTCGGTTAATGAATTACTGTTAAAACTGTTCATAGTATTAATTGGTTTTTTTTCTGTGACTGAGTGGACTGTATCATTCACCCCTATTGTGTTTGGCGTATTTAAAATACGCCTACGACTGTTTGGTAATAGATTAAAGGAAAAAAGTTCACGTTCTCTTTAATCTATTACCAAACAGTCGTTGGCGTATTTTAAATACGCCAAGCACAATAAGGGTGATTGTATTTGACTGTCGCGAGGAGTATGATCTCCGTAGTATCGTCCAAATTATGTTGAGCTTTAATGCATCTTGCGATTTCCATAAGGGTGGAGTGGAATCTCTCTACCTGGCCATTGCTTTTACTGTGCATTGGAGGAACAAAATATTGTTCCGTATTAAAGTGGTCCCTAAGGAAGGTGCTAATTGCATTTGATCGAAATGCTTTTTCGTTGTCTGACACAATCAATTTCACTTTCCCGAACCTATTCATAATCTGGAAGAGGGCTGTTTTAATATCCACGATTGATCTAGAATCCATAGGTACCACTATTGCGAACTTAGAAAACTTGTCTAAACCAGTTAGAAAGTGCTGCCTATCCGTTATCAAAATATCTATATGGAGTATTTCCCCAGGGTAAGTTGGAATGGGTATTTCTTTGATTCCAATGGTCTGTGGTCTTCGTTGATATTTGTTTTCCTTGCATATTTTACAATTCGCAATGACATACCTCAGTTTCTTCTTTATTTCAAAACAATATTCCTCTATTATCTGCTTAAAATTTTCCTGCATTGATCTATGAGCCCTGTTGTGTTCGGTGGTTACTATTTCCCACTGGTCATCCTCGCGGATGACATCCTTTACTATTCTTTCGGTATGAATGAACCTAGTGGATGGAAATTGCAAAAGCAGACGATCCTGAAACTCCGCTAGTGTCGGGAGATCACATGAGATGGCGTTTGTGCCGGTCGCATTTACGGTATCTCTTAAATAATTTAAAAGGTTGTCAATGGTGTCGTAAACAATTATGTGTCTCAGAAACCGTTGGAAAATTATCTTCCTGACCCTATAGCAGTGAGTACCCTTTGTTATCACGAACTGATTCTTAAATTGGTAAACCAGGGATTTAATAGACCTGATCACATTAGTTAATGATATTTCGTTATGGGCAGTTTCACCGTCTTCGTCTGACATTTGATATATATATTGCCGAGAGAGGGCGTCGGCCACTACGTTATCCCTTCCAGGTTTGTAAAAGAATTTCGGAGCAAATTCCTCTATAAATGCCCGACATCTTTTCATCTTGAAATTTGGATTCCTATCGGACATTGCAAAGGTAAGTGGTTGATGGTCAGTATAAATATGGATCCCTGATATGCCATATAGAAAGTGTCTAAGGTTCTTCAGAGCCCAGACTATTGCGAGGAGCTCCCTTTCGTTTGTGGCATAATTTGCCTCGGCAGCCGAAAGTGTCCTTGATATTATCGTTATGGGTCTTCCGTTTTGCGACAAAACGGCTCCCAGAGCAACCTCAAATGTCCTGTTATAGTCAGGTTATGACAGCAATACATCTTCTGAAGCCAGTATCCTTTGTAGCTTATTGAAAGCCAATAAAGCCTCTTCGTCCAATTAAATTTTAATATTCCTGGAGCTTTTAGCTGCCACATGGCCGTTATCGCCCCTAAGGTATCTGGTCAGAGGTTCCGCTATTTTTGCGTAATCTCTGCCGAATTTCCTATAGTGGCCAGATAATCCTAAAAATTATCTAAGAGTTTTTAAGTTATGTGGGGTCTCGAATTCCAGATTTGTGTTAACTTTCTCGAGGCAGGTCATGATGCCGTCCCTGGTTACCACGAAACCTAGGAAGTTAACTTCCTTCCTGAAAATTTGGATTTTTCTGATGAAATTCTTATACCGGCTTTTTCGAGCTTTTTCGAGCTTTTTCATTACCGTAACTATGTGTTTTAGGTGGCTATACTCGTCCGGCGAATGGATTATAATATCATCCATATAGAATTGGCATATCTCCCCTACCTCGTCGCGTAAGACATCATCTGTGGCCATTTGGAAGATACTCTGCGCATTCTTCAAGCCGAAGGGCAGCCTACAAAATTCGTACTTGCCATTGTTAACTCCAAAGGCCGTTTTCTGTCTGTCCCTTTCATCGAGCATTATTTGATGAAAGCCCGACTTAAGGTCTAGTGTTGAGAAAAACTTTGATTTTCCCAAGTTCGACAGAACTACCGATATATCTGGCATGGGGTACCTATCGCTAATAGTTTTCTCATTTAATTTTCTGAAGTCGATTACTAATCTATGATTTGGTTTGCTGAATTCGTCGATACCCTTCTGCGCCACTACATGTATTGGGGAATTATAGGGGGAGGATAACTCCATAAAAATGCCATCCTTTAAAAGTGACTCAATTTCATTATTAACAAAATTGGACACTGAAACTGGGTAGGGATATGATCTACTATAGATTGGCTCGGCAGTGGTGGTCTGTATTTTTGCCTTCACATTCGTATTAAATGGCAATGATCTTTTTGGATCAGCAAATGAATTTGAATATGCCAGTAAAATTTCCTCGATTTCGCTCCTAATGTCATAAAGTTAATTCTCTCCCCTTCCTTATACGTCGAAGAATTATTTCCTTTCCTTGAATTTCCCTTAGGAATTCGCAACCAATTATTCCGTCGAAGTGTCCTAGTGCCGGTAAAATGTGGTTATATAACCAAAGATTTTCATCCAGGGAGGAGCCCAAGCCGTGGTCCGGTTGGTAGCCAAGGTCAATTAAGGGACTCGGAAGTCCTCTATTGTGTATTGTGTCGCGGGTATCACGGCTTAAGGTGTTGAGGTTTAAGCGGATGCAGATCGAAAGGAGACGCGAGGAGTCACTCCCAAATTATTGAACGTCTGAAGAAGTCTGTAGACGGTGTAATCAACTTCATCACACCCTACTGCACATCCCATCTCGGCAGGAGCGGCTAAAGGAGTTAGCGGGGGTCAGGGCCACATCCAGAAGCCAGCGGCAGCAGTCGCGCACTCGCAACTCCCGCAACAACAGCAGAAGACTCGGCCACAACAGCACCAACAACCACCACGACGGCAGCGGCCACAACAGCGTCAAGGCCAACAACCACCACGTCGGCAGCGGCCACAGCAGCGTCAACTACCATCACAACCCGTTCCCGCGACAATTGGGTCTACGTACCGGAACGACTCGGAGCATCAACTGCGCCGACCAAAGATTGTCAACTCAGCAACACCAACACCAATATAAGTCGAGCTGTTACAACAACAACCATCACAACCACCAACACAATCAGCAGCAGACCATCGACCGAGGGTCCTGATTGCGGCAATAAAATCAATCGCGGAGGTGCTGCGCATCGACTAAACGACTTAGGCCAGTATCCAAGTCCGGAGCATGTACAATCTACATTGTACACTTATGTAGAACATCGTTTTTTTTTATATCTACATTGTACACTTATGTAGAATATCGTTTTTTATATACTGTCAGCGTCAAAATAAAGTGTACAACTGGTTTTCCAATATAAAAAGTGTCATTTTAGCAAAAAATAATTAAAATTTTTAGAAGTTTATTATCATTTACAAAACTTTGGACAATGTTATTACAATTAAAAATTTTAAATACTTTAAAAACAACAAAAACAATACAATAAAAAAAAATAATATACTCCGTTTTAAACGTGTACAGTTTTAAAATACTAAGAAAAGTGAAGTGGCTAATACTTTGATTGATTTCTTTTTGCTTTTAGGACGGCTTCTACATAGTCTCTTTGGCATCAATCCACCCATTTTAAAGTTAGCTCAGTAGACAATTTTGGCTACCCTTCCTGCAGAATTTTATTCAGAGAGTGCTTGCTGCTAATGTTTTTTTTTTTAATTTGTCTGTCCAAATGTTTTCAGATGTTTACTTGAGTTGACATCGAGCGACTATTGGGCTGATCCATCTGTTTTAGGACGTTTTACAAAAGCTAACCCTATCACGCTTCACTTTAGATACTATATTTTTTCCGTTGAATTTCTTATTTCTACCTTTTATCACGTTTTTTTTTGTCCAACTTGCTTTTGTCACTTTTTGGAGCAACGTATTTTTCACAGATGTCAGCAAGCTTGAAGTCTGATCAAATTTGGCAAAGTAGAAATTTAACTTTTTATAACTAACATAACCCTTTTTATATTGGAAACAGGGTTTAAAAAGCTGCAGTCAAAATCAAAAATTTGCTTTTTCTTCCACTTTCTGATTTTTCATTAGACAAAATTAACCGTTGCTTTTACTTCTGATTCATTAAATGAAAACAGTCGCAGTGAAGGCAAAAGCAAAAACGAAAAGTTGAACACAACAAAGAACATCGGCAGCCGACATGTTCGAAAGTGTTTGGTTTGACGGACTGAAACTTTTAATAAATCCCGAAGTTAAAGAAGATGGGACGTTGTGTTCATTGTATGTATATGAAAGCGATAATGTTATTTAAAGTTTTATTTAATTTCAAAAAATTAAAAAAGGATTTGTTAAGCTTTAAAATAAATAAATATGTACATACATATTTATATACGCATGTATTATTTAAAAAAAATATGGAAAACAAAAACACAAACGCAACGTCCCATCTCCGTTAACTACGGGATTTTTTAAAAGTTTCAGTCGGTCAAACAAAACACTTCCGAACATGTTGACTGCCGATGTTCTTTGTTGTGTACAACATTTCGTTTTTTGCTTTTGCCTTCACTGTGACTGTTTTCTTTTTATGAATCAGAAGTAAAGTCAACGGTTTATTTTTGTTCAATGACAAATGAAGATGTCGAAGTTACAGCACAATCTTATGACGCTTACTATCTCAACTGCAGCTTTTTAAACGCTGATTGGAAAACAAGCTGTACACTTTATTTTGACGCTCACAGTATATTCGAATTATTACTCTACGTTACATTATTTATACGTATAAATTTAAATTGAATTTATGAATTGTTAACGGTCAGCCATTTAATTAAAGTATTGATTATTGTGAACTATTTTGAATTAAGATGTAATTGATTGAACTATTGTTATTGAGAATTTGGGAGTACTCTTTAGTACTCTCCAAGGCCAGACTGTCAAGCCTGGTCATAGTAAAAAATAACAAAGATGGAGAAAGTCTAAGGCACTTTACATACAACTTTCACCCATAGCAGTTCACTCCCTCTCATTACTGCACTTTAAATTGCATTTTTTTCATATTTAAATTTGAATTTTTTTAAACTTTGAATATCTTCATTCTTTCTGATAACAGTGATTAAGACACGACGGTAGTCTGGATTGTCTCGGGATATATGGCATGATATATGGCATGATACGGACATGACCCATCACCCGGCTGAACGCGACGCACATCTGGTTGACCCGTGACTATGGCCACGCCAGGCCATAGGGTTATTAACTGTTGTCCTAAGATCTTCCTCAATTATACCTTGTGTAAAGACCTTGTCAAATTTGTTCCCTAGTCTCTTATTTCTTCTAACAAAGACGATTTCCCCAGGATGGTAAAACTTATTAGTTACGTTCTTGTTATTTTGAACCAAGGTCTTATGTTGTGTGACCTGTAAGCGTTCTTTAATCTCGGTTAATGAATTACTGTTAAAACTGTTCATAGTATTAATTGGTTTTTTTTCTGTGACTGAGAAGACTGTATCATTGTATTTGACTGTCGCGAGGAGTATGATCTCCGTAGTATCGTCCACATTATGTTGAGCTTTAATGCGTCTTGCGATTTCCATAAGGGTAGAGTGAAATCTCTCTACCTGGCCATTGCTTTTACTGTGCATTGGAGGAACAAAATATTGTTCCGTATTAAAGTGGTCCCTAAGGAATGTGCTAATTGCATTTGATCGAAATGCTTTTTCGTTGTCTGACACAATCAATTTCACTTTCCCGAACCTATTCATAATCTGGAAGAGGGCTGTTTTAATATCCACGATTGATCTAGAATCCATAGGTACCACTATTGCGAACTTAGAAAACTTGTCTAAACCAGTTAGAAAGTGCTGCCTATCCGTTATCAAAATATCTATATGGAGTATTTCCCCAGGGTAAGTTGGAATGGGTATTTCTTTGATTCCAATGGTCTGTGGTCTTCGTTGATATTTGTTTTCCTTGCATATTTTACAATTCGCAATGACATACCTCAGTTTCTTCTTTATTTCAAAACAATATTCCTCTATTATCTGCTTAAAATTTTCCTGCATTGATCTATGAGCCCTGTTGTGTTCGGTGGTTACTATTTCCCACTGGTCATCCTCGCGGATGACATCCTTTACTATTCTTTCGGTGTGAATGAACCTAGTGGATGGAAATTGCAAAAGCAGACGATCCTGAAACTCCGCTAGTGTCGGGAGATCACATGAGATGGCGTTTGTGCCGGTCGCATTTACGGTATCTCTTAAATAATTTAAAAGGTTGTCAATGGTGTCGTAAACAATTATGTGTCTCAGAAACCGTTGGAAAATTATCTTCCTGACCCTATAGCAGTGAGTACCCTTTGTTATCACGAACTGATTCTTAAATTGGTAAACCAGGGATTTAATAGACCTGATCACATTAGTTAATGATATTTCGTTATGGGCAGTTTCACCGTCTTCGTCTGACATTTGATATATATATTGCCGAGAGAGGGCGTCGGCCACTACGTTATCCCTTCCAGGTTTGTAAAAGAATTTCGGAGCAAATTCCTCTATAAATGCCCGACATCTCTTCATCTTGGAATTTGGATTCCTATCGGACATTGCAAAGGTAAGTGGTTGATGGTCAGTATAAATATGGATCCCTGATATGCCATATAGAAAGTGTCTAAGGTTCTTCAGAGCCCAGACTATTGCGAGGAGCTCCCTTTCGTTTGTGGCATAATTTGCCTCGGCAGCCGAAAGTGTCCTTCATATTATCGTTATGGGTCTTCCGTTTTGCGACAAAACGGCTCCCAGAGCAACCTCAAATGTCCTGTTATAGTCAGGTTATGACAGCAATACATCTTCTGAAGCCAGTATCCTTTGTAGCTTATTGAAAGCCAATAAAGCCTCTTCGTCCAATTTAATTTTAATATTCCTGGAGCTTTTAGCTGCCACATGGCCGTTATCGCCCCTAAGGTATCTGGTCAGAGGTTCCGCTATTTTTGCGTAATCTCTGCCGAATTTCCTATAGTGGCCAGATAATCCTAAAAATTATCTAAGAGTTTTTAAGTTATGTGGGGTCTTGAATTCCAGATTTGTGTTAACTTTCTCGAGGCAGGTCATGATGCCGTCCCTGGTTACCACGAAACCTAGGAAGTTAACTTCCTTCCTGAAAATTTGGATTTTTCTGATGAAATTCTTATACCGGCTTTTTCGAGCTTTTTCATTACCGTATCTATGTGTTTTAGGTGGCTATACTCGTCCGGCGAATGGATTATAATATCATCCATATAGAATTGGCATATCTCCCCTACCTCGTCGCGTAAGACATCATCTGTGGCCATTTGGAAGATACTCTGCGCATTCTTCAAGCCGAAGGGCAGCCTACAAAATTCGTACTTGCCATTGTTAACTCCAAAGGCCGTTTTCTGTCTGTCCCTTTCATCGAGCATTATTTGATGAAAGCCCGACTTAAGGTCTAGTGTTGAGAAAAACTTTGATTTTCCCAAGTTCGACAGAACTACCGATATATCTGGCATGGGGTACCTATCGCTAATAGTTTTCTCATTTAATTTTCTGAAGTCGATTACTAATCTATGATTTGGTTTGCTGAATTCGTCGATACCCTTCTGCGCCACTACATGAATTGGGGAATTATAGGGGGAGGATAACTCCATAAAAATGCCATCCTTTAAAAGTGACTCAATTTCATTATTAACAAAATTGGACACTGAAACTGGGTAGGGATATGATCTACTATAGATTGGCTCGGCAGTGGTGGTCTGTATTTTTGCCTTCACATTCGTATTAAATGGCAATGATCTTTTTGGATCAGCAAATGAATTTGAATATGCCAGTAAAATTTCCTCGATTTCGCTCCTAATGTCATAAAGTTAATTCTCTCCCCTTCCTTATACGTCGAAGAATTATTTCCTTTCCTTGAATTTCCCTTAGGAATTCGCAACCAATTATTCCGTCGAAGTGTCCTAGTGCCGGTAAAATGTGGTTATATAACCAAAGATTTTCATCCAGGGAGGAGCCCAAGTCGTGGTCCGGTTGGTAGCCAAGGTCAATTAAGGGACTCGGAAGTCCTCTATTGTGTATTGTGTCGCGGGTATCACGGCTTAAGGTGTTGAGGTTTAAGCGGATGCAGATCGAAAGGAGACGCGAGGAGTCACTCCCAAATTATTGAACGTCTGAAGAAGTCTGTAGACGGTGTAATCAACTTCATCACACCCTACTGCACATCCCATCTCGGCAGGAGCGGCTAAAGGAGTTAGCGGGGGTCAGGGCCACATCCAGAAGCCAGCGGCAGCAGTCGCGCACTCGCAACTCCCGCAACAACAGCAGAAGACTCGGCCACAACAGCACCAACAACCACCACGACGGCAGCGGCCACAACAGCGTCAAGGCCAACAACCACCACGTCGGCAGCGGCCACAGCAGCGTCAACTACCATCACAACCCGTTCCCGCGACAATTGGGTCTACGTACCGGAACGACTCGGAGCATCAACTGCGCCGACCAAAGATTGTCAACTCAGCAACACCAACACCAATATAAGTCGAGCTGTTACAACAACAACCATCACAACCACCAACACAATCAGCAGCAGACCATCGACCGAGGGTCCTGATTGCGGCAATAAAATCAATCGCGGAGGTGCTGCGCATCGACTAAACGACTTAGGCCAGTATCCAAGTCCGGAGCATGTACAATCTACATTGTACACTTATGTAGAACATCGTTTTTTTTTATATCTACATTGTACACTTATGTAGAATATCGTTTTTTATATACTGTCAGCGTCAAAATAAAGTGTACAACTGGTTTTCCAATATAAAAAGTGTCATTTTAGCAAAAAATAATTAAAATTTTTAGAAGTTTATTATCATTTACAAAACTTTGGACAATGTTATTACAATTAAAAATTTTAAATACTTTAAAAACAACAAAAACAATACAATAAAAAAAAATAATATACTCCGTTTTAAACGTGTACAGTTTTAAAATACTAAGAAAAGTGAAGTGGCTAATACTTTGATTGATTTCTTTTTGCTTTTAGGACGGCTTCTACATAGTCTCTTTGGCATCAATCCACCCATTTTAAAGTTAGCTCAGTAGACAATTTTGGCTACCCTTCCTGCAGAATTTTATTCAGAGAGTGCTTGCTGCTAATGTTTTTTTTTTTAATTTGTCTGTCCAAATGTTTTCAGATGTTTACTTGAGTTGACATCGAGCGACTATTGGGCTGATCCATCTGTTTTAGGACGTTTTACAAAAGCTAACCCTATCACGCTTCACTTTAGATACTATATTTTTTCCGTTGAATTTCTTATTTCTACCTTTTATCACGTTTTTTTTTGTCCAACTTGCTTTTGTCACTTTTTGGAGCAACGTATTTTTCACAGATGTCAGCAAGCTTGAAGTCTGATCAAATTTGGCAAAGTAGAAATTTAACTTTTTATAACTAACATAACCCTTTTTATATTGGAAACAGGGTTTAAAAAGCTGCAGTCAAAATCAAAAATTTGCTTTTTCTTCCACTTTCTGATTTTTCATTAGACAAAATTAACCGTTGCTTTTACTTCTGATTCATTAAATGAAAACAGTCGCAGTGAAGGCAAAAGCAAAAACGAAAAGTTGAACACAACAAAGAACATCGGCAGCCGACATGTTCGAAAGTGTTTGGTTTGACGGACTGAAACTTTTAATAAATCCCGAAGTTAAAGAAGATGGGACGTTGTGTTCATTGTATGTATATGAAAGCGATAATGTTATTTAAAGTTTTATTTAATTTCAAAAAATTAAAAAAGGATTTGTTAAGCTTTAAAATAAATAAATATGTACATACATATTTATATACGCATGTATTATTTAAAAAAAATATGGAAAACAAAAACACAAACGCAACGTCCCATCTCCGTTAACTACGGGATTTTTTAAAAGTTTCAGTCGGTCAAACAAAACACTTCCGAACATGTTGACTGCCGATGTTCTTTGTTGTGTACAACATTTCGTTTTTTGCTTTTGCCTTCACTGTGACTGTTTTCTTTTTATGAATCAGAAGTAAAGTCAACGGTTTATTTTTGTTCAATGACAAATGAAGATGTCGAAGTTACAGCACAATCTTATGACGCTTACTATCTCAACTGCAGCTTTTTAAACGCTGATTGGAAAACAAGCTGTACACTTTATTTTGACGCTCACAGTATATTCGAATTATTACTCTACGTTACATTATTTATACGTATAAATTTAAATTGAATTTATGAATTGTTAACGGTCAGCCATTTAATTAAAGTATTGATTATTGTGAACTATTTTGAATTAAGATGTAATTGATTGAACTATTGTTATTGAGAATTTGGGAGTACTCTTTAGTACTCTCCAAGGCCAGACTGTCAAGCCTGGTCATAGTAAAAAATAACAAAGATGGAGAAAGTCTAAGGCACTTTACATACAACTTTCACCCATAGCAGTTCACTCCCTCTCATTACTGCACTTTAAATTGCATTTTTTTCATATTTAAATTTGAATTTTTTTAAACTTTGAATATCTTCATTCTTTCTGATAACAGTGATTAAGACACGACGGTAGTCTGGATTGTCTCGGGATATATGGCATGATATATGGCATGATACGGACATGACCCATCACCCGGCTGAACGCGACGCACATCTGGTTGACCCGTGACTATGGCCACGCCAGGCCATAGGGTTATTAACTGTTGTCCTAAGATCTTCCTCAATTATACCTTGTGTAAAGACCTTGTCAAATTTGTTCCCTAGTCTCTTATTTCTTCTAACAAAGACGATTTCCCCAGGATGGTAAAACTTATTAGTTACGTTCTTGTTATTTTGAACCAAGGTCTTATGTTGTGTGACCTGTAAGCGTTCTTTAATCTCGGTTAATGAATTACTGTTAAAACTGTTCATAGTATTAATTGGTTTTTTTTCTGTGACTGAGAAGACTGTATCATTGTATTTGACTGTCGCGAGGAGTATGATCTCCGTAGTATCGTCCACATTATGTTGAGCTTTAATGCGTCTTGCGATTTCCATAAGGGTAGAGTGAAATCTCTCTACCTGGCCATTGCTTTTACTGTGCATTGGAGGAACAAAATATTGTTCCGTATTAAAGTGGTCCCTAAGGAATGTGCTAATTGCATTTGATCGAAATGCTTTTTCGTTGTCTGACACAATCAATTTCACTTTCCCGAACCTATTCATAATCTGGAAGAGGGCTGTTTTAATATCCACGATTGATCTAGAATCCATAGGTACCACTATTGCGAACTTAGAAAACTTGTCTAAACCAGTTAGAAAGTGCTGCCTATCCGTTATCAAAATATCTATATGGAGTATTTCCCCAGGGTAAGTTGGAATGGGTATTTCTTTGATTCCAATGGTCTGTGGTCTTCGTTGATATTTGTTTTCCTTGCATATTTTACAATTCGCAATGACATACCTCAGTTTCTTCTTTATTTCAAAACAATATTCCTCTATTATCTGCTTAAAATTTTCCTGCATTGATCTATGAGCCCTGTTGTGTTCGGTGGTTACTATTTCCCACTGGTCATCCTCGCGGATGACATCCTTTACTATTCTTTCGGTGTGAATGAACCTAGTGGATGGAAATTGCAAAAGCAGACGATCCTGAAACTCCGCTAGTGTCGGGAGATCACATGAGATGGCGTTTGTGCCGGTCGCATTTACGGTATCTCTTAAATAATTTAAAAGGTTGTCAATGGTGTCGTAAACAATTATGTGTCTCAGAAACCGTTGGAAAATTATCTTCCTGACCCTATAGCAGTGAGTACCCTTTGTTATCACGAACTGATTCTTAAATTGGTAAACCAGGGATTTAATAGACCTGATCACATTAGTTAATGATATTTCGTTATGGGCAGTTTCACCGTCTTCGTCTGACATTTGATATATATATTGCCGAGAGAGGGCGTCGGCCACTACGTTATCCCATCCAGGTTTGTAAAAGAATTTCGGAGCAAATTCCTCTATAAATGCCCGACATCTCTTCATCTTGGAATTTGGATTCCTATCGGACATTGCAAAGGTAAGTGGTTGATGGTCAGTATAAATATGGATCCCTGATATGCCATATAGAAAGTGTCTAAGGTTCTTCAGAGCCCAGACTATTGCGAGGAGCTCCCTTTCGTTTGTGGCATAATTTGCCTCGGCAGCCGAAAGTGTCCTTCATATTATCGTTATGGGTCTTCCGTTTTGCGACAAAACGGCTCCCAGAGCAACCTCAAATGTCCTGTTATAGTCAGGTTATGACAGCAATACATCTTCTGAAGCCAGTATCCTTTGTAGCTTATTGAAAGCCAATAAAGCCTCTTCGTCCAATTTAATTTTAATATTCCTGGAGCTTTTAGCTGCCACATGGCCGTTATCGCCCCTAAGGTATCTGGTCAGAGGTTCCGCTATTTTTGCGTAATCTCTGCCGAATTTCCTATAGTGGCCAGATAATCCTAAAAATTATCTAAGAGTTTTTAAGTTATGTGGGGTCTTGAATTCCAGATTTGTGTTAACTTTCTCGAGGCAGGTCATGATGCCGTCCCTGGTTACCACGAAACCTAGGAAGTTAACTTCCTTCCTGAAAATTTGGATTTTTCTGATGAAATTCTTATACCGGCTTTTTCGAGCTTTTTCATTACCGTATCTATGTGTTTTAGGTGGCTATACTCGTCCGGCGAATGGATTATAATATCATCCATATAGAATTGGCATATCTCCCCTACCTCGTCGCGTAAGACATCATCTGTGGCCATTTGGAAGATACTCTGCGCATTCTTCAAGCCGAAGGGCAGCCTACAAAATTCGTACTTGCCATTGTTAACTCCAAAGGCCGTTTTCTGTCTGTCCCTTTCATCGAGCATTATTTGATGAAAGCCCGACTTAAGGTCTAGTGTTGAGAAAAACTTTGATTTTCCCAAGTTCGACAGAACTACCGATATATCTGGCATGGGGTACCTATCGCTAATAGTTTTCTCATTTAATTTTCTGAAGTCGATTACTAATCTATGATTTGGTTTGCTGAATTCGTCGATACCCTTCTGCGCCACTACATGAATTGGGGAATTATAGGGGGAGGATAACTCCATAAAAATGCCATCCTTTAAAAGTGACTCAATTTCATTATTAACAAAATTGGACACTGAAACTGGGTAGGGATATGATCTACTATAGATTGGCTCGGCAGTGGTGGTCTGTATTTTTGCCTTCACATTCGTATTAAATGGCAATGATCTTTTTGGATCAGCAAATGAATTTGAATATGCCAGTAAAATTTCCTCGATTTCGCTCCTAATGTCATAAAGTTAATTCTCTCCCCTTCCTTATACGTCGAAGAATTATTTCCTTTCCTTGAATTTCCCTTAGGAATTCGCAACCAATTATTCCGTCGAAGTGTCCTAGTGCCGGTAAAATGTGGTTATATAACCAAAGATTTTCATCCAGGGAGGAGCCCAAGTCGTGGTCCGGTTGGTAGCCAAGGTCAATTAAGGGACTCGGAAGTCCTCTATTGTGTATTGTGTCGCGGGTATCACGGCTTAAGGTGTTGAGGTTTAAGCGGATGCAGATCGAAAGGAGACGCGAGGAGTCACTCCCAAATTATTGAACGTCTGAAGAAGTCTGTAGACGGTGTAATCAACTTCATCACACCCTACTGCACATCCCATCTCGGCAGGAGCGGCTAAAGGAGTTAGCGGGGGTCAGGGCCACATCCAGAAGCCAGCGGCAGCAGTCGCGCACTCGCAACTCCCGCAACAACAGCAGAAGACTCGGCCACAACAGCACCAACAACCACCACGACGGCAGCGGCCACAACAGCGTCAAGGCCAACACGTCGGCAGCGGCCACAGCAGCGTCAACTACCATCACAACCCGTTCCCGCGACAATTGGGTCTACGTACCGGAACGACTCGGAGCATCAACTGCGCCGACCAAAGATTGTCAACTCAGCAACACCAAGACCAATACAAGTCGAGTTGTTACAACAACAACCATCACAACCACCAACACAATCAGCAGCAGACCATCGACCGAGGGTCCTGATTGCGGCAATAAAATCAATCGCGGAGGTGCTGCGCATCGACTAAACGACTTAGGCCAGTATCCAAGTCCGGAGCATGTACAATCTACATTGTACACTTATGTAGAACATCGTTTTTTTTTTATATCTACATTGTACACTTATGTAGAATATCGTTTTTTATATACTGTCAGCGTCAAAATAAAGTGTACAACTGGTTTTCCAATATAAAAAGTGTCATTTTAGCAAAAAATAATTAAAATTTTTAGAAGTTTATTATCATTTACAAAACTTTGGACAATGTTATTACAATTAAAAATTTGAAATACTTTAAAAACAACAAAAACAATACAATAAAAAAAATAATATACTCCGTTTTAAACGTGTACAGTTTTAAAATACTAAGAAAAGTGAAGTGGCTAATACTTTGATTGATTTCTTTTTGCTTTTAGGACGGCTTCTACATAGTCTCTTTGGCATCAATCCACCCATTTTAAAGTTAGTTCAGTAGACAATTTTGGCTACCCTTCCTGCAGAATTTTATTCAGAGAGTGCTTGCTGCTAATGTTTTTTTTTTTAATTTGTCTGTCCAAATGTTTTCAGATGTTTACTTGAGTTGACATCGAGCGACTATTGGGCTGATCCATCTGTTTTAGGACGTTTTACAAAAGCTAACCCTATCACGCTTCACTTAAGATACTATATTTTTTCCGTTGAATTTCTTATTTCTACCTTTTATCACGTTTTTTTTTGTCCAACTTGCTTTTGTCACTTTTTGGAGCAACGTATTTTTCACAGATGTCAGCAAGCTTGAAGTCTGATCAAATTTGCCAAAGTAGAAATTTAACTTTTTATAACTAACATAACCCTTTTTATATTGGAAACAGGGTTTAAAAGGTTCAGTCAAAATCAAAAATTTGCTTTTTCTTCCACTTTCTGATTTTTCATTAGACAAAATTAACCGTTGCTTTTACTTCTGATTCATTAAATGAAAACAGTCGCAGTGAAGGCAAAAGCAAAAACGAAAAGTTGAACACAACAAAGAACATCGGCAGCCGACATGTTCGAAAGTGTTTGGTTTGACAGACTGAAACTTTTAATAAATCCCGAAGTTAAAGAAGATGGGACGTTGTGTTCATTGTATGTATATGAAAGCGATAATGTTATTTAAAGTTTTATTTAATTTCAAAAAATTAAAAAAGGATTTGTTAAGCTTTAAAATAAATAAATATGTACATACATATTTATATACGCATGTATTATTTAAAAAAAATATGGAAAACAAAAACACAAACGCAACGTCCCATCTCCGTTAACTACGGGATTTTTTAAAAGTTTCAGTCGGTCAAACAAAACACTTCCGAACATGTTGACTGCCGATGTTCTTTGTTGTGTACAACATTTCGTTTTTTGCTTTTGCCTTCACTGTGACTGTTTTCTTTTTATGAATCAGAAGTAAAGTCAACGGTTTATTTTTGTTCAATGACAAATGAAGATGTCGAAGTTACAGCACAATCTAATGACGTTTACTATCTCAACTGCAGCTTTTTAAACGCTGATTGGAAAACAAGCTGTACACTTTATTTTGACGCTCACAGTATATTCGAATTTATTAATTATTACTCTACGTTACATTATTTATACGTATAAATTTAAATTGAATTTATGAATTGTTAACGGTCAGCCATTTAATTAAAGTATTGATTATTGTGAACTATTTTGAATTAAGATGTAATTGATTGAACTATTGTTATTGAGAATTTGGGAGTACTCTGTAGTACTCTCCAAGGCCAGACTGTCAAGCCTGGTCATAGTAAAAAATAACAAAGATGGAGAAAGTCTAAGGCACTTTACATACAACTTTCACCCATAGCAGTTCACTCCCTCTCATTACTGCACTTTAAATTGCATTTTTTTCATATTTAAATTTGAATTTTTTTAAACTTTGAATATCTTCATTCTTTCTGATAACAGTGATTAAGACACGACGGTAGTCTGGATTGTCTCGGGATATATGGCATGATACGGACATGACCCATCACCCGGCTGAACGCGACGCACATCTGGTTGACCCGTGACTATGGCCACGCCAGGCCATAGGGTTATTAACTGTTGTCCTAAGATCTTCCTCAATTATACCTTGTGTAAAGACCTTGTCAAATTTGTTCCCTAGTCTCTTATTTCTTCTAACAAAGACGATTTTCCTAGGATGGTAAAACTTATTAGTTACGTTCTTGTTATTTTGAACCAAAGTCTTATGTTGTGTGACCTGTAAGCGTTCTTTAATCTCGGTTAATGAATTACTGTTAAAACTGTTCATAGTATTAATTGGTTTTTTTTCTGTGACTGAGTGGACTGTATCATTCACCCCTATTGTGTTTGGCGTATTTAAAATACGCCTACGACTGTTTGGTAATAGATTAAAGGAAAAAAGTTCACGTTCTCTTTAATCTATTACCAAACAGTCGTTGGCGTATTTTAAATACGCCAAGCACAATAAGGGTGATTGTATTTGACTGTCGCGAGGAGTATGATCTCCGTAGTATCGTCCAAATTATGTTGAGCTTTAATGCATCTTGCGATTTCCATAAGGGTGGAGTGGAATCTCTCTACCTGGCCATTGCTTTTACTGTGCATTGGAGGAACAAAATATTGTTCCGTATTAAAGTGGTCCCTAAGGAAGGTGCTAATTGCATTTGATCGAAATGCTTTTTCGTTGTCTGACACAATCAATTTCACTTTCCCGAACCTATTCATAATCTGGAAGAGGGCTGTTTTAATATCCACGATTGATCTAGAATCCATAGGTACCACTATTGCGAACTTAGAAAACTTGTCTAAACCAGTTAGAAAGTGCTGCCTATCCGTTATCAAAATATCTATATGGAGTATTTCCCCAGGGTAAGTTGGAATGGGTATTTCTTTGATTCCAATGGTCTGTGGTCTTCGTTGATATTTGTTTTCCTTGCATATTTTACAATTCGCAATGACATACCTCAGTTTCTTCTTTATTTCAAAACAATATTCCTCTATTATCTGCTTAAAATTTTCCTGCATTGATCTATGAGCCCTGTTGTGTTCGGTGGTTACTATTTCCCACTGGTCATCCTCGCGGATGACATCCTTTACTATTCTTTCGGTATGAATGAACCTAGTGGATGGAAATTGCAAAAGCAGACGATCCTGAAACTCCGCTAGTGTCGGGAGATCACATGAGATGGCGTTTGTGCCGGTCGCATTTACGGTATCTCTTAAATAATTTAAAAGGTTGTCAATGGTGTCGTAAACAATTATGTGTGTCAGAAACCGTTGGAAAATTATCTTCCTGACCCTATAGCAGTGAGTACCCTTTGTTATCACGAACTGATTCTTAAATTGGTTAACCGGGGATTTAATAGACCTGATCACATTAGTTAATGATATTTCGTTATGGGCAGTTTTACCGTCTTCGTCTGACATTTGATATATATATTGCCGAGAGAGGGCGTAGGCCACTACGTTATCCCTTCCAGGTTTGTAAAAGAATTTCGGAGCAAATTCCTCTATAAATGCCCGACATCTCTTCATCTTGGAATTTGGATTCCTATCGGACATTGCAAAGGTAAGTGGTTGATGGTCAGTATAAATATGGATCCCTGATATGCCATATAGAAAGTGTCTAAGGTTCTTCAGAGCCCAGACTATTGCGAGGAGCTCCCTTTCGTTTGTGGCATAATTTGCCTCGGCAGCCGAAAGTGTCCTTGATATTATCGTTATGGGTCTTCCGTTTTGCGACAAAACGGCTCCCAGAGCAACCTCAAATGTCCTGTTATAGTCAGGTTATGACAGCAATACATCTTCTGAAGCCAGTATCCTTTGTAGCTTATTGAAAGCCAATAAAGCCTCTTCGTCCAATTTAATTTTAATATTCCTGGAGCTTTTAGCTGCCACATGGCCGTTATCGCCCCTAAGGTATCTGGTCAGAGGTTCCGCTATTTTTGCGTAATCTCTGCCGAATTACCTATAGTGGCCAGATAAGCCTTAAAATTATCTAAGAGTTTTTAAGTTATGTGGGGTCTCGAATTCCAGAATTGTCTTAACTTTCTCGAGGCAGGTCATGATGCCGTCCCTGGTTACCACGAAACCTAGGAAGTTAACTTCCTTCCTGAAAATTTGGATTTTTCTGATGAAATTCTTATACCGGCTTTTTCGAGCTTTTTCATTACCGTATCTATGTGTTTTAGGTGGCTATACTCGTCCGGCGAATGGATTATAATATCATCCATATAGAATTGGCATATCTCCCCTACCTCGTCGCGTAAGACATCATCTATGGCCATTTGAAAGATACTCTGCGCATTCTTCAAGCCGAAGGGCAGCCTACAAAATTCGTACTTGCCATTGTTAACTCCAAAGGCCGTTTTCTGTCTGTCCCTTTCATCGAGCATTATTTGATGAAAGCCCGACTTAAGGTCTAGTGTTGAGAAAAACTTTGATTTTCCCAAGTTCGACAGAACTACCGCTATATCTGGCATGGGGTACCTATCGCTAATAGTTTTCTCATTTAATTTTCTGAAGTCGATTACTAATCTATGATTTGGTTTGCTGAATTCGTCGATACCCTTCTGCGCCACTACATGTATTGGGGAATTATAGGGGGAGGATAACTCCATAAAAATGCCATCCTTTAAAAGTGACTCAATTTCATTATTAACAAAATTGGACACTGAAACTGGGTAGGGATATGATCTACTATAGATTGGCTCGGCAGTGGTGGTCTGTATTTTTGCCTTCACATTCGTATTAAATGGCAATGATCTTTTTGGATCAGCAAATGAATTTGAATATGCCAGTAAAATTTCCTCGATTTCGCTCCTAATGTCATAAAGTTAATTCTCTCCCCTTCCTTATACGTCGAAGAATTATTTCCTTTCCTTGAATTTCCCTTAGGAATTCGCAACCAATTATTCCGTCGAAGTGTCCTAGTGCCGGTAAAATGTGGTTATATAACCAAAGATTTTCATCCAGGGAGGAGCCCAAGCCGTGGTCCGGTTGGTAGCCAAGGTCAATTAAGGGACTCGGAAGTCCTCTATTGTGTATTGTGTCGCGGGTATCACGGCTTAAGGTGTTGAGGTTTAAGCGGATGCAGATCGAAAGGAGACGCGAGGAGTCACTCCCAAATTATTGAACGTCTGAAGAAGTCTGTAGACGGTGTAATCAACTTCATCACACCCTACTGCACATCCCATCTCGGCAGGAGCGGCTAAAGGAGTTAGCGGGGGTCAGGGCCACATCCAGAAGCCAGCGGCAGCAGTCGCGCACTCGCAACTCCCGCAACAACAGCAGAAGACTCGGCCACAACAGCACCAACAACCACCACGACGGCAGCGGCCACAACAGCGTCAAGGCCAACAACCACCACGTCGGCAGCGGCCACAGCAGCGTCAGCTACCATCACAACCCGTTCCCGCGACAATTGGGTCTACGTACCGGAACGACTCGGAGCATCAACTGCGCCGACCAAAGATTGTCAACTCAGCAACACCAACACCAATACAAGTCGAGCTGTTACAACAACAACCATCACAACCACCAACACAATCAGCAGCAGACCATCGACCGAGGGTCCTGATTGCGGCAATAAAATCAATCGCGGAGGTGCTGCGCATCGACTAAACTTACTTAGGCCAGTATCCAAGTCCGGAGCATGTACAATCTACATTGTACACTTATGTAGAACATCGTTTTTTTTTATATCTACATTGTACACTTATGTAGAATAACGTTTTTTATATACTGTCAGCGTCAAAATAAAGTGTACAACTGGTTTTCCAATATAAAAAGTGTCATTTTAGCAAAAAATAATTAAAATTTTTAGAAGTTTATTATCATTAACAAAACTTTGGACAATGTTATTACAATTAAAAATTTGAAATACTTTAAAAACAACAAAAACAAAACAACAAAAACAAACAATACAAAACTAATATACTCCGTTTTAAACGTGTACAGTTTTAAAATACTAAGAAAAGTGAAGTGGCTAATACTTTGATTGATTTCTTTTTGCTTTTAGGACGGCTTCTACATAGTCTCTTTGGCATCAATCCACCCATTTTAAAGTTAGCTCAGTAGACAATTTTGGCTACCCTTCCTGCAGAATTTTATTCAGAGAGTGCTTGCTGCTAATGTTTTTTTTTTTTTAATTTGTCTGTCCAAATGTTTTCAGATGTTTACTTGAGTTGACATCGAGCGACTATTGGGCTGATCCATCTGTTTTAGGACATTTTACAAAAGCTAACCCTATCACGCTTCACTTTAGATACTATATTTTTTCCGTTGAATTTCTTATTTCTACCTTTTATCACGTTTTTTTTTGTCCAACTTGCTTTTGTCACTTTTTGGAGCAACGTATTCTTCACAGATGTCAGCAAGCTTGAAGTCTGATCAAATTTGGCAAAGTAGAAATTTAACTTTTTATAACTAACATAACCCTTTTTATATTGGAAACAGGGTTTAAAAAGCTGCAGTCAAAATCAAAAATTTGCTTTTTCTTCCACTTTCTGATTTTTCATTAGACAAAATTAACCGTTGCTTTTACTTCTGATTCATTAAATGAAAACAGTCGCAGTGAAGGCAAAAGCAAAAACGAAAAGTTGAACACAACAAAGAACATCGGCAGCCGACATGTTCGAAAGTGTTTGGTTTGACAGACTGAAACTTTTAATAAATCCCGAAGTTAAAGAAGTTGGGACGTTGTGTTCATTGTATGTATATGAAAGCGATTAAAAACTCTTTAAATATCTTCATTCTTTCTGATAACAGTGATGAAGACACGACGGTAGTCTGGATTGTCTCGGGATATATGGCGCATGATCACGGACATGACCCATCACCCGGCTGAACGCGACGCACATCTGGTTGACCCGTGACTATTAACTGATGGTTTGACGAAAGGGGAAAGAGTTGGCGCTGGTTTATACATAGAGTAACCGTATATAAGTTTCCTTTCGTCTGGCATACTGTAGCAAGGCTGCCATTGCTTCTCTAACGGCTGTCTACACGACATCTAGGTTAACTATAGAATGTCGGATGTCTTTGAATGGGATTACAAAGCATTCAAGGGTAGCGCTAGTAAGTATGGATACCAGGACATTCGGAATGCCCTGACAACCAGCAAGCACACGATCTGGTCAAAGGAGGTTAGCCTTCCAATGGCTTACTTACTGAGGTCACTTATCAAGCACGAGTCTAATAGAATTGCGCAGTTTGCTGCTATATATCCAGGACACTGTGGCCTGGCTACGATAAACGGAGGGACCAAATTAGAACCGTGGTATCAGTTGTAACGGACACTGGCCTTTTGGGACTCATGCTAGGAGAATGGGTCTGGAATTCAATGACTACTGTAGAAGTTGTCATAATGAGGAGAAAGAGGAAACGGTGTTTCACTTTCTCGGTCAATGTCCTGGGCTACGGGGCATGAGGGCAAAATACCTGGGAGAACCGGTGCTTTCCTGCTATGAGGATATATCTGCGATAGAACTTAGGTCACTTCTTCTCTTCATTAAGGCTAGATTACACTATTATACTTTGTATTAATACATGTCAAAAACTCAAGTAATATGACAAAGAGTTATAGTGTGAATGCAATGTGTCACGAAAATGACAAGTATTATGAAAAAAGTTTGACATCCCATACGACTTCATCGTTTTTTGAAAAATTTCTAAACAATAATACTTTTCATTGGATCAGGGTTGCATTTTATTTCATGTGTGAGTGTTTATACTTTGCGTGATGGTGTGAACACAAACTGTCATGTTACATTCGATTTTTTGACAGTCGCAACAAAACTCATTAGATTTCTATCGCACAAAGTATTATAGAATACGTAAGACTTGTGAGATAGTGTAATCTAGGCTTTAGGAATACGAATTGGTTAAATTCTGCTCTGACGCCATCTCAGAACTGCTCTATAGGATGGATATCACAAAGCGATTACTGATTGACCCGAGTGAGCTGTCTCTCGCTGGCTGCCCATGGAAACTAATTAGTTTTTAGATTATAATCCAAAACTTTGTAACCTGGCTCTCCTGAAAAATTTGATTTTAAGACATATATGGTTGTTATGAAAATCACAGCATTACCGAAAGTTAAGTACTCAAACATTTATTTGCAGTTGGTTAACGACATTATAATCTAAAAAAAATTATTAATAAATTGATTTCAAGTGCTATTTCGAAAATAAAAAGTAAGGCCCCTATTACGGTTTAAATTTCTAAATTTTTGTATTATGGTTTACAACTTTGCTAAATTGCGGTGAACAAAAACGTAACAAAAATTACAACTGATCACAACCAGTTGTATTTATTACAACTCAACTGAGTTCAGTTGTAAACCGTAATAGGGGCCTAAATATTATTGCTAATGAATAATACATTTCGTTTAAGTTTTTTTGTAATAAACTTTTATTTACTTAATTATATTTATGAAAGAGACGAAACGCATTAAGTTTATTTATTATTACTATACTTAGCTGATAATATAATAAAAATAAGTTAGGTTTACATTTTTATATTTATTCTTAACTTGTAGATTACAAATAAAAATGCATATTTACAAAACCATAAGCAATGGTTTGATATTTTGCTTAATTCGACTGTACAAAATTCTATTTATAATAATTTAAAGTTAACATATATTTACTATTTCTAAGAAAGCAATCGAACTTGTTGCAATACCAAAAATTTTTTAATATGTACTTCGGTTTTTTACACATTTTTTAAAACAAAATATTTAAGTGTCTCAAAACTAGTAACTTTGTTAAGTAAAATTAACTATACTTAATTACGACTGACTAACTACACATTCTCGAAAATTCTTTATTTTTTGAACAAAAAACGATTCTAATGCTTCAGCACATTTATAAAAAGATGATTCCTTTGGATTATAATAGCGGCAGTTGTCGAATATTTTCGTCATATCACCAATGAATTCCGAGAGTTTAGAATATATATTCTTGTTTAAGTTTTCTTCTATTTGTTTTAAATCTAAAAGTGAAAAATAAAATTAAGTTTTTAATAAAATATAGTAATTATTATAAAAAATTAATATTAAATATATTAAAAGCAATTCATGCATTATTTTTCGAAAAAGAAACTACTTTTTTTGTTCTATTTATAAAAGTTTTAGCATTTCTTTTAACGTTTTATTATACTTTGCTAGTTGAAAAAACAGACAAGCCGGGCACATGGCGTTTTAACATAATTCGGGGACGCTGAATCCAGTGGTGCCCGCGGTTTTTTCAGATTGGCTCTGGTTTTCGAGATATACCGTTATTTCGAAAATGGAGGAGGTTGCACAACATATATTCGCGTAACTCAAAAACGGTTTAGTTTATTGAAATTACTAAAAAAAATCGAAATTCCGCAATAAAATTTCATTTCAGAAAAGTAAAACTCTTTTTCTAATATGAGTAGTCGTTATTGAAACATAATTTTTTTTTTTGAAAAAAAAAAATTAATTTTTTTTATCAAAATTTCGAAATTTTTGTTTTTTTAAAAATTCATAAAAAATTAAAAAATGCAGCTATGCTTCTATTTTTTGCAGACTTATAAAAAACGAAGCTACAAACAAAACAAGCCATAAATGATTAAAATCTGTTTGCAACTTTTGATTTTATTCACAAAAGTCGACAAATTTTAATTAATTTAAGAATTTCATAAAACGCAATATTTGTATGGGAGCCCCCTAAGGGATGGTGATAAAGAAAGGGAAAGTATAATTTGAGAACATGTTAAGAACAAAAAACTAATGGAGGCCAGTCATACATTTTATCATCCTAGGGGCAACTCCTGGGCATTTATGGGACTTTTTCTTCAATGTATTTCTAGTCTGCATTGATGTAGAAGCCCCCTTAAGGAATGGAGATAGCGGGTGGTTATGTTAGAAATAAATGATTGAGATGAAAAATAAAGTGGGGTTGGTCATACATTTGACCCATCTAGGGGCATCCTAGGCGCTGCAGGGGCCAAATTTAAGACTAGGGTGCTACGCATATAAAAAACAAAGTTCCAAATAAAATAAGCTATAAGTGATTAAAGTCTGTCTACAACTTTTAATTTTTTCATAATAGATTAAATTTTTTTATTTCTTAAATAAACCAAACTTAAAAATTTTAAAACTTAATTAATTAAAGTAAAAGTTTTTATTTAGAAATTTATTTTTCTTCCTCCTGCAGATTCCAACAAATATCCCCTACTAGCGAATCAAGTTGTTTGCCGCTGTACCAGTGTTCGAGCCTGGCAGTTACTTGGTGAAATCTCTCGCCATGTTCATCAGACTCGGCTGGTGATTGTTCATTAAGTTTTTCTTCATGGTAATGCAAAAAATGTATTTTCAATGACATTCTAACGTTTAAGTTTTTAAATGCGGTTAGCATATTTTTGATTAAAATTCGCCAGTTTTCAGACCGATGATTTCCTAATACATTTTCTATTACTGATTTCACACAATTCCAGGCCAATAGCTCGATATCATTCAATACAACCTCAAATTGATGGTCCTTCATAAGACGACGAATGTCCGGTCCATTAAGAATTCCTTTAAAATAAAAACATTATGATATGAAATATAAATCTAATTTAATAAAGTACAGTATAACCCGGTTAATTACCCCACGCTTAAATGCCTTTCACGCTTATTTACCTCGAGTTTTAAATCCCCGTTTTTTTCTTCCATTTTTTAAACAAAAATCCACGTTTAATTGCCATACGCTTAATTACCCGATTCGGATAATTGCCTTAAAAATGTAACTCCCAAAACAAAATTATACCTAAATTTCATTCGTTTAATTGCCTCAGTACTATTTTACAAAAACTCAGCAAGTAATGCAACCAAGTTTTGCATGTTAATAATTTGAAAATATGCACTAAATTTGTTTTTAAAAATATGCCTAAAAAACAAAATATGGCTTGATTAAAAGCCAAATATTCAACAAATTAATATTTGCATTAAAAGTTATGTTATGAGGTCAAGATTCATATAAGAGTTATCCAAATACACCAATTTTATGAGATATTTTGTCTTAAAGAGATTAAAGTTTGAAGTTTGCATGGGGACTATGTGATATTATCGACCGATTCTTACAATTTACATAGGTTTCGTTCTTATGACAATTATTTATTTATTTTATTCACAGTAATATATAAAAGCCTCCTAGGCCAACTAACATATATTACAATGATATATTCCTGAATAAAAATACATTTTAATTTTAATACATAGTTATAAACATACTTTCACTTATAATTATTTAAAAAAAAAAACTCATTCAATAGCTTCAATTAAATTCAATTAAACGTATTTACCCATTTTTTATCAAATTATCTAAAAACTGCTACCTTAACTTTTCGCACAAGGTTTACATGGACATACAACCAGCAAGATGGACGGACGGACGGACACGAAAAGATTACTTAAAAAAGTGTTTCTGATTCGATCGTTTACTAAACGATGCGTCTAGGTTTCTATGTTATAAGTTGCGAAAAACATTTATCTTCAACAAAAACTTGCTTTGGCTTAAAATTGTACAGTGAAAATTTAATGAAGGTGGCGAAATTAAAGCAACAGAAAATTCATCTGTTAACCAGAATTTTAAGCAATTTTTTTTTTTTTTTGCTTAACATGTATTAAAATATGTTTTATAAACTTAAAATATGTGTGCAATAAAAATGCAGCAATGGCTAAAATATGGAAATTATTTACAAACAAATCGATACCAAAATTCATTTAAAGTTCTAAACGCATAAAGATATTGTTTCTGCATTCGTTGGTCGCACAAAAAAAACCATGAAATTGCATATTTACGGCCTCCGAATTCGCTTAATTACCTCAATGAGGTAGTTAAACGTATTCTTATTATTACCTCAACGAGGTAGTTAAGCGTATTCGTTTAAATGCTTACCCCGCATAATTACCCAAAAATATTGGCATTTTTGTCGAGGTAATTATCCGTGGAATACTGTAGTTACAGTTTATACCTTCTTTTACTTTCATGCCGCTTAATCGTGGACAAATTCGGCGCAATTCGGTAAAAGCAACACCATCTGGGCTCAATGCTTTTATAAAATTTTTTACAATACCCAGTTTGATGTGGAGTGGAGGGAACAAAATCTTTTCGATCGGCACAAGTGGTAATTCAATAACATTATTTCTATGCAATCTGCTTTCCTCACGTAAAGCCCAATCCCGTGTATTGTACTGGTCGCCATCGAAACGCGTATTCCATAAGCACATGAAGCACATATTTTTAGTATAGCCAAATTGCATGCCTCTTAAAAGAGCTACCACTTTTAAATCTGCGCATATTTTCCACTTATGGTCTTCATATTTAATTAACTGTATTATTTTTTTCGTTGATGCGTATGTCTCTTTAATATTTGTGCTTAGTGCTATCGGAATATGACTTTTTAAATTAGTGGCATGTAGCAAAACTGCTTTTAAGCTACTTTTGGAAGAATCAATGAATAAGCGCCAATCTCCAGGATTATATTCATTTTGCATTGTTAAAACCAAGCCACGGATGTCAGTACAATACGCGATAGAATTATTCTCAATTGATTTAAAAAAAAGTCGTAAATGGTCTATGGCGATTGATAGCCCCGTATAATTGTACACCTGGTGCTAAAATATTAGCTCGTTTTAGCTCTGTCTTTGAGATAATTTTAGACGCCGTACCAATATATCCAGACGATCTTGCGTGATTTCATTGTGACTGCATGGAACCGTGATGCATGACGGTTCATACATTGAAGTAGCTGGCCCACCCGCTTCAACAGAATGAATTATTGGGGGAATATGTTCTGTTGGTATTTGGCTATCCGGAACAGGCATTTCATCAGAATGTGGCAGCGGAAATCGAGCATATGTTGTTGCAGTATAAGATATATAAGGCATTTTTCTTCTGTTCATACCCGCTGTATAATTTATGCACGCATAACACTCATCTTCAACATGAACTATGGGATCTCTCCAAATCATTGGAACACCAAATGGCATGGCGTCTCCATTTTTTCCCCACTTGTTTAAATGGTAAATGCAGTGTGTACACACTATTGATGGTGTCCAACTCTTACCATATATAACACTTAAAGAAAAATATGATTCATACAAGGTACTTGTTTCATTAGTGATTTTACGGCGACTTGGCATATTTTTATATTTCCCACACACATAACAAAAGTAATTAAACTTTTTACACGCCTCCAGCTTAGATATTTCAATATAACTGATTAGATACAAGACTGTCAAAGGCTTTAAACTGCACTAATCACTTTCGCAAGCACTTTCCATATGACAGTGAAGGGGTTGAGGAACTCTTATTTATACTGTAATTGTTTTAATCAAAGTACCTGTCGAGACCTTCATGACCATGTTTTGTAAAAATAAAAAAGCCAGAACGATTAATATTTCTACCTGTTCCAGGTATAACAATAGAATATGTTATTTAAGTTTTTTACAAGACCGATTAGTGCGGTTTCGACTGCACAATAAAATACCGTTTTGTGTGGTTTTGCAAGCACAATAAAATACAAAGATGTAAGTATTTATGACTTTATTTCTTAATTCTAAGAATTTTTTAATCGGTAACTGTGGATTTTCCAAAATTCCTACCGCAAAGTGAAAGTGTGGTAATAATGCATGCATATTTCTTTGGAATAGCATACATTTGAATATTTGTTTTGTATTGTAAATGGCACAAAAACAGCAATAAAAAAATTTTACGTCAAAATGTCATTGAAAATAAATTTTCTGCATTGGCACATTCTTCATATATATGTACATATTTTGAATAAAGAATTTAAAAATTAAAAAAAATCCTGTGAAATGCTCCATAACTGCCTAGGAGTCACTCCTAGTGGGATAAAATGTATGACTAACCTCCATTAGTTTTTTGTTCTTAACATTTTCTCAAATTATACTTTCCCTTTATCACCATCCCTTAGGGGGCTCCCATACAAATATTGCGTTTTATGAAATTCTTAAATTAATAAAAATTTGTCGACTTTTGTGAATAAAATCAAAAGTTGCAAACAGATTTTAATCATTTATGGCTTGTTTTTTTTGTAGCTTCGTTTTTTATAAGTCTGCAAAAAAATAGAAGCCTAGCTGCATTTTTTATGAATTTTTAAAAAACAAAAATTTCGAAATTTTGATAAAAAAAATTAATTTTTTTTTCAAAAAAAAAATTATGTTTCAATAACGACTACTCATATTAGAAAAAGAGTTTTACTTTTCAAAAATGAAATTTTATTGCGGAATTTCGATTTTTTTAGTAATTTCCATAAACTAAACCGTTTTTGAGTTACGCGAATATATGTTGTGCAACCCCCTCCATTTTCGAAATAACGGTATATCTCGAAAACCAGAGCCAATCTGAAAAAACCGCGGGCACCACTGGATTCAGCATCCCCGAATTATGTTTAAACGTCATGTGCCCGGCTTGTCACGAAAAAAAAAGTGTCAATTTCATGCACAGTGTTATTATCAATGACTGAAAACAAGTTAATTTGGAATTTTAATAGCAAATATCCTAGAATAAAGCTGACAATAGGCTTGCCAACCGTACTTTATAATAAAGTATTGTACGTTATTTCGAGTAATTGTACTCTATACTTTATGAGAATAATAAAGTACGCAAAAATACTTTATTTAGCATCATTAGATTTATCTAGAATTCAAAATAGATTCAGCTTATATTAGTCAGGGTTTTATTAGTCATAAAATTATAATACTTATTATACAATTTTTTTTTAGAAAAACTAAAGAACTACTAATTAATATTAGTCAGGGCCATTTGTTGATGTTTTTTTATATTGGCAGGACGATTTTTCGAAAAAAAAAAAAAAAAAAAAAAAAAAAACAAAAATCTGACAGCACTATTATACTTGTTTGTTTTGTTTGGGCCGGTTCACACACGTCAAGTTTGACTCGTCAAGGCTTGAGTTTTTAGGAGAGAAGGGAAAAGAGAATGCCATTTCATTTCCCCTCTCTCCTAAAAACTCAAGACTTGACGAGTCAAACTTGACGTGTCTGAGCCGGCACTTTGAGTACAATAATAGCCTGTTTTTAAGACACGAGTGCAAAACCCTTTCAAATTACTGCCTGCTTTTAGATCGCGAGCACAAAAGCGACTCGTTTCACTAAAATTTAAAACAAAATTTCCATTCCAATACAAAATATTTAATACAGACTAGCAGCCGTATTCATAATGAAAATTTGGCATTAAGTTAGCACAAAGTTTATTTATAACACACTTACCAAACTCTGGCTAACGACTTGCTAAACTCTTGTTAACGAGCTGCCAACTTGTGAAAAACAGCTGTTTAATGTTAAACAATTTGGTTGGTTTTATTTAAATTAATACTGTTTTATTTCATATTCGGGTGTGTTCTAGAATCCGAATCCACTCGAAAGTGAATTACTTAACATTTTTGGTGTTCTGCATTTCACATCCACAAGTTTTTATTCGTTTTCAATTAGAGTAGTAATGGGTTGGTGAAAGTAAAACGAATCGACTTTTATTTTAATATTTGATAACATATTTAACAAAAAAATAAATTTTGTTTTTAGCTTAAAATCTTCTTTATCAAATTTAATCAAAAATATATCGTTATCTTAAATGCAAAAGTCCCTAACTTACCCTAAATTTAAAATTTACTGTTTCATTGTTTTGATGTAATTACAGCTTAATTTTTTAACGATTTTTATATTATTTTCAGACAATGTGTTTTTTTAATCGATTTAGCGATCTCAAATTAGTTTTTTTGTTTGTTTAAAATTTTGAGATTTTTCGCGAATTTTAGCCATGTTCGCGATAGAAGCGATTTGTTTCAGTTTTAACGATTTATAATAAATAGTAGACTTTGCTATCATGCCGATGTTAGCAAATTTTTGCGAATTTAGCAATTTTTACCTAATTTTTGCCAATCCTTATAGTTTTAGGGATTTTAATCAATTATATGGCTGGTTTGAAATATTAAAAATTTACGCGATTTGTAGCTATTTTTGCAATTTTTTTTTGTTATTTTCGGACATTTTGTTTTTTTTCACCGATTTAGCGATTTCAAATAAATTTTAGTGTTTGTTTAAAAGTTTGCAATTTTTCGCGAATTTTAGCCATGTTCGCGATAGAAGCGATTTGTTTCAGTTTTAACGATTTATAATAAATAGTAGACTTTGCTATCATGCCGATGTTTTTTTTTTTTTTTTTTTTTTTTTTTTCATTATTTATTTATTGAATCTTCATATATTAAATATGAACTAACAATAATTAATCAAATCTTAACCTAATGCTTTATTTTATGTCCTGCCAGTGCCAGACAAAAATTTTCTTCATCACGGGTTCTGTTCACATATGTAGGTGTTTATCGCTCATCTTAATGGGTAAGTGCTGCAGTGTCTCTTCTTCTTAGGCGAGAGTGGCCGCTATCATTTAAAATATTTCGTGCTAGTGGATTTGGGTGCAACTCTAGCCTTTTCAAATATTTTACCGCATACTTCGTTATAATAGTCCTTACCAGGGGCACATTGAGATCCTTGTGGATATTTGAGTTTTTAACATACCAAGGGGCAGCTGTAATTATTCGAAGAAGTTTATTTTGGCGCCTTTGAATTTTTTCGATATTTGAGGCCGAGGCAGTGCCCCATAGTTGAATACCGTAGCACCATATTGGCTTTAAAATAGCGTTGTAAAGTAGTAGTTTGCAGTCGAGACTAAGAACAGAATTTCTTCCAATAAGCCAGTTAATTTGAATTGCTTTTAGTTTCATTTGGGTTCATTTTGCATCTATATGGCATTTCCATGTTAAACGCCGATCTAGATGAATACCGAGATATGCGATTGTTGAGGCACTAGTTGATTATTGATTTTAATAGGGGGACATGTTTCCCGACGCAAGGTAAATGTTATATGTACGCATTTTTGCTCATTGACCTTTATTCTCCATTGTTTAAACCACAGTTCTAGTTGAAATATATGATTCTGCAGGTATCGAGATGCTTCACGACTGTTCTCGTGTACGCTTAGAAAAGCTGTATCATCAGCAAAAGTTGAGGTTAGGGTGTGATTGTTTGTTGGCATGTCCGAGGTATATATAAGGTAAAAAAGTGGGCCCAGGATGCTTCCCTGAGGGACTCCAGCTTCAATTGGCTGAGGAGAACTTAAAAAATCGCCTTCTTTAATAATAAATTTTCGACCGACCAGGTAGCTTTCTAACAGCTTGTGTGTATTAACCGGTAGGTTTAGCTTCAACTTATGTAACAAGCCTACATGCCAGACTTTGTCAAAAGCTTGAGAAACATCTATGAAAAGAGCGGAGCAATATTTTCTTTCTTCAAAGGCTTTTCTTATGGCGTTTACTATCCGATGGGTTTGTTCAATTGTGCTATGCTCTCTTCTGAAGCCGAATTGATGATTGGGTATACACCCACTGTCATTTAAAATTGGGGTTAATTTTTACGCTAAGAGCTTCTCAATCAGCTTTGATATATTAGATAATAAGCTAATAGGCCTATATGACTCAACTTTTGTGTGATCTTTTCCTGGCTTTGGTATCATCGTTATTAAGGAGACCTTCCATTCTTGAGGGTAGTATTCAAGTCGTAAAATAGCATTAAAAATATAAAGAATAATTTTCTTTGCTATGCGAGGTAGCTCCAAAAGCATTTTGTTACTGATTTTATCAATACCAGGTGCCTTCTTGGTGTTTAATTCACAAATAGCCCTTTCTAATTCCCTTATCTTAAATCTTAGGGGGATAGCTGCTCTAACATTAACAGGCGGCAACTCGTGCGCTGTATCGTCAGGTATATTTTGGGTAAATACGTTTTTCAAATGATTTACAAACAGGTTTCCTTTTTCATTATCATTTCTTGCCCAACTTCCATTCAAGTTTCTTAATGGTGGTTTCGAGATAACTGGTCTTTTGAGGTTTCTAGCTGCCCGCCATAATGAGTAGCCTGATTGTGGAGTTACATCCAAGTCCTTAAGATATTTTTCTACGGAAGCCGTTTTCTGAGTCTGCAGTAATTTTCTTAGCCTTTTTGTACACTCTTTTAATTCATTTTTAAGTTGAGGGGATCTTTGCAATTGCCATTCTCTTCGCACTCTCCTTTTTTCATTCAAGAGGCGCTCGACATCTGCAAAATATTGTTACGTTTTTCCTTTAAAAAACGCGTTCGGTTTACTCCCTTTATAATAAACCGTTGAGTTCTTTTAATTGCAAATAAAAATAAATACACACACTTATTCAACTTAACAAACTTTATTGAAATTAATTATTTTGTTCACAATTGATAGTTACGAACAGAACCGTTTTCCAAAACAGACTAAACTAATTTTACATGAGTCACCCCTTTTTATATTTCATAATTATTTCTAGATTTTTCCTGAACCTTCCCGTAAAAACTATTTATTATGTTCTATAACCATTTCTAGAAATTACTGGGAAATTTATATAGGAATTATTTTTAAAATAACAGTTGTGTTGAAAATTATACATGACAATTTTAAGTAACATAAAACTATAACTTACAAGATAACTTATAACTATAACTATAAATAATTCTTAGATAATTTAACTTTCGTAACACTGCCCTCCACTTAAGCCTGTTCGTCCCGAATAGGCTCAGATTCTCCTTTTCCATAATGGGCTAGTCGTTCTAGATGTACCACTTTCATTTTTGATCTTGGGCTCTTATATTTCTGGATCCGATATACCACGTCATTCAATTTCTTTATTACTTTATATGGGCCATCCCAATGAGTCTGCAGCTTTGGAGATAGTCCTTTCTTCCGTTGCGGATTAAAAAGTAAAACCAGCTGGCCTTCTTTGAAGCCTTCCGAATTTGCCACTCCATTGTTTCTGGCTTTCATCTGGTCATTTGATGAATTAACACGCCTTCGTCTTAACTCGTTTTTCTGCTCTTGTGTAGAGTCATTATTATTCGCTGGTACGGATAGTTCACCAAAGTTGTACTGCTGGACCGGATTTCTACTTTCTCCAATTAGACCACTGTCTGCAACGCACTGTGGGCATGTAATTACGCAATCAATCACGGCTTGCTTGCAACCGATCCAATAGTAGCTTGCTTTTAACTTCTTTATGGTTTTCGTAACGCTTAGATGCCCACCACCAGTACCTTCGTGGAATTTCTTCACAACTTCACATACTTTAGAAGTCGGTACTACAATAAGGTTTTTAACCGTTTTGCCATCAGTACTTTCCCATGTACGGTATAGGCAACCATTTATCATCCGCAGACTACTCAACTGCGCCCAATACGCTTTCATTAGTGTACCGTTCAATTTAATTTCTTCACGAGTCAGCCTTTCACCTTCTTTTTTAGCCATCATAATTTGCGCTAATAAGGGGTCACTTTTCTGCGCCGTTGACCAGTCTTCGCTGGGTTCCACATCTAATAAGCGAATCTCATTTATGCGTTTCTTGTTTTTAGACTCTATACCGTGCTTGCTTTTATGTTTACTGGGCCGTCTCGAATATGTGCTCGCTTTCCCACGTTTTTCATCGTTTCTTCGGGAGGACAATTTATTATGATCACTAGTGACTAGCTGTCTTACAAGGGCTTCACTTCCATTCCCAACGTTAAGGGGTACTTCTAGACCATACCAATTCATAATATGTCGTCCCATGTCTAGACTAATGCCTTGACGAATCATAAAATCTGCTCCAATTATGACCTCGTCCATAATTTCAGCCACAATAAACTCATCAAAAACTATCATATCGGCCATTCTTATTTCCACTCTTGCTTTGCCATAGACAATAACAGGCTCTCCCGTAGCTGTTCGCAAGTTTACACCACTTAGCGGCTCGACAGCTCCATTTATCAAATCAGCTCTTATAATGGAATTTCCTGCACCAGTGTCGATAGTCAAAATGCGGATTTCACCATTTATGTAACCACAGGTCGTAATATTTCTGTTACTCGTTTTCACTACTAAATTGATCGTAAGATCTTCAGTTTCCTCTGCACTGCTAGCTCTTCTCAGCTTTAGCGGTGGCTCCCGTGATGATTGTTGACTTGCTCTTCGTTTGTTCCTTTGCGGCGAAGCAGATTTCGATCGTTGTTTGGGTGCTTTGCAGTTTCGCTGAATGTGGCCAATCTTACCACAATTATAGCATTTTGCCTTGTTTTTACCTTGTTTCTCGCTCAAAGCTCGCAAAACTGCCTCCTTCATGCTTCTCATTTCCTTTAAAATATCTCTTCCTTCTTCAGCAGCAAAATCAAGTTTCCGCACCATATACGTTTGTGGCTTTGAAATTATCCTTGCGGTTTCTTGTGCTAGGGCAAATGATACCGTTTCTGCAAATGATGGCTTCTGTGATGCACATACCGCTAGTTTTACATCAGCATCCCGTATACCGTTTACAAATGCCTCGGTCTTAAAATGATCTAGCAATGGATGACTTTCACCTGGATAAGTAAGCTGCACCAAGCGCTCAATCTCTAATGCGAAATCCTGTAGCGTCTCGTTTGGCTTTTGTACTCTACCCCGTAATTCCATTCTGAATATTTCTATTCTATGTTCACCACCATACTTGCGTTGCAGTGCTACCATAATGTCATCATAATTATTTCTGCAACTTACTGGTACACTTTCTAGAATTTCAGCCGCAGTTCCTTTTAAAGCCAGAATCAGCTCTATGGCTTTTTCTTCATTGTTCCAAGCATTTTTATTGGCAACTGTGTCAAACTGGAACTTAAACACATTCAATGGTGAGCTGCCGTCAAAACTTGGAGCTCTTATTCTATTCGAGACTTCTGGAAAAACTCGCACCACTCCCTCTTGGCACTGAAGACTATTTACTTTTTCTTCCAAATGATGTAGTTTTCCATCAAAAACAGTGACTTGTGTTTTAACATCAAACAGCTTCTGGTTGAATTCTATCTCCATATCGTCTACTCTTTCATTTATAGCAGTAGAAATCTCTTGAAGCTTCTCAAGTTTTTCATTTGTCAATCTGGAATTTTGTTGAATTTCGGCTAAAATGGTGTTTGAGTTTTCTTCCATTTTTCTAGAATTTTCTTCCATTCTTCTAGAACTTTCTTCCATTTTTCTAGAGGTTACAGCCGAATTTTCTTTTACCATTTCCTCCATTTTTCTAGAATTTTCTTCCATTTTTCTAGAATTTTCTTCCATTTTTCTAGAAGTTTCTGCCGACATTTTTTCCATTTTCTCCATCATAGCAGCCAACATTGTACCAAAATCCATGTTGCTTGTTACTGCACGGGTAGCAACTTCTATTTCTTCTTTTTCTTCAAATTCATAAGTTTCGATGTCAATATTGCGTCGCTTAAATGCATCGATTAATCTTTTCTGCAGCTCAGCTTTATTTCCTGCAGTAGGCAGATCCAACTTGCACAACTCTTTCTTGAGCTGTTCCACTTTTAGCTCCTCGAATTTCATTGTTGTTTGTATAGTTTTTTTTTTTTTTTTTATTTTTTTTTTCCTTTTTTTTTATTTGTTTATTTTTTTTTTTTTTTTTATTGCAATTTCACTTCTGACACCAATTGTTACGTTTTTCCTTTAATAAACGCGTTCGGTTTACTCCCTTTATAATAAACCGTTGAGTTCTTTTAATTGCAAATAAAAATAAATACACACACTTATTCAACTTAACAAACTTTATTGAAATTAATTATTTTGTTCACAATTGATAGTTACCAACAGAACCGTTTTCCAAAACAGACTAAACTAATTTTACATGAGTCACCCCTTTTTATATTTCATAATTATTTCTAGATTTTTCCTGAACCTTCCCGTAAAAACTATTTATTATGTTCTATAACCATTTCTAGAAATTACTGGGAAATTTATATAGGAATTATTTTTAAAATAACAGTTGTGTTGAAAATTATACATGACAATTTTAAGTAACATAAAACTATAACTTACAAGATAACTTATAACTATAACTATAAATAATTCTTAGATAATTTAACTTTCGTAACAATATATTTTGTTATAATTGGTTTTTTTGAGGGTTTTGCTGGAATGTTGAACAGCTAGTTTAAGATAACTGTCAAAATTGACAATAGAGAGATCCACATTTTCCGGTGTGCTAAGCGGAATATTTTCTGTGCAATGGGTACTGAGATATTTTTTATATTTTAACCAGTTTATTTGTGTAGCTGTTGTCGCTATGTAACCAGAGGGAGATACGATTCTATTGGTGTTTGTTATAGTAACTATTGTAGGTGTGTGATCAGAGGATAATTCTAACGAAGGTTCAACTTGAATCGTTTCTGTGGGGATGTTTTTAACCACTCCGAAATCGATGACATCTGGAATTTTTTGCGGATCAGCAGGCCAATATGTTGGTTGTCCGCTCGCGACGACACACATAGGGGTTTTTTGCCAATCTAGCCGGACATTAAGCAAAAAATTTTTTTTAAGAAATGGAAAAATTTAAGTACGCAGCTCGACAGACAACAAAGTTCTGCATCGTTTAGTGAATTTTCAAGTCTTTTGCTTGAGATTTGTGGTTTTGGGACACTGTTAAAACCAGGAAAGTTGATTAAATTGCATGCGTGTTCATTGACTTTTTACGGTTTTGGGAGGTTTACAATATATTTTTTTGTAGATAAACGAATAAAGATTTTACATTGAATTTTTTTTTCTGTGAAAGACTATATAAACAGCTAATTATGAAAATTTTTAGAAAAATTTTATTTGAATTTTTTATGATAAAAAAATTAGTACGAAATTAAAAAAAACGATTTTTTTGTTCACTTTTTTGTAAAAAAAAAAAATTTAAAAGGTTTTTGAAGGTGAGTTCCGCTGAGTTCTTAAAAATTTTATACATCACGATAAAATTTGAAATCTCTACTTTTAAATTCAAAAAAAAAAACGTTGCGCGTTGTTGCGCCATTTTTTTTTATGATTTTTTGAAAATTTCACCTTTTTTCTGTTTTTGCTCATCTTGCATAGGTACATATGATAGAAACCCTTTCGTCAGTCATAAAATGTTTTGGTTGTACGTAGATGGTTTTTATTTAAATTATTACATATAAGCCTAATATTACCTGTGTAAAAAAAGGGATGTGCGAAACAGTAAGTAACGGGTTTTAACCACATGTGCGGCCGCTAAAGGACGTTATTTAATAGAGCAAACAAATTTTTTTACCTTTTTTCTGTTTTTGCTCATCTTGCATAGGTACATATGATAGAAACCCTTTCGTCAGTCATAAAATGTTTTGGTTGTACGTAGATGGTTTTTATTTAAATTATTACATATAAGCCTAATATTACCTGTGTAAAAAAAGGGATGTGCGAAACAGTAAGTAACGGGTTTTAACCACCTGTGCGGCCGCTAAAGGACGTTATTTAATAGAGCAAAATAAATGTACCTGTTTTGCATAACTTTTAAAATCATTAACAACAAAAATAATATATAATAAAAAATCAAATCTGGGCTCTAGGTACTTAGTTTTTTTAAATATATATTGTGGTTTTTGCATAAAATTGTTATCAGAACCATTTTGAAGCTTCGAGAGTAAAATGGAAAAAGTGTATACGAATTTAGAGTTATTCCAAATTATACAAGAATGTAGTTCTAAACTCGTTGAAGAGAAATTACAATTTTTAGTTAGAAAATTGTGCGAAATTTCAAAATGTCAGGGAGATAGTGACATATCAGTGGTAAATCAATGCTTAAAGAAATTCAAATATTTTTTTAAAATATTTTGGCATTCAGCACAAAGAAAAAAGGATCGATTTGTAAGCATGCATGCCAAATGGCTGGAAGGAACAGTGACAATACCTTTTTTTGGGAGTTCGTCTTCAAAACGACTACAAAAGCCGTTTGTTGAATTGACCGAAAGAAGTAAGAGAAGAAAAACTGAAATCTTGCGAACTCAAACCGATGCTGATTTATTGATGCACGCTACCCAAACACAACTACAAACGTCTGGAAAAAAAGATGCCTCAGGTCTGCTTAAAGAAATTGTGTCTTCTCCGGCAAGAGCTACAAAAATAAAAAAAGCATACAAAGCTGCACAAGAGGATAAAGTAAAACAGCTAACCCCTCTAAAGGCTCTTTCTATATTTGTAGAAGCTGATCTTTCTCGAAAACAATATGAAATAATCCGAAGTGCCGCTAAGAAGGTTTATCCTAGCTACAAAATTCTGCAGAGAGAGAAAAGTGAATGCTATCCTCCAAAAGAATCATTTGAAGTAACGGAAACATGTGCTCAAATAAATCTTCAGGATTTGCTTAATCATACTGCAAGTAGATTACTTACATATTTAAAAGATGTTTTATGTGATTCACAAATAGAAGAATGCAACTCCCTCGAACTAATAAGCAAATGGGGCTGCGATGGATCACACCAGGCACAATTTAAGCAAAAGATGAAAAATGATGCTTCTGATTCTCATATTTTTCAGAGTAGTTTCGTACCGCTTCGACTAATATATGGTGCAAAAAAGGAGAAAATATTATGGCAAAATCCAACTCCTTCATCACCGCGATATTGTAGACCTATTCGCATCAGATTTGTTAAAGAAACTGTAGATGTAATCCAAGAAGAAATTAATTATGTACAAGATGCCATTACTACATTACAAAACACTAATTTTTTAATGGAAGGAAAGTTATATTCCATAAAACATACAATGGTATTTACAATGATAGATGCAAAAGTATGTAATGCCGCAACACAAACTACGTCCACAATGAAGTGCTATATTTGTGGGGCTACTTCAAAAGAATTTAACAATTTGAAAATCAAAAGGGATATAGACGTAGATGCACTTTCTTTCGGATTATCTACTTTGCACGCCAGAATTCGTCTATTTGAGAGCATATTACACCTATCGTATAAACTCACAGTAAAAAAGTGGCAATTAAGATCGGATGAGGACAAAACTATTGTTAATGAGAGGAAAAAAACTATCCAAGAAAAATTTAGAAGTGAATTAGGGCTAATAGTGGATGTACCGAAGACTGGATTTGGAAACAGCAACGATGGTAACACCAGCAGACGATTTTTTTCCAATCCTGAATTAGCTGCAGAAATAACTGGAATTGCATTGGATTTCATCTACCGGATCAAAGTTATTATTGAAGTAATTACAAGTGGTCACAAAATCCATTTGCACGAGTTTGCCAATTATTGCTTAGACACTGCAAAACTTAACGTTACTCTATATCCCTGGCATCCTATGACACCTACAATGCACAAGATTTTAGTACATGGCGCAACTGTAATGAGTGAGGCATTGTTGCCTATCGGGCTATTATCAGAAGAAGCGTCTGAGGCACGAAATAAACATTTTCGGCTTTACAGGCAGAATTTTGCTAGAAAGTTTTCGAGGGTTCAGTGTAACAAAGATGTTATAAATAGACTTTTGTTCAGTTCTGACCCACTGATTACTAGTATAAGACCAACTCCAAAAAAAAAGTCACTACCCTTTACGAAAGAAGCAATTTCTTTTATGCTTCCACCTGTACTTGGCTCTGAAGAGAATTCAGATTCAGAAGAGGATTTTGAAGAAGCAGACGAAGAAGAACCATGGCACTCATTATCATCTTAGTGCAAAAGAGAAGTTATTTTAAATAAATTAGTTGTTATTATTTTAAATAAAATTTGCTGTTACTATTATAAATAAGTTATTATTACGAATATATTAATTATTTTCAGATAAATTAAATACTATAAAATATATAAAAGTCACATAAAATCTTAAAAATTAATATGTTTTGGAAATTAGCAAAAAAAAAAAAAATTTTACAGGGTCGTTCCGGGGGGGGGGGGGTGTTTGGAGGGATATCTCCCCCTACCCATTAAAGTTCAAAAATTTAATTTTTATAGTATTAAGGCGTTAGTAATCTATTTCTTTTAATATTTACATTTTTTTTAAATATTATTTTATGTAACCGCCCTCAAAAGGGGGCGGGGGGCGAAAAGTGTAATTTTACGATCTCATGGGTCTTATTTTAGGTTTTTTAACTTTCGCCGACGTTAAAAGTTGCATTTGCCAAACAAAAGTATGGGAAAAGTTTAAAAAAAATTGAATTTTTCAGAGGTTGGATTAGTTCTTCTAGGGGGAACATTTTCCTCCTTGGTCCGATTTTATTTATTTTTTAGGTTTACCTGCCTATGACAATATCACATATTTCTGCCAAGTTTCATCGATCTAGGGGCACTCAATAACTTTTAAGAAGCAATATAAGCTAAAACAAAAAGTAATGTCCGGCTAGATTGGCAAAAAACCCCTATGTGCGACATTTAAATTCATTTTAGAGATTGTATTATACAAAACACGACCCTTTGGTGTTATAAGTCGTGAACCCCAGAAGGTATTTTTAGCGTTATAATCGCCAGCAGCCAGGAAACAGGGCCCCAATGACTTATAATATTTATAATATTGGCTTTCTGATATTGCAAATCTAGGTGGTGAGTATAAGGATGAGATTACTATGTTTCGATTCAGCTCTTTAATACAAATGTTCGTTGCTTGGAGATAATCTTCACGATGATCACACATCAGGTAGTGTTTGATTCGGGTTTTTATCAAAATGGCAGAACCTCCACAAGCTCTATCTCGAGGGTCCTTGGTATCATATAGTGTATAACCATTGATGTTAAACGTATTTCTTGAGGTCAAATGAGTTTCAGAAACCATCATGACATCAATTTGTTTATTTTTAAGAAAGTATTCTAATTCATTTTTATGTTGGCGGATGCCGTTTGCGTTCCAAAAACAAATTTTTAAACAGTTCATGGTTTGTTAAGTACAGCTTGCAATAACATCGATTGCATTCTAAGGATCTCCTGCATCATATTACCCATTGTGTTTGTAAAATTATTTACTGTTTGCACTAAAGTTTCCATGGTTTTTTCTAGACGACTTAAATTAGAAACTGGAGTTTCATCATTACTTGGCGAAGCACCTTGCATTGGCACATGGTTTGATTTTAGGACGTTAGCATAAGAGGTTCTGTTATTACTAGGCTGCGGAGCCTGAGTGTCATTAGTGTTTGCTTGATTTGGTACCTGCATTTGAGGGGGATTAGTTTTCGGTCCAGCCGACTGCTTGACGATAGTATATACAGGACATCCTCTATAATTGGCAGTGTGATTGCCGCCACAGTTGCTACATTTTTTTACATTGGGGTCATTTTTAGACTTATCGCACTGGACTGTACCATGTAATTCACCACATACTACGCAAACAGGGGGTAAATAGCAGTAGGCCTTAGTATGGCCAAATTCTTGGCAGTTGAGACATTGAACGGGACCATTTCTTTTGTGCGGCTTCTCTATAGTTATTCTTCTGTAGAGAATATATTTTAAATTGTAAATAGGATGCGTTTCATTTTTTTTAAGCTTAACGTCGCCAGGTTCTAGCTCCACTCGAAATAGTGGTTGGGGATTTTTTTTCCCTATTTTTGATATTTTTAACGTTTTTTATTTTAAAGCCTTTCTCTTCCAAAAAGGTTTTTATTTCTTCAGGGTCCACGCTCGAGTCTATGCCATTGATCACTACCTGAAGGCCTTTGCTGCTCTTCAGCTGATATGTATAAAAGCTTTTTTTAAGGGATTCAAATTGGTTTGTTAGTTTGCGAAAATCATTCTCATGATTAACCTGTATTTTTGCCTCGTTTATATTACCACGCTTGATTGCCGCTACGTAAAAATAATTTTCACCTATTACCGAGATCACGCTCTTTATTAACTCACTTGAGTTTTGCTCCCTAAGATATATCGGGGGTGGCTTAGAAGATTTTATGACGTTTGGTGCCTCTGGGGATTCGTCCTCAAGAATTGCAAAACGGTTTTGTGAATTTATTCTATCAAAAGATGTTACTTTTGAGGCCGAAGCAACTGCTGAAGAGGTAGGGCTGCGACCCCGTTTAAGCACTGTTATATACCTGTCCATACCAACTTGTATTTGAGGCTTTTGACAATTTTTCACTAAAGGGTTCTCCATTGCGTCTGTATTTGAGTTTATGGTATCATTTCTTACTAAGATTGTTTTTTCCGCCGCGGTAGTACTTGCGGACGCTACAACACTTGTCCCCAAAGACAGATTAATATTTTTTAATGTATCACTATCCACCGTTTTTGTGAACACCGAGGGTGAAAGAGAACGTGTTCGAATAATAGGCTTAGCCGTTAGATAGTTAATTTTGTTTTGTTTTGTTTTATTTATTTCAGCATTATTTTCGTTTGCCTGAACGGTCACATAAACATTTCTTTCATTTTGCCTTAGCGTTGTTTCACTGTTTTTACTCATGCAAAGAGTTGTTTTTGTTTTTCACCGTTTTGCTTTGCTTTAATATTTTTATTATTTTATTGTATTTTACAACAACAAAAAAAAAAACAAGAAATTTAAATGTTTTTGTTCAGAATATGTATACACATGTATGAACATTCATACGTACATACATATATATTTTTACTGTTTTATTTTATTTAATTTTATCGTTTTAAATTGTTCACTATTATGTTAAATAATTTAAATAACAAAATATATTATCTTTTTCTTAAGCGTCCATTCGCTGCTTATATTTATGTATTACAAAATCAAATGTGATTAATTAATAGTCCAAATCGTATGCGCGGCTAAAAATACACGTCTGTATCACAACAAAGCACAAACCGAACTTAGCAAATTTTTGCGAATTTAGCAATTTTTACCTAATTTTTGGCAATCCTTATAGTTTTAGGGATTTTAATCAATTATATGGCTGGTTTGAAATATTAAAAATTTACGCGATTTTTAGCTATTTTTGCAATTTTTTTTTGTTATTTTCGGACATTTTGTTTTTTTTTTTTCACCGATTTAGCGATTTCAAATAAATTTTAGTGTTTGTTTAAAAGTTTGCAATTTTTCGCGAATTTTAGCCATGTTCGCGATAGAAGCTATTTTTTCCTGTGATTCTTTACAGCTTTCACGATTTTAAAAAAATATTAAACATTGATATTGCTGCGGTTAGCAAATAAGCGATCTTTAGTCAAAAAAAAGTTTTTTCGAACAAAAACTTCGAATACAAAAAAACATGCGGATTTGAGAACCACAATTTATGAATTATGCGGATTTAAAAAATTTTTCGTTTTCAATTCGAGTCGAAACCTAGAACATACCTGATTATTTTATTTTATTTTTATATTTTTTTTTTATTTTAATTTAAAAACCTTTAAAATTATTATATGTGGAGAAAAAAAAACAAAAAAAATTTACAAAAAAATGGCAGACGAGCGATGTTTAATGCAAACGAGTTGCATTTTTGAGTAATACAATGTGGCATCATAAAATTTCAGAGTTGATTTATTTACAGTTGGCAGATGAAGAAAAGTTCGTTATGAATTAACTCTGTGCCAACAAGCTGCTTAGCTTATTCGGCATTCTAGTTAGCAGCTCGTTGTTCGTAGTGTAAAAACTGTTGCTAACTTTTTGTTATGAATACGGCTGTAGAAATATATTGCTAAAAAAATTTAACGTTTAAAGGAAACTTTACTACGGATTTTCGTTTTTTCTAGTAATTTCAATAAACTGAACCGTTTTTGATCAGGTATTCGATCCAGCGTACCCGAATTAGATTAAAGCGCCAGTTGCCCGGCTTGTCTCAAAAAAGAGTGTCAAATTCTAGCACAGTGTAATTGTTTGATAAAACTTACGAAAAGCAATAAAAAAACGTTTTTAAATATAACAATGAAAAGAAATTAATTGTACTTTATATTTATACTTTGTACTTTTTTTTCTTAACCTTTAATAACACAGTACAACAGCCAATCTGGGGGGTGGGAAATTCCAAGTCAGGGTGATGGTACTAGGTCAGTATAGTAAAACCCTCAAAGGGTTTGGCGTTCGTATTTGTCAGTTTTTTTTATGACATTTTAAATTTTTTCCTTATCTTGATGTTTTTTTGTTTAACATAACTCGAGAACCACTTGTCCGATTTTGCTAAAACAAACTCAAAAAAATTTAGAATTACAATTTCTTTAATTCGTTCATATAACGTTTTTCTTTATAATCAACAGTTTTGCCGGTAAAAATAAATTTGTGGAGAATTATAATTGATAAGTGCAAAAAAATGTTCAAGCCTGGATGTATGCAGCAGATTTTATCACAAACCTGCACTGCAATTTTTGTGACTTTTTTTAAGCGATCGGTGAAAATCGTCGGACTTTTGTTTGTTATTTGAAAGAATACACCCACATTCAGTGATGCCAACAGTAGGGGATTTCCCCTTTTCTAGGGATTTTTTTTCGGATCATTTTTATCTTCAATCGGATCTTAATAACTTCTTTTTATGGTGTAATCATAATATGATGGAGCTGAATCTTGTGAAATGCAAAAGCATGCGTTTTTATAAAAAGTCACAAAAATTGCAGTGCAGGTTTGTGATAAAATCTGCTGCATACATCCAGGCTTGAACATTTTTTTGCACTTATCAATTATAATTCTCCACAAATTTATGTTTACCGGCAAAACTGTTGATTATAAAGAAAAACGTTATATGAACGGATTAAAGAAATTGTAATTCTAAATTTTTTTGAGTTTGTTTTAGCAAAATCGGACAAGTGGTTCTCGAGTTATGTTAAACAAAAAAACATCAAGATAAGGAAAAAATTTAAAATGTCATTAAAAAAAACTGACACATTCGAACGCCAAACCCTTTGAGGGTTTTACTATACTGACCTAGTACCATCACCCTGACTTGGAATTTCTCACCCCCCAGACAATAATCCCAAAAATGTTCCATAGTGTAATCAATGTACTTTATTTGCAACAAAAAATGTTGGGAACCCTAGTTGACAATCAAAACAAACTATGGAATCGGTGTTAAGCTATTTGTTATTATTTCTGTATCGGTGTCGAAAACCGGTATAGAATATTTTTTAGCAGGGACCGAAAATAACAGTTATTTGAATATTTTAAAACAAAAAAAGCATATAAAACACAATGTCGGAAAATTGATACAAGTGTCCGCCAGGAAGGTATAAAACTTTGTTTGTTTATAATTTTTGGAAGAAGCTCTAGTGTCAACTGAATCTTAACTGGAAACAAATGCAAATCCTTGTGCAAAATTGTGGCCGAATTGAGGTTGATGCATTGTTTTGAACACTTTCTTGAGCAGCAGTAATGTTTTCAGCCGATCTTGTAGTACGTTGTGGTCCATGCTTGGGCCTATCACCTACATACCCTCTTTTTCGAAATCATTCACTGCAGGATAAATAGTGCGTTTTGTTGGCACGTTGTTTCTCCCAAAAATTTCACGTTACTTTCTCATCGTCTCAGTAATCGATGTTTTAACGATTAAAACACGGTGGATTATCGAATATTTTTCCATAATAAATTTGCCACGTGTCGACTCCACGACTGCCAAATATGAACTGCCATGACTAATAGTTACCAAAATGGCGGCAAAACAAAGTAGTATACCTTCCCAGCGGACACCCTGTATAATAATTATTAAGACTAGTTTACACGGTAATGTTACAAATTGAGATAACATCTTATTTTGAGAGATCTTTTAGCAATTTATTAGAATAAATAAATAGATTGCATCGAAGCATGTCCTTTTCTATGTTTTAATGTGACATAAAATTTCTTTAACAAAACTCGCTGGCTCACTGTTTTAACCTTTCTGTTTGAATTTCGCCAATATATCCTTAATAAAATAGAGCCGAATTAAGGAACTTAAAAATTAAATTTGTAAACATGGTGTTTTTTATTTATCGTATATTAGCAAATATTTTTGTTGCCATGCTTATATATGTATATGACTTGAAATCTGCTGTAGCTCCTATGCTGAAAGCATTAAGTGAAAACAAAAACAGAAATTAAGTAATTCGGAAATAAACTTTTTTGCGGTGCTGTGCTTTGTCAGGATGAGTTAGATGTTGACCTGACAACAGAAGAAACTCTCGATAGTAACACTAAAATAGAATTAACGGAAATAATAAGAAGTGTTAAGCATTTAAAAAAATTAAAACAGGACTCTAATGGCAAAATGGAAGATTAAAATTATCAAAGGAAAATGACTGAGAAATTAGATAATCTGTATTATGTGTTGCTTTCGATTTCTCCAACATCTTCGATAAGTGAAAGAATTTTTCCAAGTCAAGTTTGTCAAAACTAAGGAAAAGAATCGCTTAAATCCTAAACATTTAAACCAATTTATTTTTCTAAAACCATATTTTATAAGATCTCCTTAAAATTTTAAAATGATAATATGATCTCACAGTAAATTTTTTAATAAATACATAATCAGCCCTATCGTGAATAACAAGTGGAATTTTTGTTCCCATGAAATTTTCATTCCCCTCGAATGGAAAAAAGCAATCGTGAATCTCGTGTGAAAATTGTTCACGCTATCAGTTAAAGTGAATGTAAAAAAAAAAGAAGAAAGATTAAAAAATATTAAAAATCCATGATAATTTTTGTTCAAAAATATACAAGTATATATTTAAAAAAAAATTAAAATAATAAAGCAAAATATTTATTATTGGAGGGATAGTTTGATTACAATGTTAGTTTTTGCACATTTTAAATTTTATGTAGTAAAATATTTTCCAAAATTCTGCCACCAAGTCAATTGAAATCTTCACAAATCCGCAGGCAATCGACCTGTTGTTTTGCATTTTGTTGAGCAAATATATCGGTTTATGTCTAATTAACTTATTAACCCGTAATATTCGATTTATAGGAGGAGCTACTTACATACATGTTCTGTTCCCTAGCAAAAATAAAGTGAGAAAATCTAAGGGAAATGTCAACAAATTACGAGGGAAAAAATTTTTCACGATAAGGGGAATTTTTTCCCGTGAACAATTTTTTACGTTATTATTCTCCTTTGAATTACAATTTTTCATGGGAGTTGTTCATGATCGCAAATATGTGAAAAGGGGAAAAATTACGAGGGAAAAGTTATTCACGATAGGGGTGAATATGTATTAATTAAATAATATGTATTACATAGTTATTAATTATTTTTTTTGTTTGCTCCCTTTATTTCAAGAATTGTTATGTTATTGTTTTTTTTTTTACTCATAAACTCAAAATAGGGAAAATCCCTACTTGTAGGTACTTAAATAGAAGCGTAGGGAAAATCTGAGAGATTTTTCATAATCTCCAAAATGCAGGGATTTTTTGTCATATCGTATTATATATAAAATAAATGTTATAAAACCGTTTTTGCAATGATATTTTATTGTCCAAAACGGTCGAAAGAATTGTTTCCCCTAAAAAAGCTTCAACATATATTTCTCCAAAATGCAGGGATTTTTTGTCATATCTTATTATATATAAAATAAATGTTATAAAAACGTTTTTGTAATGATATTTTATTGTCCAAAACGGTCGAAAGAATTGTTTCCCCTAAAAAAGCTTCAACATATATTTCCAGAGTTGTTTGTGGTTTGTGTTTTTTCTTAGTTATCATTCAATACCCAGCGGTAACTAGAATGAGTAAAGAGGCCTAGTCGAAGGCCTTATTTAGCAGTCACAAGCAGTCAGAAGCCCTTCTCGCCGCATTCCATACTTATTTATTTTTGACACAGGTTGTCATTAGGCGCAAGGCATTCTACACTTCCTTTAAAAACAACTTCGACTCCTTCCCAAAGAAGGGAGTAAGAAGGTCACTAATATTAAAAAGTAAATAAAACTGAACACCTTCCTTTCTCCCTTCTCAAAGAAGGGAGTAGCGAATGTGTACTGAATATTTCAGAAGGTCTTTTAAAAAGAAGTTTATACCTTCTAGAAGGCATACTTCTAAAGGCAGGATATCACGCGAAGCGAATCTTTTAGAAAGGAGTATAGAGGCCTTCAAAATGGCCTGCCACTTGCGGTCCTTTCAATATTTACCGCTGGGTAAGTGTGATCCCGTACTTTTTGGGTAAAGTTCGGTAAAATGAGAGCAAACAAAAATTTCTCTCATTATAGACAAAAATGTACAAAAGTACGGGAACAAAAAAAAAAAAACCAAGAGGCTTATTCTGAATTGCGATGCGATAATAAAAATGGAATCTGTCGCACTGTGGTTCGACGACGAAGGGCATGAGCAAAATGAAAGGATACAGAGAAGATTGCTTAGAAGCAAATCCGATATTAAAAGCTTGAATGGAAAAATGTTCAGGGGTGTGCTGGAAATCGGAAACGCAAGAATTTTAAACTTCGGTTTTTAAAAAGATTTCTGTAATAAAAGAATTTTATGACGATTATTATACAAATATTTCTCTATTGAAAAGATTTGTATAACAAAAATTATAAAAATAAGATTAAAAGTGTATAAAAAACAACTTCCAAATTCTTGCGTTTTACGATTGTGATTTCCAGCACACCCCTGGCTTACTTATGCAGAATATTTTTTTTTTCAGCTTTATAAAAATTTTTTTTCACTAATACGTGGTCCATTGATATTTCCCAACAAACACGAAGTCAAACCTTTGATATGAAATGACTTTATCATTTGACATCAAACACAATTCTCAAACGTTTTTCAGTTGTTTGATTTTACATTTAAATTTAAATTGATAATGATTTGAAAATAAACATTTGATATCAAATGTTTTATCAATTTGATGTCAAATGTTTGTCAAATGTTAAATTCAAATCAAAAATAAACTTGGCAATACTTAAGCGAAAAATAAATGGTATCATTAAAAATGGCGATTAAAGTTACATTTTTACTTTGTGATTACATGTGTTTTACTATTAAAAATAAATTTTAATATAAAGTGAACAGCTTATTTCTTGTGAAAAATAAAAATTATTTGTGAGTAATTACAATGATTAAAAATACGAAAAAAAGGAAAATAAAACGGGAAAGTGAAGAAAGTTTGTTGAACGATCGCGGTGCTACAATCCTCAAAATAAAAGGGAGCCAAGTAGTTTGTCTTTCCAAGAATTAAAAACGGAAAGAACATTATTTCATCTTTTAGCTATGGTGCTGAATGTTTATCTCACAGTTTATTTAAATAAATAATAAACTTAAATTAAAAAAAATAAAATATTTTTATTTATATTCCACATTGTATTGTAATCCACATTTGAAAAACATTTGAGAATTACGTTTGAAAGCAAGTTGAAAATAAAGGCATTTTTCAATTTGAAAATAATTTCCCCTTTTTGTTGAGAACGCTATGATTTTCAAATGATTTTTAAATCATTATCAAACGTTTGTCGTTTGAGAAAACGTTTGATTTCAAATCATTTTCAATTTGAAGTCAAACCTCCGTGTTTGTTGGGTTAGTTCTTCAGTTAACGTTTGTCACAAAGTATTTGCCGACTGACGTGCATTTGGTGTTTTCAAATGGCCTCTTGCCAATTGGCTGTGCTTATTCATAAATTCTATCATTATTTTAAATTGACGCGCTTTGGTGGTCTTATTGTTTGCTTCCCTGAATGATGAATAAATAAATAAAATATAATCTTTCACTTACATGTTTGTACTTTGCGAATGCTATTTTGTGGTCGAATAAATTTTGCGAATTTAACATTTGTTTTCGCAATGTAGAATACCGACTTGCCACCTTTTCGTATTTGAAATGCGATAAAAAAAAAAAAACTTTGCGAATATCGCAATACAGAATAGCAATTGTTCGCATTTACATATGTATTTTCGCATCGCATTGATTTTCGCATCGCAATTCAGAATAAGCCTCTAAATTTCTGATCCAAAAGAAAACGTTAATATGAAATATGTTTAAATAAATACATAAATGACACATTAACGTGCATATTATTAAAATTCAAGCATTTACTTACATATTTCAACATTTTCTATTGTTTATTTTATAAATATTTCTCATATTAATTATTTTGGCTTACTTGTTTGCAGTTTTTTATTTATTTTTGACACAGCTGGAGGCTTATTCTGAATTGCGATGCGAAAATACACAAATGCGAACAATTGATATTCTGTATTGCGATATTCGCAAAGTATTATTTTTAATCGCATTTCAAATGTGAAAGGGTGACAAGTCGGTATTCTACATTGCGAAAACAAATGTCAAATTCGCAAAATTTATTCGACAAAATAGCATTCGCAAAGTACAAACATTTAAGTGAAAGATAATATTTTATTTATTTATTCATCATATATTTATTATTAAATTCAGGGAAGCAAGCAAAAAGACCACTAAACCGCATAAATTTGAAATAATGACAGAATATATGAATAAGCACAGCCAATTGGCAAGAGGCCATTTGAAAACACCAAATACACATCAGTCGGCAAATACTTTGTGGCAAACATTAACTGACGAACTAAATATCAATGGACAACCTATTAGAGAAGCTGCAGGATGGAAAAAGTATGAAATATATAAACCAGTTCAAAAATATTTGACTTTAACTTAAATTTTAATAGGTTTGGGCCGATTTTAAAGTACACACAAAACATTTTCTTCGTCGTCGAACCACAGTGCCATAAAATCCATTTTGATTATTTTTTTTTATTACAGAATGTCCTAAATAAATAATTTAAACAATTTTCACAGCCAAACACAAACAATTTATTTATTTTTAATTTGACGTTTATTCACACTGACGTATATTTGGGCAGCGTTGCCACGATTTGAAATAAATTGCGAATGCGATTGCGAAAGTCTAACAGAATACCAATTTTCTTTCGCATCGCATTTCATTTGCGCATCGCATTGATTTTCGCATCGCAATTCAGAATAGGCCTCCGGAATACCAATTTTTTTCGCATCGCATTGCATTTGTGCATCGCATTGATCTTCGCATCGCAATTCAGAATAAGCCTCCTGATTAGAGTTTTTTTTCCCGGAGTTTTTCGATTCCCGGGAAAGCGGGAAATTTTTTTGAATTTCCCGGGATCCCGGGATCCCGCTCCATATAAATAATACACAGTAAATTAAATAAAAGAAATCCTTAAATACTACAAAATTAATTAAGATCAAAATAGGAACTTGAATTATTATTACCTTACGGTTTTATTTGTAAATTCCGTATTATTATTATTATGCTCTAGATACAAGATAAAAAATTAAGATAAACATAACAATTTAATTCATAAAACAATAATAAAAACCAACACAAATTGAGGTACTCAAGATATGAGATCAAAAAGTTAATTCATAAAGTAGATAAAATATTTTAAATAAATATATTAACATTTTTTAACGGCTTAGGAAATAACTTTCTGACACACTCAAAGCGCTTAGTAAGACGTCAAAAAGTATATTGATTATTTTATTTACTAATTACTATGTTTCCGAAAAATTTCGTTCATTTTTTTACCGAGGTTGGATAAATAGTTAAAAGTGCACCGTTGTAGAAGGCTTTTGATTCACAATAAGAAGCATTTTTTTTTTTATAAACAACGTCTATATCAGTCAAATGTATGTCAAGGTTCATGCAAAAAATAGCATCAACCTCTTACAAACCTTTTCATTTCATTAGGTCTATCTGTAATCTTTAGGACAATGTGTTTTTCAAATTGTATGTTGTAGTATCTTACACGAGCTTCCAAATTTTTTTTATTTCGGTTTCCCCGCACTTCAAGGGTATATAAACCAACACAAATTGAAAAAAATTTGTGTTTATCACCTAATAAACATATCGCTCCTTCATTGCAACATAGTCATATGTCAAAAAATCCAAAATTTTAAGTTATTTAAGCAAAATGTTCCTTCATGCCTTCTCGTATTTTATCTCAAACTGAACCGAAGTTTAGCAAAATATATCTTTAAATCGGTACATTTTGAAAACTTTAATCGCATTTTGCCAAGTTCATTTGTTTTTGTAGATATGACTATGTTGCAATAAAGACTTGTCCAAAATATATCTTTAAATCGGTACATTTTGAAAACTTTAATCGCATTTTGCCAAGTTCATTTGTTTTTGTAGATATGACTATGTTGCAATAAAGACTTGTCCATGGACAATTAAGCTTTACTACCTGCATCTTATTTTGAATTAATGTTCTTTATTAACTTTTCACTTCACTAAATTTATTAATTATCAACTGTTGCACTGCCTATTCTGCTTTAAGTAGATTTATTGCATCAGGAGACATTGATTTACAACCCATCCACAGATGCTTATTTTAAGAGAATAGAAAACTAAATTTCAAAGTATAAATAGCTGTTTTCTTAAACTATGAGGAATTTTTTATTTCCCGGGAATTCCCGGGAAAAACCCCTACTCCTGATTGTTTAAAAATGTTATAAATTTGGCCAAAAAAAAAGTACGGACTACTTCATGCAAGAAGAATATTTTTCTCTTAAAAGCTCCACACTACCAAACTTTGAGTACGGGAACAGTTTTCGGTAAGATTGAGGCGGGCTCTGGTAATAATTTATGTACTTGTTATATATTTAATTATTGTAATATGTACATTAGGGGTATAACCAATTTTTTGGCATAGTTCCATAAAAATTATAATCTTTCGTAATTTTTCTCAAAAACGTGCAGGCACCAATTGGTTTTTCTAAACCAATACAATATTGAATATTCATAATTTTAAACGGTGTTTTTTATTCAGTTTTAATTTATTTTCGCTTAAAAAGGTTAAAGATACGTTTTGGTTTGCAAAAAAATAAAATTAATAATTGTCAAAACTTCATCGCGGTTGGTGTGTGAACTTTTTTGACCTTATGGTTTTTTATGCTCTATCGGACTGTGCTATGCCAATTTTGATATATTGTTTAAAATTTATATCCCTAATGTACATATGTAAATAATAAGTGTTCTGCAACGCCGAAAACCCGGAATACAGAAAAACTTTATCACGCAAATAAATAAGGGTTAAATAATTATTGTTATACCGACATAATTTAAAGATAAAGCCAATTTTGTAAAAAAGTCAATGATGGAGTATAAATACATATATGAAATTACCTCTTAATTGGTTAATCGGTATGCTTTAAAAGCCATGTGAAACACACTTTGAAGCATTTTCCAATGATTCTCGTATTTTATAGATTTATTTTATACCTAAAGAGATACGGATAAAGTAAAGACTTAAGGTGGAAGTACATAACACGCGTTAGTTCGTCGATGAGTATCGTGCGTTTGAAAACTTAAGCGCGGAAAAAATTGCAAGTTACACAACACGCGTTACAAAAGCCATTCCTGTCAGCTGCTTTTTATTTGTTTACTTATTTGTGCATAAAAACTGGTTCGAAAGTATATCAAGATTTTGTTATTGTATTGAATTTATTATTTTTATATAAATATTGTATGTTTTTTAAACTCTTCAATAAGTTTTTCTTTCATGATTCACAAATTTGTTAAATTATTATTTTTTATTGTCAGCTGATTACTTGTCAAAAATACACAACGCGTTAAAAAGTTCAAAGTTAACCAACTTTCCGGCGCAAACGCGTCGAAATATTTTGCATGTAGCTTGTTCTATGAAAATACACTAGTTTAACTTTTTTTGACAGAAGACGACAGAGCGCGCGCGCACTAACGCGTGTTATGTACTTCTACCTTTATAACTCCTAAACTAGGAGCGTTGGCACGAAAAACATCTTCCTATAGAGGATATATCAATTTGGTGTTGAGCCGACTTACTATTCTCATTTCAAGCCGATTCATTCTTTTCTTTTAAACAAAAAAAAAAAAAAAAAATAAATTTTTTTAGTACTCATTCTTTAAATATTTTTTTATATTAGCAACACTTTTTGCTTTGTAGTGGACAAAACTAGAAATGAGTTTAATTTAACTAGAACGACAAAATAACAGACAACAACCTGCAGCTATCCAGCCGCGTCGTCGTGAAAATAATCATTTTCATATATACACATGTATTTTATTTTTGACATATTAAAGTCGGTAGCCTGCTGTCTATAATTATATCATTAGATAGTGTCCACGTTTTGTCTGCAACTAAAGGACAAGCGATTTTGGTAAGAAATGATACCATGAACTCAAACAAAGATACAATGGAAAACCCTCAAGTAAAAAGTTGTCAAAAGCCTCAAGTAGAAGTTGGTATGGACAGCTACATAACAGCAGTGTTGCCAAAACTTGGTGACCAAAAATGGCTAAATTTACGGAAAAAATTGTTAAAAATGGCTAAAAGCTTTTTTAAATAAAAACACAATAAAATTCAATAACAAAACAGAAATAATTCATTTAAAGTTGTTTACGATAAAATTGTGAGTTAAGATCAATTTGTTAAATAAGAATAAACATAAATTAATATTAAAAAATTAAATCATTGAAAAATTCGATGTCGTTATTGTTCATCTCATAGGAATCACTCATTAGTTTCAAATAATCATAAGCTTTAAATAATTTGAAGGTAAATCATAATCAGACAACATTTACCCAACCTTTTGAGTCCAGATCTACAATAAAAAACAAGTAAGAAAGTATAGTCGGTTAAACCCGACTTTATGATACTCTACACCACATTAGAACCTTTGTACCGAATTTTATCAAATAATCTCTAAATTGCGACCTGTACTTTGCGCACAAGGTTTACATGGACAGTCAGCTAGCCGGACAAACATCGGTAATTCGACTCAGAAAGTGATTCTGAGTTAATCGGTATTTTAAGGTGTTACAGACATCAGCACAAACGCATAGTTCCCTCTCCACTATTGTGGTGGTGGTATACATATTGTATTGTTATGGTAAAAATATTTACCTGATTGATAAAATCGAATTAACGGTTGCTGTATGTAACCTATTTCTCAAATTACTTCAAATTACTACTAAACAAATCATCAATGAATATTTTTTTTTTTCTTCATTATTTATTTATTAATTTATTATTTATATATTAAATATGAACTAACAATAATTAATCAAATCTTAACCTAATACGTTATTTTTTGTCCTGCCAGTGCCAGACAAAAATTTTCTTCATCGCGGGTTCTGTTCACTTTTATAGGTGTTTATCGCTCATCTAATTGGATAAGTGCTGCAGTGTCTTTTCTTCTTAAGCGAGTATGGCCGCTATCATTTAAAATATTTCGTGCTAGTAGTTCGGGTGCAATTCGAGCCTTTTTAAGTACTTTACTGCATATTTCGTAATCATAGTTTTAACTAATGGAACATTAAGATCCTTGTGAATATTTGAGTTTTTAACATACCAAGGGGCAGCTGTGATTATTCGAAGTAGTTTATTTTGGCGCCTTTGAATTTTGTTCGATATTAGAGGCCGAGGCAGTGCCCCATAACTGAATACCATAGCACCAGATTGGCTTTAAGATGGAGTTGTAAAGAAGAAGTTTGCAGTCGAGACTAAGGACAGAGTTTCTTCCAATAAGCCAATGAATTTGGATGGCTTTTAGTTTCATTTGAGTTAATTTTGCCTCTATATGGCTTTTCCACGTTAAACGGCGATCTAGATGAATACCGAGGTATTTTACATGCGAATTTTGAGGTATTATTTGATTATTGATTATAATAGGGGGGAATGATTCCCGACGCAAGGTGAATGTTATATGTACGCATTTTTGCTCATTGACCTCTATCCTCCATTGCTTTAACCATAGTTCGAGTTGAAATATATGATCCTGTAGGTATCGAGATGCTTCTTGACGGTTTTCGTGCACGCTCAAAAAAGCTGTATCATCAGCAAATGTTGAAGTTTGTGTGTAGTTGTTTGTTGGCATATCCGAGGTATATATTAAGTATAAAAGTGGGCCCAGGATGCTTCCCTGAGGGACTCCAGCGTCAATTTGCTGAGGAGAGCTTAAATAATCACCTTCTTTAATAAAACATTTTCGACCGACTAAGTAGCTTTCTAACAGCTTGTGTGTGTTTACTGGTAAGTTGAGCTTCAATTTATGTAATAAGCCTTCATGCAAGACTTTATCAAAAGCTTGAGAAAAATCGATGAAGAGAGCGGAACAATATTTTTTTTCTTCAAAGGCTTTTCTTATTGCGTTTACTATACGATGAGTTTGCTCAATGGTGCTGTGTTCTCTTCTAAAGCCGAATTGGTGGTTAGGAATACATCTATTTTCATTTAAAATTGGGGTTAATTTTGACGCTAACAGCTTCTCAAACAGCTTTGATATATTAGAAAGTAAGCTTATAGGCCTATATGACTCAACTTTTGTGTGATCCTTTCCAGGTATAGGTATCATGGTGACTAAGGAGACCTTCCACTTTTGAGGATAGTATTCAAGGCGTAAAATAGCATTAAAAATTAAGAGAATAATTTTCTTTGCTATGCTGGGTAGCTCCAAAAGCATTTTGTTGCTGATCTTATCAAAACCAGGAGCGTTCTTGGGGTTTAAATCACAAATAGCCTTTTCGATTTCTCTTATCTCAAATCTTAGCGGAACAGCTGCTCTAGCAGCAACAGGTGGTAACTCGACCGCAATATCGTGCGATATATTTGGGGTAAATACGTTTTTTAAATGATTGACAAACAGATTTTCTTTTTCAACATTATTTCTTGCCCAACTTCCATTCAAGTTTCTTAATGGTGGTTTAGAGACAACTGGCCTTTTGAGATTTCTAGCTGCACGCCATAATGAGTAGTTTGATTGTGGGGTTGCATCAAGTTCCTTAAGATATTTTTCCAGAGAAGCCGTTTTCTTAGTCTGCAGTAACTTTCTTAGTCTTTTTGTACACTCTTTAAGTAAGTTCTTAAGTTGAGGGGATCTGTGCAATTGCCACTCTCTTCGAGCCCTCCTTTTTTCAGACAAAAGATGCTTGGCATCTGTGGAATATATATTAATAGTTTTTGTTTTTTTGGGGGCAATATTGGAATGTTGAACAGCTAGTTTCAGAAAACTGTCAAAATTGTCAATAGAGCGATCTACATAATCCGGTGAACTGAGCGCAATATTTTTTGTGCAATGGGTACTGAGATATTTTTTATTTTTTAACCAATTAATTTGCGTAGCTGTCGTCGGAGGTACAATTCTATTGGGGTTCATTATAGTAACAATTGTAGGTGTGTGGTCGGAAGATAAATCTAGGGAGGCTTCAACATGAATCGTTTCTATGGGAATGTTTTTAACCACGCCGAAATCGATGACATCTGGAATTTTTTGATGATCAGTGGGCCAATATGTTGGTTGTCCGCTCGCTACCACATTTAAATCCATTTTAGAAATTGTGTTAAATAAAATACGACCCTTTGGTGTTATAAGTCGCGACCCCCAGAAGGTATGTTTAGCGTTATAATCGCCAGCGGCTAGGAAACACGGTCCTAATGATTTAAAATATTTATAATATTGGTCCTCCGATATTGAAAATCTAGGCGGGGAGTATAACGATGAAATTACTAGGTTTCTATTTAATTCCTCAACGCAAATGTTCGTTGGTTGGAGATAATCTTCACGATGATCACACATTAGGTAGTGTTTTCAATGAATATAGTAAAAAAAAAACAGGGAGTACAGATCCTTGGGGAACCTTACTATGTACTGGAAGTAATCAAGAAAATGCACCATTACTGTATACATATTGTCGTTCCCGCGACAATTGGGGTACGTACCGGAACGACTTGGAGCATCAATTGCGCCGGCCGAAGATTGTCAACTCAGCAACATCAACACCAATACAAGTATGTATAATTTTTATTTTTCTTTCTTCAATTCTTTTTTTCTTCTGAGCAGCAGCATATGCCGGCTAACCTGCTCCGTATTTTATTGGTTCGTGCCGGAGTAGAAATAAATCCCGGACCATGGCACTGCTCTGTTTGCCAACAAATCCTGCACACTAACAGACCATCAGTTAAGTGTACAGTTTGCAACCAGTGCTGTCACTTCAGGAAAGAGGCTAGCCGTAACTGCAGCGGATTACGGGCTCTAAGGGAGTGGAGTGAGGACTTCGTTGCATCCTGCTGTACCAACCGGCAGCGAAGCCCATCAACGTCCTCGGCATCATCAACATCTTTGATGTCAACGACGCTCCCATCTCCGCCCTCCCCGCAGCAACAACAACAGCAGACACAACACCAGCACCCGCAACAACGACAGCAGATGCTCACGCCACAAATTGCTGCTTATATTCCTGAAATGACAATATTAATGCAGTTTAATTGTAACGGCCTCCAAAATAAGATCGCGGAGGTAATAAGATTTATGCAGCTGCACAAAATCATGATCGCAGCGATCCAAGAGACGAAACTAACACCCAGCTGCCGACTACATAGTTGTAATAATTAGAATATTCTGAGGGTAGATAAAACACAAAGAGTCGGTGGAGGCATCGCGTTTATCGTCCACAATTCTGTGCAATACAGTTCTATTTCGCCTGGCCAGATCATACCGGACATATCGGTCAGGTCAGAAGCTGCCGAAACAGAACTGTACAATGTGTACATTCCGCCGATCAACAGTCTACCTGCAGGATAATACCCGGACATTGGATTCCTTCTTGAGGGTGATAACCATATTGTGATGGGAGATTTTAATGCTCATCACGAACTCTGGCACTCGAAACCCGTGGATGATCAAAGGGGTACGGCATTAGCGGAACAGATTGATGATTCCACATTTTGCACATTAAACGATGATGCCACCAACAGAATTGCACCAGGTCGCCAGACATCACCATTTATTGTGCGGGTCTGATAAACTATGCGACTTGGCAACCAATAGTTTCTTTTACCCATTTTTATTAAGCTTGACAGACCGAAAGACTTTGTGACCTCTGAACGCCGCACCTATATAAATCAGAAAAAGGCAGATTATACGGGCTCAGAGAGTTTACCAACAGCAAATTTAATGATTTACCAATTCCTTCTGACATGCGCTCCGCAGAAAGGAAGTTTCGGAAAATCGTCCTTGCAGCAGCCGCTTGCTTCATTCCTGCTTGAAGGATCCCGGGGTCTTGAGACCAAATTTCCCGGCGTCAGTGGCGGTACTCGCGGAAGAGCGGGACGGAATTCGCAGAGCCAACCGAGTGATCCCCGAATCGGTCAACTCAACAGGGACATCAGCAAGTTGGTAAACGAATATAGACGGGACAAATGGCTAAATCATTTAAATACGTGCAACCTTACCTCCGGAGCCAGCAAGCTATGGGCGACTGTCAGATCTCTGACTAATCCGCAGAAGAGTGACGACAGGGTCTCGATTTCCTTCGATGGAAATACCATATCGGACCCCAAAAGGAGCTCGAACTACTTTGCGCGGCAATTTATAGAGCACCCCGTCAGAGATAAGGCGAAAATAAGTATTGTGAGGAAGGTACACGGTCTTCGAGTTACTGTAACACCATACGCTTTTTCATTGAGTGAGGTTGCACAGGTCATCAGGGCCGCTAAATCATCCAAATCCCTTGGCTCCGACGGAATATCCATGCTTATGCTCAAAAATCTGGACGAGCCCGGCCCGGAGTAGAGTACCTAACAAACGTCCTCAACTTATCAATAACCACCCTAATAATACCTGAAGCCTGGAAATTGGGTAAGGTTGTTCCCCTGCTAAAGCCAGGGGAGGATGCGACTCAGGGAGACTCATACAGGCCAATCTCCCTGCTATCAGCAGTCGCCAATATACTTGAGCCACTACTCCTCCCGAAGCTAGTGGAACATTTCCAATTGGCGAACCATCAGCATAGATTCCGCAAGCAGTAGAGTACAACAACTGCACTTACCGCCATCTCTACACAAATCAGCCACGGCCTTGATCTATCAAAAGCGTTCGATACGGTCAACCATGCCATCCTCTTCAGAGACATAGCGACTTCTAGTCTCTCGGACAACACGAAGAGGTGGCTTGTGAATTATTCGTGTGGAAGACAGACGTTTGTGGAGTTTAGAAACAAGAGGTCGAAGTGCCGTAGAATAAAACAGGGAGTTCCCCAGGGTGGAGTCCTATCGCCGATCCTGTTTAACTTCTACATGTCTAAACTCCCGACACCTCCCCAAGGTGTCCAAATGATATCGTACGCATACGACTGTACTATCATGGCGACGGGACACAAAATCGATGACCTATGCAGTTTGGTAAACGGTTACCTCCGTGATCTGGCGAACTTCTTCCACGCGAGGAATATGAACATCTCTCCCGCAAAATCCTCGGCGTCTCTATTCACGACATGAGGTGGGTTACAGTTGAATGTGACTTTCGACGGCGCATTATTCCGACCAAAAAGCGTCCAAAGATATTGGGAGTCACATTTGACAGTCTGTTCATGTCATCGGCGCATGCCACTGCAATCTGCGATAGAATGCGGAGTAGAAACAAGGTCCTCAAGTCTCTAGCCGGCAGCACTTGGGGCATGGAAAAGGAAACCTTGTTAGCTAGATATAAAACGATTGGCAGGTTAGTGGTTAACTACGCAGCGCCTGCGTGGACCTCAAGTGTCAGCGATACTCAGTGGAAGAAGCTTCAGAGCTGCCAAAATGCCGCCTTAAGGACCGCAACAGGTTGTGTTCAGATGACGTCAATAGAACACCTGCATGATGAAGCGAAGATGATGACGGTCAAGGAACACAACATAATGCTGACAAAGCAGTTCCTTCTGGGATGTCATCGGAGGGGACATCCGAACCACTGTCTGATGGAGTGATGGAAAAATTCCGTCGTTTCTCGATATGTGAGAAAAAAGTGTTTCTGTATTTGAATGCGAAAACAGACAACACAGATTTAGCTTTAACTGGAATATTTCCAGTAATCAAGTGTCAAATGAAAGCGAAACGTCAACGAAAGAAATATATTTAATAAAACCAGAGCTGCCAGATTTGACGATTTTCTTGTTCCGAAATTAGCAAAGTGCAAATTCTTTAGAAACAAGGCAGCGTTAATTTTCATATTTATCCGTATAGTGAAAATTGTCCTCGAAATTGTTTGTCTCTTCCCTTAAATATATATGGGCAAAAGCAACATTTCGAGGGAAAAGTGTTTACTTTTTATTCCCGTGATTATTTAATACAATTGTTTGTGTTCAAAACATTAAACCATTATCCATTTCTTAGTCAATATAGAAAAAAGTTCGAGTCAAGATGATTTAAATAAAACAATTTAAAGTGCTATATTCGGCTATGGTAAATCTTATATACCCTTCACCATAGCATTAAAAATCGAACCAAAACCTTCATTTCGAGAGGATACTTGCTTTTATGAGGACAAAGTGAAGGCTTTTTTTATAAAAAAATTTTTTTGTTTTTTTTTGTTCAATATATTTGTCACGCCTTTATATGACTTCTTTAGGGAAAAATAACAATTAAAAATTGTTATCGGATTAAAGAAAATAAATAATTTTATAAAAAATAGATCTCAAGCTTAATAAAATTAAAATAAATTTAAAAAAATTAAGGTCGAACAATAGACAATTTATATGTATATGTATGTATAAAATACCCAACCAGCTAGCATTTGTAAAAATCACCTAAATGCATATCTTCAGATCAGTTTTGATGATTAAAAACGGATTTATCACTTGAGTGATAAAAAATGGATTCATATATGATTCATTTATATGTTTAAATAATGATTTTTAAATATTTTGAATTTTTGTTTTTGCCAAATCAAAAAAATTAAAAAAAGCTTGGATAAAAAAGAAGCACAACAATTATTAACAATTATGAGTGTTGGTGCAAATTGTTTCTTTTCTTCTTTTTTTGGTTTAAAATAAAGCTAGTTTTAATAATCAAAAGCCATAATGGTGCTAAGAAAAATTAAAAAACATGGCAATGAAAACATGATATGAAATATAATCAAAAACTATATAATTTACGATTGAAAAATGAGACGATTCAATAATGATTATAAAAACTAACATCGAAATGATCAAAAATTGTATCACATATGATTCTTTCAGGTGATTCATCTGTAGGGTACCATTTTCTCACAACGAGAGTATAATTTATGATTGAAAAATGAGCTCATATACGGGTATTTTGCTTGTGAAGGTGATTCCCAGATGATTAGATAATGATACAAAATGCTAGCTGGGCATGAACATTACTTATGCTTTTGTTTGATCATGTTTAAAAAAAATCGAACAAAATTAAAATTATTTTAAACAAAAAAGACGATCTTGTTATTTTTTTTTTTTTAGGAATTTGACGATTTTTACACAAATTTATCTGGCAGCACTGAATAAAACCAAAACAGGGAAAGGCTAAAAAAAATTTTCAAATAACAATATATAACAAAGGTATTTTGTTTATTTTCATCATATAAATGATGCATTCATCATTTAAATTCCGTCTATTTTTTATATATTTTAAAAAATAGTATATAAACATATTTTCCAGTTAGTTTGTGCTTTGTTGTGATACAGACGTGGCTTTTTAACCCCGCATACGATTTGAACTATTAATTAATCATATCTGATTTTGACATATATCAGCAGCGAATGGACGCTTAAAATAAATTATATATTTTGTTATTTAAATTATTTAACATAATAGTGAACAATTAAAACGATAAAATTAAATAAAATAAAAAAGTAAAAATATATACATACGTTTGAATGTTCATACATGTATGTATGTATACATATTCTGAACAAAAACATTTAAGCTTAAATTTCTTATTTTTTGTGTTGTTGTAATACAATAAATAATAAAAATATTAAAAGCAAAGCAAAACGGTGAAAAACAAAAACAACTCTTTGCATGAGTACGAACAGTGAAACAACACTAAGACAAAATGAAAGAAACGTTTTAGTTAATGCAAATGAAAATAATGCAGAAATAAATAAAATAAAACAAAACAAAACAATATAAACTATTTAACGGCTAAGCCAATTACTCGAACACGTTCCCTATTAGCCTCGGTGTTTACAAAAACAGTGGATAGTGACTCATTAAAAAAACTACAACTAGATTTGGTGACAAGTGTTGCCAGGCCAGCAAATTAAGTAGGAAATGATACCATGAACTTAAACACAAATGCAATGGAAAACCCCCTGTAAAAAGCTGTCAAAAGCCTACAGTACAAGTTGGTATGGACAGGTACATAACAGTGCTTAAACGGGGACGCAGCCCTACCTCTGCAGCAGTTGCTTCGGACTCAAAAGTACCATCTTTTGATAAAATAAATACTCAAAATCGTTTTGCAATTCTGGAGGATGAATCCTCTGAAGCACCAAACGTCATTAAACTATCCAAGCCTCCCCCGATATATCTTAGGGAGCAAAATTCAAATGAGCTCATAAAGAGTTTGGTATCGGTGATAGGTGAAAATTCGTTTTACGTAGCGGGTATCAAGCGTGGAAGTATAAACGAGACAAAAATACAAGTCAATCATGAGAATGATTTTCGCAAAATAGTAAACAACTTTGAAACACTTAAAAAAAACTTTTATACCTACCAACTGAAAAGCAGTAAAGGCCTACAGGTAGTGATTAAGGGTATTGACTCATATGTGGACCCAGAAGAAGTTAAAACATTCCTAGAAGAAAAAGGATTCAAGGTAAAACATGCAGTAAATATTAAAAATAGAGAAACAAATTCCCCAACCACTTTTTCGAGTGGAGTTTGAACCCGGCGACGTAAAACTTTAAAAAAACGAAACACATCCTATTTACAATTTAAAATATATTCTCTACAGAAGAATAACTATAGAAGAGCCGCACAAAAAAAATGGACCTGTTCAGTGCTTAAACTGCCAAGAATTTGGCCATACCAAGGCATTCTGCTACTTACCCCCTGTCTGCGTAGTATGTGGTGAACTACACGGTACAGTTTCTTGCGATAAGTCTAAAACCGACCCCAACGTAAAAAAATGTAGCAACTGTGGCGGTAATCACACTACCAATTATAGAGGATGCCCTGTATATAATATCGTCAAGCAGACGGTTGGACCGAAAACAAATACCCCTCAAATGCAGGTTGCAAATGAAGTAAACACAAATGCAATTCAAGCCCCCCAGCCTAGTAATAACAGAACCTCTTGCGCTAACGTCCAAAAATCAAACCATCAGCCAATGCAAGGTGCCTCGCCAAGTAATGATGAAACTCCGGTTTCTAATTTAAGTAGTTTAGAAAAAACCATGGAAACATTAGCGCAAACAGTAAATAATTTTACGAACACAATGGATAATATGATGCAGGAAATGCTTAGAATGCAATCGATGTTATTGCAAGCTGTACTTAAAAAACCATGAACTGTTTAAAAATTTGTTTTTGGAACGCAAACGGCATCCGCCAACATAAACAAATTGATGTCATGATGATTTCTGAAACTCATTTGACCTCAAGAAATACGTTTAAAATAAATGGTTATATACTATATGATACCAAGGACCCACGAGATAGAGCTTGTGGAGGTTCTGCCATTTTAATAAAACCCCAGGTCAAACACTACCTAATGTGTGATCATCGTGAAGATTATCTCCAAGCAACGAACATTTGCGTTGAGGAATTAAATAGAAACCTAGTAATTTCATCGTTATACTCCCCGCCTAGATTTTCAATATCGGAGGACCAATATTATAAATATTTTAAATCATTAGGACCGTATTTCCTAGCCGCTGGCGATTATAACGCTAAACATACCTTCTGGGGGTTGCGACTTATAACACCAAAGGGTCGTGTTTTATTTAACACAATTTCTAAAATGGATTTAAATGTGGTAGCGAGCGGACAACCAACATATTGGCCCACTGATCATCAAAAAATACCAGATGTCATCGATTTCGGCGTGGTTAAAAACATTCCCATAGAAACGATTCATGTTGAAGCCTCCCTAGAATTATCTTCCGACCACACACCTACAATTGTTACTATAATGAACCCCAATAGAATTGTTCCTCCGACTGGTTACTTAGCGACGACAGCTACGCAAATTAATTGGTTAAAATATAAAAAATATCTCAGTACCCATCGCACAGAAAATAAATAAAATATATTCTTCAGATGTCGAGCGGCTCTTGACTGAAAAAAGGAGAGTTCGAAGAGAGTGGCAACTTTAAAGATCCCCGCAACTTAAGATTTTATTAAAAGAGTGCACAAAAAAGCTAAGAAAGTTACTGCAGAATCAGAAAACGGCTTCTCTAGAAAAATATCTTAAGGAACTTGATGCAACTCCACAATCTGACTACTCATTATGGCGTGCAGCTAGAAATCTAAAAAGGTTAGTTATATCTAAGCCAACATTAAGAAACTTGAATGATAATTGGGCAAGAAACGATATTGAAAAAGGAAATCTGTTTTTTAGTCACTTGAAAAACGTATTTACACCAAATATATTTCACAATATTGCGGTCGAGTTACCACCTGTTGCTGCTAGAGCAGCTATTCCCCTCAGATTTGAGTTAAGAGAAATCGAAATGGCTATTTGTGACTAAAACACTAAGAAGGCACCTGGTACTGATAAAATCAGTAATAAAATGCTTTTGGAGCTACCTCGCATAGCAAAGAAAATTATTCTTTTTATTTTTAATGCTATTTTACGCCTTGAATACTATCCTCAAAAATGGAAGGTTTCCTTAGTTACCATGATACCAAAGCCAGTTAAGATCATACAAAAGTTGAGTCGTATAGGCCTATTAGGTTATTATCAAATATGTCAATTAGTTTCAAAATGAACACCGATTTTAAGTTTAAATAGATGTATTCCAAACCATCAGTTCGGATTTAGAAGAAAACACAGCACAATCGAACAGACTCATCGAATAGTAAATGTCATAAGAAAAGCATTTGAAGAAAAGAAATATTGCTCAGCACTCTTCATCGATGTTTCGCAAGCTTTAGATAAAGTCTGGCATGAAGGCTTATTACATATATTGAAGCAAAATTTACCAGCAAACACACACAAGCTGCTAGAAAGCTACTTAGTCGGTCGTCAATTTATTATTAAAGAAGGAAATTTCTTAAGTTCACCTCAGACCATTGCCGCTGGAGTCCCACAAGGCAGCATCCTGGGCCCCCTATTATACTTAATTTATACTTCGGACATGCCAACAAGCAACTATACACAAACTTCAACATTTGCAGACGATACAGCTTTTCTAAGCGTCCACGAAAATCGTTATGAAGCATCGCGTTACTTACAGCATCATATATTTCAACTAGAAATATGGTTACGACAATGGAGGATAATGGTCAATGAGCAAAAATGCGTACATATAACATTCACTTTGCGCCGGGAATCTTACCCCCCTATTACAATCAATAACCAAATAATTCCTCAACATTCGCATGTTAAATATCTCGGTATACATCTGCATCGGCGATTAACGTGGAAATGCCATATAGAGGCAAAATTAACTCAAATTAAACTAAAAGCGATTCAAATTCATTGGCTTATTGGAAGAAATTCTGTCCTTAGTCTCGATTGCAAGCTTCTACTTTACAACTCTATCTTAAAGCCTATCTGGTGCTACGGTATTCAACTATGTGGCACTGCCTCGGCCTCTAATATCGACAAAATTCAAAGGCGCCAAAATAAACTTCTTCGAATAATCACAGCAGCTCCCTGGTATGTTAAAAACTCAAACATTCATAAGGATCTCAATGTTCCATTAGTTAAAACTATGATTACAAAATATGCAATAAAATATTTAAAAAGGCCTGAACAACACCCAAATCCACTAGCTCGAAATATTTTAAATCATGGCGGCCACACTCGCTTAAGAAGAAGAGACACTGCAGCACTTACCCAATTAGATGAGCGATAAACACCTATATAAGTGAACAGAACCCGTGATGAAGAAAATTTTGTCTGGCACTGGCAGGACATAAAATAACGTATTAGGTTAAGATTTGATTAATTATTGTAAGTTCATATTTAATATATGAAGATTCAATAAAAAATAAGGACAAAAAAAAAAAAAGGTTGGCATTAGGCCAGCAGTCTCTAAAGAAGCTGTATTCGGGTTAGGGTCTATCAGATTTAGGTTTCCTAAAGATGATAAACCCTAAGAGGCTGAAAGTGGTGTAGATAAACTAGCACCACTGTAAAGCGGCCTTAATCGAATTAGCAACCCACCTCATTAATAACGTGGACGTGGCTTTAATCCAAGAGCCCAGGATAAGCAAAAGCCGGGTAGTAGGATTAAAGGTCACGGGGCATACCTTGTTATATTGTATATTGGCGAGAACTGAGCACAAATTTATGATTTCTCATTCTTTCAGTAATGGAGACCTCACGGTTGTCACAGGAGAAGCCAGGGACAGAACGGTCCTGGCACAAGAGTCGGTATACTTGCCATATGAAGCTACCGGTCCACCTGGTGAAAAAGTGCGAGAGTTGGTTTAGCACTCGGGCAGAAGTTGCTCGAGCCTGGTACTAGAATGTGACGCCAATGAACACCATACCCAATGGGGAAGTGCCGAACTCAACAAAAGAGGTGAGTCTATGTTTGATTTTATTATTGCTAGCAATCTTTTGATCTGTAACAGGGGGAACACGCCAACGTTCAGAAGTAGGGATAGAGAGGCAGTGATAGATATAACATTGACGAACTGTAGAGAATTAGTAGAGGACTGGAGAGATGCTTTGGATTTTTCCTTCTCTGACCATTGTCGTTTGTCCTTTAATCTAATGTTTGAGAGTTCGAAAAGTTGTTCGTATAGGAATCCGAGGAGGACGGACTGGGATGTATTTTCAGGACCGGTGCAAAGTAACCTTAGAGTTACTTTGGATTGGGGGTCGACTCCGACCGGTGTGGAGCGGCTGGTGGGTATGTTCACGGGGGTGCTTACCAGTAGCTATGAGCGATCCTGTCCGTATAATTTTCCGGGCAGACGTACACAGCCAAGATGGTGGACAGATGAGTTGAGGACTCTAAGGTCCACTGTCAGAAGGCTGTTCAATTGGGTCAAGTATACGCGTAGGGAAGAGGATTGGATTAACTTTAGATTGAGTTACAGGAAGTATAAGAGGGATATTAGAAGGGCGAAGAGGGACTCGTGGATTAAGTTTAGCGAGTCAGTTGAGTCTGTAAATGAGATGCCTAGGTTCAGGAGAATTTTATCCAAGGACCCGGTTGTCCCTGGATTTAATCAGAGACCGGACAACTCATGGACTGTCTGCTTATGGAGACTCACTTTCCGGGGTGTGTGGATCCTGGGTAAGGGGAACAGGATGTGGGTGAAGACCCCTTCTCAGGCTCAGGCGGCGAGGAAATGGAAACGGAGGGGGAATTGATCACCTTGGATAAAGTAACATGGGCGGTTAACACCTTTGGGTCTTACAAATCGGCGGGACCAGATGGTATTTTCCGGCGATGCAACAGAATATCGGGAAATCATCACTCGTGTTGTTGGTGCAGCTGTTTAGGGTATGTGTGCTGAATGGGCACATTCCTAGACGGTGGATGGAGGTCAGGGTAGTTTTTATACCCAAGGCGGGTAAAACCGGTCGCTCTAAACCCAAGGACTCTAGACCAATCAGCTTATCGTCTTTTCTTTTGAAGACGTTGGAAAGACTGATTGATCTATATCTGAGAACGAAGATTGACGCCGGCATCATCAGCGGCGCTCAACACGCCTATCTTAAGGGTCGATCTGTTGAGAGTGCGCTTCATGATGAAGTGGGTTACCTTGGCGGCATTCCTGGATATAGAGGGCACCTTAACAATTTGAAGATAGAGGCTATTAGGCCTCTATCCTGGTTTCTGGTCGAATGGATAACTAGAATGCTTGGTAGTAGGGTTATTCACTCTGACTGGGGAAATAACCGTGTGGGGAGACTGGTGACTAGGGGGACCTCACAGGGGGGAGTTTTCTCTCCCTCATTATGGCTCCTGGCCATCAATGTCGTTCTGGGACTTTTTGACAGTATGGGTCGGAAAGGCGTGGCCTACGCGGATGATGTAGTGATATTGGTGTCGGGCAAGTTTCTGCCGACAACAAGCGAAGTCATGCAAGAGGCGCTGGGCGAACTGTCGGCATGGGCTAGTGCTAAGGGACTGGGAGTTAAACCGGAGAAGATGGAGCTGGTTCTTTTTACTAGGAGGTACAAGGTGGAGAATTTTAGGAAGGTCTGGAGCTTAGACAATCGGATAGCGCTAAGTATCTATGCTTGCAGATCATCAATAGGTAAGAGTTGGGGACTCCGGCCGTCAGGAGTGGGATGGAGGTACACTTCGGTGGTTATACCCATTCTTACGTATGGATGCTGTGTTTGGTGGGAGTCATTGAGATTGGCTAGTCGAAGGAACCTTCTGTCTAAGGCTCAGAGGTGTGCTTCAATTGGCATGACAGATGCCATGAGAAGTACTCCGCAAGCGGCCCTGGATGTCATTCTGCATCTTCTGCCTACTGAGCAGTATGTGATGGGAATGGCAGCCAGGAGCCTTCTTAGGCTGAGGGAGTTAGGATTGATGGGGAATGTCACGCAGGGTCACGCACTGCCTGGGATCGCCCGGCTCTACTGATTATGTGAGCACTAGGGTGAATTTCGGGCGGGTGCCGGAGGAAATAGTGCCTTCTAGAAAGAGCTGCTCAGGTAGGAGCAGATTATTTGGTGGATTTGCTATATTCCTGATGGCGAAGATGAGGGGCAAAGGTGCGGGGGTCTGCATTGAGGATCTGGACATCAGAATGTCATATAGGCTTCTTGACGACTGCAGTGTTTTTCAGGCGAAGGTTCTGGGGGTCTTGAGGGCCGTGGGACTGGCTAGGGACAACATCGAGGACACTGTGGACAACCAGGCAGCTTTTATGTCTGTAAGGGGCTGTTATGTGAACTCCAAGCTGGTTGATGATTGTAGGAGGGCTCTGGAGGGAGTCTTAGGGGAATTTGTGTTAAGGCTTTGCTTGGTGCCGGGTCATTCCAACATAATCGGCAATGAGGTGGCTGATGAGTTGGCGAGACAAAGCTCGGAGATGGAGGACCCAGACTGTATGGAGTCACTTAGGCCTCCAAGGGGCTTCTTCTTTGGAAGGATCAGGGAATGAATTCTGGGAGCGACCAATTGGGCCTGGGGGAATCGAATGGACTGCCGGGTATCAACGGCACTGTGGCCGGTGCTTAGGAAGTCCGATTCAGAGTCGCTGCTGGGCAGGAGTAGGGTCTGTGTAAGGACCATGATAGGGGTTATAAATGCCACTGTATGATAGGCAGGATGGCGGTGAGACTGGGATCCGAATTATCGGATGTGTGCAGGTTGTGTGAGGACCCGGAGGAGCTGGAGACAGTTGAGCACATTCTGTGCCACTGTCCCAGGCTTCAGGGCAGCAGCCTGAGGTGGCTGGGCAGTAGATTCCTGGGCGAATTAGGGGATGTCTCGGGGTGTGGACTCGAGGGTCTGATAGGATTCGTAACGGGGATGACCTGGCTGCGCGAGGAGACGTGTTGCTGGCCGCACGTAGGGCGAATTTTGGTTTGGTACTTTCTTTTACTATCTATCTTATGAATTTCATGCTGTCGTTCTTTATTTTATCTACTTTCCTTTTTCACTTGTCTATTCCTTAATAAGGCTTCACAATGGACCATATTGGTCTCTGAATGAAGGTGTGACGAAAACTTCACACCAGCCTTTCTACCTACCTACCTATCTTTGGCTTTTCTAAAATCTTTGGAAAAGGTATCCTGATGATCCGGCCTAAGCATTCAGTGAAATGCGCATAGAAACTAGCTTTCCATCAACAATAAATTTCAGTGTATTTATCACATATGAAAAAATTTGGGAATTTTGATAATAATTTTTGTATTCCCGTCTTTGCCATTTCAATCCTTATCTGGTGTCAGGCAAGGATGTTTGCTTTCACCCCTACTATTTCTGATTGTAATAGATGCGGTTTCAAGGCGCGCAACAGAAAGTAAACCTCGTGGTATTATTTGGAACCTAGTTAACCCAAACGAAAGGTTAGAGTCATTCGACTACGCAGACGACAAATGCGAACTCGGACATAGGCGTAGTGATATGCAAGAAAAGCTAAACGATCTGGCGGCTGAATCTTCAAAAGTTGGACTTAAGATCAACATTTCTAAAACTAAAGACATGAGAATAAACGTAAACACCAATGAACCCCTTACACTCCATGGAACCGAAATAGAAAAAGTACAAGAATACCAGTACCTGGGCAGCATAGTTACTGAAGGAGGAGGCACAGAGAAGGATGTAGATGTCCGAACAAGAAAAGAACTGGGAGCATACACAACACTGCATAGAGTTTGGAATAACAATATGTACAGCACAGCAACAAAAATCAAGGTTTTTAAATCATGTGTACTGTCAGTTCTACTGTATGGTTGCGAAACAATTTGGTACGTAGTAGATGAAATACAAAACAAACTCCGAGTTTTTGTCAATCGGTGTCTACGAAGAATTTTGAAAATTTTTTGGCCGAATCGTTTTTCCAATGTAGAGCTATGGAACCGCTCAAATTTTAGAGACGTCAACATCAAGATACGCTGAAGAAAGTTCGGGTGGATTGGCCATACGCTACGAAAACCACCCACGGAAATATGTCACCAAGCTCTCTCCTACAACCCCCAAGGTTCAAGAAGACCTGGTCGCCCAAAAACAACCTGGAGAAGGTCGACACTTAATGAGATTAATAGTGCATCCGAAGATAAAAACTACAACAACATAGAAGAACTTCGAGAAGCAGCGTCTAGAAGAGAAAGATGGAAGATATTTATAGACAGCCTATGCCCAGTATAGAGGCAGTTCTTTCAATATCAAGAACAAGGCTTATTATTATTATTATTTATTCCCGAATATAATTTTGATACTTTGATATACTTGTACGTGCCCGTGCAAAAAACTGAATTGGCAAATTGGTTTTTTTTTTTTTGTTTTCTTACGAGGACAACATAATGAAGCAATTTGTTTTTTAATTTTGTTTTTCTTTTTACCCACTTACAACTGCGATTCGAGTCGGAAAGAACCCAAACAAATGTAGGGGAATGTAAGAAAAGATAAACTCACTGTTTATTGTTGGTGTTTTGTTTAAGCTTTGATATTGTTACAAGTAAGACTTTGAGTGTTTAAAATTCTTATTCGCTTTAGGGTTTTATTTGTATAGTATTGTTAGCTTTTCTAAAATCTTTCGAAAAGTGTTCCTGATGATCTGGCCTAAGCAAGCAGTGAAATGCGCATAGAAGCTAGCTTTCCCTCAACAATAAATTTCAGTGTATTTATCAAATATGAAAAATTGGGAATTTAGCACGTCATACAGCAATCTTATAAATAATAAGTTTTGTATACCCGAAAATAACTTTGAAAATAAAATTTATTTGTGGTTTGCGTCTGAAAAATAGTCAGGAAAGATCTAATTTAATTTATTAATTCATGGATTATCATTAAAAAATATTTTGATTTTAGGAAAATATTTATTTTTTGTTTGTTTTAAATACAAAACAGCACACTAAATAGTTATAACTTTTATTAGATAAAAATTGCGAATAATTATTACAAATAAATTTATATTTTATTTATTAAGAATAATTATTATTTCCAATTTTTATGTTTAAAAATTGATGATAACTATTATGGGTATCAAATAAAAGTATTTCTCAAACATAACTATTACTATTCGATAGATATATTACTAATTATTTTTAAAAGTTATGAATAAGAAATAACATAACCGTCATTAAAATATGTACGTTTATATGCGCATGTATTTATAATCTGCAAAAAAAAAAAAACAATTAATTTCAAGAAAATATTCAAAATAATTACTATCGCAAATAAAAACAATAAAAATCTTAAGTAATAGTTATCTGTAAAAGAAATTAATATTTATCGATCATAATAGTTATGAGCCAATGTAAAAAGATATAAATTGGATATAATAGTTACACTGAAAGAAAAATGCTTCATATATTTAATGAATCATTTTCATAAAAAAATTTCCTTGGGTAAATGAAAATTTTCATTGTCTAAATGGATTTTCATAGTTATAATAAAGTAAAATCGCTTCATTGGATTTCGTAATTACGTTAAAAAATTTCATTGGATATATGAAAACTTAAGTTTGTCCAAGTTAAACAAAAAATTTTAATTGGGAACATAAAAAAACACATAACTATATTCATAAATTAATACAAAATTATAGTTTCCTTAAAAAAATGTTTAATTGTTAATCAAAAAATGTAAGATTTAATAATTTCATATACTAATGTTACATGTATGCCATTAAATTAATGAAATCAAAAATTTTTGTTATAAAAGCAACATATTTCAATAATTGCCTTCATAAATTAAAATTTTCATTATGACAATAAAAATGTCATTATAGTAATAAAACAAAAACTTTCAATCCACTTTCAATCAACGTTGTTATTGTTATTATGGACAATTTAATCTTTATATTTACGCTCTTAATTGAGTAAAAAACATAGTTTTTTTTTATCCAAAAACTACACTGCCCCAGTAGACTAGCTGGTAGTGAGCTAGTCTATCAGTACAGAGGTTGCGCGATCGAATCCCGCCAGAAGACAGAAAAAAATAAAAAATAAAATAAAGTAAAACAAAATAAGAAAAAATAAAAAAAATAATTAAAAAAAATAAAAAAAAATTTTATTTATTGAAAGTAATCATCCAATGAATAATATTCATAGATCTAATGTAATGTTTCATTAAATCCTTTTAATGAAACAGGTTTCATTGATCCAACGAAGCGCTGCATAGGTTCCTTTTTAATGCAATTTTTCATGGGATTAATGTCAAATTTCATTGGTATTGCGAAGAAAATTCTTTCAGTGTATTAGACCGGTCCTTATATATATGAAGAAATTTATTTTCCGAATTTATATCGGGGCAAGCGCTAAAAATATTTTATTTAGTATTAAAAAGCACGAAATAAACGAAATAATTTTTAGCTCTGCCTCAAGCAACTATTTGTATTTATTATTAGAAATAAGACAAAAAAATTTATTTTTTAATATTTTATTAAAAATTATGTTAAAAATTAACATTAAAATAAAATATTTCTAGGAATTACATATATGCATATTAATATAAATTTAGTGTAATAGTGAAGTCTTTTTTAAAGTGGGATAATTCATATTATATTCTTTGACTACTTGAAAAAGGAATTGTTTCTCTTCTTCATTGTGTGTTAATTTATTATTATAACCTGTAATGAATTTGGCACCTCTTTCAGCAGCATCGTTTACTACAGATAAGTTTTGACAAATTTGAGATGCTTGAGCATAGTCAAATCTTTCATTCCAATCCGATGGATCGACTTTTGAAATTTCTTAGCGGTCAAAGAACGCGTGTGTGTTTGAATTTACAAAATCGCTTAAATCTTTTTGTGAATATGTTTGAAGGATATTTGTTGGATTAGCTATGATCCGCTTGCATTTTTCTTTATTTTCTTGAACATTAGTTGCTTTAACCATTGTTCTCTTAATATCAACACTAACATTAGGATCGAAGAATAAAAGACCAACTGCTTCTTCGGACAAATACCATAAGTGATTGCTTACTTTTTGTAACAAAGCAAAAGCTATATCTTGTTTAGGATAAGCAATTATATTTTTTATTAAATTTAGTTCTTGATTTGGTGCTTCAATTGCTTTGGTGCATCCAAACCAGGCTTTTACATAAATACGAACTATGAAAAGACAGACACTACGTATACCGTTCAGCTCTTTTTTTGTCGTATTAAATTGATTACGGAACAAATAAATTTTAAGTATATAATTAGCTTTTGACATCCATCTAGCATGAGAAGTTGCACCAGGTATTCGAAAGCCGTTAAAATTCGGCGCCGTACCGCCAAGAAAATTAATAACTAATTGTAATAATTCTTTGTAATCGCGTCTACTTTATGAGTTTTGGTTTGTCTTTTTTACCTATCTCTTCTTTTAGGAAAAAGTAAAAAAGCAAAACTCGAAATAATTTTTTTTAAGCTTTTGCTTTTTAGGTGGTTGACCATTTTTGTCGCTGGCTGGTAAAAAAGCAATTGTCAAAAAATAAAAATATACAAAATAGGAGATTTGCTTTTTTGCACGAACGAAAAACAAAACATTGGCTATTGGAAAAAAATTTTAAATTTCAATAGCAGTGGCAAAAGCAAAAATAAAACGCATCCAGCTGATGAGTGCTTTTAAACCCTGACTGACACCTTTGAATACTTGTAAGATGGATAAAATTGTATTGCAGTTGTATTAGTGTAAAGTTGGAAACAAATTATTTAGGCATCCACGAAACATGTGGGACCGTCGCTGTTTCATTAACGACTAAATGAAAGACCATACGAATTATTTGACTCAATAATTGCAAATCAATCCAAGTGAAAATAAAGAGTGCTTGGAGGCAGAACTAAAAATTGTCCTATCGTGCTCAAATTTTGTGTGTGTTTTTTTGAAACCAAATAAAATGTTTTTAGTGCTTGCCGTGATACAAATTAATAAAAAAAAAAAAAAATAAATAAGGACCGATCTAATAGTTATATTTTTTTAACAAATATTTATTTTCATAATACATAATAATTAAAACCAATTTTTATAGAATATTTCTTAAAAGTGATAAATTTTTTGGTACCTGAAAAATGAGCATTTCTGTACAGGATATATTTTCAACTGTAAATAGGGTGCGTTAGGGTCCTTGCACTTAATTATGAGGGGTTGTTCACAACAGTCGTATTTTTCCATGTTACATATTATTTTAAGACATTTGACTTTTAACCCCGCATACGATTGAACTATTAATTAATCACATTTGATTTTGTAATATAAGCAGCGAATGGACGCTTAAAAATAAATGATATATTTTGTTATTTAAATTATTTAACATAATAGTGAACAATTAAAACGATAAAATTAAAAAAAGAAAAATAGTAAAAATATGTACGTAAAAATGTTCACACATTTGAACACAAGCATTTAAGTTTAAATTTCTTATTTTTTTGTGTTGTTGTAAAATATAATAATTAATAAAAAGATTTAAAGCACAGCAAAACGGTGAAAAACAAAAACAACTCTTTGCATGAGTAAGAACAGTGAAACAACACAAAATGAAAGAAATGTTTGTGACAGTTCATGCAAACGAAAATAATGCTGAAATAAATAAAACAAAACAATCACCCCTATCGCAAACAACTACTCCCATGAAAATATTCCCATATTTTTTTATTTCGTATTGGGAGTAAATTCCCAAACTTAAAAAATTTGGCATCGCCAATGTTTACTCCCGCGAATTTTTTTAATAAATAAATTCCCAACAAGTGTTAATGTGAACGAGAAGGGAACATGTAAATTTTGATTTATGTTCCAAAGTAGGACTAAATTAAATTACTTTTTCCTCTTATTGAAGGAGTGTACATAAAGAAAATGAAGATAAACACTATTCATTATTTATTTTATCATATTTTTATTAGTATTTTATTTTGTATATTTTTCTTTCACAATACAGGCACTGACAAGGTACTCACAATAGAGACTTTTGTTTACAAAGCACTGAAAAATAATTCACAATAGAAATGTTTACTCCCAAAATATTTGCGATACCGATTTGTTGGGGATGGGAATTTAGGTTTGATCCCATGTATCATATTCCCATAACATTCGCGATAGGGGTGAATATTCACCCCTATCGCAAACAACTACTCTTAGGAAAATATTCCCATATTTTTTTATTTCGTATTGTGAATGATTCCCATAATAAATTTTTTGGGAATGAGTTCCCAAACTTAAAAAATTTGGCATCGCCAATGTTTACTTCCGCGAATTTTTTTAATCAATAAATTCCCAAAAAGTGTTGATGTGAACGAGAAGGGAACATGTAAATTTCAGTTTGTATTCTAAAGTAGAAGGTAGTAAAGTAGTAGTAGGACTAAATTAAATTACTTCTTCCTTTTATTAAAGGAGTGTACATAAAGAAAATGAAGATTAACACTATTCATTATTTATTTTATTATATTTTTATTAGTATTTTATTTTGTATATTTTTCTTTCACAATACAAGCACTGACAAGTTACTCACAATAGAGACTTTTGTTTACAAAGCACTGACAAATAATTCACAATAGAAATTTTTACTCCCAAAATATTTGCGATACCGATTTGTTGGGGATGGGAAATTAGGTTTGATCCCATATATCATATTCCCATAACATTCGCGATAGGGGTGATTAACTACCTAACGGCTAAGCCAATTATTCGAACACGTTCCCTTTCACCCTCGGTGTTCACAAAAACGGTGGATTAAAAAATATTAAACTGTCTTTGGGGACAAGTGTTGCCGCGCCCGCAAGTTTTACCGCGGCGGCAAAAACAATCTTAGTAAGAAATGATACAATGAACTCAAATACAGACGCAATGGAGAACCCTTTAGTAAAAAGTTGTCAAAAGCCTTAAGTACAAGTTTGTATGGACAGGTATATAACAGTGCTTAAACGGGGTCGCAGCCCTACCTCTTCAGCAGTTGCTTCGGCCTCAAAAGTAACATCTTTTGATAGAATAAATTCACAAAATCGTTTTGCAATTCTTGAGGACGCATCCTCAGAAGCACCAAACGTGATAAAATCGTCCAAGGCTTCCCCATATATATTTTAGGTAGCAAAACTCATATGAGCTTATAAAGAGTTTGATCTCGGTATATGTATTGGTCCCTTAAACTCCTACAAGGAGCATAGGGCCTCGGTGATAGGTGAAAATTCGTTTTACGTAGCTGCAATCAAGCGTGGTAGTATAAACGAGACAAAAATACAAGTAAATCATGAGAATGATTTCCGCAAAATAATTAACAAATTTGAAGAACTAAAACAAAGTTTTTATACATACCAACTGAAGAGCAGCAAAGGTCTTCAGGTAGTGATTAAGGGAATTGACTCATGTGTGGAACCAGCAGAAATAAAAACTTTCTTGGAAGAAAAAGAATGTAAAATAAAACATGTGGTAAATATTAAAAATAGGGAACACAATCCCCAACCACTATTTCGAGTTGAGTTGGAGCCCGCCGAAATATTACAAAATCAAATGTGATTAATTAATAGTTCAATCGTATGCGCGGTTAAAAATACACGTCTGTATCACTACAAAGCACAAACCAAAGTCAACTGTCTTAAAATAATATGTAACATGGAAAAATACGACTGTTGTGAACCCCTCATAATTTAGTGCAAGGACCCTAACGCACCCTATTTACAGTTTAAAATATATCCTGTACAGAAAAATCACAATAGAGGAGCCGCACAAAAGAAATGGACCAGTGTAGTGTTTGAACTGCCAGGAATATGGTCATACTAAGGCATACTGCTATTTACCCCATGTTTGCGTAGTATGTGGTGAGCTACACGGTACAGTTCTTTGCGATAAGTCTAAAACCGACCCCAACGTAAAAAAATATAGCAACTGTGGCGGTAATCACACGGCCAATTATAGAGGATGCCCAGTATATACTATCGTCAAGCAGTCGGTTGGACCGAAAACTAATCCCCTTCAAATAAAAACAATTTCTTTCTGTTTTATTTCTATGGAAGGTGCAATCGAGTTGCACTCTTCACTGTGTTTATTTTTTAATTGTTCTTAAATTATAAATTATTCTACCTTATATACTACTTATGAGAATTTAGCTTAGCCTAATTAAAATACATGTTTTTGTGTATTTTATATATTTTCCCACGTTGGAAAAAAAAAATGGGTTTCAAATAACTTTTCACAATTTAGCATGAGTGCATTTAGTGTGACATATGATATTTGGATGTCAGTCACTTAAAGTAATGAATTCATCATTACTAAAATAATGCAATCATGCTACACCTCCGTTTTCATAAGAATGTTCATATAACAAAATGTTGTTCTATGGAGATTCTTTTACAACAATTTGAGGTTTTTATTAGTAGTTTTTAAAAATTTATTTTAATTGTTTTATTACAATTTATTATTTTATTAACATTTTTTTTTTTTTTTTTACTTAATTTTAATTTTATTATTTATTTTATTTTAGCCAGTTTTTTGTTCTTTTTTTGTTTTATTATCTACTATGGTTATATTATTTCTTATATCTATTTTCTTAATTTTATATGGTCCCTTATATTGGTTATCTAACTTATGTCCTGCTTCATTTTTTAGTAAAACTAAATCTCCTATTTTAAAATTATGGTCTATTATTTTCCTATCATAATTAAGTTTTTGCTTATTTTTATTTCTGTCTAATAATATTTGGGCCCTCTTATATGCTACTTCTAACCTAAATTTTGCTTCTTTGGCAAAGTCATCTATATTATATAGTGGAGAAATTCTATCTACATTATCAAATTGTTGAAATTTATTTGGAAGTTTTGAAAAAACTAATTCATATGGACAGTAATTATGCACTGTTGAAGGTGTTGTGTTAAAACAGTATGTGAAGTATTTTAACCATTCATCCCAGTCTGTTTTGTCCACTGAAATATAAGAACGTACATATTCATTAAAGGTCCTATGACTTCTTTCTATTGTTCCTAATGTTTGATGATGGTAAGCTGTTGATGTTAGTTTTTCAATTTTTAATAAATCACAAATTTCCGATAGGATAGAATTTTTATATTCTGTTCCCATGTCCGAAATGAACGTCTTCATTGGACCATAGGTAAGTATAAAATTAGCAAATATAGCCTTAGCTATTGTTTTAGCGCTTTTGTCTGGTATTGGTATAGTTACTAAGTACTTAGTTAAATCACATATTATCGTGATTGCATATTCATTTCCGTAAATTGATTTTGGAAATGGACCTATTGTGTCTACATACACCGTGTCAAATGGTTTGTTTGGTGTTTCTGTAATGGTCATTGGACTTTTCAAATGTTTAGTTGTCTTTGTTGTTTGACATTTATGACATGATTTTACATATTTAGATATGTCTTTCGACATATTTTTCCAGTAGTAGTATCTTTTAATTTTCTGTATTGTTCTATATGTTCCACAATGTCCACCTTCTATGGGGTCATCGTGATGTTTCAGCATTATATCGAGAATTGCCTTGGCATTCTTACTATCTAGTTGGGTCACCTCATTTAGTAGCGCTACTTTAATTTTATTCAAAAATTTATTGCCCATTTTTTTGAGTTCATTTATAGAGATAAATTCAAAAATTTTCTCACTAGGTGCCACTTGTAATTTATAAACATTATGTTTACCGGCCACATTTTCGAGCCTAGAGAAAAATTGACCTAAGTCAAAGTTCTCGTTAGTAAACAAATCTTTAATTTGTATATATGTTACTATAGATTTTCCTCGTTTGATATAACATCTCCCGGGGGAAATCTTTAGTTTATAGTATTTTCTGACGTCAGAGTTTGTTAAGGGTACATATATACTGGGCTTATCTTTACTAGAATTATTGTTATGCTGTTTATTAGAACTACTGATTTTTTCTCCTTTATTGGCCATCGATCGAGTCGTGACTCTTAATACTGAAGAAACTTTTTGATTCATGTCTTTGAAATCATTTATAGTTATACGCGATAGTGCGTCTGCAACGTAATTATCTTTTCCCCTAAGATATTCCACTGTAAAATCATACTCCTCCAAGTCGAGTCTCATCCTCGTTAATTTTGAGCTGGGATTTTTCATTGATAATAAATAAGAAAGTGGTCTGTGATCACTGCGAACCAAAAACTTTTTCCCATAAATGTATGGTTTGAAATGCGTTATGGCCCAATGTATGGCAGTTAGTTCTTGTTCAATGGTTGACTTATTGCTCTCGCCCTTGGTAAACGTTTTTGATGCATATGCAACTGGTAAATATTTTCCTTCATGTTCTTGTGTTAGAACTGTGCCGCAGGCATATTTGCTTGCATCTGTTATTATAAAAAATTCCTTTGTGAAGTCTGGGTATTGTAGTAGTGTTGGGCTCATTAATGCTTTCTTTAAATGTTTAAACGCGATATCACAATCATTACTCCATTCGAAGGGTACACCTTTCTTGGACAATCTTGTTATATGCCTCGAGTGTTCTGAGAAGTTTGGAATAAACCTTCGATAATAATTACAAAAAGCTACAAATCTTTTAGCACTATCAGCATCTTTTGGTGCTGGATAATTTTCAATTATCGAATATTTACTATCATCAGGGAGTATTCCTTTGTTAGTACACTTATGTCCAAGGAAGGTTACTTCTTTCATAAAGAATGAGCATTTTTCGGGGTGTAATTTAAGATTGTGCTTCCTGCATAATTCGAAAACATTTTTTAAATTAGAAAGCATGTGCTTTTCTGAGCAACCTAACACAACCAAGTCATCCACGTAAAGGAATGCCTGCAGCCGTATTCTGTAATTCGCTTAGCTAAAGCTAAATCTCGATCGCTTAAATGCCTTAGAGAATACATATGAAAATTGAAAATTTTAGCGATGACATTAAAAGCTTAAATTGTTGCAAATTCGATTTTTATGGCATTGCAAAATTTAGCAATGCACGTTGCAGGGCTGCATTCGTAGCCAAAAATCGCTAAATCAACTTTATAGATTTTTAGCGATAGAGATTTTGCTTTAGCGAATTACAGAATACGGCTGCTGGTCTGGTCGCAAACCACTAAAAGCGAGTGTCATCATTCTTTGAAAAGAATTAGGGGCTATTTTCAAACCATAGGGCAATCTAGTAAACCTATAAGATCCATTTGTTGTTGAAAATGAAGTCAGATCTCTAGAGTTTATCTCCAATCCAATTTGGTGAAATCCAGACATCAGATCCAGACATGAGAAATACTTTGCTCTGCCGAGTTGGTCTAGAATGTCATCTATTCTCGGTAATGGAAATTTGTCTGCCATTAATTTCTTATTTAGCTGTCTATAATCTACTACTAGTCTCCATCTTTTTGTCCCTGAATTTTGAAGTGACTTTTTTGGTACCAACAGAATTGGGCTGTTGTACTCAGAATTTGATGGTTCAACTATTTTATCGTCTATTAGGTTTTTAACCTGCCTATCTATTTCCTCTTTGTGTGCATGTGGTATACGGTAGTTCTTGATGTACACTGGTTGTAAATCCTTTACTCTCAATTTTTGTTCATAAAAATTGTTAGTTGTGATTGTTTCTGATTCTAAACCGAAAATATCGTTGTATGAGGCACAAAGCTCAGTTAATTCATTTTTAAATTGTTCGGGAAAATTTTCCTGCAAAATTTTTAATATTTCTGATTTTCTGTCTAGATTTTTAGTTGGATTTCTTTCTATTATGTCATATTCGAAAAGGTTTTCGGTTTTTATTTTACTTTTATTAACTGTTGTTATAATGTTATTTGTATTTAGAATACGAATAAATGCTTTATTAGATTTTACCAATGTGTTTGCAATGAAAACACCTGTCTCAAGCTCTTGATTTGGAATTAGTATTTCATTATCGCAGTTAATAAAATTAACTTGCCGTATTACTTCGGATCTTGGTGGTAAAATAATATCATCGCAGTTATTCGTAATCGGTATTTCTATTGATTGTGGTATATTAAAGGGGCGTAGGATAAGGTAATCATTATTTTCATTGAAATTTAATATACAATTGTATTTTTAATGAAATCCATTCCAATGATTCCGTCACATGGTATTGGAAAATCATTTTGTACTACTTGAAAGTTATGGGGTATCAAGAAATTCTTGAATTTTAAATCGAAAAATGTACTACCAATTGATTTAATTTTACCTTGTCCTATTCCAGTCAATGTGGTTGTTTTGTTAATATTTATTTGGTTTAGTTTGAAATGTGTTTTTTTTATTAGTGAAATGTCAGCTCCTGTGTCTATTAGTAGTTTTACTGTGGTGTTAGTTTTATCTATTTGAATATTAATGAAGAAACAAAAACTGAGGTTCAGATTATATACTTTATTATTTACTGAGTTTCTCTTAGGGGATGATTCGATTTTTCCGAATCATTTTCATTTGAGTCTGTTGCTCTGACGTAGTTTCTGGTTCTTTGATTGTTATTGTACCTTTGTTGGTTTATGTTGTTGAAGTTATTCCTATTAGTATTATTACTATTGTTGGTGTTATTATTGTCGTTATTATATCTTGGATAATTTTTTCTTTTATTAAATTTTACATAATTTCCTCGGAAATTGTTGTTTGGTTTCTGTCCAAAATATAATATGGCATTTTGTTGCCCAGTTGCCTCTGTGCAACTATTTATAAATTTACCAACAGCTTCATTCAAACTGTCAAATTGTCCTGCCTCCATGATAAGTTTTACTTTATCAAGGGTGCAGTTTTTAGTAAGTGCTTTTACAGCAACTTGCGTCGAGTATTTGGTTGCTAATTGGCATGGCAAACCATCTGAGATATATGCATTTTCTAAGGATTTCGCTAGGTTTTCTATTTCGTTACAATAAGCGTTTGGTGTTTTATTGAATTGTTTTGTACTCATTATTTTTGCAGAAAGGACTTCAACAGATTCGCCTTTCACGCTAACTTTGAGTTTGGTTATTATATCTGATATGTTTGATTCATTAGTTATTAAATTCCTAGCCGTTCCTTTTAATTTGGTTTTTATTAAGGATACTGCAGCTAACTCATGTTGACCTTTTATTGTATCAACTAAATTTAATGAATCGATAAAGGATGTCAGATTTTCAGGCTTCCCATCGAAGTCTGTAATTAGCTTGGAAGCTGTATTGAGAAATTCAACGATTGTTTGGGTCATTGTGTCTGTTGTCGATGGTATAGTGAAGTTGTAAGGTTCACTTTCGTGTATTGAATTAGGTAATTCTATTGTTATAGCCTTTTTTGCTGCTATTTTTGTAATTTTATTTTTTAAATCTAAAAAAAATGCATCTGCTGCAGCTTGATGTGATAATGTAAGTCTGTTATAATAAACGTTAAATAAAACTCGTATTTTCTCGAGATTTTTAAAAAGGTTATTAAAATGAAGTCTTATTGTTTCTTCTCTGATAGGTCTATCAACATTTAGGCATTTGTATGTACGTTCGAATTCTTCCTTAATTAATCTGGCTTTGTTTACAATTTGGTTCCATTCCATTTAAGTGCTCTATTTATTATTTGTTATTATTATATATTTATATTTTCTTTAATTTTTTTTTCTTTCCTATACTTTATCTAAGTCATTTGCTCGACTTACATATTTTCTCTTAAGGGATTTCTTATGAAGTAGGTAAAATTTTAAAAGTAAGTCTACTGTACTAATAATTATAGCTATAAGGAAAAGTGTCCACAACGAATCAATTTGTTCAGTATGATCTATAATTTCTAAGTTATTGACTACATTTGCGTTCGGTTTTTCTATTTTAGAGTTAGGTTTCCCCATTTTTTTTTTTTTTTTTTTTTTTATTTTCTATATCTAATTTAATTTTTGTGACATAAAATGAAAATAATTAATAGAAATTTTAGTAACTTCAATACATTTCATTAATATAACTTTTATCAATGAAAATATTAATTTTTGATTTCTAATTATTTTCAGTCATTAGTGTTAGAAATAAACTTTAAAATGGGACATCATTCATTAAATTTGATGCGGTGGTATGAGAGATATTTGCAACCAAAAAAAAAAATGCTTTAGAAATAACATATATGATTGTTATTATTTTTTTTTCTAAGTTGTTATTACTTATATATATATATATTTTTTTTTTTTTTGTCAACGGCGGTTAACGCCTACCGACCTATGAGTGCACTCTAGGTGCACTTCATTTAATTTTAGGGTTAGTTATTTTTTTTTTTTTTTTTTTAATTTAATAAGTTGCTCTCATAGTAATCCTCGGCTTTTTTTTCATTCCTCGCCCTGTATTGTCCAAGCAGGGACCCGAAATAATGTTATGTCCCTGGTTCCAAGGTCAATAGCTATGGACCTTCTTCCTTCTTCAGGCATCTGGCGGAGACTTGGCTGTCCGCCAGAATTGGTTTAAAATTTAATATTTCACACTTTGGGTGCTTTTTAATTTAGCACTCCAAAGGATTATTAATAATTTTGCTTTGGGTGCTTTATATTTTTTAGCACTCCAAAAGCCTGTAGCTGGCAGGATCGCCATGTAAATAAAAACAATTTCTTTCTGTTTTATTTCTATGGAAGGTGCAATCGAGTTGCACTCTTCACTGTGCTTATTTTTTAATTGTTCTTAAATTATAAATTATTCTACCTTATATACTACTTATGAGAATTTAGCTTAGCCTAATTAAAATACATGTTTGTGTGTATTTTATATATTTTCCCACGTTGGAAAAAAATGGGTTTCAAATAACTTTTCACAATTTAGCATGAGTGCATTTAGTGTGACATATGATATTTGGATGTCAGTCACTTAAAGTAATGAATTCATCATTACTAAAATAATGCAATCATGCTACACAGGCAACAAATCAAGTAAACAATAATGAAATTCAGGCTCCGCAGCCTAGTAATAACAGAACCTCTTACGCTAACGTCCTGAAATCAAACCATGTGCCAATGCAAAGTGCTTCGCCAAGTAATGATGAAACTCCAGATTCTAATTTAAGTCGTCTCGAAAAAACCATGGAAACATTAGTGCAAGCAGGAAACAATTTTACGAACACAATGGGTAATATGATGCAGGAAATTCTTTGAATGCAATCGATGTCATTGCAAGCTGTACTTAACAAGCCATGAACTGTTTTAAAATTTGTTTTTGGAACGCAAACGGCGTCCACCAACATAAAAATGAATTAGAATACTTTCTTAAAAATAAACAAATTGATGTCATGATGGTTTCTGAAACTCATTTCACCTCAAGAAATACGTTTAAAATCAATCGTTATACACTATGTGATACCAAGGACCCTCGAGAGAGAGCTTGTGGAGGTTCTGTCATTTTAATATAAACCCGAGTCAAACACTACCTAATTTGTGATCATCGTGAAGATTATCTCCAAGCAACGAACATTTGCGTTGAGGAATTAAATAGAAACCCAGTAATTTCATCCTTATACTCCCCACCTAGATATGGAGGGCGACTGAGGTGATACTGGATCACATCGTTGGTGAACCTGTGGTGACAATTTACGTCGATAGTCAGGAAGCGCTTAGGGCATTGAAAAATTATACAGTGCGATCGTGCCTGGTCGCTCGGTGTAGAGATCCTCTGAGGGAACTTAGGGATGCATTCATAGTAAGGCTGTGTTGGGCCACTGCAAGGTTGATGGAAATAAGGTGGCGGACGAACTCGTGAGAGAGGACTCGAGTCTGGACTTAGTGGAAAGGAACGGGGGGTAAAGCCACCCCAATGTTACTACTATGAGGTGATAAAGGAAAGATTCCGCGATGACCTTAACCAATCCTATAGGGATAAGTAATAAACATATAAAAATAACAGAAGGTAATCTATTAGCTGCAGATAACTAACCCGTTACCTTAGATACTTTAAAAATAAATGTTAAATAATTAATAAAAACAGGGAATAGTATTGAAAGCACGGTTTTTAATAATTAATGTACCTTATCTTGTTTAACTTTTGTATGGATTCTCATAAAAACAGGTATGTATGTTTTAATGTCTAATAATAACACTATGCTAGTTGAAAAAACAGACAAGCCGGGCACATGGCGTTTTAACATAATTCGGGGACGCTGAATCCAGTGGTGCCCGCGGTTTTTTCAGATTGGCTCTGGTTTTCGAGATATACCGTTATTTCGAAAATGGAGGAGGTTGCACAACATATATTCGCGTAACTCAAAAACGGTTTAGTTTATTGAAATTACTAAAAAAAAAACCGAAATTCCGCAATAAAATTTCCTTTAAAAGTCGTTATTGAAACATAATTTTTTTTTTCAAAATTTAAAAAATTTTACGTCAAAATATCATTGAAAATAAATTTTCTACATTGGCACATTCTTCATATATATGTACATAATTTTGAATAAAGAATGTAAAAATTAAAAAAAATCCTGTGAAATGTTCCATATAAATTATATTCTTCATATATATATTGAAGAAAAGGTTCCACAACTGCCTAGGAGTCACTCCTAGTGGGATAAAATGTATGAATGGCCTTCATTAGTTTTTTGTTCTTAACATTTTCTCAAATTATACTTTCCCTTTATCACCATCCCTTAGGGGGCTCCCATACAAATATTGCGTTTTATGAAATTCTTAAATTAATTAAAATTTGTCGACTTTTGTAAATAAAATCAAAAGTTGCAAACAGATTTTAATCATTTATGGCTTGTTTTGTTTGTAGCTTCGTTTTTTATAAGTCTGCAAAAAATTAGAAGCCTAGCTGCATTTTTTAATTTTTTTATGAATTTTTAAAAAACCAAAATTTCGAAATTTTGATAAAAAAATTAATTTTTTTTCCAAAAAAAAATTATGTTTCAATAACGACTACTCATATTAAAAAAAAGTTTTACTAAGTTTTAAAGGAAATTTTATTGCGGAATTTCGGTTTTTTTTTTTAGTAATTTCAATAAACTAAACCGTTTTTGAGTTACGCGAATATATGTTGTGCAAGCTCCTCCATTTTCGAAATAACGGTATATCTCGAAAACCAGAGCCAATCTGAAAAAACCGCGGGCACCACTGGATTCAGTGTCCCCGAATTATGTTAAAACGCCATGTGTGTCAATTTCATGCACAGTGTAACACTACGTTACAAAATTTCAACAAAGTCGTGACCAAATGAATCTGACAGCTAATCTTTATGTAATCCGAATATGAAGTCAGAATTGTCAAAAGTAGAACAGTTTTTGAGATATTCCAAAATAACCGTTATTTGTGTTTTTAAAAAAGATGATGTGATTCAAATATCTTAAAAATTTTAAACGGATTATGTAATTCTTTCTTTTTAGTGAAAGGTTATAAAATTTCTTAAATAACCATGGATTGCTTGTGAAAATTGGTAAAGAAATGACAGAGTTACAGGGAACAAAAGTTCAAGCTTCATGGAAAATTTTATGATTTTGTTCAATTTGTCTCTTTTCAAGTTATTTTTTTCAACCAATGATTTAAAAATTCTAATGTTTTATTGCATGATTAGATTATTTTAATATGAACATTTTGCGCATAACAAGACATAGATTGGTACAAAAATGACAAAGCTACAGAAGATATAGTAAATTAACCCACATAGAAATTCAATAGTTTTAAGCAATTTTTAATATTTATTGTTACTAAAAATTAAGCTTTGTATATTTATTTGTTGTGGGTTAATTCAATTAATTTTCTGTAACTTTGTCATTTTTGCACCCATCTGGATCCTATTGGGCACAAAATGTTCATATTGAAATAGGCTAAAATTTTATTTTTTGGATATTTGCATTTCAGTCACAGCATCTTTTTTAAAAACACAAATAACGGAATATCTCTGAATTCATATTCGGATTCAGCGGAAAATTTTACATAAATTTACATAAATAATAATAATTTGGTCAAAAAATGGTCACGTAGCGTAATTTAAATCTAATATTTTTACTTGAATAAAAACTTTACTTACAATAAATATCGAGTGACCGATTTTACCAGCCTTGGGTATGAAAACAACCCTGACCTTCCTCCACCTTATAGCAAAGTATCCGTTCAGCAGACACCCCGTGTTCACGAGTCGTATGGTCTCCGAATAAATCCCGGGACACTTGGTTAAAATTCTTCAAAACCTGAATATCTCATTTACAGAAACCAATGACTCGCTAAATTTGATCTACGAGTCCCTTATGTCTCCCTTATTCCTATTAAAACTTATCTTAAAGGTACTCCAATGCCTGCGCGTTTGTATCGCCTCATTGAACATTCTGCAAGTGAACCTTTGTGTCCTAAACTCGCTTGGCTACCACCTCGATTGTATACGCTTGCCAGAAAAGTTCACCGGGCAAGATGGCTCATAACTACTAGTCACCGCCTTTGTAAAGATGCCTACCAATTGTTCTCGACAGTCGGAGTTGACAGCCATAGTTTTTTTTTTTTTTGGTTTTTTAAAGCTGGCGGGAATCGAACATAGTTTTGTACCCGGCGCTGATAGACTAGCTCACTACCACTACTAAGGTAACTATTGACTTATCTCGAAAAAGAATCCCAATTCGCCCTTGGATTCCTCTTTTGGTGTGCATTGGCGTCATAACTAGGGATGAAACGATACCTCTAAGGTATCGATACTTTTACTCGATGTGGTATCGCTCGTAAAGCATCGATACCTACTCAGTATCGAAAAAAAGTATCGATACTTACTTGTATCGGTTTGTATGATAAAAGAATAGAAAGAAGCATTTATAAACGTTCTTATTAGTGTTTTAGTACTATATAATATAATAAAAACTACGACCCTTTAAAATTTTTGTGCAAAACGAAAAGTTAAAAAACCGAAACCACTTTTTGTTACCACCTAGTACCAATTCCCTTCCGAAAAGTCTTTTTTTATCTTAGGAAACGAAATTTTATAGAACGTTCAGGATAACATCCTTTATTCTGTCTGGGTACTTTTCCAGTTACAAATACTCAGTAATTTTTTTTGGGAGAGTAAGAGCAATATTACTCTATCGGGTGAAAAAATCTCAAAAAGTACGCAGACAGTATCCAGTGAAATCTTGCAAGAAAACAGCTGATCGGTGTGTAAACAATTGAAATAACAAAGCAAAAGAATTTTAGCATATGTGTACGCAAAATTGAATTCTCGAGGTAAATTAAAAAATTATTAATTAAAGAGTTAAATTATAAAACTTGTTTATTACACTGTTATTTATTTGGTAAGTTCAATTTCTTCTTAGTTTTTAGTTTTATTTGTCGGGGTTTTTATAAAACTTCTTTTGCTTACATTGCCCAACATAGTGCCGGCTTACAATGGAAAATAAGAATGAAATACCAATACAGTGCCCTCCAACAGCTTGACAACGGAGAAAAATAATTTGGATGTAAAGTGCTCGCCAGGAACAAAATACCAAATACTCGCCTCTTCAATTGCAAAGTTTGTCCCACAGTTCTGCCATCTCCACTCCACTTACGCCACGGTCGCACTTATATTTGGACGTTTCTTGCATGAAGTAAAATGTTTTGTTTATTATAATTTATTATAAACGTTAAAAATAAACACAATTCTAACTACTTACCTCTGCCATTGTTAAATTTCAATTTTTATTTTCATTTCACAAAAACTATTTCATTCAAACAGCTGTTCAAACTATTTGCAAAATCTTGCAAGCGGAAATTTCTCCAGTAACATTTTGCAAGTTCTCTAAATTCCATCTGTCAAAAAATTCTCTTTTTGGCTCTCTCGCTGCAAGAGATTTGGAGTACGCAGACAACATTTTGCAAGATTTTGCAACATTTTGCGCAAAATATGTGTACGCAGACAGACCTATTTACAACAGAGAACTGCAAAATCCACTATTTTTGTTGATTGACTCATACGCTATAATTTACATTAACTCTATGCCTGCAAAACAAAGTTCAACGTTGGTAATTTTGACATCGTTTTGTACCTACACATTTGATTTGGTATGTGTGAGTTTTTTATTGAAAGTGCTTTGTTGGCATTTATTGTTGCGCACGCAATAACACAATTTCTTAAAGTCAAACGGCATTTATTCTTTTGCTTTTGCATTAAAGTACTCATTGTCCACACGATAACGCAACGACGAACGTAAATTGGTATAAGTACGAGTCGTATTGTCCAATTTGTTTTTGTGTTTACCCTGCAAATAATATTGGACCACCTGATTTTGATCAAATGGACTACTCATTGGACTAGTCCGATGCAAGCATGGACCATGTCATTGTTAAAAAGTGTTTGTAGTGAGACGACATGACTTCGTTTTTTACCGAAATGTGTTCGTTTTTAAACGACTTCAAAACTAATTCTTGATTATACCATGGAGTAGTTTTAATACTACTCCTTTGTAATCCAAAGCTGGGTTATATGGTCCTGCCCTAGGACATCGTAATGTTAAATATACCATATTTTTTCCATACGTTTGGGTTACTTTTGGACTAGTCCTAGTCCCTTGTGGGCTACATTTTACACGCGTGTTTGGACTAGGCCTATTATTTGCAGGGTATTTTTTTAAAAGCGTAACAAGCAACATTAACAACAATACATTGTACATACAGAACTACTGTACTTTTTAAGAAATGATAAAAAATAAAAACGTCTTCTGTTTCTATGGAAATTGTTTCAGCTGCTAAATAGTCATCAGAGCAATGATTTTTGTGTATTTTTCTTTGTATATCTTTTTTTTACCAAAGCAATAATTGGCGAACGAAGCTTAACATGGTATGAATGGAAAACCCAATACGCTGTGCATGACTTGAATGAATTTTAAAACAACACCGATGTGTGTGGCTGAGAAAGTTTGATTGCATGAACACAAATGACTGTATTTGATGTTGTTGATTTAATGCGAATTTTTTGCAATAGCACAAAGCCGTTCTCTGCTTAGTAGGTCGAAAGTTTATTATTAAAGAAGGTGATTCTTTAAGCTCTCCTCAGCTAATTGGCGCTGGATTCCCTCAGGGAAGCATCCTGGGCCCACTTTTATACTTAATATATACCTCAGATATGCCAACAAACAACTACACCAGCTTTTCTAAGCGTGCACGAAAACAGTTAAAAAGCATCTCGATACCTACAGGATCATATATTTCAACTCGAACTATGGTTAAAGCAATGGAGGATAAAGGTCAATGAGCAAAAATGCGTACATATAACATTCACCTTGCGTCGGGAATCATGACCCCCTATTAAAATCAATAATCAAATTATACCTCAAAATTCGCATGTAAAATACCTCGGTATTTATCTAGATGGCCGTTTAACGTGGAAAAGCCATATAGAGGCAAAATTAACTCAAATGAAACTAAAAGCCATCCAAATTCATTGGCTTATTGGAAGAAACTCTGTCCTTAGTCTCGACTGCAAAATTCTTCTTTACAACTCCATCTTAAAGCCAATCTGGTGCTATAGTATTCAGTAATGGGTCATTGCCTCGGCCTCTAATATTGAAAAAATTCAAAGGCGCCAAAATAAACTTCTTCGAATAATCACAACTGCCCCTTGGTATGTTAAAAACTCAAATATTCACAAGGATCTCAATGTTCCAGTAGTTAAAAATATGATAACGAAATATGCAGTAAAATACTTAAAAAGGCTCGAATTGCATCCGAACCCACTAGCACGAAATATTTTAAATGATAGCGGCCACACTCGCTTAAGAAGAAGACACTGCAGCACTTATCCAAGATGAACGATAAAAACCTAATTTTTGTCTGACAATGCCAGGACATAAAATAACGTATTAGGTTAAGATTTAATTCATTATTGTTAGTTCATATTTAATATATGAAGATTCAAAAAATAAATAATGAAAGAAAAAAAAAATATGACTTTTTGACACCTTCTGAATTCCCAAATTGCATATTTTACCCTTACTTTTACTTAAGGTGTTCATACTGCCCTGTTTTACAACTTTGGTACTTACTACTTTGTTCGCACAACCAATGTTTTATTTTGTTTGTCATAATTCAATTCCGCTCATTGTTTTGAGAAAAGATTGTTTTAAAACAAAATAATGAAAAAAGTCCATGTATATTATCGTTTTAATTTTCCCAAGACACTGGTGATATCAATATTTGTTTCCAAAACGTAATATCATGTAGAAACCGCTAAAATAGCTTTTAAATCACTCATGGAGCACATTAATGATAAAAGTGTAATAGTTGTAAAACAAATTAACTAATTTTGTTCTAATGAAGTTGCACAAAATGTAACACTTTGAGTGAATATAGGTAACATTAGAAAATATATACAGGTATATACTGTAACATATTTTTCTTAAAGAAGCAATCGACATACATAAGTAAAATAAATATTTGTTAAATAGTTAGTTAAATATTAGTTAAAAATAAATTTTAGTACTTACCCATTGGTTCTTTTATAACTTTATAATAGTCAGGAGCTTCTTTCGGGTCTACAGGTTCCATAAAGGGCCATGCGCTCTTGTGTGACTATTAAAAATTATAATAACATAAATGCATGGCGAAATCTTTGAAGTTTGACAAAAAGGTCTTAAGTCAGGCACTATAGTTTCTCGTAATTTTAAATTAAAAAGTATTTAATTGCCTTATTTAATGTACTTTTTTTATGTACTTATTTCCAAATGATTACGATGGGAAGCAGTTGTGCTAGACTTATGTTATTTATAGTGTCCGACCTATTCGGTATCGGCCAAAAATCGGTGTTTGACATTAATTTGGCCGATTTTTGCCGAAGGCCGAACTTGTTTATACCAAGTAATCAACCAAAACATTTTGTAAAAAATTCGGTTGTGGTAAATTATATTTTTTCTAAAAATGGTAAACAAGGAAGCAATATCGGAAGAAAACAAATTAAATTTTATGTATGGGAAACGCAGGACTAAATTCCTCACATTACAGTAGAAGAAAATAATGATGAAATGCTCAAGAAGGAAACATTTTTATAGATAAATGGGGTTTTATTTCTGGATAATAAATTTATTTATCTTAAAAATTTTTTCTTGTGTGTATTTGGATGAGAAAAGTTCGGCTTCGAATTTAGCCAATTAGACCGAACTTCGACTTCGGCCTAAAAAAGTGGTATCGGTCGTACAATAGTTATTGATACCATTCGAAAGACAACCAAAAATTTAGTTAAACCAAATCAAAAACTCAAAATGCTGTTTTTATATTAAGACCTTCTTGCCAAATTTAAAGGAATAATCGGGTATATGATGTAAATCGATTTAGAAACACTTGTTTAAAGTAAGGTTTAATGAATTTTGAATAGTTTTAAAATACATTTTTGAATTATAGGCTTAAGGTATGTTCAGAACTTACAAATATTTGTCAAAAAAAAAAAAAAAAAAACCAGTAAATTGATCAAACTTTAACTTAATTTTAAACAGTTTTGATTGATTTACTAGAAACTGTTAAATGATGTTTGATTAAGTCAAACGTTTTGCAAAGCAAATAATTTTTTAATAAAACCAGTGGTTACGTGTAGGACGTCAAATATTTAATAGGTATGAACATAGCTCTAGACCTAACTTTTAGTTAAAAATAACAGTTTAATTAACACATTCTTTATATTGTTACTTTAATATAGAAAAAGCTCTAACTAACGTTTTTCTTACTTTACAGAAATTAAAAAAAGTTTAAATTTTTAGTCGCGATTTTTTTTGAAATGCAGTTTTTTTTATTAAATTCTTGGCAATTTAATGCTGTAAAAAGTTATTTCAAGTTAGGTTTTTTCATTATACTTTAAAAAAAGACCTAAAACTTGATTAAAAAAAGAATATATAAAAAACTTATGGATATTCTTAGAACTAAAGGGTGGTCCAACCATTATGCATAATTTGATATTGTAACTACAAATAAATCAAAACACCAGCAATTGTAGTTAACAGAACGAAGAGGAACACTAACGCCAGCACCACCACTAACACCGGAACAATAAAAGGGATATTAACACAACGCTTAGAAAAGTCAAGTGTTACAGTTGTTCCAATTATGGACATTACTCGATAACGTGCCCCGAGCCTCAAAAATAGGATCGTTGTACTACATATGTATATGCAATCGTACGCCAAATAAGACAGTTGATTGTATATCGGAATAAAATCAAAGTGGTAAACAAAATAACCGACACAACTTCAAAGCCTACAGATACGAATGGACGTACTTATTGGTCGTTATTTATTGTCAGAAGGGTAAACGTACAATCCTAGAAGAAGGTGAATCTTGGGTATAAAATAAAATAAAAATGCCATTGATTCAAAGGAATTTTTAACATCCGAAAAAAGCACACGACTTCAATCTGTTTTCAATTCCCATACAGCTTGTTTTACAATGAACATCAGTTAGGCGAGTGTAACCTGGTGAAGACGAAAATACAAGTAAGTAAGCCTAAAGGCTCAGTTAGGCGAACGTTGCTGTACCGTATCTGTACTGTATCAATCAGCTGTTCGCTTTTTATTATATGAAAACCAATACAAAAGCTTACCGAAATGTAATGTACTGTAGTTGCAACGTACCATTCTGTATAAAATAGAATTTCATACCGTTGCTACGTGACATTTGTAAAACAGTGATGGACGTCTTGTATGTTACATTGAATGCTGGTATTTTCGCTCTTTTTTTTTGTTTATTTCTTTTTTATTTTTGTACTTTTCTCAGTATAGCTATGAAATTGCGACAAAACCACTTACAATACAACTCCTTTCCCTATATACAAATATATGCCATAACTTTTTGCAATTTTTGCAAATATCAAAAATACCACCTCATAGCCGTGTGGGGCATAAAAAAATATAAAAAAATTTGGTGTCACTTTTTCTCTTTCGTGAAAAAAGTTTCCGCACCGAAAGCGTTGAAGTTTTGTTTTTATTTATTTACTTTCATCATTAAATCAGTTACTATTGTCTTAAATAAGTCCGTTTTTGTTTAAATTCATATATAATCTTCAACATTAAACCATTTCTCATAAGTATGGTGCAAAATGAAATAAATGGGTTTCAATATCCAAAAATAAAATTCACACATAATATGGAGTTTTAGGAATCGCTTTCGGTGCGGAAACTTTTTTCACCGAATCAGCTTAAAAAACAGTTTTTTGTTATCAGAACAAAATTCCCAAAAAACATATTTTCTATCAGATCTTTATAGTTATACTAGTTCAAAAGCCGAAAATCAAAAATATGGCTTCGTTACGATCTTCCGCAGAGAAAGTACTTCAAGTGTGCCAAAAAGTTTTAACTTTCTTAAAGTAAATTTTATTGCGTAATTTCGGTTTTTTTTAGTTTTCAATAAGCTAAAGCGTTTTTGAGTTGCGCGAACATATGTTAATCTATCTATACAATATATCATTTCTTAGTATGTCAGGATGTTTGCATGTATGTCCTATTCTTTCCGCAACTTTCTGAAGCCATCTGATGACATAGGAAGCTGAAATTTGGCACACTTGAAGTACTTTCTCTGCGGAAGATCGTAACGAAGCCATATTTTTGATTTTCGGCTTTTCAACTAGTATAACTATAAAGATCTGACAGAAAATATGTTTTTTTTTTAATATGGGGAACTTTGGGCCCCACCCGGCACGGCTAGGCACCGTCGGATTGACCTGAAAAATTAGATCATGATTTCTTACACCAAACCTCATATTTTAAGCAGCGCAAACAATTAAATTAAAAAAAAAAAAAATCCCATACAAGATGCGACCAGTCTAATGTACATACCCAGCTAGCATTCTTTGAAATTGTTAATTTCATTCGAGTCTTTTTTGACTCTTCAGCTCGATTAAAATACCAGAATATGCGCTAATTTTCTGATCGTTAATGCCGGGAGAAAATGGTACCCTACCCGCGACTCTTCTTGAAGTGTCAATAATGATTCGTTTTTTTATTAGTTTAGATACATTTTCAACTCTTTTTTTAATAGTTTTTATTATTGAATTTTAAATCAAATACTGCTTAATAACAGGCGCAAGTAATTTTTATGTCGATTTTTATGCGTGTAAGTGAGTTATCAGTTTTTAATAACAAAAAGTTCTCGAAAAAGAATCATACCGATGTTTTTTCAAAAATGCAATCTTCCAAATGCACAACCACAACCTATTTTCCTAGTTCCAACACAATGCAATGCATTAGTAGGGGTCATGCCCTGAGTGCTGGTCCTAACAGAAAAAAAAAAATAATGGCTTAAGTGGACATAAATGATTTTTAATTTTATTACATACTCTTATTCTCTTCTTTAAGATCTATCACTGAGCTAAATTTCAAGTATTAAATGTCATTATTAATAAAACTATACGCATTTATATGTTAACTTACACAACAAAACACAGAATTTATTTTAGACAAAACCCGTAATATCTCAAAACACGAGATTCCGACTTAAGCCATTATTATTTATTGCCACAGATATGCAAAAATACAAATTTGTTTATTGTACCATATGTTCCATTTAAACATTTTTGATTCCCATCACTGTGTGTATTATTTTATGTATACAGTATACTATTGCTTTTTGTTTATGTATGGGAAAAACATATGAAACGTTTTTTAATGATCTATAAGTGCACCACCGTACAGCAGCGTTCGCCTAACTGGGCCATACACCTATATGCTCTAGGCCTTATCAAATTGCATTTGCAATATGTGAAATTGTATCCAACACTGTTAAGGTACTCCATAAAAATAAAAGAATACGAAAATCTGATTCGCCCTACGCTTCAGTTACAGTTCTTGTTGAGAAAAAGAATGGAGAGCACCGATTATGCATAGATAGGCCGGAAATCGCTATCAAATAGGAGTTGAAGAAGAATAGAGGCCTAATGGGATTTTTCAGGAAATTCGTGGAGAATTACGCATTAATATGATGATTACTAGGGATGAGATTTTCATGCACTAAAAAATCGCAATTCAAACATATGCACTAAAAACTTAAAAAAATCGTTTTTTAATTTTACTAAAAACAAAAATATGAAAATTTCAGTATACATATTGTTATTAGGGGTTTTTAATTATATTTAATTTTAATAATTATATTTCCCGCTTTCCCGGGATTTTTCATGCGGGATCCCGGGAAATAAAAAATTCCTCATAGTTTAAGAAAACAGCTATTTATACTTTGAAATTTAGTTTTCTATTCTCTTAAAATAAGCATCTGTGGATGGGTTGTAAATCAATGTCTCCTGATGCAATAAATCTACTTAAAGCAGAATAGGCAGTGCAACAGTTGATAATTAATAAATTTAGTGAAGTGAAAAGTTAATAAAGAACATTAATTCAAAATAAGATGCAGGTAGTAAAGCTTAATTGTCCATAGTCATATCTACAAAAACAAATGAACTTGGCAAAATGCGATTAAAGTTTTCAAAATGTACCGATTTAAAGATATATTTTGGACAAGTCTTTATTGCAACATAGTCATATCTACAAAAACAAATGAACTTGGCAAAATGCGATTAAAGTTTTCAAAATGTACCGATTTAAAGATATATTTTGCTAAACTTCGGTTCAGTTTGAGATAAAATACGAGAAGGCATGAAGAAACATTTTGCTTAAATAACTTAAAATTTTGGATTTTTTGACATATGACTATGTTGCAATGAAGGAGCGATATGTTTATTAGGTGATAAACACAAATTTTTTTCAATTTGTGTTGGTTTATATACCCTTGAAGTGCGGGGAAACCGAAATAAAAAAAATTTGGAAGCTCGTGTAAGATACTACAACATACAATTTGAAAAACACATTGTCCTAAAGATTACAGATAGACCTAATGAAATGAAAAGGTTTGTAAGAGGTTGATGCTATTTTTTGCATGAACCTTGACATACATTTGACTGATATAGACGTTGTTTATAAAAAAAAAATGCTTCTTATTGTGAATCAAAAGCCTTCTACAACGGTGCACTTTTAACTATTTATCCAACCTCGGTAAAAAAATGAACGAAATTTTTCGGAAACATGGTAATTAGTAAATAAAATAATCAATATACTTTTTGACGTCTTACTAAGCGCTTTGAGTGTGTCAGAAAGTTATTTCCTAAGCCGTTAAAAAATGTTAATATATTTATTTAAAATATTTTATCTATTTTATGAATTAACTTTTTGATCTCATATCTTGAGTACCTCAATTTGTGTTGGTTTTTATTATTGTTTTATGAATTAAATTGTTATGTTTATCTTAATTTTTTATCTTGTATCTAGAGCATAATAATAATAATACGGAATTTACAGATAAAACCGTAAGGTAATAATAATTCAAGTTCCTATTTTGATCTTCATTAATTTTGTAGTATTTAAGGATTTCTTTTATTTAATTTACTGTGTATTATTTATATGGAGCGGGATCCCGGGATCCCGGGAAATTCAAAAAAATTTCCCGCTTTCCCGGGAATCGAAAAACTCCGGGAAAAAAAAAACTCTAATTGTTATTCAAATATATTTAAAAAACTTAAATAACTAATTTAAATTTTTGTTTGTTCAAATAAATAAGTACTGTTTTATTAAAAGTTACAATTAGCTAAGTTTTTGCAAACTTTTCCGAATTTGAAAATCTTGCGTAACTTAAAGAATTTCTCTTTGCTCTTTGAGGATATCGTCGGCATCTTAAAAATAGTCCTATATATAAACCGAAGTCACTTATTTGACAGGACACAATCAATTTTAGCCATGTTCGATTTAAGCGATTATTTCCTGTAAGTTTTCTAATTCTTTAAATCTTCCTACTCCAAAATTTTTTAACATACAAATTTTTCTAATATTTTTCAAATAAAAAAATTATTTAAATTAATTTCTTCGACCTTTTAAATATTATTTCATCACAATAAATATCAAGCTCTATGTTACTTTTATATAAAAACAAGTAAGAAAGTATAGTCGGTCAAGCTCGACCATATGATACCCTACACCACAGTATTTAAAAACACATCATGCTTATGTGTCCATGTAAATATGGATTTATCTATGTTTATAAACTTCATGAAAATCGGTTTAGAAATTTGTGGGAGGCAGAAATTGCCCCCTGTCTCCCCTTGTGGTCAAATTTTGTAAAAACTGTATAGCTAATGTGTCCCTATAGATATGGATCTATCTATGTTTTAAATTTCATTAAAATCGGTTTGATAGTTTCTGAGAGGAAGAAATTTTCCCCTATCTTCCCTTGTGGTCCTACGATTCGGCTAATTTTCAATAGGCTTGGTCCTTGTGCCAATAATAACCTATGACCCAAATTTCATCAATTATCTACATAATTGCAACCTGTATATTGTGCACAAGGTTACATGGACAGCCAGCCAGCCAGCCTGCCAGCCAGTCGGACGGACATCGTTAGTTCGACTCAGAAAGTGATTCTGAGTAGATCAGTATACTTTAAGATGGGTCTAGGACCACTATTTTAAGGCGTTACACATCAGCACAAATGCATAATACCCTCTCCACTATTGTGGTGTGGGTATAAATATTAACTAATAATCCAATATTTCTTTATCGCAATGAATAACTTCTTCAGGTTTTTGGTTTTTTTAAATTTTTTAAAACAAAATTTTATGAAACAACAACATTTTCAATTATGAAAAATAATAAAAATTATACACAGGAAACAAAAATTGTTCTTTTCCATTTGTATTAACTATCAGATTCTTATAAATTAAATGGCTGTAATTTTGATTAATAATAAATATTTTTTATATAAAATTGATTTATTTTGAAGAAAAAATAAAAATTTTTTAAGAGGGTCTGCTTTATGAGTAGGTGAGTTGCAAAACTCGTTCTTTTTAAAAATTAAAAAATTGAGATAACAATGAATATTATTTTTTCAAGCTAATAGGGCCTAAATTTCTTCAATGTAAATAAAATTCAATTTTTAATTACAATATTTTGTTCCCGACGTTTCGTCGATTGTTTGTCGACTTTTTCAAGGGATTGTCTATTTAAAAATTATAAAAACAATAAAATAAATACAATAATGTACGAAATGGCTGTTTGTCATTTCCTTCACATTGTAATTCGTATACAATGTTACTTTCTTTTTGTTTATTAATTGGCGCCTTAACTCTAGAAAAAATTGTACTTAATGTCAAATTGGGTTTGTATGCAAAACAGATGTTTTTTGTTTTTATTGACGATCGTATATTATTATTATCGGTTAACCCAGGTATGTATTTTACACTGTAAAATTTGTTCTCTTCTTTTTCTATGTTTGCAGATTTGTTGTGGTTATTTTTGTCCTTATCTAATTGTTTAATCGTATTGTCTATCAATGTAGATGTGAGTTTGGTGGGGAAGCTATTGTTTTTTAAAATGTTTGTTATAATGTGTTTGTTTTTATTATGAAATTGTGTATCACTTATGTTGTATACCCTAGAAATAAAATTTTTTTATTTGGCGATATATTTAATGTAAATATTTTCATTTTCCAGTTCAGTAATTGCATCGTCAAGTAGGTTGTCAAGTATGATATCCGCTATAGTAGGTGATAGTGGGTTCCCCATTGGCATACCAAAGATTTGAGTATAAATGTTTTCACCAAACATAAAATAATTATTGTCATTTAGACAAAATTTGAGTATTCTTAAAAATTGTGAGCTGGACATCTTAGTATGATTTTTAATAATACTCCATTTTTTCATAATTGTGTTTATTGCCGTCTGAATTGGGATGTTCGTGAATAGTGAAATCACGTCAAACGATATCATAGTTTCATTATTGTTAATTTTCACGCCGCTCAGTTGCTCCTTTACCCGTAGCGAATTTTTAACATTATATTTGTCAGAAATTATGACTTTAAGAATATTACCAACGTATTTTGATAATTGGTAACATGGTACTTGAACTGACGACACAATAGGTCGTAAGGGTGTCCCTTCTTTATGTATTTTGGGTAAGCCGTATATTCTAGGTGCAGTAGCCGCAGAACAAAGAAGTTTACGTTTTTCACCTGTATTAATAATATTATTTTTGTAGAGGTCAGAAATAATGGTATTGTTTTGTTTCTGCAGTTTGTCAGTTGGATCTGCTCTTGAAATTCTGTAGGTGTTTTTGTCTCTTATAAGTGCTTGCATTTTCCCCTCATACTCATTTTTATACATAGCTACCGTCTTATTTCCTTTGTCCGCCTGTATAATAATTATGTCGTTATATTTCCTTAAAAGTTTCTTAGTTTTCTCAAAAATTGTGAGGATAAACTTATCCTTTTTAGTATTTTTAATGCTTCTTTTAAAAGCGGATACATGGTTTGCTAATTTTGTTCTAGCGACGTCCTTTTCTTTATCAAAATTCCCATCCATGGCCTGTATACATTGCTCTACATCAGCTATTATATGTAATAGGGAGAAGTTATGTTTATCTATTGGTAATGCGAACTTTCTGCCAAGTGATAATATCCACTTACATTCCATCGGGATATCGTATTTCGTTTTATTTTCAAACCAGTGGTTTGTAAATACTAATCCATGTAATTTTAACTGTTTTTCTTTTAGTGTAGTTAATTTTCCAATGTGTCTCTCCTTAACATTTTTCATTATTTGTTTTGATCTGTCTCTTTGTGTGTTAATAAATTTAGTGTGGTCCTCTTCTGTTATCATGTTTTTAATACCAATATTTAAGTGATAGAGTTTACGTTTATTAATATTTATATTTGTATTAGTCTTTGAATTTTCCAAGTTCAAAATTTTCTTATGGAAATTGTGTTCTATTGTTATTAGTTTTCTTTTTATTGTTGTACATTCAAAAAGATTACCAACCTGTTTACTCGTGTTCTTTGTATGGTTTGGGGTTATTCCGTAGCTTCTGCATGATAAAATAAATTTTAGCCTTTGTTGTTGTTGTATTAGCCTTTTTGTTTCGTTGCAGTATTCTTTTAATGTTCTACATGTCTCATTGTCATATTTGAGTGCTGTGTGTTTAAAAAACCCCTTCATGATTATGTTGTTTTTGTACTGTACCTGTTTTTATTTTAAAGTTCATATAAATTAAATAAAGTTTGTTTCGGCAAGCTCTCCGATGTTAATTAATTGTTGTAGTTGTTTCTTTGGCCAGAGTGATGAATTTATGAATATTATTTTTGTCAATTTTGGCAGATCTTTTACATTATGAGAATAAATATATAGATTGTATTGAACCATGGCCTTTTCTATGTTTTTATGAGACCGAAAATTGCAGTTGGTAGCAAACCTGGTCCGTTCCACTCAAGTAAATTTTATTGCGTAATTTCGGTTTTTTTTAGTTTTTCAATAAGCTAAAGCGTTTTTGAGTTGCGCGAACATATGTTAATCTATCTATACAATATATAATTTCCTAGTATGTCAGGATGTTTGCATGTATGTCCTATTCTTTCCGCAACTTTCTGAAGCCATCTGATGACATAGGAAGCTGAAATTTGGCACACTTGAAGTACTTTCTCTGCGGAAGATCGTAACGAAGCCATATTTTTGATTTTCGGCTTTTCAACAAGTATAACTATAAAGATCTGATAGAAAAGATGTTTTTTTTATAATATGGGGAACTTTGGGCCCTACCCGGCACGGCTAGGCACCGTCGGATTGACCTGAAAAATTAGATCATGATTTCTTACACCAAACCTCATATTGTAAGCAGCGCAAACAATTAAATTTAAAAAAAAAAATCCCATACAAGATGCGACCAGTCTAATGTTCATACATATGGGCATTTCCATGAGAATGTCAACCAGTGGTGCGACTCACCAACTTTTAACGAACCGACAATCGTTATATTTGTCGACATATATATTCGCTTGCAGTAACGATAGTGTGATTCTGTTACTTTTTTTAACGATAGAAAACAGCTGTATTTTTGTAACATCTCTGTCTTAAAAATTTAAAAAAAAAAAAAAAAAACGAAAAGCACAAAAGAGAATCAAATAAAAACAAATGAAATTGTTCTTAACCCCCTGTGTTACACATGCTTTTGCATTCAAAATGCATTTAAAAAGGTCTGGCCAGACTCATGAGTAAGACGAAGGGTTAATTTATGGTTTTTATATATTTTTTTTTTTGTGAATTTTACATTTAGAATTTAGTTTTTGTTCTTAATATGCTTTTTTGCAAATTTAAAATTTAGGATTTGGTTTTTGTTCATACATATACATATGAATATATCTTTGTATGTATGTAAGCTATTTTAAACATAAAATACATTTTATCGATTAAATAAACACAACCTAAATTATTGTCGTTAAAATAACGACAAAAAATTGCTTAAAGTAACAGCTGATTTTAAACGACAGCGAATATCGTTAAAATTTTTACTGAATAGCATATTCGATAAATTTTCGTTATATTTATTTTAACGATTCGATTATCGTTATAAAAGTTAGTGAATCGCACTACAGGACGCAAAAATTAAAACGCTTGAAACTTTTTTTCAAATATGGCAGAAAGAAAAAAAAAAAAAAAAAACACCTAAACTTTACTATGCCGGGGTACTTACAGCTTATTACAATTTTTACAAAGCAAAAAATAATAGTTTTAACTCACTTTCTCATTGATTAATTTTTAGTAACTGCAATTGACAATTTTTAATATTCTGCCGATTAAATACAGATACCGGTAATATTGCAAATATACTTTAAAATTACTGTTACAACAGCAATTAACAAGATCCATGAAGATCTTGTTAATTGCAACCAGGGTTCTACTGGGATTGAATAGGGGTAGTCTTAGAACACTTATAGGGTTCTTGACGGGTCATTGTCCTGTCAGGGCTTTTGCGGGCAGATGGGACAACGCGATACCGGACTTCTGCAGGTTATGCGAGGATTCGGAGGAGTTAGAGACGTTCGAGCATGTACTGTGCCATTGTCCTAGGATGCAGGGTCTCAGACAGAAGTGGCTAGGATATAGGTTTCACGACGAACTGGGGTACATAGCTGGATGTAATCCGGCCGATCTACTGGGGTTTGTCAGGGAAATAACGCGGCTGTTTATGTTGAGGGGACTGTAAGGGGGGTATTGGTCCTACTTTCTAATTTTCCGTCTATCTCATACTTCCTTTTGTCTACTTTTCACTTCCTCTTATCTTTTCTCATATTTCATTGAAGGGATTCACAATGGACCGTATTGGTCTCCGAGAGGAGGTGTGCCCGTGGGCACACAACCCTTCTTAACCTAACCTAACCTATACTCCCGAAAATAGCTTTTAATGCCATAACTTCTTTATAAATGTTGGTATTTACATACAAATGACAAAATGTTGTGCGGGTAGGTTCAAAATTAACCATAGGTCCCATATAAACCCCCTTCCTTAATTCGGCTAGCGGCAAACAAATATCATATAGATGGAAATAACTAAATAATATTCGGCACAAATAACTTTTAAATAATTCTTAAACTCAAAGCATAATTCTGTTCTGGCGATCTTGATTGGCCATGGGTCCCAAATAGGGTACACTCTAAACACTTTTTTTTTAAATATTATAGTGTAGGGTATCATTTGGTCGAGCTTGACCGACTATACTTTCTTACTTGTTTGTTTTAAGTTTTTATATACATATCGTCGGTTGATTATTTAATTGTCGTATGTCGCATGTAATTTGAATCCACATACGACGATTAAATAATCAACAGACGATATATTTACAAAAAATATATTTCATGCCATGTAAATACTATAAGAGAAAAATCTGTCACGTACGGTATGTCACGAACGATATTACATTTTGCTCATTATAAAACCATCCAAAAAAAAATTTTTTTTTTCCAATTACGGATTATAAAGAAAAAATATGTGGTTTAATGTATGAAATTAAAAAAAGGAGAAAAACCTCCCACAATTTGCAGATTTTCGTAATTTTTTATATTCCCCCAAATATCACTTCCGTTTTATGTCACGTACGATATGCACTTATTTTGCCCGATATTTTGGACAACAAAGTTCCGAATTTGAAATAATTTTGTTCATATATAGTTCCCTCTAAATGAAACATAATGATACAAAAAATTTTCCAGTTAATACTTTTTTTGCAAAATTTCTATCTCTCTGAAGGCGTACAAATGTCACGTACGATGACATGGAAATGCCCATATGGGGGATTTCACATCAAGTGACCCAAATTTGAAATCGATGTTTTCCGATTTGGATGAAATTTGCACCAAGGTTAGTCCTATTGGATAGTAGCTTAGACACAAATTTTCAAAAAGATCGGTCTAAAAGTTTCTGAGTTAGTGGGGGTCAAAGTTTGAAATTTTGGGCCATACAGGTGTTCTTTCTTATCCATGTAACTTATTACCTATTGGTGTTAGCAAAATTTGTCCCAAATAGCTTCGATAGTTCTTTGATCCATCTTTTGAAAATTTTTTTTTTTTAAATTTAAATTTTTGTTTTTTTTTTTGATCAAAAGAAAGCTTATGTCTTTTCCTTTAACGTAGTTTTGATCGCTTTTTGGAATGCGAGTGGCTTATGTTTAAAAAAAAAATAATTTCTAAAGCTGGGATCACACGATTGCCGCAATGCACCAATTTTCACACTTTTTAATACACCAATCGTGTGACTGCACAACCAATTGGCTCATGTACCAATCGAGGACAATATTGGGCTTACTTTTACCAATCAAATGCAACCCTGGTGCGGCAATCGTGTGACTGTTTGCTATGCAACCGCGCGTCAATAAAAATAACAAAAATGCACCAATATTTATTGCCTTCTTGTGTGGCAGTCAAACAACACAATACGCGCCAATATTTGCCTTTTTTTAAATAAATTTTACGTTTTTGTGTTTCCTTTAGCGAGCAATGAAGATAAATATGTATTTATTTATTATGCATTTAAATTTTTTTTTTAAATTTTTGTTATTAACAAATATGAACATATGTTCACAAGCATACTATGTAGCTGTTAAGTGCGAATATTTTTATTAAAGATATTTAATGAAACTAAGTATTATTTCTTTTACAGATATTTGTCGTTGATATTTCTTAAAGAAAATATTTGTTACCTTGAAAACGAGAATAAAAAATTTGTTAAAGTAGCCGAGATTTCTCTTTACTAAACGATATCGGTAGTTAAATTAATAAAGTTACAGAATTTAGTTACTGATATTTAAATAATATTATTTAAATTTTATTGCCTATTTCACGATGTCACTCGAACGTTTACGTTCGCACAAATAACATATAAAACAAAAACAAAGTTCCAAAATTTGTTTTTGTTTTATATGTTATTTGTGTGAACGTAAACGTTCGAGTGACATCGTGAAATAGGCAGCTATTATTTCATAAAACTTTCTATGCAAACGTTTACATTCGAAAATGTTGAACTAATTTTTGGAATTTCATAAATTTTTCTTTAAATATTTCAAATAAAACTATTCAACAAAAAATTGTAGAGTACCTATGAAGAAATTTTTCGTTTTTAATGAACATACCAACTAGAACTTCCAAACAAATAAAAAAGCTACCACAACAGCTGTTTTCGCAGTTGTCAAGTAATAACAACCGTGTGACTGTGCTGCGGCAATTATTGTATCCATTTCACTTTGTACCAACAGGGCAATCGTGTGATTTCAGAATATTTGATTGGCGCAATTTCTTTATTGTGCGTCAATAAACCACAATCAAAAATGCCTCATATTGGTGCATTTACGGCAATCGTGTGAACCCAGCTTAACTCTAGACGAGGGTTTTTCAATTTTTATAGTGCATATTATATTGAATTTTTTCCTATTTGTGTTTAAGTGTTTCTAAAGCCTTAAAAATAAAACGTATGCAAAGAAGCTAGACAAATTAACCTTTCCGACGCTATGTTATAAACCCAACTATTATTTTATACCTTCGATACTGTAATGCCCACAATATGTTAATCCCAGGAATAAAATCACTTTTTTCTGTAAAAATGTTAACAAATATTTTTTTTTAATTTTTCCTACATAAAAAATATACAGTTTTGAGCGCACATAATACTTAATGTGATTTTTGTTGTCAAAATATCAGGTGCCCCAGAGACAAGTTCTTTAATCAGGTGGAAATATTTTATGGCCATTTTCCGAAATACCAGTTAATTTATTATTTTATGACACTTGCCTTTAAAATGTGAGTGGAGAGATAGAAGTTAACCGGTAGTTTTTAATATTATGTTTAGATGGTGAAAATTTACAGGTGGCTTATTTTTATTATTATTATTTGATCTTAAAAGAGCCCTGGTGAAATTTAATGCAGAAAATATTCGTAGAACATTTTAACCCTCTAACTTGCCGTTTTAGTGTAGAAGACAAAAAAAAGGACAAAAATTACCCCTTAAAATTAGTGTTAAAGGGTTAATAAATTCTTAGAAAAGAATCGCCATACAATTCTACTGAAGACATCTGAAATAGTCTTTTAGGTCAGAAGTACATTTAGTATATTTTTTTGACTTGTACCAAACGCCTTTTTATAAATTCAAAAATGTCAATGCCCGAAATTTCGAGAATTCGTTTTAGATACATTGCACGAACTTTTGGTCTTTGAAGACCCCTAGTGAAATTTGATGCAAAAAATATTCGTAGAACATGTTAACCCTTAAAAGTGCCGTTTTAGTATACTTTTGTGCAAGTGTTGGGGATAAGGACAAAAATTACCCCTTTAAAATGAGAGTTAGAGGGTTAATAAATTCTAAGAAAAGAATCGCTGTACGATTCTACTGAAGACTTCTGAAATTATTTTTTAGCTCAGAAGTACATTAAGTATGTTTTTTTTCGACTTATACCAAACGCCTTTTCAAAAAATTCTAACTAACTTTTCAAAACCCTTTGGCAAATTTGCTCTACTAGTAGACTACTTTAATTTCACGTTGCAAGTGTTGAGACTGGTTTTTTTTGTTGCACAGTGTAATTTTTTTTTATTTATTATTTATTTATTTATTAAAGTCTATGGAATAATCCTTACAGACTAATTTAAATAAAATTTATACAAAACATAATTAAGAAATTACAAATAATTTAACAAAAATCAAATATATGTAAATGACATTTTTACATATGAAAATTAAAATATAATAAATTTTTTAGGTAATTGTATTTAAGTGTATTATAATATCTCTTTTCACGATTTCCAAACTTTTATTTAAATCTATAAATGGATACAATAAATTGAATTCCTCACAGATTCTACGAAATGGATCAAAATTAGCATAGTTTGTGCTGTAATATTTTATGCTTACGATATTATAATTTCTTAACGATCGAAGAGGAATATGTAAATTTATTTTGCTAAGAAGAAATTCGGAATGAAGACTACCGCTCATCAGTTTTAACAAAAAAGTAACATTTAACATATGAGGGGCTTAAAGCACAAGGGGTTCAAGTGACTTATTATAAATAATGAGACAGAACCGGTTGTTTCGCTTGTGCTCCAAGCGTAGCAGGTATTTTAATGTCAAGTGCTTGAATTGTTCACTATATCTAGCGTCCGGATGAGAATCCTACAGTCACCTCTTGTGCTCTGAACAACTTTTCCGAACTATACCTATAATTCCATATGCAAACTAAATTTTAGAAAAAGGCACTTAAACCCCTTGTGCTCTAAGCCCCTCATATGTCTACGACTTTTTAATGTCGGCAACTTAATAAGGGCGAGGCGATGTTCGTATGATGGCAACCTTATGTTAGGGTTCCAACGCAAACCGCGAAGACAAAACAACAGAAACTGTTTCTGAACCGACTCAATTTTGTTAGAGTGTACTTGATATTGGGGGTCCCAAACAACAGATCCATATTCAAGAATTGGTCTAACTAGGGTAGTAAACAGTTGCTTTGTTGTATATGGATCGGAGAACTCCTTAGCCCAACGTTTTATGAACCCAAGTACTCCAGTAGCCTTATTGATTGTTAACAATATGTGACTTTTAAAGTCTAATTGTGTATCCAAAAGTACGCCAAGATCATTAAAATTTTCAACCAAACCTAAAGCTATATTATTCATAATATAGCTACCCTTTATTGGACTTGATCTTGTAAAAATCATATATTTACATTTTTTCGCATTAAGATCCATTAAGTTCATGCTACACCAGGTAGTTAAATTATTAATATCATTCTGCAAAAGAACTTGCTGATCAGAGTTGTTAAAGGAAATAAATAGTTTTACATCATCTGCATACATTAAAGTTTTTGAGTGTTTAATTGCAGGACGAAGATCATTTATAAATAGTGTAAATAGGAGCGGCCCTAGGTGACTACCTTGAGGAACACCTGATATTACATTTATACAATTTGAATATGAATGACAAAATTTAACAGATTGTGTTCTGCCTTTTAAGTATGAACCAAGCCATTTAAGAAGCGATAAACTAAAACCCATCCGATCAAGCTTAAACAGCAAAAGATCATGATTAACTTTTTCAAACGCCTTACTAAAATCGTTATATATAACATCTGATTGCATGCCATTAACAAACCCTTCATTTACCCAAGTTGTCAACTCTAGAAGATTCGTAGCTGTAGAGCATGATTTACGAAATCCATGTTGTGTTGGAGATAACATAGATGATGCGTAATGCGACAGTGTATCATATATAAGTTTTTCAAATAATTTTGGTATAACACTTAATTTAGCTTTGCCTCTATAATTTAAAATATTAGCTTTAGATCCAGATTTAAACAGTGGAATTATAAACGATTCTTTCCAAATTGAAGGAAAATAGCCCGTCTTAAGAGATATATTATATATATAAGTCAATGGAATGTATAATATTTGTGAGCATTGCTTTAAAATACATCTGGGAACGACGCACTATGGGATTTCTGCTGCAAAAAAGGCATTTTTTGACTATTACTTTTAAAAAATCTAATGATGCTATTTTATAGAGAAGAGTCAGGCAAACCAAAAACTGCATTTCTTTAAAGATAAATGAATATATGTTCTTAGAAAAGATCGGTTGAAATCAGGTTAATGTTGTGAAAGGGAAATATATGGTAATTTTGTTCAAATTCAGAGATTTATATTTCGAAGATGTTTCGAGCGGAAAAATCTGAGTATCGACTTTATTTAAGTCCAAAGCCTTGTTTTTAGTTTAAAGGAAAAGAAAAAGTTATTGCATAAATAGTTTGGGAGATATGAGTGCATCAAAATTTTCCTTAAAATTTCAGCATTGGCTGTTTTCGTTGGAGAAAAATTCAGTTAGCTCGGTTTACCTCCGTGCTCTCAGTATAACGAAATGAAAGGTAAAAGGCTCTTCTTTCCAATTCGTCAAAAAAAATTCACCAACTTTTGTCAATCCAAATTTAGTAAAAAAAAGTCACGAATATTGCACCCTCGTATTTGTAATAAAAAAGTTTTGCATACCTTTAGGCTAAACGTAACGGCTTAATTTGAGTTAGTTATTATAACAACAATTGCTGACAGCTGTTTTTAAAAGTGAATAAGATTAAAAAAAAAAAATAAACAAAATAATATGTTTTAATAAAAGAAAATTTATAGAAGAAAACCGCTTAAATTGAAAATGCAACCAGTAAATAGTTAACGTTAATAAATAAATAATAATAAATATTGTAATAAAATTTAAAATATTGTTACGAAAGTTAAATTATCTTAGAATTATTTATAGTTATAGTTATAAGTTATCTCGTAAGTTATAGTTTTATGTTACTTAAAATTGTCATGTATAATTTTCAACACAACTGTTATTTTAAAAATAATTCCTATATAAATTTCCCAGTAATTTCTAGAAATGGTTATAGAACATAATAAATAGTTTTTACGGGAAGGTTCAGGAAAAATCTAGAAATAATTATGAAATATAAAAAGGGGTGACTCATGTAAAATTAGTTTAGTCTGTTTTGAAAAACGGTTCTGTTCGTAACTAACAATTGTGAACAAAATAATTAATTTCAATAAAGTTTGTTAAGTTGAATAAGTGTGTGTTTTTATTCGGATTTGCAATTAAAAGAACTAAAACGCGTTTATTAAAGGAAAAACGTAACAATTGGTGTCAGAAGTGAAATTGCAAAAAAAAAAAAAAAAATAAAATAAAATAATAAAAAACTATACAAACAACAATGAAATTCGATGAGCTAAAAGTTGAACAGCTGAAGAAAGAGTTGGGCAAGTTGGATCTGCCTACTGCTGGAAATAAAGCTGAGCTGCAGAAAAGATTAATCGATGAATTTAAGCGACGCAATATTGACATCGCAACTTATGAATTTGAAGAAAAAGAAGAAATAGAAGTTGCTACCCGTGCAGTAACAAACAACATGGATCTTGGTACAATGTTTGCTGCTATGATGGAGAAAATGGAAAAAATGTCGGCAGAAACTTCTAGAAAAATGGAAGAAAATTCTAGAAAAATGGAGGAAAGGTAAAAGAAAATTCGGCTGTAACCTCTAGAAAAATGGAAGAAAATTCTAGAAAAATGGAGGAAATGGTAAAAGAAAATTCCGCTGTAACCTCTAGAAAAATGGAAGAAAATTCAAAAGCTATCGTAGAAAATGCAAGCACCATCTTAGCCGAAATTCAAGAAAATTCTAAAGTGACAAACGAGAAACTTCAGGCTACTAATGAAAAACTTGAGAAGCTTCAAGAGATTTCTACTGTTATAAACGAAAGAGTAGACGATATGGAAATAGAATTGTCTGATGTAAAAACACAAGTCACTGATGTAAAAACTCAAGTCACTAATGTGAAAACACAAGTCACGGTTTTTGATGGAAAACTTCATCATCTGGAAGAAAGAGTAAATAGTCTTCAGTGCCAAGAGGGAGTGGTGCGAGTTTTTCCAGAAGTCTCGAATAGAATAAGAGCTCCAAGTTTTGACGGCAGCTCACCATTGAATGTGTTTAAGTTCCAGTTTGACACAGTTGCCAATAAAAATGCTTGGAACAATGAAGAAAAAGCCATAGAGCTGATTCTGGCTTTAAAAGGAACTGCGGCTGAAATTCTAGAAAGTGTACCAGTAAGTTGCAGAAATAATTATGATGACATTATGGCAGCACTGCAACGCAAGTATGGTGGTGAACATAGAAAAGAAATATTCAGAATGGAATTACGGGGTAGAGTACAAAAGCCAAACGAGACGCTACAGGATTTCGCATTAGAGATTGAGCGCTTGGTACAGCTTACTTATCCAGGTGAAAGTCATCCATTGCTAGATCATTTTAAGACCGAGGCATTTGTAAACGGTATACGGGATGCTGATGTAAAACTAGCGGTATGTGCATCACAGAAGCCATCATTTGCAGAAACGGTATCATTTGCCCTAGCACAAGAAACCGCTAGAATAATTTCAAAACCGCATATATGCAAGGTGCGCAAGCTCGATATAACAGCCGAAGACGAAGGAGATATTTTGAAGGAAATGAGAAGCATGAAGGAGGCAGTTTTGCAGGCTTTGGGAGAGAAGCAAAGTAAAAACAAAGTAAAATGCTATAACTGCGGTAAAACTGGCCATATTCAGCGAAACTGCAAAGCACCAAGACGACGATCGAGATCTTCCTCGCCACCAGGAAACAACCAACGTGCTAGTCACCAGGTGGCACAAGAGTCACCTTTAAACTAAAAATAGCTAGCACCGCGGGGCATGGGCTAGCTTCCACATCTGAGGGCCCCACAATCTCTATATCAGTAGTGCAAAGGAGTAACAGGAATCTTACTGCTTGTGGTTACATTAATGGTCAAAAACGCATTCTTACTGTGGACACTGGGGCATCACATTCCATTATAAGGCCCGATTTAATACAAAAATCAATCGAACCACTAAGCGGGGTAAGTCTGCGAACAGCTACAGGCGAGTCTGCCACTGTCTATGGAAAAGTAAAAGCAAAATTAAGTATGGCCAATGCAATCGCCCATCACGTATTTATTGTGGCTGATATTGTAGACGAGGTAATCATTGGCGCAGATTTCATGATTGAACATGGTATTCATTTGGATATGGGTCAGCAAATTATGTATTGGCGTGATGCGGAAATACCCCTTGAAGTTGGATACGAAACCAAGGCCCATGTAAGACAGCTAATCGCCCTTCAACGTGAAAAACTGCCACCCAAATCAGAAATCTTAGTATGGGCGCGAATGGAGGGAGATTGTGAGGACAACAGTTTATGGGTGGTAGAGCCAGCAGAAGTTAAAGGAGATATCGTAACAGCGAATGCCCTCGTAAAACCCAGCAAGGGTCTAGTTCCTGTGAGAGTATTAAATTTATCCAGCAGTGAAAAAGTCCTTACGCAGAACTTCAAGATTGGACAATGTACTTCAACAGAGGCAGTAATTAATTGCGAGCAGCATCAAGGCGTAGCCAGGAGAATTAGCAAAGACCACGAGCCACTAGAGGAACATGTGCGAAAATGGACCGAAAAGCTAACACCGCCTTGCAAAAATAAGGCCAAACAACTACTAAGAAAATATGCCTCTGCATTCGCTTTGAAAGGTCAAAACCAAGGCAGAACGTCAATCGTGAAACACGAAATCAACACAGGCGAAGCTAAGCCAATAAAACAGGCGCCAAGAAGCATTCCTCTAGCAAAGCGCAATGAAGTAAAAGAGCTAGTTAGCGAGATGGAAAAGAACGGAGTTATTAAACCATCGTCAAGTCCTTGGAGCTCACCAGTGGTTTTGGTGAAAAAGAAAGATGGGAGTACCAGATTCTGCGTAGATTACAGAAAACTGAAGAACGTCACGAAAAAAGATAGTTATCCATTGCCTAGAATTGATGATACCTTGGACACGTTAGCCGGAACGGAATGGTTTACTACATTGGATTTGCAGAGCGGTTATTGGCAAGTGGAAATTGCGGAAAATGATAAGGAGAAAACTGCGTTTAGCGCAAGTGATGGCTTATGGCAGTTTAATGTGATGCCATTTGGACTCTGCAATGCTCCGGCTACATTCGAGCGTTTAATGGAGCAGGTGTTAAAAGGTCTTCACCGAAAGACATGTTTGGTGTACCTTGACGACATTATTGTAATGGGGAAAACATTTGATGAACACCTGAAAAACCTAGAAGAGGTAATGAAACGTATATTAATGGCAGGACTAAAACTAAATGCTAAGAAATGCTCACTGTTCCAGAAGGAAGTAAAATACCTGGGACATCGTGTAACCTCCAAAGGCATCTCAACGGACGACGATAAAATAAAAGCTGTAATGGATTGGCCACGCCCGAAAAATATTCATGAATTACGCAGTTTTCTAGGCCTATGTACATACTACAGGCGCTTTGTGCCAAACTTTGCAAATATTGCTGCAAGTTTACACGAATTGACTAAAAAGGCGCAAAAATACATCTGGAGTGAAGCACAGGAAACAGCATCTCAGAAACTAAAGGAATTGTTGTGCTCAGCACCAATTTTGGCTTACCCCATTACTGGAGAGAAATTTGTGCTTGATACCGATGCGAGCGGATACGGAATTGGAGGTGTGCTTTCCCAAGTGGTCGATGGCGTAGAGCGAGTCGTGGGCTATTACAGCCGAATACTTTCGAAGCCTGAGAGAAATTACTGCGTGACGCGAAGAGAGCTTCTGGCAGTTCTAGAGTGCGTAAAACATTTCCACAAGTATTTGTATGGTCAACATTTTGAGTTAAGAACAGACCATTCTGCACTAAGGTGGTTGCTGCAATTCAAGAATCCGGAAGGTCAGATAGCTCGCTGGATTGAGCGCCTACAAAGTTATGATTTTACCATTGAGCACAGAAAAGGTGGAAAACATGGCAATGCGGATGCTCTATCAAGACGACCCTGCAAACTGGAATGCAAGCATTGTGTAAAGGCTGAAGGAAAGGAATACAACTGTTAAGTTCGCCTACTGCAGATAGAGTCCAACGAAGACTGGTCAATGGCACAGAAAGCTGACCCTATATTAGAAAAAATTATGAAGACCAAAGAAGAAGGCAAAAGGCCGAATCGAAGCGAAATATCGTTTTAAAATCCTCTAAAAAAAGCATACTGGGCCAAATGGAACAGCCTACAGTTGATAAATGGCTGCCTGTACCGAGCATGGGAAAGTGCCGATGGAAAATCAGTTCGTAACCTCATTGTAGTGCCATCGTCAAAAGTACATGAAGTTTTAAATGAATTCCATAATGGTCCAAGTGGTGGCCATCTTGGCGTAACAAAAACACTAGAAAAATTAAAACAACGTTTCTACTGGGTTGCGTGCCAACAAGCTGTGGCCGATTGGATATCAAATTGCACCCAATGCATTGCCGCCAAAGGACCAACAAGGAGAAGTCGGGGACCGCTTCAACAGTACAATTCGGGTGCCCCATTTGAGCGAATCGCAATGGATATAGCCGGACCTTTTCCTGTGAGTGATGCCGGCAACCGTTATGTGTTAGTTGTTATCGATTACTTTAGTAAATGGCCAGAGGTGTATGCCATCCCAAATCAAGAAGCCAAAACCGTTGTGGACGTATTTTTGAATAACTGGGTGTGCCGCTACGGAGTTCCAATAGAATTACACTCTGACCAAGGCAGAAATTTTGAATCTGCTGTGTTCAAAAAAATGTGCGAATTGTACGGAATAAGGAAAACTAGAACAACTCCTTTGCATCCACAATCCGATGGCATGGTTGAAAGATTTAACCGCACATTAGAGGAACACTTGCGTAAAGTAGTAAGCACTCATCAGAAGGACTGGGATGAACACATTCCAAAGTTTCTGTTGGCATATAGATCAGCTGTTCATAATTCCACCTCTCGTACACCTGCCAAAATTGTCTTTGGAACGGAGCTCAGACTACCTGGAGATCTAGAATTTGGTGTTAAGTCTGGACCAACAGATGGCAGCAATGAAGGCTCTACCTCACAGGAGCAAGATGACCTTAATGAACTTCATGAGTTCGTGCGAAGTCGGATTAAGCTGTCCAGTGACAAGATGAAAGCCAGATACGATCGAGCGGCAAATTCGGAAGGTTTCAAAGAGGGCCAGTTGGTTTTACTTTTTAATCCGCAACGAAAGAAAGGACTATCTCCAAAGCTGCAGACTCATTGGGATGGCCCATTAAAGAAATTGAATGACGTGGTGTATCGGATCCAGAAATATAAGAGCCCAAGATCAAAAATGAAAGTGGTACATCTAGAACGACTAGCCCATTATGGAAAAGGAGAATCTGAGCCTATTCGGGACGAACAGGCTTAAGTGGAGGGCAGTGTTACGAAAGTTAAATTATCTTAGAATTATTTATAGTTATAGTTATAAGTTATCTCGTAAGTTATAGTTTTATGTTACTTAAAATTGTCATGTATAATTTTCAACACAACTGTTATTTTAAAAATAATTCCTATATAAATTTCCCAGTAATTTCTAGAAATGGTTATAGAACATAATAAATAGTTTTTACGGGAAGGTTCAGGAAAAATCTAGAAATAATTATGAAATATAAAAAGGGGTGACTCATGTAAAATTAGTTTAGTCTGTTTTGAAAAACGGTTCTGTTCGTAACTAACAATTGTGAACAAAATAATTAATTTCAATAAAGTTTGTTAAGTTGAATAAGTGTGTGTTTTTATTCGGATTTGCAATTAAAAGAACTCAAACGCGTTTATTAAAGGAAAAACGTAACAATATAATTCTAAAAATGATTTTATTTTCTGTGTCATATGTATAGTGAATTGCGCCCGGAACTTATTGATTGTGGTAGCAATGTCAGTTTGTTAACAAATTATATAGAACATGAAAATTCGGTGCTTACTATTGATGAAATTGAAATTGTGAAAAAGGCAGTTCAAAAGAGGTTTTTTGTCATTTTTTAAATCGTTGGGGAGAAGCGCACAAAATCAAATCTTATTTCTTTCGGAAAAATGCGACTTGGTTAGAAAGTAAATACATTTTTAAAAAATAAATTATTTAAAAATAATTCATTTTGAATATTATCAAATTTTTTTTTCATCGTTTGCTTGAGTCGTCCGATCCATATATTAGTAGCTTAAGACGTCAACCTCATAAGAATATTTTAGAATTGGATGATGTAATTAAATATATGACAGTTGATGAATAAAATGCTTAAATATTGTTTACCTATATGAATATTTTTTATTCGAGCTGGGAGGGAATAACCAATTTTTAGCATTTCTTTAATTAAATATTACTAGTATTTTCAATGAGAATTATATTTATACGAAATTTGTTCATTCAGGTTACATAAAAGACGACGCATTTCAACCAAAATTGTTAGTTTTTCCTTTTATTAATTAATACGCGTGTGCCAAATTTAATCAAATTCTATTGAAAATTGCCCCCTATACATTGAAAAGAAAATTACGTGGAATAATGGGGGTCCATGGGAGGTAGCACTAGGAGTCGACGGATTTCAACTATAAACGTGTGCCAAATTTCGTAAAATTCGTGGAAAAATGGCGGTCCAAGGGAGGTACCCCAAGCAGTCGACGGATTTTAAAATTTTTTTGTATTTTTCTTTTCTACTTAAATTTAAACAAGCGTGCAAAATTTCATCGTTGTAGGAGCACTCCTTCTATTTTTTGCAGTTAGATGTATGAAGAAATACCACTGTGCGACGTCTGGGCCAGCAACATTTGACGATTTTAGCTTAGCTAGGGCGTTTAAGACGGTTTGTTGGCTAATGGATGGTATAGAAAAAGTTGTGGATTCAAGGATTGTGTACGAATATTGATAGTTAAAGGATGACGAAGAGTAAGTTGATGCAAAAAAGTCAGCAAACATATTACTAATGGACTTATCATCCGAAGATTCTGAATCACCATATTTCATAATCGAAGGATACTCAGCCGATCGTCTTTTAGAATTAAAGAATTTATAAAATGATTTTGGATCCTTTTTGAAATTATGTCTTATTTTATCTAAATAGTTTTTATAAGCTAATTGATAAGCAATAGTATATTCAGATCTTGATATTGAGTACTTTGCATAACACAACAACGTTCCATATTTTTTATAAATTTTATACAATTTATTTTTCCTGTTTTTAAGCCGAGATATAAATTTTGTGTTCCAGGGGGGACCAATAGCTTTAGAAGGAAATACTCTATGTACAGATGCCAAAAAACATTCAGTAAGTATATGGTAAAATGTCTCTAAACAGAGGTCCAAATCAATTTTACAATTGTTTAGTACATCTATCGAATCAATTTGAGACATTTGACATTGAAGGTTCTCGTAATTTGTACGTTTAAAACAAAATATTTTATTGCGCTGAGATGTGTTTTTCTTCTGGATAGGATAGGAGCATAAGCACGATATTTCAATTGTTGGGTGATATATATCCTCGGGGTTAGAAATTGGGGGATGGCGCAGTATAGAAAAGTCAGATGAATCGTTCACAAATATAAGATCCAACATTCTATCATATGAATTTTTAATCGAGTTGATTTGAAAAAGACAATTATTAAACAAACTATTGATAAACTCTGCTGATGAATCCGAAGAGCGAACTGGAACTAAATGATTAGAATCCGGAGCACCAATCCAATCTACAGATGTCATATTGACGTCACCAATTACAACAATTAAATCAGACGATTTTAATTTTCTTAAAGTTATATCAACAGCTTTCAGATGATCTTCATATATAGAGGAAACCGAATGAGGCGGAATATACGAGCAAATAATATATATAGATTTATTATTAATTTTTGTTAAAACACATATGATTTCAATATGCAAAAAATCATTAAAATAATTTCTTCAGATGAAAACTCACTTAAAACGGCAATTAATACACCACCACCGGTTTTTTTTACTTTATTATCAGCTTGTTCGCCACCCTTTCTTTATCAGATTGTTTTTCCTCGGATTGCTTTATATCGCATACTTTTTCACAACTTTCTCTATCTTTTCTAAAAATTTGATATTTAGGACAAAAAATTTCAGAGTTATTGACCTTTTTACTGAGCCATGTCTCTGTGAATACAATTATATGGTTACTTAAGCCAAAGCTGTTACAGTAAATGGATGATAGTTTAGAATTTATGCCTCTTACATTTTGATAAACAATGGAAATTAGTTTTTTGGAATTGTATCTACGGATTTTGGAAAGCGAGCCATATCATCCTCTCTATACACAAATTCTCGTATTTAAGCATTTTTAGGCCAAAAGGCACGGTCAACAATTTTTGGGAATAAATCTTCAGGAACTATTATCTTGAAAGATGCTCTATTTCTGGAATTCATTTTATAAACGATTATATCATCGGAACACAGTTTTGAATGTTTGCCAGCACGTGGTGCTTCATCTCATCTGTGGTTGTATCCTGTGCAAAACGAGTAGCGAATATAGTTTTTTTTCGGTTGGGATAGTTCTTAGTTCTCTAAGAGCGGATGCTGATCCAGTGCCTCTTGTATGATTTGCATTTATGTTACCAGCCATTGATGTATGCGGCTTAGGAGATGACGCGTCAAAATTAATTAACCGAGCAGAATTTTGAGCACCAGTACTCAAATTCTGTCCATTAGTAAATGATGATGTATTAACAGTTGGAGGAATCGAAGAAGCATTATTAAAAGATAGAGGAATAGCAGTTTCAGGCATGAATGGAGTCTCAGTAAGCAAATTAATGGGAGTCTGAACATCCTTAGCAGTTGTAAGGGTTGGAAAAGCAGTATTTGTATTTGAAGTAGGTGTCGGTTAATTAAATAATATTTCAACATTATTCGCGGGTGGATTATTATTAGCAATTGTAGCATTCAAAAAACCAGTAACATAAGGATTATCTTTATTTAAGAATCTTGGTGATTTACGGCGATTTGGAGACGGTGGTTGGAGTTCATCTAATGACTTAAAGTCATCAAATAACTTACCATAAGAATTGACTTGCTCAGTTAAGTTACTTAGATTTTTTTGAATTTCCATAAAAAAATTTTTTTGCTTTGAAAGAAGCGGTAAAAATCGGCACCAATTTTTTGACATTCATTACACCGCCAATGCAAGTTGTTATGCTTCGATATTGATTCAGCCACTAAGACAGATAAGCCACTACATTTAAAATGACATAAGCCATGGCAAAGCCAACAAATAATCATTCTCTCATCATAACCTTCCAAAGAACAGCCTTTTTTTTACACATTCCATTATAAAGGGATTTATTTACTTTTATTGGGAAACTAAAAAAATTTATAAAAGTGGCAGCACTGTTTAATTGTCAATTTACTTATTGAATTCTGTTGTTTTGTTATACTTAAAATTGTAAAATTTTCTATTTCTTTTTATGCTTTGTACTGGAGTGTTTGTTTTGATTTGAGCTTATTGTTTTTAAATGTAAACTGTTATTGTTGTAAATCAATGTATTTAATAAGAAAAAATGTTTTTGTTATTTTTTATTTTATGATTGTTTATTAAAACGATTGATTTTGTGGAGTGTTTCTTTTGATTTGAGCTTATTGTTTTTGAATGTAAATTGTTGTTGTTGTAAATCACTGTATTTAGTAAGAAAAAATATTTTTGTTATTTTTTATTTTATGGTTGTTTATTAGAACGATTGATTTTGCTGTTTTTTTTTTTTTTAATAACGATATAAAAACAATTTAGTTTTTTTAGACTTATTTATATAAATCACAATTTTCAGGTATTTAGTTTATAATAAATTAACAAAAAATACGGAGCACAATTTCAAAAAAAAATATTAAAAACAAAAAAAAAATAAAAAATTTGTTTAAAAAGGTACTTTATTATTTTTATTATGTAACATGCGGTTAACCCACACTAATCCCTTCTTCACCCTTATAAAAAATTAACAACCTTCATTAAAATGCACTACCTATATGATCATAAAAAAACTATTGAAGACTTTCGGTATTCAGTTTTTTTGAAACAGCGTTACAGCTTAGACGTGTGTTATTTACATAATTAATTTTTACAATGTCTACAGCTCCGAAAAAGGCCAAGCTTCAAAGTGATATATTTGCTACTTTTTGTTTTAATCCCTTTAACAAAAAAGTTCACAGATCATCGGATATGGGAAATATTTCCGACGGATAATTAAAAAAATTCCCTACGCTGTCAAAAAGTGGGAAAGTTGGTCATGCAGGAAAAAGCTGGGAAATCAAGTTGAACGAATTACCGGATTTGAATAGTAATGAGCCTTGCGTTGAAGTTATCTCAGATGAAGAGAAAAATAATTCTGAGAATGATGACAGAACTGTCGATGATGATAGTTATTCTAACTTTTCAGTAGAAGGTATACGTTCAAAGAATGAGTGTCAAAACAAATATCATAAGGATGCAGTAGAAGTTCTTGAATAAATAAAAGAGAAATACAAAACGTCACAGAGTAGAGCTGAAAGAGTTAAACTTCTTATGCTTGCTCCATCGACGTGCAAAAATAATGACTGAGTTTGGAACGTCTCAACGAGAAGCAAGAATTGCTAAAAAAAATTGGTTGCTGAGCATGGTATTCTCACACTTCCAAACAAAAAGAAGGGAAAAACTTTAGAGTGCGAAACTGAAGCTCTAGTAACTCAGTTTTATCAGCGTGTTGATACGAGTCGCTTGATGCCAGGGATGAAAGACTGGGTGTCCGTACGAATCGATGGCAAGAAAGTTCAAATGCAAAAGAGAATGGTTCTCTTCAACCTGAATGAGTTATTCGCAACAATTCAAACAGAACACGACAAAATTTACCAAACTGAGGCCATAACACTGCGTTTTGGTAGGAAGAGCGGAACTCACACAGTACGCGTTTGCATTTACAATGAAAATGTTAAACTGATGTTAAAGGAAATCAACTTAAGGTATTTAACAGATGATTCACCAGAAGATTTGCACGATTGTGCAACAACTTCTTGCCACTTAGGCGAATGTTCAAATTGCCGGGAAACAACAACAACCAAAGAGAATTTAATTAACAATTTTGAGCGAGAATGTGTTGAGGAGGAAAAATTTGAAAGATGCACATTGAAAACAATCATTTCAAATGTGGATGATTTTTTGGAAGAAAATTGCTAAATTTGAGAACTCATGACTTTTTAGTCAAAGAGCAGTGGTCATTCTTCAAGGATTTGAAGATACATTTAAAGTCTGGTGAATTCATTTGATTTCGCAGAGAACTATAAATATGTTCTTCAGGATGCCATACAGTCATTCCACTCCAATAACGACCAAGCAACTTTATTCACTGTAGTTATTTACTACATGAAAGATGAAAAACTGGAACACAAAAGTATGGCTCATATCCGAGTATTTAAAACATGATACCGTTTCAGATTATGAATACCAGAAGATAATACTAAATTATCTTAAATGTAATCTTACAGTAGAGAAGGTATACTACATTTCAGACGGAGCTCGTCAACATTTAAAAACAAAAGTAGCTTCGCAAATCTTATAGCTCATGAAAAAGATTTTGGAATGCCAGCTAAGTAGCATTTTCATCCTACTGCTCATGGTAAAGGAGCATGTGATGGTGTTGGGGCAAACCTCAAAAGAAATGCAGCAAAGTATAGTCTCCAGTGCTCTCATCAAGATCGCATCTTAGATGAGACTGCTTTATTCCATTGGGCAAAGAATTATTGTAAAGAATAATTCTTTTTAATTAATTATTTGAAAAACTGGGAATTTAGCACGTCAAACGGAAATCGTATTAATAATAAACTTTGTATTCCCGAAAATAACTTTGATAATATATGGCAAATTGGTTTTTTTCGTTGTTTTCTTACGAAGACAATAGAATGAAGCGGTTTGTTTTTTAATTTTGTTTTTTCTTTTAACCCACTTACAACTACAATTCGAGTCGGAAATAACCCAACCAATTGTAGGGGGATGTAAGAAAAGATAAACTCACTGTTTATTGTAGGTGTTTTGTTTAAGCTTTGATATTGTTACAAGTAAGACTTAGAGAGTTTATAATTCTTATTCGCTTTAGGGTTTTATTTGTTTAATATTTTTGGCTTTTCTAAAATCTTTGGAAAAGGTTTCTGATGAGCTGGTCTAAGCAACCAGTGAAATGCGCATAGAAGCTAGCTTTCCCTCAACAATAAATTTCAGTGTATTTCAAATATGAAAAACTGGGAATTTAGCACGTCTTACGGAAATCGTATTAATAAGAAACTGAAATAGTTTTTAGTAGGAAAGAGGATCATGCGGAAACATTGAAAACACTGAAGAGTAGATTCGATGCTGCTGGAACAATCGATGGCACCACTCAATACCATGCTTTTATACCGCTTGACGATGGAAGACTCAAGTTGAAAAAGCAATGATGCCCCCACCAGAGTTATGGGTAATTGCACCAGCTTGCCGGACATCACCATTTGTGGTGCAGTTCTGATAAACTATGCGACTTGGCAACCGATAGTTTCTCTGACATCAGACCATTTACCCATAATTATTAAGCTTGACAAACCGACAAACTTTGTGACCTCTGAACGCCGCATCTATATAAATCAGAAAAAGGCAGATTGGACGGGCTTCAGAGAGTTTACCAACAGCAAATTTAATAATTTACCAATTCCTTCTGACGTGCGTTCCGCAGAAAGGAAGTTCCGGAAAATCGTCCTTGCAGCAGCCGCTTGCTTCATTCCTGCCGGAAGGATCCATGTCTTGAGACCAAATTTCCCGGCGTCAGCGGCGGTACTCGCGGAAGAGCCGGACGAAATTCGCAGAGCCAAGCCGAGTGTCCCCGAATCGGTCAACTCAACAGGGACATATAGACGGGACAAATGGCTAAATCATTTAAGTACGTGCAACCTAACATCCGGAGCCAGCAAGTTATGGGCGACTGTCAGATCTCTGACGAATCCGCAGAAGCGTGACGACAGGGACTCGATTGCCTTCGATGGAAATACCATATCGGACCCCAAAAGGTGCTCGAACTACTTTGCGCGGCAATTTAAAGAGCACCCCGTCAGAGATAAGGCGAAAAGAAGTATTGTGATTGAGAGTTCGGATTGTGCTTTGTTGTGATACAGACGTGTATTTTTAAACCCGCATACGATTTGAACTAATAATTAATCACATTTGACTTTGTAATATAAGCAGCGAATGGACGCTTAAAAATAAATAATATATTTTGTTATATAAATTATTTAACATTATAGTGAACAATTAACAGGATAAAATTAAATAAAACAAAATAGTAAAAATATATATGCACGTATGAATGTTCATACATGTGTATACATATTTTGAACAAAAACATTAAAGTTTAAATTTCTTATTTTTGTTGTTGTTGTAAAATACAATAAATAATAAAAATATTAAGAGCAAAGCAAAACGGTGAAAAACAAAAACAACACTAAGACAAAATAAAAGAAACGTTTACGTTTTAGTTCATGCAAATGAAAATAATGCAGAAATAAAACAAAACAATATAAACTATCTAACGGCTAAGCCAATAACTCGAACACGTTCCCTATCATCCTCGGTGTTTACAAAAACAGTGGATAGTGATACATTAAAAAATATTAAACTGTCTCTTGGGACAAGTGTTGCCGTGTCCGCAAGTAGTGCCGCGAATGCAAAAACAATCTTAGTAGGAAATGATGTCATGAATTTAACCACAGTCACTATGGAAAACCCTCTAGAAAAAAACTGTCAAAAGATCCAAGTCCAAGTTGGTATGGACAGGTATATAACAGTGCTAAAACGGGGTCGCAGTCCTATATCTTCAGCTGTTGCTTCGGCCTCAAAAGTACCAACTATTGAAAGAATAAATACACAAAATCGTTTTGCGATTCTGGAGGATGAATCCTCTGAAGCACCAAACGTCATAAAATCGTCTAAGCCACCCCCGATATACCTTAGAGAGCAAAACTGTAATGATTTAATAAAAAGTTTAATTTCGGTGATAGGTGAAAATTCCTTTTATGTAGCTGCAATAAAGCGAGGTATCATTAACGAGACTAAAATACAGGTGAATCACGAGGACGATTTTCGAAAAGTAATTACAAGATTTGAGGCTCTGAATAACAACTTTTATACATATCAACTGAAGAGCAGTAAAGGTCTTCAGGTAGTAATCAAGGGCATAGACTTATGCGCAGACCCAGTGGAAATTAAAGCTTTTTTGGAAGAGAAGGGCTTTAAAATAAAAAACATAACAAATATAAAAAATAGGAAAAAAAAATCCGCAACCACTATTTCGAGTGGAGCTAAAACCCGAAGTTAAGCTCAAAAAAATTAATCGCATCCAATTTATAATTTAAAATATATTCTGTACAGAAGGGTAACTATTGAGGAGCCGTACAAAAGAAATGGTCCCGTTCAATGTCTAAACTGCCAGGAATTTGGCCATACTAAGGCATACTGCTACTTACCTCCTGTTTGCGTAGTATGTGGTGAATTACATGGAACAGTTCTTTGCGACTAGTCTAAAACCGACCCCAACGTAAAAAAATGTAGCAACTGTGGCGGTAATCACACTGCCAATTATAGAGGATGCCCTGTATATACTATCGTCAAGCAGTCGGTCGGACCGAAAACTAATCCCCCTCAAATGCAGGTAACAAATCAGGTTAACACTAATGACATTCATGCTCCTCAGCCTAGTAAGAACAGAACCTCTTACGCTAACGTCCTAAAATCAAACCATGTGCCAATGCAAGGTGCTTTGCCAAGTAATGATGAAACTCCAGTTTCTAATTTAAGTCGTCTAGAAAAAACCATGGAAACGTTAGTGCAAACAGTAACTAATTTTACGAACACAATGGGTTTTATGATGCAGGAAATTCTTAGAATGCAATCGATGTTATTGCAAGCTGTACTTAACAAACCATGAACTGTTTAAACATTTGTTTTTAGAACGCAAACGGCATCCGCCAACATAAAAACGAATTAGAATACTTTCTTAAAAATAAGCAAATTGATGTCATGATGGTGGTATCTGAAACTCATTTGACCTCAAGAAATACGTTTAAAATCAATGGTTATATACTATATGATACCAAGGACCCTCGAGATAGAGCTTGTGGAGGTTCTGCCATTTTAATAAAAACCCGAGTCAAACACTACCTAATGTGTGATCATTGTGAAGATTATCTCCAAGCAACGAACATTTGCGTTGAGGAATTAAATAGAAACTTAGTAATTTCATCGTTATACTCCCCGCCTAGATTTTCAATATCAGAAAGCCAATATTATAAATATTTTAAATCATTAGGACCGTGTTTCCTAGCCGCTGGCGATTATAACGCTAAACATACCTTCTGGGGGTCACGACTTATAACATCAAAGGGTCGTGTTTTATTTAACACAATTTCTAAAATGGATTTAAACGTGGTAGCGAGCGGACAACCAACATATTGGCCTACTGATCATCAAAAAATTCCAGATGTCATCGATTTCGGCGTGGTTAAAAACATCCCCATAGAAACGATTAATGTTAAAGCTTCCCTAGAATTATCTTCCGACCACTCGCCTACAATTGTTACTATAATTAACCCCAATAGAATTGTACCTCCGACTGGTTACTTAGCGACGACAGCTACGCAAATTAATTGGTTAAAATATAAAAAATATCTCAGCAGCCATTGCACAGAAAATATTCCGCTCAGTACACCGGAGTATGTAGATCGCTCTATTGACTATTTTGACAGTTTTCTGAAACTAGCTGTCCAACATTCCAATATTGCCCCCACAAAAACAAAAACTATTAAAATATATTCCACAGATGTCGAGCATCTTTTGTCTGAAAAAAGGAGGGCTCGAAGAGAGTGGTAATTGCACAGATCCCCTCAACTTAAGAACTTACTTAAAGTGTGTACAAAAAGACTAAGAAAGTTATTGCAGACTCAGAAAACGGCTTCTCTGGAAAAATATCTTAAGGAACTTGATGCAACCCCACAATCAGACTACTCATTATGGCGTGCAGCTAGAAATCTCAAAAGGCCAGTTGTCGCTAAACCACCATTAAGAAATTTGAATGGAAGTTGGGCAAGAAATGATGTTGAAAAAGGAAATCTGTTTGTCAATAATTTAAAAAACGTATTTACCCCAAATATATCTCACGATATTGCGGTCGAGTTACCACCTGTTGCAGCTAGAGCAGCTGTTCCCGTAAGATTTGAGTTAAGAAAAATTGAGAAGGCTATTTTTGATTTAAGCCCCAAGAAGGCTCCTGGTTTTGATAAGATCAGCAACAAAATGCTTTTGGAGCTACCCAGCATAGCAAAGAAAATTATTCTTTTAATTTTTAATGCCATTTTACGCCTTGAATACTATCCTCAAAAGTGGAAGGTTTCCTTAGTCACCATGATACCTAAACCAGGAAAGGATCTCACAAAAGTTGAGTCATATAGGCATATAAGCTTACTTTCTAATATATCAAAGCTGTTAACGTCAAAATTAACCCCAATTTTAAATGCAAATAGATGTATTCCTAACCACCAATTCGGCTTTAGAAGAGAACACAGCACAATTGAGCAAACCCATCGTATAGTAAACGCAATAAGAAAAGCCTTTGAAGAAAAAAAATATTGTTCCGCTCTCTTCATCGATGTTTCTCAAGCTTTTGATAAACTCTGGCATGAAGGCTTATTACATAAATTGAAGCTAAACTTACCAGTAAACACACACAAGCTGTTAGAAAGCTACTTAGTCGGTCGAAAGTTTATTGTTAAAGAAGGTGATTATTTAAGCTCTCCTCAATTGACGCTGGAATCCCTCAGGGAAGCATCCTGGGCCCACTTTTATACTTAATATATACCTCGGATATGCCAACAAACAACTACACCCAAACTTCAACATTTGCTGATGATACAGCTATTCTGAGCGTGCACGAAAACCTTCAAGAACCATCTCGATACCTACAGGATCATATATTTCAACTCGAACTATGGTTAAAGCAATGGAGGATAAAGGTCAATGAGCAAAAATGCGTACATATAACATTCACCTTGCGTCGAGAATCATGACCCCCTATTAAAATCAATAATCAAATAATACCTCAAAATTCGCATGTAAAATACCTCGGTATTCATCTAGATCGCCGTTTAACGTAGAAAAGTCATATAGAGGCAAAATTAACTCAAATGAATCCAAATTAATTGGCTTATTGGAAGAAACTCTGTCCTTAGTCTCGACTGCAAACATCTTCTTTACAACTCCATCTTAAAGCCAATCTGGTGCTATGGTACTCAGTTATGGGGCACTGCCTCGGCCTCTAATATCGAACAAATTCAAAGGCGTCAAAATAAACTACTTCGAATTATCACAGCTGCCCCTTGGTATGTTAAAAACTCAAATATTCACAAGGATCTCAATGTTCCATTAGTTAAAACTATGATTACAAAATATGCAGTAAAGTACTTAAAAAGGCTCGAATTGCACCCGAACCCACTAGCACGAAATATTTTAAATGATAGCGGCCACACTCGCTTAAGAAGAAGAAACACTTCAGCACTTATCCAATTAGATGAGCGATAAACACCTATATAAGTGAACATAACCCGTGATGAAGATAATTTTGTCTGGCACTGGCAGGACATAAAATAACGTTTAAGGTGAAGATTTGATTAATTATTGTTAGTCCATATTTAATATATGAAGATTCAATAAATAAATAATGAAAAAAAAGGAAGGTACACGGTCTCCGAGTTACTGACACACCATACGCTTTTTCATCGAGTGAGGTTGCACAGGTCATCAGGGCCGCTAAATCATCCAAAGCCCCTTGGCCCCGACGGAATATCCATGCTTATGCTCAAAAATCTGGACGAGCCCGGCCCGGAGTAGAGTACCTAACAAACGTCCTCAACTTATCAATAACCACCCTAATAATACCCGAAGCCTGGAAAGTGGGTAGGGTAGTTCCCCTGCTAAAGACAGGGAAAGATGCGACTCAGGAAAACTCATACAGGCCAATCTCCCTGCTATCACCAGTCGCTAAGATACTTGAGGCACTACTCCTCCCGGAGCTAGTGGAACATTCGAACAATTGGCGAACCATTAGCATGGATTCCGCAAGCAGTACAGTACAACAACTGCTCTTACCGCCATCTCCACACACATCAGTCACGGCCTTAATCAGGCCCGACCATGTGAAAGAACGGTCCTAGTGGCTCTTGATCTATCAAAAGCGTTCGATACGGTCAACCGTGCCATCCTCTTCAGAGACATAGCGAGTTCTAGTCCCTCGGACAACACGAAGAAGTGGCTTGTGAATTATTTGTGTGGAAGACAGTCGTTTGTGGAGTTTAGAAACAAGAGGTCGAAGTGCTGTAGAATTAAACAGGGAGTTCCCCAGGGTGGAGTTCTATCCCCGATCCTGTTTAACTTCTACATGTCTAAACTCCCGACACCTCCCCAAGGTGGAGGTACTATCATGGCGATGGGCCACAACATCGATGACCTATGCAGTTATGTAAACGGTTACCTCCGTGATCTGGCGAACTTCTTCCAAGCGAGGAATGTGAACATCTCTCCCGCAAAATCCTCGGGGACCTTATTCACGACATGGACAAAGGATGAGAGGTTACAGTTGAATGTGACTGTCGACGGCGCCATAATTCCGACCAAAAATCGCCCATGACAGCCTGTTCATGTCATCGGCGTATGCCACTTCAATCTGCGATAGAATGCGGAGTAGAAACAAGGTCCTCAAGTTTCTAGCCCGCAGCACTTGGGGCATGGAAAAGGAAACCTTGTTAGCTACATATAAAACGATTGGCCGGTCAGTGGTTAACTACGCAGCGCCTGCGTGGACCCCAAGAGTCAGCGATACTCAGTGGAAGAAGCTTCAGAGCTGCCAAAATGCTGCCTTAAGGACCGTAACAGGTTGTGTTCAGATGACGTCAATAGAACACCTGCATGATGAAGCGAAGATGATGACGGTCAAGGAACACAACATAATGCTGACAAATCAGTTCCTTGTGGGATGTCATCGGAGGGGACATCCGAACCACTGTCTGATGGAGTCAGACTATGTTTAAATAAAACTATATTTAATTTTCCTGAGAATGATTAACAAAGTTGGTCGAAATATTTGACTAAACAAATAAAATAAAACCAAAATGGCAGTGTTTTAATTTATCTTTATTAAAAACAAATATGGGAATTTCCTAGGGTCACGAACGTACGCTCGTACCCTTTTGATGTACAAATAATATAGAAAACAAAACTTTTCCTAGCATTTTTTTTTTTGCGAATCGATAGTATTTGGGTAGCTCTATGTTTAGTGCAAAAGATGGATTTCATCGAGTTTAAGTTTTCATAATAATAGCTATAAACATGTGGTCACGAACGTACGCAAAATAGAAGTCAACTTTGGCTGACAGTAGTGAAATCTAAAAATCTTGAAAATGGAACGGAATATTCAAAAGTGATTAATATATTTTAAAAGTGTTTTAGTGTAGGTCTCCATCCAGTATTTATAAAATAAAATATCTCTCTTGGTTTTTGTTTAATTGGCTTATATACCGGTCGCGAACGTACGATTTTTCTTTATGTTTTTTTATTATTATCACCATGCATTTTCCAACAAATATCTCAAAATTTCCTTAACAAAAAACTTGATAGTCCTTTTACAATTGATTGTAATGGAGAAATTGTGAACAAAGAGTGCAAACATAACATATTTTTTGCATGTAAAATAGGTATAAAAAATGTCATTAGAAGTAGAAAATTTAAAATTTTCCTGTTTCCAGCGCAATTTCCTCAAGTTAAACAGCTGAGATATGCTATGAAACCATTCTTTTATAAAATCATAGACTTTTTATAATAATAAACAATAAAAGACGATGATTATCAACATTTTATTTTTTCGTCCTGGTAGACCATTCTGGGGAAAGGCCCATATTCAAAATTTACAAAAAAGGACTCCTGTTGTTCATTTCCTCTACAAATTCAGTGGTAAACAACACTAAGTACACCTGATGCCCTTTATTTCGAAGCAAGTTGGACTTGGTGTTTTTAACATTTCTATCTCGAAAACTACATTAGATAAAACTTATGGGAATTCACACATCGATAGAAGAAAAATTCTGATTCCAACAGTATAAAAAACTTATTTTGAAAAAGATGTGAATTAGTGTAGTTTATCTCTCCCCTACAGAACTACATATTGTTAATTTTTTAGCACTGTATGCATAATTTTAATTTATTAATATAACTTCCAAAACATACTAAGCTTTAATGATTAATTTTCCTGGTGGGCTATAGTGTGTTGCAAAACTATTTCGATCCCATATGGATTGTAGCAAAAATCGTTTCTTTCGAAAATTCGTAACAAAACTCGTTCGTTCCAAAATTAAATCTATTATTTTTCTATATTTCAGTTGGTTTCAATTTTTCAAATGTTGAGTTTTTAATCAAGAATGGCATAACACTTCAGAATCAAAAAGTTCAACTAATTTGCTCCATTAAACCGGGCTTTATATGATTTTACATTTTCCCAAAATTCGAATAAGTGTATAGAAAGAGTTTTGCATATGGACATTTTCGTCAAAAGGTCCGCCGTGACCGAAAATTTAAAAGTTATTAAAAGCTGATTATTTTATGATATTATTATAGAGAAATATTTAGATTTTATTAATTTTATAAATTTACCCATAAATTTGTTCACTTAGATGAACAATCAGACTGCAAAGTTGTGCAAACGTAATTTCTTATTTGAGAGAATTTTTATTGTGTTTTTTTTAAATTTATCTTTCTTAAAAGAGGTGATATTTGATGAAAATTATTCCAAAAAAAATTTTCTTACATGGTCTGTGTAGTGTTACTAATAAGTAGATGGCAACCTTTTTTTTAACATTTGCCATGTCTTTATATTCTTATGTACATACACACCATTTTTTGAATGTGAGTTTTTGTGCGAATGCAAAAAGTCCGTGGCAGACATATTTCTTAGAGCTCAATTCATCAGAGGGGTGCGTGACTCGTACATCCGTGAACAACTATTACAAAACCCAAAAGCAACGTTTAAAGAAATAGTTGAAAAAGCTACAGTATTAGAAGCGGCAAAAGTAGACAACAGAGTGATTGGAAATAATTCCTCATGTTCAACCAGTGATGTTCATTAAGTACAATTCATGCACAACCGTACAGCAAGAAGTCGTAACAGGAACACCTCTAAACAGCAAACATCAAAATCGAAAACCAGAGTAAGCTACAGTGAGTTGGGTATTGAAGGGTTGTGTCTTATAATCATCTATCGACAGAGTGTGCAGTAAACAAGAAAAACTTGAAATGCAAATCATGTGGCAAAACAGGCCATGTCAAGCAAGTATGTATAAAAAGTAAAATCAAAGAAAATAAACAAAAGAAAAACCATAACTACAACAACAACACAGCAAATTCAATCGAAACAGAAAACAGTGAAGAATATTTTGGCGTTAACCAAATTATTGATATTTACAGTAAACCTGTGGTTTCGTCTTTAGATGCTCAAAATTTTTTTTATAAAAGTAAACATTGAAAACAAGGAACAAAGGTTCGAAGTCGATTCAGGTGCGGGTTTCACGTTATTACCAGAGAACGATTTTAAGAAATTAAACTTAAAAGCAGAAATCTCCAAAACCAACATTGCTTTTCGACCGTACACCGGTGATGTTTTTGTACCGCTAGGTGTTGTTAACGTCAACGTAAAATATGGCGATAAGTCATCAAACGAAGAAATGTATATTGTGTCGTCAGAACATACAGCTTTATTAGGTCGCGTCTGGATTCGCCATTTAAAAATTAACCTTGCCGACATTGATCAAAGTGAACGGGAACGAGATGATGATAATCATCAAGTAAAAGCAATAACACAAATTGAGCGGCAATTTGCAGAAATTTTCAGGAGAAGGTAGGGTGCATTCCGGATTTCGAATGTAGTCTAAAACTACATAAAGGTGCTAAACCTGTGTTTATTAAAGAGAGACAGGTGCCGTTCGCTTTGCGTGAGAAAGTTGAACGTGAGCTCGATAATCTTGAACGTGACGGCATAATAACTAAAGTAAATACCGGCAATTGGGGTTCTCCATTGGTGGTGATACCAAAGCCAGATGGTAATGTCAGACTATGCGTCGACTACAAAGTCGCGGTAAATCCGCAATTAGAGGCAGCGCACTATCCTATAAAAAGGATTGATGAAATCTTTAACAATTTGAAATTCAAAATACTTTTGCAGGTTAGACTTGTACAAAGCATATTTACATGTGTTGGTAGACGATGAGAGCAAGCAAGAACAAACCATTTCAACTCTTCGTACGTCCCTAAGGAACCGTCTGTCATTTGGGATAAAAATCGCTCCGAGCGAATTTAATCGAATTTTAGACCAAATTTTACAAGGCTTAAAAGGTACGATATCCTACTTTGATGACATCATAATTCACGGAAAAACTATAAAGCAATGCGAAGAAAGGTTAAACAAATGCCTGGAAAGGTTAAATAAATATCAATTACATCTTAACAAAAAAAGTGCGAATATTTCAAAGAGCAAATCAAATGCCTCGGATACGTAGTAAGCCATAACAAAATCTCAAAATACCAGGAAAAAGTAGAAGCAATTATGAAGCTGCCGACACCGAAAAACGTAGATGACACCAGAAAATTTCTTGGTATGGTTACTTACTATTCTAAGTTTATACCCCACGTATCAACGCTTACGTTTCCGTTACGCCAGCTATTATAAAAATAAAAAAAATTGTATGGACGGGAGAGTGCGAAGATGCATTCAAAAAATTAAAACATGAAATATTAACGGACCGAGTTCTAGCACCGTACGATGAAAGTCTTCCTGTTACATTAGCTTGTGACGCAAGCCCAACCGGCATAGCGGCGGTGTTGTCTCATGAAATAAACGGAGACGAACGGCCAGTGGCATTAATTTCACGTTCCCAAAGCAGAACAAAACTACAGTCAACTCGATAAAGAAGCTTTAGCAATAATATTTGCGGTGGATAAATTTTTTATGTATCTACATGGTAGAGAATTTACTCTTACTAGATGACCCGTGCGAATATTTCGCACCGTTAGTTGTCATTTTTGTAACATAAAATAGAAATAATTAATAGAAATTTTAGTAACTTCAATACATTTTAAAATATAATTTTTATCAATGAAAATATTAATTTTTCAATTTCAAATTATTTTTCGTCATTAGTGTTAGAAATAAGCTTTAAAATGAGATATCATTCATTAAATTTGATGCGGTGGTATGGGAGATATTTGCAACCGACAAAAAAAAAGTGCTTTAGAAATAATTTACTCTTATAACTGATAATCGGCCACTTACAAGAATTTTTCATCAAAATGCAAAAACGCCGGCGATGACTTCCGCAAGGCTACTAAGGCATGTATCATTTCTTCAGGGGTTCAACTATAAAATTAAACACCGTAGGGCTGAACACAACGTTAACGCTGACTGCCTATCGAGAGCACCAATTAAAGAAACATCAAATTTCAATTATTTTTTAGATAATGAAATATGTATGATTCAAGAACAAAAAAATCAATGAAATTTCGACATTTGCAATCACTGCTATGAGCATTGCCAAAGAAACAGAACAGGATTCGGAGCTTTCAAGATTAAAACTTGAACTTCAAAAGACGGCGCTATATTCAAAGGGGACCGGGTTGTGATTCCTTCAAACTTACGTGAAGAAATTTTGAAAAATTACACCATACACATAGTGGTATTGTGAAGATGAAGCAACTAGCAAGGAAATATTGTTTTTGGAGGGGCATAGACTCCGACATTGAGCGTTTAGTAAGATCCTGTCCCAATTGTGCAAAGGTGAAGAAAAATCCACCAAAGGTAGTGACACATCATTGGGAGGAGCCAGATATTAATTTCCAACGGGTCCACATTGACTACGCCGGACCATTTCAAAATCACAATTTTTTCGTGCTGGTAGACGCAAAATCTAAATGGCCCGAAATTCGTGTACTTAAACAATCTGAGAAAACAATTACAATACTGCAGGAGATATTTTCCACGCATGGTCTCCCGCAAATTATTGTCTCAGACAATGCAACAATTTTTCAAAGTGCAATGTTTAGAAAATATTGTGCTGATAATGGTATCGTACAAAAGTTCATAGCCCCAGGTCATCAAGCAACGAATGGCTTAGCCGAGAGATACGTCCAGATACTTAAAACAAAATTAAAAGCTATGGAAGAAGATAAACTACCATTAAACATTAAAGTCCAACAAATTCTTTTTCGCTATAGAGCAACCCCGTTAGCAAATGGGCAAAGTCCATCGAAACTTTATATGGGGCGAGACAAAAGGATTAGTTTGAATGCAATGCGTTCAGTAAAGCAAACAAAAACTATATTAGTCACACCCGTTGTGCGAAAAATAAGCGTGGGAGATAGAGTGCAGTTGCGATGGTAAAATAAAAATGTACCCGCTTGGAAATTTGGAACGGTTCATTATCAAGTAAAGCTGGACAATGGTTACGAGTTGATGCGGCATATTAATCAACCATATAAATCAGACGTAGCCGCGCCGAAAAAAGTGGTATTAATTGCTGATGCTCCGGTAAAACAGAAAACTAGAATTGAAGAAGTACAAGTAGAAAATACAGCCACAACGCCCATCGTTGGGCGTAATCAACCTCGACTTTTGGGAGCAGAAGGCATAAGAAGATCCAACCGAGACAGAGGTCCTCCAGCCCATTTTGAGGACTATGTGCCCCATTAAGCGTGGGAGAATGTAGTGTCACTAATAAGTAGATGACAACCTTTTTTTTAACATTTGCCATGTCTTTATATTCTTATGTACATACACACCATTTTTTGTATTTCCCTTTTTGAATAATTGCATTCCATATTTCGAGCGCATTACTGATCAACGTGTTTTTAAGATTGCATTTCATTTTTTGTATTAGTAGAATTAGAATTTAAATAAAGAATACATTTTGAATTAATATTAAAAACAAAAGTGCAGCGTGTATTAATTGGTATTTAACACAACAGTCTGTAATCTAAGGGAGAGTTCAAAGAGATATATGTTATTCGGATTAACGCTAAATTTTTATTTTGTTTTAATCATTATCAGTTAAATTATTATGGAAAAAATTTCACGTTCGAAATTTCACGTATCGACCCAGATTTTAGCCTAAAAAAAGAAAATACAGAAGATTTTGGAATCAAACCAAGACATTTTTATGTTACATTGCTACGTAAAATTCTGAAAGTTGTTTGAGTAAAAAAATGTGCCAAGTTTCGCTGAATTACGCCTTTTTATATATGGCCACAAAAACTATTTGTTTTTTCATGTTCGAACCGCTACTTCTTTTGCCATTATCTTTGACCTAGAATCGCGCCCTCCAAAAACTTTAGCATAGATAACAGTACTTTCTTAGTGCTATAATTTAAGGGTTAAGAGAACGTAAACATATTTTTTGTTTAAAATGTTATTGCATTTTTGATGCGTACGACTGTCACGTTCAACAATTTGGAATTACCCATATCACCTACTCATATGTAAATAACTACATACATATATTAAAGCTTAATGCGGCACGTGATAGAATTAAAATATCCATTTGGATTTTTTACAGAATCATTTTCTTGCTATATTTAACCATTTAAAAGGTACTACATTAAAAAAGGTCAAAGGTCAAATAAGGATCAGTCTCATATACATTAAGCATCAAGGTTAGAGTAGGAGTCGGAGTCGTACTTAAAAAATTTCAGCAGATGGAGTCGGAGTTTTCACAGCCCTGATCACAGCGCTAACGCTGGCCTCAACACCAGCTTCAGACCTGATTTTTGGTGCTGAAAGAGAAGAGTTTGACGCAATTCTCAAGTTTTTTCTCTTTTCGGTTGAAGTAACAGCGGTTGGAATCCTTCCTTTATAATTGTTTCCAAAGTTTTCAATATCTTTTAAATATCTAAGCACAGTTTTGTGACTTCGCCCAACTTCCCGCGCAATGACAACCAACGAAACAAAGGCTCTTTTTCGCGAGAAATATAATGACCGTGTTATCTCACATCGTGGCGATGTAAATTGGCCGTCACGATCATATGATTTGACACCGTTGGACTTCTTTCTTTGGGGGTATTTAAAAAAAGTGTACGTCAATAGGGAAAGAACAATTCAAGAGCTAAAGAAGGAGATAGTTCGGCACATTAAGGCCATCGAATCTCAATTAAGTCTCAGAGTCATTGGAAATATGGACCATCGGATAGAGGTACGCCACCGAAGCCGTGGCGTGCATTTTGTTACACAGATAATTGTCATAGATTCTTTTATAATAATAAAAAATATTAATATAGTTCTCTGAAAACTTTTTGGTTCATTTACAATTTAACTTCGTGCGTTTTGGTTTGACCACCCTTTATAGAATTTAAAAGAATGCGACAGCAAATAAAGGAAAATGTGTTAAAAATCGTTTCGCTTTGAAAATTGATTTTCATCAAATACCTGAATACTTTTTTTGGCGGATATTTTTTCACTTACCCTTATTTGTTTAATGAGTTTTCGCAATTCAACTGTTTCCTGCTCACTTAAGTTTTTCATATTAGCCAAATTTACGGAATTATTTTTTTGACAAGCGGGACATACGTATTCATCAATAAACTCAGCCTCACTCTGAACAATACCAACACAACGACCATGGAACCAGTCCTGACATTTATCACAACAAATATAAAATTGTGATTCATCATATGGCTGCTTGCACAAACAGTATAATTCTTGAGTATCTCTGGCTTTTTGGCAATCGGCACAAATAAATTCCGATAATTTTTTCGAATCTTCTTCTGTAATATTTACACATTCACCATGAAACCAATTGCTACATATATCGCAACCAACGTAAAATCTAAAATGTAAAATTGGTAATATTATGTGCATATGCTATATTTGTTTTTAGTTTTTTTTTTTTCTCACTTTGTATCATCATATGGTGTACGACAAATACAATAAAGTTTCTCCTTCTTTTTATTTAACCTTTTAGGTTTATTATACTGGTTTCTAGCAGTTGTGGTAATGTTTGAAAAATTTCCGATTGATTTTGAATACGTCTGTTTGGATTGCCTTAAAATGAATTCAGTTAAATTAAACAATAACAAATATTCAAGATGCACTTACTTTTTTGCATCGACATGAAGAGAGTTCTGTGTAAAACTATTATTAACATCTTCGTCTAATTTTGTTGTCCAAATCTTTTTAGACATTTCAACTTTGATTTCATTTTGAATATTTCTCTCTAGTGACGATCGTTTTTTTAAGATATTACTTTTAAGAATAACCTTGTGGCGTTCTAGTGTTTGCTAAAAAAGTAAAAAAAAAATATAATCAGTTTTTTATGACTAAAACTAATGCACAAATACTTAAACAATGCAACAAAAAAGCTAAATGTAATGAAAATCATAAATAAATATTAGGGTATTCATTCGGTTAACCGTTAATCGGTTAACCGATTAATTACTACCCGATTAACAGCAATATATTCTTTAAATACAGTACAAAATCAGAAATTTAGGAACTCGGAAATAAATTTTTTGCAGGTTGTTCGAAGCTGAGCTTGGCCAGGATGAGTCAGATGATGAGCTGACAATAAAAGAAACTCGATTGTAACACAAGCAATCTTTTAACAGCATTAACCGAAGCAATAAGAAGAGCTTTACATTTTAAAAATTAAACAGGAATTTAATGTCGTAATGGAAGATTTTATATGTTATAGAAATGCAGGACAAGAACTGAGAAACTAGATAATCTGTATAATGGATTACTTTCAATTTCTACAACATCTTCGATAAGTGAAAGAATTTTTTCTAAACACTAAAGAAAATAATAGCTTTAATCCTAAACTTTATTTTTTTTTATTTTTTATATTTATTTCTTCATTTTTAATAACCTAGCCTTTTGGCCTTAGCCGGTTACAAACTTCTACTCAAAAAAAATTCTATAATAAAAATGTAATATATATATATATACATATCAAAAATATAATAACAATATGTAAACCAAATTAATAAAAATAAATTCATCTTATATAACATACCTATAACTGTTTTTTTTTTTATTTTATTTATTTGATAATTCAAATCCCAAATAAAACAAAATCTTAACTAGGACTTTAAATAAGAAGTTATCAAACTATCAAAACTGTATACTATCCAAGCCTATTATCCTGGATATTTTGTATAAGTCTTTTTCTATATGTGAGCTCAGTGCATCCAAAACTCTTTAATGAGTTAGGTAATTTATTGTACACACGAGCTATTCTTACTTGGTATGACCGTTCCATAATTGGCGTTATCTTTGGAAACATTATCTGTCTATTTCTAGTAGATTTATTGAACCCAAACAATTTAACTAAGAATATTGGTGACTGCATTTTAAAAACCTTGTGCAAAAGCAATAAACTTCTTATGTTTATCAAATCACAAAATGTACAACCCAAAAATTTAACTACATACGAGGTTATATGTTGATGAGATCCAACACAGTACAAAAATCTTACTACTCTATTAAATGCCAATCGAACTTTTTTCATTATATAACCACATGCTCCAGAAAAAATTTCCAAACAGTATAAAAACTGAGGCATAAGAAGTGCATGCACAATTTTCTCCTTAATATCTAAAGGAAGAAATAGATTTAAGTTATACAATTTTCGCAACAAAAAATTTACCTTTGAAACTAAAGAATTTATATGACTTTCAAAACGTAACTTATTATCAAGAATTACTCCTAGACATTTAATTTTTTCCACAAATTCAATTGTATCATTATTTAATGATACAGAAAAAATATTCTCAGAATTTTTAGCACCAAAAAAAACATAGCCTTTGTCCAAATTTTTAATATTTTTAATTAGGCTTAAGTTCATGAAATTTAATTTTTATTAAATTATTTTTATGAAGAAAGGAATTTTACAACATGAAAATCAATTAAAATTGTTATTGATAATCTTTCATTCTTGACGTGGCTCGGGCTCGAACCCTGGCCGGCAGGTTACCATGACATGTTTCGATCGCAACCACTCGATCTCCTCAGATGGATTTGCCGTCTTACACTCGCAGCCATCGACGACTGCTGACGTCACTAGTCAAACATCAATCCTTAAACCAAATTGTATTTTAACATTTGGTAGATCGAAATTTGCTTTCCTGAATGATTATCTATTTTAATTGATTTTACATGTTTTTTCCTTTACTTCTGTTTTTTCGTACTTTCGTCAAGAATTTTTCTTGAAGTCCAAGTACATTTTTTTGTTTTTTCACTTTGTCTTTCTCTTTTCTGTTGACCTTTTTCAGCACAACTTGAAGGACAAATGTACACATAGAGCTCGTACCTTAGCTTTAACAATAATTAGTATTGTGGTTATTTTGTTGAACTATTTATGGTTTTCAATCCAAATTTTTAATATTTTTAATTAGGCTTAAGTTTATGAAATTTAATTTTTATTAAATTATTTTTATGAAGAAAGGAATTTTACAACATGAAAATCAATTAAAATTGCTATTGATAATCTTTCATTCTTGACGTGGCTCGGGCTCGAACCCTGGCCGGCAGGTTACCATGACATGTTTCGATCGCAACCACTCGATCTCCTCAGATGGATTTGACGTCTTACACTCGCAGCCATCGACGACTGCTGAGGTCACTGGTCAAACATCAATCCTTAAACCAAATATTATTTTAACATTTGGTAGATCGAAATTTGCTTTCCTGAATGATTATCTATTTTAATTGATTTTACATGTTTTTTCCTTTACTTCTGTTTTTTCGTACTTTCGTCAAGAATTTTTCTTGAAGTCCAAGTACATTTTTTTGTTTTTTCACTTTGTCTTTCTCTTTTCTGTTGACCTTTTTCAGCACAACTTGAAGGACAAATGTACACATAGAGCTCGTGCCTTAGCTTTAACAATAATTAGTATTGTGGTTATTTTGTTGAACTATTTATGGTTTTCAATCCAAATTTTTAATATTTTTAATTAGGCTTAAGTTCATGAAATTTAATTTTTATTAAATTATTTTTATGAAGAAAGGAATTTTACAACATGAAAATCAATTAAAATTGTTATTGATAATCTTTCATTATTGACGTGGCTCGGGCTCGAACCCTGGCCGGCAGGTTACCATGACATGTTTCGATCGCAACCACTCGATCTCCTCAGGTGGATTTGCCGTCTTACACTCGCAGCCATCGACGACTGCTGACGTCACTAGTCAAACATCATTGTGGTGCAAAACATCTTCCGAAATTACAATAATTGGTGTATCTCATAAATACGACGTGATGGGTGGAATGGTTGAACAAACTTTTTCAATGTCGTCCTGTGTTATTTATTAATGGTCAGTTTAATACATATTTTTTTACAATTAATTGTTCTTAAAACGACTTCTATACTTTCGTAAAATGTCTTCACGTATTTTAACATTTGGTAGATCGAAATTTGCTTTCCTGAATGATTATCTATTTTAATTGATTTTACATGTTTTTTCCTTTACTTCTGTTTTTTCGTACTTTCGTCAAGAATTTTTCTTGAAGTCCAAGTACATTTTTTTGTTTTTTCACTTTGTCTTCCTCTTTTCTGTTGACCTTTTTCAGCACAACTTGAAGGACAAATGTACACATAGAGCTCGTGCCTTAGCTTTAACAATAATTAGTATTGTGGTTATTTTGTTGAACTATTTATGGTTTTCAATCCAAATTTTTAATATTTTTAATTAGGCTTAAGTTCATGAAATTTAATTTTTATTAAATTATTTTTATGAAGAAAGGAATTTTACAACATGAAAATCAATTAAAATTGTTATTGATAATCTTTCATTCTTGACGTGGCTCGGGCTCGAACCCTAGCCGGTTCGATTGAATTTGGATTGAAAACCATAAATAGTTCAACAAAATAACCACAATACTAATTATTGTTAAAGCTAAGGCACGAGCTCTATGTGTACATTTGTCCTTCAAGTTGTGCTGAAAAAGGTCAACAGAAAAGAGAAAGACAAAGTGAAAAAACAAAAAAATTTACTTGGACTTCAAGAAAAATTCTTGACGAAAGTACGAAAAAACAGAAGTAAAGGAAAAAACATGTAAAATCAATTAAAATAGATAATCATTCAGGAAAGCAAATTTCGATCTACCAAATGTTAAAATACAATTTGGTTTAAGGATTGATGTTTGACTAGTGACGTCAGCAGTCGTCGATGGCTGCGAGTGTAAGACGGCAAATCCATCTGAGGAGATCGAGTGGTTGCGATCGAAACATGTCATGGTAACCTGCCGGCCAGGGTTCGAGCCCGAGCCACGTCAAGAATGAAAGATTATCAATAACAATTTTAATTGATTTTCATGTTGTAAAATTCCTTTCTTCATAAAAATAATTTAATAAAAATTAAATTTCATGAACTTAAGCCTAATTAAAAATATTAAAAATTTGGATTGAAAACCATAAATAGTTCAACAAAATAACCACAATACTAATTATAGCCTTTGTTTTATTAACATTAATACAAAGCTTATTCAAAGACAACCAACTACTCAATATTCTCCTAGTATACTCAATAATGTTTTTTAAAACATCAGAAAATTGAACGTCACCTTTGATCAATATCTGCACATCATCAGCAAATGCAAATGGAATAACCATATTATTCTCAATACTACTAAACAAATCATCAATGAACATAATAAAAAACAAAGGTCCAAGCACAGATCCTTGGGGCACCCCACTATGTACTGGAAGCAATTGAGAAAAGGTACCATTACTGCATACATATTGCTTCTGTTGTATATTTACGTACAAATAAAACACGCGTATATTTAATGTTTCAATATACAAATTAATAACTATTTATTTAAATTTCAATATGGATGCTTGTTCAACAAGTAAGACGTTAAAGAGGAATGAATTAGTATATTCTATATGCATTTAACAAAAGGTACATAAAATATAACTGTTATTCTCAGTTGATAGCAACGCCAGAGGGGAGCTTAAGAATATCAAGTCGTGTAAGAAGACCTCCAACTCATTTAGATCCAAAATCAGGGTCGTTTAAAACGTATAAGGAGCGCCTGGAAATACATTTCCAAATAAAGAAAATTTTTCAAGATAAAAATATGTGTTGTTACAGTACATGGGCTCATCAACGTACACGTTACTAACAACATTGGTAGAACCTAAAAGCGTGACCGACCTAAAATATGATGAAATTGTTTTAAAATTGGAAAAGCAATTTTGCCCCAAAAAGAACGTTTTGGTTGAGCAGCATAAATTTCTGTGCGAAATTCAAAATGATAGCCAGTCAATATCAGATTTTGTTGCAATATTACAAAAGAGATCGACTGAGTGTGATTTTGTGTGTGAGTGCAGGATGTCAATTGCAGATATTTTCCTAAGATCGAAATTCATCAGGGGATTACGTGATGGTTATATTCGAGAGCAGTTGTTACAAAAGCTACAATTAAAATTTTCCGAAATTGTGGAAAAAGCAAAAACACTTGAAGCAGGGAAAATTGACAGCAAGGTCATTTCAAATAATTCAACAGGTTCAACAAGTGAGATACTACAAGTGCGTCATCAACATAATAATCAAAGGGAAAGAAATCGAAGGCGTAGCGTATCCAGAAATTAAACATCAAAATCATCATCGTGAATCAATTACAGTGACCTAGGCATAGAAGGGTTGTGCCTCAGATGTGGCCGTGACAATCATATGGCAAATGATTGTACAGTTAACAGGAACAACCTGAAATGTAAATCATGCGGTAAAGTTGGTCACGTTAAGCAAGTTTGTATAAAACACAAAATGAAACAAAGCAAATCTAACAACAACAACGCTACTGCAAATTCAATCGAAACTTTCACAACGGAAGAAAATTTTTTGGAGTCAACCAAATCATCGATATTTATGACAACAATACAGTGCAGTTGCCAAATAAAGATGCCGAAAAATTTTACACAAATATTTATATTGAAGGGAAGCAACAAAAGTTCGAAGTTGATTCGGGGGCCGGTTATACGATGATACCGGAAAACGAATTTAATAAATTAAATATAAATACAAAAATAAGAAAATCAAACATAGCATTTCGATCGTATACAGGTGATGTGTTTGTACCATTGGGTGTCGCAGACGTAAACGTTAAGTACAAAAACAGAACATCAAATAAAGAACTGTATGTAGTGTCTGCAAATCGTTCAGCTCTTTTAGGAAAGGTATGGATTCGTCATTTAAAGATAAATTTATCAGATGTCGATCAACGTGAACAACATAAAAATAATAATGTTGGTAAAATTAATTCAATTTCGGATATACAGCTACAATTTCCAAGCATTTTTGAAGAAAAAGTAGGATGTATTCCTGACTTTACATGTAGTCTAAAATTACATGATGGTGCTAAACCTGTGTTTTTGAAGGAAAGGCAGGTACCTTTTGCATTACGCGAAAAAGTTGAACGTGAGCTGGATAGCTTGGAGAAGGACGGTATTATTACCAAAGTTATTACCAGCAATTGGGGTTCACCATTTGTTGTAATTCCTAAACCGGACGGAAGTGTTCGGTTGTGCGTCGACTACAAAGTGGCAGTAAATTAGCTAGAGGCGGCGCACTACCCTATAAAAAGGATCGATGAAATTTTCAACAATCTAAAGAACGCAAAATATTTCTGTAAGCTGAACTTATATAAGGCGTATTTACACGTTTTGGTAGATGAAGACAGCAAACAAATTCAGACAATTTCTACACACAGAGGTACGTATCAAATGAATAGACTTTCTTTCGGAATAAAAACTGCTTCAAGTGAGTTTAATCGAATCCTAGATCAGATTCTACAAGGACTCGAAGGTACAATTTCATACTTTGATGACATCATCATACATGGGTCAACATTAGAAGAATGCGAACATCGTCTCATAAAGTGTTTTGAAAGGCTAAACAAATACAATTTACATATCAACAAGAACAAGTGCGAGTATTTTAAGGAGCAAGTTAAATACCTTCGCTATGTCGTAAGCAACAACAAAATTTCAAACTGTTCCGAAAAAGTAGGAGCGATAGTGGATCTGCCACGACCACAGAATATAGAAGATACGAGAAGACTTCTAGGGATGATAACCTACTATTCAAAATTTTTACCAGATGTGTCAACGCTTACTTTTCCACTTCGTCAAATATAAGAGAAAAATATAAAATTCAACTGGACAGCTAAATGGAAAAAGCTTTTAAAAATCTCAAAGAAGAAATTTCAAAGGTTAGGGTTTTGGTACCCTATAACCAATCTTTACCGGTAACGTTAGCGTGTGACGCAAGTCCAACGGGTATTGCTGCTGTATTGTCGCATATAGTCGATGGGGAGGAACGTCCTATTACATTTATTTCTCGAGCATTAACGAAGGCCGAACAAAATTACAGCCAACTCGGCAGGGAGGCCTTGGCAATCATCTTTGCTGTTGATAAATTTTTTATGTATCTTTACGGAAGAGAATTTACGTTATTAACAGATAATCGACCACTGTCCAGAATATTTTATCAAAATGCTAAGACACCAGCTATGACTTCAGCAAGATTGCTTCGATATGCTTCTTTTCTACAAGGTTTCAACTATAAAATAGAACATCGTAAAGCTGAAAACAACGTTAACGCGGACTGCTTGTCTAGAGCATCAATCAACGATACACCACAGTTTCCTATCAGATAGGTACGAATAAATCAGTTTACAAGCAATACTTGAAATACCAAAACGCATATTAAATTTTTCAACTAAGTAAGTGTGATCTACCTTATCAAAAGCTTTAGTCATATCCAAGGAAATTAATACACAATTTCCATTATCCGCCATTTTTTGCCTAATGTTGGACAACACAGGTAGAATTGATATAGGTCTGAAGTTATCAGATATATCCAAATCATTATTGGAATTATCTTTGCAACTTTCCCTAATGACGGGAAAACCGATGTTGTCAAAATAGTTTTAACAATATGAAGGACATGATAACCAATCATAGGCATTAATACTTTTAAGACTTCAGTTTAAAACCATCATACCCAAATGCATTAGACTTAATCATGCCAAAAGCAACCATCAGTTCATAAATATCTACATTTCGAAAAGAAAACCCATCAACATTTTTTAAAACTGGGTCCCGAACACTACTCCTAGATTGATTCAAAGAAAAAATATTGTTAAAGCTCCCAGGGTCAATATTCTCCATGGTCTGCTCACTACCTATTCCATTTTTCTTTTAAATTGACCACATCTCCTTAGAAGATTTGTTGTTAAATAAATTACCATGTGCAATTCTTTTCATTTTTCTAATAATAGTTTTGGCTCGATTTCTACACCGACAATAATTCTTCCATTTTGTCGGACTTCTATCATGTAAATAAGTATCATAAGCAAGATCCCTAAGTGATAAATAATAATGAATTTCCGGAGCTTTAAACTAGCTGTCATTTATATTGCTGACTTTTATGTTTTTTAAAGGTACAACAGAATGCAAAAATTGTAAATTGTTATTAAATATATCTAACTGCTCATCTACACTTTCCGCATTATACATATAATAAAATCACACTCTAATAACGCAGCTTCCATCCCATTCCTATCAACAGCTTTATACTCATAAAATTGATAATATTGTTGAGTGACAGGTTGAATGATTTCAAGAGACATAAAAATTATGGAGTGATACGATATGCCAGGACTTTGAAATTGGTTTGAACACCTTATCAAATCCGGCGAAGACACCAAAAAATAATCCAATAAAGAAGTAGTGTTTTTTGCAACACAGTAATGCGTAGGCATGGCGTTATGCCTAAGTGAGAGATTTAACCTACTACAAAGGTTCCTCATATTTAAGGACTTATTGCAATCGAAAAGATTATTATTAAAATCACCCATAATCACTATATTTGAATACTTTACAATTAAATCAGAAATATCTTTTTCAAATGTGGCAATATGTCCATGAGGCAGATAAACAGTGCCCACTAAAACTTTGACACCATTAATTACCAATTCCACAAACAAAGATTCAGCTACTCCAAAAATTTTGCTTTTGCAAACTACTCTATGCTCTATATTTTTAGCAATAAACAAAGACACACCACCTCCTCTACCACTAGGCCTATCATTTCTATGGCATATATATCCTGGGATGTTAATAACATTAGTAGATATATATAGCTTTAGCCATGTCTCACAAATTCCGATAACATCTAGCAAACAACCCTCAAAAATGGACCTGATTTCTTCCAACTTCGAAGAACTCCTATTTAAATTAAAGCTTTGGCAATTAAAGTGACCTATATTAAGATTTTGCTTTAAATAACGTAATTGAGATTTAAGGAAACTATTATCATTTATAACATTACCTATATTTGGACTAATATTCATTTTAAGACAATTTTCATAAAATCTTAAGATTCCCTCCCAAAATGAAAAATAATCACCCCTATCGTGAATAACAAGTGGAATTTTTGTTCCCATGAAATTTTCATTCCCCTCGAAGGGAAAAAAGCAATCGTGAATCTCATGTGAAAAAATTTTCACGCTATCAGTTCCAGTGAATGTAAAAAAAAGAAGAAAGATTAAGAAAATTTAAAATCAATGAAATTTTTGTTAAAAAATATACAAGTATATATTTTAAAGAAAAGATAAAATAATAACGCAAAATATTTAGTATTGGAGGGATAGTTTGGTTACAACGTTAGTTTTTTGCACTTTTTAAATTTAATGTAGTAAAATATTTTCCAAAATTCTGTCACCAAGTCAATCGAATGCTTTACAAATCCGCAAGCAATCGACCTGTTGTTTTGCATGTTGTTGAGCAATATATCGGTTTATAACTTTTTAACTTTATTAACCCTTAATATTCGATTTATTGGAGGAGCTTCTTACATTCATGTTCTGTTCCCTAGCAAAAATAAAGTGAGAAAATCTAAGGGAAATGTGAACAAATTACGAGGGAAAAAATTTTTCACGATAAGGGGAATTTTTTCCCGTGAACATTTTTTCACGTTATTATTCTCCTTTGAATTACATTTTTTCATGGGAGTTGTTCATGATCGCAAATATGTGAAAAGGGGAAAAATTACGAGGGAAAAATTTTTTACGATAGGGGTGAATGACTTACACAATAAATTAATAGTGAAAAAAAGAGATCTTATTCTGACTACATTAAATACATTTTATGAGCTACTGTTCTATAAAAAACTGATTTAAGCCAAAATTACAATACAACAACTACTCATAAACATCTATTAGATATACATTTAAAAGGTTTGCTAAATTGGCAAAAATCAAAAAATAGCACAATAACTACTCAATTTAAACGAAATTTTTTTCTAAAAGATTATTTTATGAGATCTCCCTAAAGATTTATTATAAAATGATCTCACAGTTTATTTCTTATTAAATACATAATATTTATAAATAATAAAATATGTATTACATATTTATTAAATACTTTTTTATTTGCTCGCTTTAGTTCAAGAATTGTTTTGTGTGTTATGTTATTGTTTTTTTTTACTAATAAATTCCAAATAATAAATAATTTTAGCATTTTTATTTATTGAAACTACGCCAATATAATTGCGTCGTTTTCGAAGTTCGGTCTTTTTAAAATTTCTCTGATTTCGAAGTTGCGTCTTTTTTGTTTCACTTTGCGTCGCATGGCTTCGAAGTTGCGTTGCAAGTGCTTCGATTTGCGTTGTTAATATAAAAATGTTTGTACAAAGCTTAAACCGAAAAGGGATTTCCCGTTGAAGTCTAATGCAAATATGTATGTAAAGGTTGTCTGCTGATTGCAACTGGTTTCAAATTACAATTGCTGAATTAAAGTTAAATTTTAATATTTTGCAGCAACGAGTCAAAAAAAAGCAAATAAACTGAAAACAAAAAATGGGCTTTTTGACGCGTTCTAAATCAGGGGAAAATGCTGTTGATATTGAAAGAAACCTTGAACTAGCCCCTTCTCCAATCCAATCCATTTACTGTTCCAGTGACGCTAATAAAATTAAGAAATTTGTTGAAACAAAACATCTTTACAACATAAACATGTTACAAAAACGGAGCCACTTCTATTTGGAAAAAACATGGTCTTTTTAACATTACGATGTCCTAGGAGAGAACCATATAACCCACCTTTGGACCACTTAGGAGTAGTTTTAAAACTAATCCATGGTATACTCAAGAGGATTAGTTTTGAAGTCGTTTAAAAACGAAAGCATGTCGTTAAAAAACGAAGACATGTAGTCTCACTACAATCACTTTTTAACAATGACATGGTCCGTGCTTGCATTACATCGGACCAGTCCATGTAGTAGTCCATTTTATCAAAATGGATCAGGTGCTCCAATTTTATTTGCTGGGTAGTTAACCAAAACTCTCAATAAATGAAATGCGTCTGTATTGGATAAGATAATATTGCCCAGCAAACACAAAACTAAGCATTGCAAATGTAATAAATTTTACTTTTAAAAGCAAAATGGAAATGAAGTTTAAAAAAAGTTAATAAAATTAAATACAAAATATGCCTCAGTTTTTACAGAATTAGGCAATTCTTTCACACATATTTGATTGGTCGAGTTTAATTTACAATTAAAACTTAAAAAATTAAGTGTATTTAGTAGGGTATTCATTTAACCGGGCTATTGATTTAATCGGTTAATCGCTCGATTAATTAACCGAGGTTTTTGTATAATCGGTTAATAATCGGTTAATTTTGTTATTGATCGGTTAACCGATTAATAAAGTTTTTTTTTATAAATTAGGTACTTTCAATGAATATAAATGAAAAATTATTTATTATTTGCAGTTTTGTAGTAAAAAATAAACAATAACATAACACGTGAACTAAAACGAGCAAAAAAAATAATTTATAACTCTGTAATACATATTTGTTAATTAATACATATTCGGCCACGTTCTGTAAATCGAAATCACGTGAAATTAAAATCGATGGAGATTTCAAGTTCAATTTTTTTAAATGAACGTAGCTCTTCCAGATTTCAAAAGTAGTTTTGGTAAAGATATGTGGTCTTCAAAGTATTTGGTAATGAAAAAGAAATATTTGCATCAATTTTAAACACAGGATAGAATTAAAAACTTGTTCGATTTCTATTTCACGTGATTTCGATTTCCAGAACAAGGCCGATTATGTATTTATTAAAAAGAAAACTCTGATATCATTTTATTAGTAATTTAAATAGTTTAAGAAATTCTTATAAAATAATCTTTTAGATAAATAATTTGGTTAAAATGTATTACATTTAAGCGACTCTTTTCTTTGGTTTTGATAAATTTTGACTTGTAAAAATTTCTTTCACTTATCGTAGATGTTGGAGAAATCGAAAGCAACCCATAATACAGAATATCTAAATTCTGTCTTTTTTCTGGATTTCTCTAAACATATAAAATTTTCCATTATACCATTAAAATCCTGTTTTATTTTTAACACTTCTAATTGTTTGGGTTAATTCTGTTGTTGCGTTTGCGTCCTGGCAAAGCACAGCACCGAACACTCTGCAAAAAAAGTTATTTTCCGAATTCCGTAATTAATGTTTTTGTACTGTATTTTAAAAATGTATTTATAGAAGGAAATATATTGTATAAAAAAATAATTGTAATTGGTGCACTTCGGCAACTTTTTTGGTGACTGTAGAATGAATGTATTTAAAAAAGGGAGTTGCTTTGCAACCTACGTTTTGGAACTCACCTATTGCTTAAAATACAAAAAATATGGTTTAATGCTACAAAAAATTATAATTTTTATTACAACGGTTAATCGACTGAAATTAACCGGTTTAATCGTTAATCGAAAAAAGCCAATTTTAAATTAACCGATCAGTTAATCGGGTAGTAATTAATCGGTTAACCGATTAACGGTTAACCGAATGAATACCCTAGTATTTAGGCATTCTAAATTAAGTTTTCCAAATTTAAGATTTTGTAACAATTTCTTATTAACAAAATATGTTTTAAAATTAAAGAACTTAACAAAAATTTCTGTCTTCCATCATACTATTTTGTTTGCTGGTTTATTTTGAAATTAAACCTAAGCTGAAAAAAAGCTGAAAGCATCCGCACATGTGCACTCGTTAACATTCAATTAACAACTGAAATCAAACTTAAATAGAAGAGAACAAGCGTTGGTGTGAGTTTTTTTATTGTTTTTCTAGCACAATTGCGCACAGAAAATGAAGGTTTGGATTACACTGATTTATAAGCTTAAAGGGCAAAGTATTTTTAAGATTTTTTTTTTCAGATTTTTCGGAAGAGGTCGTTCAAGTCGATTTTTTCCAAAAATCGGGTTTTTAAGTTTTCTTCATAACTTTGTCAAAAACAACGATTTTCTTTACTTTTAGGGAAATAATTTAAAAGAAAAATGTCCAAGCTTTATTTTGGTGTACAAAGAATATAAATTAAATTTGTAAATACCCAGTCTTTCATCATCCTTATTTACCGCCTATACTTTATACTTTTTGCCAACCCTTTCCTGACGTTACAAAGTTCAGTTGATTTCGTGATTTGTTGTGCCAAAACATCAGGTGCCCCAGAGACAACATTTTGAATCAGGTGGAAATATTTTATGGCCATTCTCCGAAATAACAGTTTTATTTATTATTTTATAACACTTGACTTCAAAAATTGTGTAGAAAGGTAGAACTCGCTATTTTAATATCATGTTTCTCCCACATACCCTATCCAAAAAAAAATCAAATGTTTCAACAAAAAAAAAAAAAAAATTATTTTAAGAAAAAAATTCTTATAATTCAATACACCGATTTTTATAAAATTAGAACAGTAATATTTTCTAATATGTTCATGACTTTCTGGAATATTCTGATCCATATCGGGTGGAAAATTATGACAGCATTTCTAAAGGGGTTTTCTGGGATTGGGAATTCGGGGTATTTCTTAATAAAAATGGGGATATTTTTAGTCCACTGTTTTGAGATCTTTTCGGTCTACATCAGAGAACCTCAAAATCACTATTTTTCTTGATTTATTCATACGCTAAAATTTACATTCATTCTTTGCTTGCAAAACAAAGTTCAACGTTGGTAATTTTTACATCCTTTCGTACACATTTTATTTTTGCATTTATTCGTTTTTTATTGAAAGTGCTTTATTTGCATTTTTGTTGCTCACGCAATATAACACAACTGAGTAAATTCAAAAGAACACATTCGTATACTTTTGTTTACATTAACAACAACAATAAACCACTCAATGAGACGCTTTTTCCAAATTAACAACAATAAAAACAACAATAACAAGAATACATTGTACATACCTACTACTACTACTATACTTTTTAAAATGAAAAAAAGTCTGTTTCTATGGAAATTTTGTGTACCTACATATGTATGTGTGTTTAGTTTCATTTCAATTTTTATTTCTTTTACTACATACATAGTTGCTGCTGAATATCTTCATGAGTAATGATTGTTTCATTTCAGGCTTTTTTGTTTGTATTTTTTTTTTCTTTACCAAAAAAATCATTGTCGTACCGAACACTCAAACATCTTTATTAAAAAACGAAGGTAACGATTGTATAAATAACAAAGCACGATGTGCGTTATTTGAATGACTGCAAACCAGCAGCGAATATTTGCGGTTGCGCAAGTTTGACTGTATGACCGTAAGGGAGTGTATTTGTTGTCGTTGATTAAATGCGATTTTTTTTTCAATGGTATAAAGCTGTTCTCTGGTCTACATAACTGAACATTCCACAAATTTCATTGTGATATCTCTATCCATGTTATATTCATGGAATCTCAAACATTAAAATTATTATTTCTGTAGTGCAAATCAGCTGAGCCCCCGCCCTATGCTCTTGGTGCTAATTTGTTTTTGTAAAATCTTTTAGCTATAGCTAAAATAATATATTATTCACAGAAAAATTATTGTATGGTCACTTACAATCTACTCTCCCATAATTGAAAACGTTTTTGTGATTTTTGTTGTATTCTTTAAAAAATGGATTCGCGAAATGAATGGGAAAATGATTTTTTTTTTACTTATAATTTTAAGGCTGAAGTTCTTATTAAAATTATCTACAACTGACATTGACATAAATTTAGATAATTTATTGGACGAATCATGGAAGACTTAAGGGACATTTCAATTTATAAGTACGAGTTTAAAATAAAATTTACACGCACTAAACTTTTTTTTTTTAAATTTTTACAGAAAATGCAAATCTAATTTTTTTGCCGTGTACGTATATGAAAAAAATATGGGGGATTTCATGTCAAGTGACCCAATTTTGAAATCGATGTCTTCCGATTTGGATGAACCAAGGTTAGTCCTATTGGATAGTAGTTTAGACACAAATTTTCAACAAGATCGGTCTAAAAGTTTCTGAGTTAGTGGGGGTCAATGTTTGACATTTTGACCATACAGGTGTTCTTTCTTATCCATGTAACTTATTACCTATTGGTGTTAGCAAAATTTATCCCAAGTAGCTTCGAAAACTATTTGATCCATCTTTTGAAAAAAAATTTTTTAATTTTTTAAAAATCGGAAGACATCGATTTCAAAATTGGGTCACTTGACATGAAATCCCCCATAATGAAATATTTTTGTTCTTTTTCTTTGTATGCATTGGTTTTTACAACAAAAAATTTTTAATAAAAATTTGTTTTTCGTTAAATGTATTGGAGTTTGCTCTTCCACCCAGCGGTAAAACTCAGAAGACCTTCTTACTTCAGGCCTTTTTAAAGGTCTGATTAAAATTTTTTTTTGATTTAATTACTATTCTTATGTAACTGCTTAAAAATGCCTCATAGAAGGCCTCGGTTCTTTGGTATAAAAGATAAGATACACCTTCCACCCTCGCTTCTATGAGAAGCGATACAAGAAGAAGTAACATTTTTATACCCTCCACCACAATTAGTTGTGAAGAGGGTATATAAAGTTTGTCATTCCGTGTGAAACTTTTTTATTATTCATCTCAGATCCCATAAAGTATATATATTCTGGGTCCTTGAGTAATTCTAAGTCGATTTAGCCATGTCCGTCTGTCTGTCCGTCTGTTGAAAACACGCTCACTTTCGAAAACCTTAAAAGAACAAAACAAACTAGGTGTCAAATTACTTGTAGTTATCCTAAGCAGTTTGGTATTGAAATTCAGCATAATCCGTTTAGTAGGATCAGAGCTATGAATCAAAATGTGGAACCACCACCTAAAAAAAAATGATAATTTTGTTACAAAAACCAACATAAATGGTGGAATAATGCACAGAATGACATAAGATTTTGCAAGAATTCGTCTTTTTTAACTGGAAATCAAGCTGTAAAATTTCGTGAAGATCGGTCCATAATTTACCGTAGGCCCCATATAAACCCTACTCCCGGAAAACAGTTTAGTACGCCTAAGACCATAATTAATAATGTTATCATAACAAAATTTGGCTCGTCACAGTTTTATAGGACTAGAAATGATACTGTGAAGTTTCGTGAAGATCGGTCCATAATTTACACTAGGCCCCATATAAACCTTACTTCCGGAAAACAGTTTAGTACGCATGAAACCGTAAAAAGTAATGGTATCATAACAAAATGTGGTACATCAAAGTTTTATAGAACTAGGAAAAAGACTGTGAAATTTCGTGAAGATCGGTCCATAATTTACCCTAGGCCCCATATAAACCCTACTTCCGGAAAATAGTTTAGTACGCCTAAATCCGTAGAAAATAATGCTATCATAGCAAAATTTGGAACATAAAAGTTTTATAGGACTAGAAATAAGACCGTGAAATTTCGTGAAGATCAGTTCATAATTAACCCTAGGCCCCATATAAACTTTTCTCCCGGAAAACAGCTTAGTACGCCAAAAAACGTAAAAAATAATGCTATAATAACAAAATTTGGTGCATCACAGTTTTATCGAGCTAGAAATGACACTTAGTGAAGATCTGTGCATAACTTACCATAGGCCACATTTAAAGCCCACTCTGGTAAAATAATTAAATACGCGGTAAACTTTCTTTCAGTTTAGCTTCATATGGCCAGAAAAAATGTTATGCAATTTTGTGATATACGGTCCATAAGTTACCTTAGATTCCATTTTAGCAGCCTCCAGAAATCGTTGTGCAGAATTTGGGAAAAATTGAAGGAATAGAACTATGTATTACAAAAAAGCTTTATAAAATACATAACTGAAATTAAGCTCATAGAATAAATTCGAAAAATGCAAAAATGTTGAATATAATATAAAGTAACCTTCGAAAGGAATTAATTCCCAGTTTCTATTTGTTAAAATTGTTGAGTTAAATACATTCAATTTACAAAGGCCGTAGCGGGCCAGAAAATGCATTACATTCTGCTGGGGGGTTACCGAGTATTTCGATTCGAAAGAAATTTGATGAACAATTTTTGTTCGTAACAGAGAGTGGCTTTTAAGAAAGTGATTTTTTGTTTTCAATAAAGTATGAAAAACGTCCGTTTATTCGAAACAAATATTACGAAAATCGTAATACACAGTACAAATTGTTCGAATCCGTAAACGATTTTTTTCGAATCGAAATTTATTGTGGTTTAATTCAATTAATCTTCTGTAACTTTGTCATTTTTGCACCGATCCGGATCCTATTGGGCACAAAATGTTCGTATTGAAATAGGCTAAAATTTTATTTTTTGGATATTTGTATTTCAGTCACAGCATCTTTTTTAAAAACACAAATAACGGTTATTTTGGAATATCTCAAAACCTGTTCTACTTTTGACAATTCTGACTTCATATTCGGATTCAGCGGAAAATTTTACATACAGATTAGGCGTCAAATTCATTTGGTCAAAAAATTGTCACGTAGTGTAATTGTAAATTTTTCTGTACATACAATATACCTCATTGCTTTCCAAAGGAAGGCTAAGGTAAAATGTAAAAAGAAAATACAATATAATAGTCTGCTAGTGTATAAAGTCATTTCTGAAAAATTGAAGGAATAGAACTATTACAAAAAAGCTTTATTAAATACATAACTCAAATTTAGCTCATAGAATAAATTCGAAAAATGAAAAAATGTTGAATATAATATAAAGTAACCTTCGGAAGCAAATAATTCCCAGTTTCTATTAGTTAAATTTAGTTCTAAATTTAATATTAAAATCCATCAAAATGTGTAATTTATAAGTTTCCTTAAAAAACAATATGGCGATTAATATGTCAAATTTTATTGTTTATATTGTTTAGAACTAATTTTGCTTATCGTTTTTTTTAGTGCAAACGAAGTTAAATAGAGCAAATTGCTAATACGTACATTTTGTTGTTGTGCAAATGTTTGTATTTTTGCACGCATTTGTATCGTTTGCGCACTTTGCACTACCCATCGTGATTTTGCTTAGTAATATTAAGGTTTGACGTTCTATTAATCTGACATGAATAAAGATATCATAATGAAATTTATCAGTTATGTAGATTAAAAACACTGTGCACTTAAAAACAGTTTTCGAAAATAAACAGTACATTATTTAACGTTCGGCTCACACACCCAGGAACGATATCTATTTTTTTAAGTGATTGTGTAGACATACACAACCCTTAATACCGTTCGTAACTATTTTCAAGAAAGAACCGAACATTATATAAATTTCTTCGTTAAAAAACAGAACAATTGTAGTGATACTGTAGACAAACATTATATTTTAATGTTCTATAATGTTTTTTTCGTGTGTGTATTTTGTTTTTGTAAAAAATGTTTGGTTTTTTTTTTACCAGCCAAAAGGGACGTACATTAACGAGCCGAACCGAACACATTGAAGTTTGCGGATTTTCAAAAAAAAACCGAACGGAATTAAATGTTCACATCTTTTGTTGAGTTAGATAAAAACAGTAATATTTTTGTGTTCGAAAGATGACTAACAGGGATACGTTATTTTTTTTTAATTTATTCTTATTTATTAAAACATTTCATACATATGTGGATAATGTATGAATAATAGCAGCAATAGATTTTAATAGCTTTTGTAACAACGTGAGCTTCTATTTATTATTATTTTTTACTGATACAATGTCTGTCTTTGATCTAATGAATTATAATTATTGTTCATTTAATTGAAAGATTGATTGCAAATATTCCATATTTTGTTCTGTGTTATTTCTGTTCTTAAGTAGTTTTTTGACTTCTTCATCTAAATCCCGATGTTCCACTTTCCATTGATTTCGAATACTTGAGATAAACGGATCTGACGTTGCCAATAATATATTAAATAGATCTTCATTAGTGGAATTTCGTGAAATTTTTCTAGTATTGTGCTCTCTATAAAATCTGTAATCCTTATTCCTTTTTTCCTGAGCTTCCTCTGATAAATCTCCAAGTGGCACCAACTGATATTTAATGACATCTTCTCCATGATAAAGGATTTTGTGAACTGTAGCAGACATATTTCTCCATGGGTACTTGGTTGTATATATTTTTGCAGTTTCCTTAGCAAAATCTCCAAATTTTCTAGAGTCAATTTCTTCATTGCACGCAAGTACTTCTAGGATTATTTTAAATCTAAAAATTAGGTTAAAATCAACACCTGTTATTTCAGATGCTGTTTCTGGATCTGAAAAGAATCTTCTTGCGGTACTGCCATCATTTGTATTGCCTGACCCTTGTTTCGGCTGATCTATAATCAACCCAAATTTGCGATATTCATCTTGAACATGTTTCCTTTTTGAACTTCTTAACTCCTTGTTGGTTTCGTTGTTTCTTATTGGCCTGAAGATCCGAAATCCAAATCATAACTGATTTTAAGTATGTGTTCCATAAGTCGTATTCTTGCATGTAGTGGTGATAATCCAAATTCATATGCATCAGTATTATCTAATGATTTTGTCGGGACTTGGTTTAATTGGCTTGATGTTGCATGGTGTTGGAAATATATTTGTATGATTTGACAATTTCAAATTAGTAACTATTTTATATAATTTTATTTTAACTTAATGAATTCCCAAATGTAAAACTTTTGTATATGAAACCCTATTGTAACGATTCCTGAGGTTATTTTCTATGGGAACAGGGCTACCTATTACTATCGGCTGTGCTCGTCGGTGGGTGTGTGTAATGTTCCCTAAATTAAACTGGTATAATAATCATTTATCAGAGACTTTACTTTAGGTAGCTTTTCCTTCACACAAAACTAATCTACCAGGAAAAGAATATATAAAAAAAATAAATGGTTGTCCAAACTAGTGTAACTGATGGTGGATGCCGCTACCCACTTATCCTATGCCCTCCCTCCATGCTGACCAGAATTTGTAGATCGCTGTCAGCCCAATAAACATTAAACAAAACAAAATGTCTACCTATCTACCCCATATCTTTACCTTACACGTTTCGTAAATAAAACAAAATCGAAAGTTCAAAACTTCATGCTAACAACTATATATTAAAATTAAAGTATTTAATTTAACAACACCACAACAAAATAATCAGAATATAAATTTGAATTTCATATAAATAACAAAGAGAAAAAAAAAATAGATAAAAATAATTAAATTTCCTAAATGGTCACCTTCAGTATTTACTGTATATTACAGATTTTAATAATTTAATATGGATATATGGTTTAAATGTGATTGTTTAGAATATATACAAATTCTTTAAGATAAGTAGATAGATGGCAATCTGTGGCAAATTTAATAAAACATCAATACTACTTACAGTTTCTTTATGGTTTTAAAACGTCAAATAATGTCAGCAGGCGTCTCTTGACAGTAGACCGATGCAATGTTTCTTTAACTATTGAAAAGTAAATTTACCACTAATAATTTGCTTATTTGTTTATATTGTGTAATGGATGTCTGTTAAGGGTTGAATGAAGGAATTGAAGTGAGACATGAGAATCGGATTTCGAAAGCGATTTGATTATTGAACAAATATTTTCGTAGTTCTATTCGAAATACCAATTAACATATGAGGTGAGTATAAGTGTTTATTGTCATTTAAGTGTTTTGCAGTTTTAAGTTTGGCAATAACAATTACTATTTTATCTAAGGTGACCTCTTAAATTTCCCTTATCGTTTTAAATTTAAAGAAAAATATTATTAATTTTAAACAGCAAAATTAAACGAACATGATAATCAACAAACAAATATTCAAAACAAATATTCAAAATAAAAATTTAATTACAAATTAAAATTAATGCAACATTATCTCGCGAAAAAACCAAAATCAGTACCGGAATTAAGTTATTGATACTTGTATTATCCTACTCTAAATGTATTTCAAATTTCCATAATTAGCGAATAAAATTTAAATATGATTATCTTTGCACTCCCAATATAGTTATCCCAAAATTCAATTTCCGGAATTTGGCAAAAATATTAACCTAAACAGATCACCTCAGATGCACAAACAAATTAATAAACACACTTCTTCCCTTACAGGGAAGAGGAGCAAAATGCAATATACGTGTTCGTTCCAAATTCGCTGCTTTGCTCTCAATCAGATGTTTTACTCCCAATCAGTTGTCTTACTCCCAATAATTTGGACAGAATTAATCGGATCACGAATGTATCTGTAGGTATCTGTTTAATTTAGGTATTCTTTAACTTCGACAATTCGCCAAAACAAAAAAAACCGAAAGTATTATCTTCTAAAGTTATCTCCAATAATCCTAAAGCTCTTTTTTTTTATAAATATTTTGTCTCTTGTGCACAATAAAAATCTCAACTATTTTAAATAATATTTTCTCAAATAATGAAAATTTCAAATTTCTAAATACTTTAAATTCAAGGCTAAATTTCAATAAAAAAAAAACAAAATCTACCCTGAAAATTTATAAAACATTTTTTTTTTTTTTTTCATTTTTCAAATTTATTCTATGAGTTAAATTTCAGGTCTGTATTTTATAAAGCTTTTTTGTAATAGTTCTATTCTTTTAATTTTTCAGAAATGACTTTATACACTATCAGACTATTATATTGTATTTTTCTTTTTACATTTTACCTTAGCCTTCCTTTGGAAAGCAATGAAGTATATTGAATGTACAGAAAAATTTACAATTATTAGACACCAGCAGAATGTAATGCATTTTCTGGCCCGCTACGGCCTTCGTCAGCATTCTTTGTGTCTCACTGGATAGTGTTACTTTATAAATTGAATGTATTTAACTCAACTATTTTAACAATTAGAAACTGGGAATTATTTCCTTGTGAAGGTTACTTTATATTTTATTAAACATTTTTTCATTTTTCAAATTTATTCTATGAGTTAAATTTCAGGTCTGTATTTTATAAAGCTTTTTTGTAATAGTTCTATTCTTGTAATTTTTCAGAAATGACTTTATACACTATCAGACTATTATATTGTTTTTTTCTTTTTACATTTTACCTTAGCCTTCCTTTGGAAAGCAATGAAGTATATTGAATACAGACCTGAAATTTAACTCATAGAATAAATTTGAAAAATGAAAAAATGTTTAATAAAATATAAAGTAACCTTCACAAGGAAATAATTCCCAGTTTCTAATTGTTAAAATAGTTGAGTTAAATACATTCAATTTATAAAGTAACACTATCCAGTGAGACACAAAGAATGCTGACGAAGGCCGTAGCGGGCCAGAAAATGCATTACATTCTGCTGGTGTCTAATAATTGTAAATTTTTCTGTACATTCAATATACTTCATTGCTTTCCAAAGGAAGGCTAAGGTAAAATGTAAAAAGAAAAATACAATATAATAGTCTGATAGTGTATAAAGTCATTTCTGAAAAATTAAAAGAATAGAACTATTACAAAAAAGCTTTATAAAATACAGACCTGAAATTTAACTCATAGAATAAATTTGAAAAATGAAAAAATGTTTAATAAAATATAAAGTAACCTTCACAAGGAAATTATTCCCAGTTTCTAAAAATTTATATACAACCAGAAATTAATATTAGTAGAACTTTAACCAGAAAAATTGAAACTACACTCGAAACCTTGTCACATCATACTATTTAGTTTTACATGAGTATGGTAACATTGCCTTTTATGTTTAATCGTTATTTTTTCTCATTCTCTTGTGTAATAGCTTTCTATCTAGAAGTTTCTAAGCGTCTTTAACGTAAATAAAACTAAACTATATTTAAGAAAAAGTTTGGAAATCGGTTTTAATTTCTAATAGGTTATGGGCCTTTAGTCTACGCAATTTCCACTGTGTTTTAAAGCTGAATCGTTGTATGTATATCGTGCTACCTATTTGAAAATTAAGAAAAATTCTATTTTTCTTTGTATTGACGATCCTGTTTGATGCTTGTGTAGCTGCTTTTTTTTTTATTCTGTTTGCTGTTGAAGATGTCTCAGGCAAAAATGTTTGTGACAAAATTGAATCGTGAAAACTATGAGTTGTGGAAGTATAAGATGCAGTTGCTGTTGAGAAAGGAAAAAGTTTGGGACGTTGTTGAAAAAGATATTCCTGCAGATCCTGACGAAAAGTGGAAGGAACGTGATGTGGAAGAGTCTGAGGTTTTCCGTATTGCTGGTAGTGCTAACGCAAAGGATGCTTGGAATATTTTAAAGGCGTATCACGAAAAGTCAACCCTGAGCAACAAGGTGAAATTAATGAGGACGATCTGTGAATTGAAATTGAACACTGGTGGTGATATGGACAAACATATAAACGAAATAAAATTATTGTTTTCAAAATTGCAGTCACTTGGCGAAAAAATGTCTGAGTCATGGATGGTTTCCATGCTACTTAAGGCTGTTTTACACTATCACACAAGTCTTAAGACTTTTGGTCTTACAAAATGAAATGATTTTTGGTCTGATTGTCAAAAAATCAACGAGAAATTTTTGTTCATTACATTTTGCTTCTACACTATCACACTTTAAATAAAAAGTAAAATCTTTGTGATTTATGAGATCCACTTTAGATTACAAAATAAAGACGAAAAAACATTTTATTAAGCATAGGAACATTGTTAGCTGGCGTATTATGCACTAACTTGCACATTTAAACTTGCACCTTGGTCCTCAGATATATTTTTGCTTTATTTTTAATATTTCTTTAATATTTAATAATTTTTATTTTGATGTGGCCGGCAAATTATTCAACAGCTGTTTTTTTATTTTCTTCTGATACAATCATATTTGTTTATTTTTTTTTTCGTCTGTGTACCGTATTTTACGATTTTTTAGAACAAATATTTGTGATTTATTTAAATTTTAAAAGAATTCACTTGAAATGTTATATTTTTTTTATCGTTTTGCAATTTTTTATTAGAAAAAATAATAGTGAATATTTGTGCAAAAAATTTTAATTTTCCATCCCTGATTTTCTTCTTGTGCTTTTGTAAAAACACAATTCTGATAAAATGAAAAATCTAATCGTTTAGAAAAATTTCAAAAAATAGAGAGAACCATACGATTGCCAAATTTCTTTACGTATTTTTTGACATTTCATTACAAAATGTTTTTACACTATTATACATTATGAATTATTTGTAAGTTTTTGACATGTCTTAACACAAAGTATTATAGTCTAAAATGGGCTTAAGTAGTTTGCCGAACACGTATGACATTTTGATTACTGCCCTTGAGGTAAGAGATGAAAAAGATCTCACCATGACTTTAGTCGAAAACAAACTGCTCGAAGAGGGTGAAAAACAAAAGAAAAGACAAGCTGTCGAGGATACTGTTTAAAAGACAACAAATAAATTTAAACCGAATAATAAATCTAGGAACATAGTTTGTTATCATTGTCGTGGTGTTGGTCATATCAAAAGAGATTGCTGGAAGCTGAAAAATAATAAATCAAAAAATAATAATGATAATCAAAATGCTAAAATTGCCGAGACTGATGAAGCCTGCAATAATTTCTGTTTCTTGCTGAATGGTAAATCCGGTGTATGGGTGATTGATTCTGGTGCTACGTGCCACATTTGTAGTACTAGAGAAGAATTTTTTGATCTTGATTTAAATTGGCGGGAAAAGTTACTGTTGCAAATGGTAATGTCGTGTATTCTGCTGGTAAGGGTCGCTTTAAAATTAATTGGTGAACGCAAAAGGTGCTGAAGTGGTTGTTACCGTTGATGACGTGTTCTATATTCCTAAGTTTAATGGAAATTTGATGTCCGTAAAGAAAATGTCTGCTATCGGTTTCAAGGTATTGTTCTGTGGCTCAAAGTGTAACATTTTTGACGCTGATAACAATGAAGTTGGTGTTGCGAAGTGTGTTGACAATTTGTATCAACTTAAGACAAAATGTGAAAATGCTATGGTTGCCGTTTGCAATTTAAATCGATGTCAACATTTTTATCACAAAATTTTTGGTCATAGGGACATTAATGCAGTTAAGGCTATGCAGACAGGTATGCTTAAGAATGATTTTAAAATTGTTGATTGTAAAATTCGTGGAATATGTAGTGTTTGTACGAAATGCAAATTGAGTCAGAAACCATTTTCTAAGAAATCGGAGACCAAAAGTGGGGAAGTTTTCGATTTGATTCATTCCGATATTTGCGGTCCAATGCAAACCATTACCCCTGGTGGAAAGAAATATTTCCTAACACTGATTGATGATTACAGTCGTTATACTGTGGTGTATTTACTTAACCAAAAATCAGAGGTTTTCGACAAGATGAAAATATACATTAATATGGTGAGGAACAAATTTGGAAGAATTCCTAAAAGCATCATGTCGGATAATGGGGCCGAATACAAATCGAATAAAATGGTTGAGCTGTTACAAAGTTACGGTATTAAATCACAATTTTCTGTCCCGTACTGCCCTCAACAGAACGGTGTGGCTGAGAGAAAAAACAGATACCTTGTTGAAATGGCTCGTTGTCTACTTGAAGAGGCTGGTCTATCAAATATTTATTGGGGTGAGGCCATTATGTGCTCTAATTATTTGCAAAACAGATTGGTAACCAGTTCCACATCATGTACCCCCTATGAAAGATGGGAGGGCCGGAAGGCTTATATTGATCATTTTGAAATTTTTGGTTCTAAGGCGTACGTATTAATACCTAAGGTGAAAAGGAGAAAATTTGATAACAAATCTGAATTTTTAACCTTCATGGGCTACGATGAGCAGTCAAATGGTTAACGTTTTGTTGATACTAACGATAACAAAGTTTATATCAGTAGAGATTATAAATTCGTATCTAAGAATGCTGTAGTAAAGTTAGAGGATGGCTGTGATTCATCTGTAAGCAACAATTATTTGGAAATCAGCCTCCCCTCCAATCGTATTGATGATGTTCGCGATGCAAATGTTCCGGATGAACCTGATGGAGACTCATTCTGTAGTATCAGTACTGATCTCGAATATTTTGATGATGATGTAAACAATGGTGAAGTGAATAATGAGAATGCGGTTGCTGAACCAGTTTTAAGACGATCAACTAGACAAAAGAAAGGTGTTCCACCTGCCAAATATTCGAATTTGGTGGAGTCGGATAATGTAATTGAACCCAAAACGTATAAACAGGCTGCTATGTCTGAACAAAAACTAAAATGGCAGTCCGCAATGAAGGAGGAGATAAATTCCCTCAAGGTAAATGATACATGGGACTTGGTACGTGCTCCCCCTGATGCTAATATATGTAGTTGGCTGCAAATGGACGTATAAGATAAAACGTGGTGTTGATGGCAAGATTCGGAGATTCAAAGCTCGTTTGGTCGCTCAGGGCTTCAACCAAAAGTATGGGTGCGATTATGACGAGGTCTTTGCGCCTGTTGTGCGTCAACCAACTTTTCGTATTTTGTTATCTGTTGCTGCTGCTAGAAAGATGTACGTTGAACACATGGACATTAAATGTGCCTTTTTAAATGGATGTCTGAAGGAGACTGTGTACATGAAACAACCGACTGGTTTCATTAAAGGTGAAGGTATGGTGTGCAAGCTAAAGCGTAGTATTTATGGCCTTAAACAAGCTGCGAATGTTTGGAATAAGGCTTTGAACGATGTATTGATTGGCGGTGGTTTCGTCCAAAGTAAAGCTGACCCGTGTTTGTACAACAAAATCATCTATGTTTTGGTCTATGTTGATGATTTGGTGATCGCCTCCACTAATAAGCGACAAATAGAGAATGTTTACAGTAAGCTTAGTGAAAAATTTGAAGTAAACAATCTTGGTGCCATATCGCAATACCTGGGTATGGAAGTTGTAAGGACTGAAGATTTCAGCTACAAAATCCGTCAGAGTCAATATATTAATGAAATGTTAATCAAATTTGGTTTAAAAGATGCAAAATGTTCGAAGTACCCCCTGGATCCTTCATATGGTAAGAATGATTCTGAACCTTTGCTACGTAATGATGAGTACCAAAGCTTATTGGGCTCTTTGCTATACATATCAGTGAACACCCGCCCTGGTATATCTGCGAGTGTCGCAATATTGGCAAGGAAGTCCAGTAATCCAACCCATGAGGATTGGAATTAGTTAAAACGTGTAGCAAAATACCTTAAGGGTACATCCGAAATGTTTTTAAATTTGAACGGTCGTTCTGCTAATCAGGATCAACTGGTCGGTTATGCAGATGCCAATTGGGCGGAGTGCAGAATCGATAGAAAATCGAACTCCGGCTATATTTTTATGCTAAATGGAAGTGCTGTTAGCTGGGCCTGTAAAAAGCAAACTCGCGTCTCATTATCAACAACAGAGGCTGAGTTTATTGCTCTGTCGGAAGCAGCAAAAAAGCAGTTTGGATTAGAAATGTGTTATCTGATTTGAGATGTGAACAAAGTTGACCAACAATAATGTTCGAAGATAATCGTAGCTGCTTGAATCTGATTAAAAACGAGAAGCTTAGCAATCGGTCTAAACATATAGACACAAAATTTCATTTCGTAAAAGATTACGTCGAAAGAAAAATAATCAGCTGTGACTACTGTCCCTCCGAGAAGATGATCGCTGATATGTTAACCAAAGCCTTGCCCGCATCGAAATTGGAAATTTTCAGATTGAAGTCCAACGTTCACTAATTTGTATTTGAGGAGGAGTGTTGGAAATATATTTGTATGATTGGACAATTTCAAATTAGTAACTATTTTATATAATTTTATTTTAACTTAATGAATTCCCAAATGTAAAACTATTGTATATGAAACCCTATTTAGTTTTACATGAGTATGGTAACATTGCCTTTTATGTTTAATCGTTATTTTTTCTCATTCTCTTGTGTAATAGCTTTCTATCTAGAAGTTTCTAAGCGTCTTTAACGTAGGTTAGGTTAGGTTCCATGGGCAGCCATCAAAAGACAGCTCACTTGGGTCCTTCAATGGTCCCTTTGTGATACCCGGCGCCAATGCCCATCCCTTAGAGCAGTTACTCAGATGGCGTCACTGCAAGTTCCAACCACTTCGTCTTCCTGGTGAAGAGAGGGAGCGATTTAAGTTCCATCATGGACAGATCCCCCAAGCAGGAAAACACCGGTTCCCCAAGGTATTCTTCCCTAATGCCCCGCAATCCAGGGTAATGACAAAGGAAGTGAAGCACAGTCTCCTCTTCCTCCTCGTTCTGACAACTCCTACAGTAGTCGTTAAATTTCAGACCCATTCTTGCAGCATGAGTCCCCACCGGCCAGTGTCCAGTCAAAACCGATATCACCGTCCTAATCTGGTTCCTGTTGAAACCAAGTAGAGAGCTAGTTCTCCGTTCATCATATCCAGGCCAGAAGATCCTGGATATAAAGCAGGTGGACTCACAGGTCCACCGCATCTGCGCAACTCTATACGACTCGCGCCTGATAAGTAGTTTACAGTGAGCCATTGGAAGACCAACAAATTGATCGATGAATACGTCATCCATGCGACTACCTTGTCTGGCCAGCCCATCTGCCACTAGATTACCCGGACACTCCGAGTGACCCGGTATCCATATAAGCGTTACCCTTGAATGTTTCGCAATCTCATCCAAAGACATCCGACATTCTACAGTTAACCTAGATGTCGTGTAGACACCCGCTAAGGAAGCAAGGCAGCCTTGCTGTCAGTAAATATACGTATATCTCCCGATATGCGATGATACCTCAGCCAGTTTGCCGCCCGCCTTATAGCCGAGATTTCCGCCTGCAGGACACTACATCCATCCGGCAGACGAAAGGAAACCTTCACATCCAGTTCCTCTATGAAGAAACCTCCGGCAACCCTCTCACCTTTCTTCGAACCATCAGTATAAACCCCTAGGGTTGGTTCTCGGAAAGTATCCGACAGCACGTTGCCGTGCGCCACTTGTGTCACGAACCCCGCACCAAAGAACGGCACCGGGGTGCAGTAATCCACTCCGTCAGGGACAATCGTACCTCTGATTATCCTGGCGTGTCCATAGTCACGGGTCGACCAGCCGTTCGCCGCGTGTAGCCGTGTCGCCGAGCAAAGAGCCAACTGTTTGGCCGTTATGTCCACCGGGAGCCAGTTCAATATCGTAAACAGCGCCTTCGTGGGAGTAGATCGCATTGATCCCGTGATCATCAACGCGACAAGTCTGTATACTTTCTCAAGCATCGCGCGGTGTATGCTCTTATCCAATGCAGTCCACCATACAACGACCCCATAGTACAGGGTCGGCTTTACCACAGCTTCAAAGATCCAATTGACACACCTAGGGTTCATACCCCAGTTTCTGCCGATTGCACCCCTACACGCATATATGGCAACTATTGCCTTTTCCACTCTCATCCGGACATTAAGTCCCCATGACAGCCTACTATCCAGAACCACGCCTAGATACTTGGAAGTCTAAAGTCCTCGGTCCTATACTTCCTCGTAAAGAGTACCAGCTCCGTCTTAGACGGATTTAAACCCAGCCCACATGATGCACTCCAGATGCTGAGTACCTTCAAGGCAGCCTCCATACACTGGGACAATACTCCCAAATGCCTCCCTGTGATGGGCACTGCAACATCATCAGCATACGCCACTGCTTTGATCCTCATGTTGTCCATCTTTGTCAACATGGTGTTCATAGTCAGGTTCCACAATAGTGGGGATAGAACTCCCCCTTGGGGAGTACCCCTGTTCACCAGCCTCTGAACACTGGTTTCACCTATTGTAGAGCAAATGACCCTATTCCTCAGTAGATTGTCCACAAATCTACATATGCCAGCATCGATCCCCAGACTCCTCATGAACGTCACGATAGAGTCCGGGTTAACATTGTTGAAGGCCCTCTCAATATCGAGAAAGGCCACAAGTGTGTACTCCTTGAATTCGACAATCTCTCTCTATAGTTCCGACTAGAGAGTGAAGAGTCGTCTCAACAGACCTGCCCTTTGTATAGGCATGTTGAGAGGCAGAGAGTAGACCTCTTGGGATGGTCATCCTCAAGTGCACATCGATAACCCTCTCAAGAGTCTTAAGAAGAAAGGATGCAAGACTGATCGGTCTGTAGTCCTTCGGCTCGGTGTGAGAAGCCTTACCCCCTTGGGAATAAAGACCACTCTACACAGGGTCCATTTCACAGGAAGATACGAAAATCTAGCGCATCCCCTGTATATGGCCAGCAACCAGGGTACTATCAGGGTCGAATTCCTCTGCAGGTCCGCCGGAATTATACCATCCATACCCGGAGATTTATATGGGCTAAAGCTATCGATAGCCCATTTCATCCTGTCATAGTCCATTGGAATGGACATAGGAATGGAAAGGATGCATCCAGCTGCATCATATGCCATTTATTAGAAATTAAAACCGATTTCCAAACTTTTTCTTAAATATAGTTTAGCTTTAACGTAAATAAAACTAAACTATATTTAAGAAAAAGTTTGGAAATCGGTTTTAATTTCTAATACATGGCATATGATGCAGCTGGATGCATCCTTCGTGTTAGTCAAAGCCTGGCCTACTTTTCCATCTATCATTGTTAGCACTAATTGGTAGCTAACTTCAATTTTCTGCCCATCTAAATCTAACTGTAATGGCTGTAGCATTGCAATTTGGGCCTTGATATCACTAACTTCTTTATTAATGGCATCATGAGTTTCTTTTTTGAATTCAAATTTTATAGGTCTGCAATATTTCGTAGAAGATGGTGTCTCATTTTTCCAAATATCCTTTGTTTGCGTTGTACTTGTCGAAGGCTCTGAATCTTCCAAAATCTTTTTTAATCGCAATGGTACAAATGATACCATGAACATATCTGAGTCCGAAATATTTTCACATACTACTTGTTTGTATTGTTTTTGTCCGGAAGAACCATCACATCCCCATTTACAAAAAAGAATTAACTTTGTGTTTCCATATTTCTTTAACTCATTTCCTTTTATTGATTGTAGCAAGCGTTCGGATGTGTGATCAAGTAGAGATTGTAGTTGTACCTCTGCCGAAATTGATGTGATTGTAATAGTGTCCTTTAATGGCAAACAGTCCATTTTAGCAGATGTTATGTGATGATATGCTGGATACAGATTTGAGCCTTTTTCAATCCCACGCAATCTGAGCTGTATATATTGCTGTTTTGTTAATTTCAAATCCAGAAATAATGCTAATGCCTCCTCATTTGTGAATTGTTTTGCATCGCTTGGAGTTGGTATACTTTTAAGAATCCGTTTTGTTCTCAATGGACTAGCTTTAACAACTTTTTCAATGATATCCACTTTTGTCAATTGTTTCTGTGATCGCAATTGATGTAGGAAAGTATCTTGAAAATTTTCATATCCGATTTCTTCATTTATATCCTTAAGCTTCCGCCTCTTGGATCTATCGCTACAGTTGTCCAGCGATTTTTTGATTTGAAGTTTCTGAAGCGATCTGGACAGAAAGTTCGTTCTCTAACCAGTTTGCAAAGCTCTTATAAAATCTATCTTTGCTGTAATCAACTTTCCTGTATCGCTGTTTTAAATGTTTGATGAAAACATATAATTTATTTTCTAAGTCCGATTGTATTTCAGTGCTATAGGAATTTAAGTTTCCTTTTTTTCGAATGTAATTTTTAACATCTTCCTCGTTTTTGTTTCTAAAATACTCTCCGGCCAATTCTTTATAGCTGAAGCTCTCCATGTTTATGAAAAACATTGTTATTGCTCAGATATATTATATCCACTGAGTTTGCATCCGAATGTCACTTGCTTTTAAACCTTTTCATACTTTTTTTCATACCAAGTACAGGTAGAATAAAAAGGATTAAAAAACTTAAAATCCTTTTATTTATATGCTATAAAATATCTGACACAAATTTAACAACGCATTGCATAGCTATAGGGTCATGGACTATTATTAGAGTCATAAAAACAGATAAAATAAAAAGACCAAACAAAATTTAAAAAGCCCTTCTATGGTGGGAGTCACAATATACCTGTTTAGCGTAAACGCGTGTATAAGCTCTTTATTCTACTATAGAATACGCTAGTGTGAACGTAGTGTACCGGATAAGGATGAATCAGGGTAGCTATACGTTTTTCTGATTGTGTAACATTAATAAAAATTTTTATATGTACTACCTGTATTATGTTCGATCACGATCAATTTTCCCTATATCATAAAATTTTTTTGAAGACAATAGCACATGATTTCTGTTACTTCTGCAAACATTTTTGCGGAATAAAAAAATTGTAAAAAACAATTTAAAAAAAAATTTTTTTTCTGAGTAATTTCATTAAAATTACCTTTCCATCAAGCAAAAGTTCTATTCTTCTAAAGTTGAAATATGACAAAAATATAGTAGTTTAGAAATTTTTTTTTTTTGAGTAATTTCATTAAAATTAAAAAAGTGTTAAACAGACGGGTCCAAACGGGTACAAGAGCATATACAGGGTAAAAGAAAACACTTTCACCTTTCTATCAGTGGTTTCACCTTCTTTGTCCCTTTTGGGCCGCAAAAGTTCTATTCTACTAAAGTTGAAATTTGACAAAAATATAGTAGTTTAGAAAATATGTCCTAGCATCTCATATATAAATAACTTTTACCTTTCCATCAGTGGTTTTACCTTCTTAATCCCTTTTGGGCCGCAAAAGTTCTATTCTTCTAAAGTTGAAATATGACAAAAATATAGTAGTTTAGAAATTTTTTTTTTGAGTAATTTCATTAAAATTAAAAAAGTGTTAAACAGACGGGTCCAAACGGGTACAAGAGCATATACAGGGTAAAAGAAAACGCTTTCACCTTTCTATCAGTGGTTTCACCTTCTTTGTCCCTTTTGGGCCGCAAAAGTTCTATTCTACTAAAGTTGAAATTTGACAAAAATATAGTAGTTTAGAAAATATGTCCTAGCATCTCAAATATAAATAACACAACAGTCGCAAATATTACCTTTTTAAAGATAACAAGATTACCAACCTAGCAGAAAAGCAAGCAGGTCATTATCGCTTATAGTTTTTGTGCAATGATAATTTCTTTCGGATTAAATATTAAAATAAATACTTTTTTCTGAATTAAAAAAAAAGTTGTGTTTAACAACATGTCACACCCACAATTACCAATATTTTGACCAAATTTTTTGGCTACCTTAGTTTTAATATGTTTACTATTAAATCAAATTAAAATTTTTGAAATCGGTGACAAACAAAAATTGGACTTTTGGCCAATGAAATAAAATTTTCAGCCACTGTGCGGCGTTCAGAGGTCACAAAGTCTGACGGTCTGTCAAGCTTAATAATTTTTTGTAAATGATCTGATGATGCCGAGTCGCATAGTTTATCAAACCTCCACCACAAATGAAGATGTCCGGCGAGCTGGTGCAATTACCCATAATTCTGGTGTGGGCATCATCGTTAAGTGTGCAAAATAAGGAGTCATAAGTCTGCTCCGCTAATGCCGTACCCCTCTGATCATCCCCGAGATTCGAGAGCCAGAGTTCATGATGAGCATTAAAATCTCCCATCACGATATGGTTATCACCCTCAAGAAGGAATCCAATGTCCGGGTGATACCCTGCGGGTAGGCTGTTGACCGGCGGAATGTACACATTGTACAGTTCTATTTCGGCCGCTTCTGACCTGACCGATATGCCCCGTAGTTCCATTAATGGATCCGGTATGCTCTGGCCAGGCGAAATAGAACTGTATTGCACAGAAATGTGGACGATAAACGCGATGCCTTCACCGACTCTTCGTGCTCTATCCACCCTCAGAATATTCTAATTTTTACAACTATGTAGTCGGCAGGTGGGTGTTAGTTTCGTCTCTTGGATCGCTGCGATCATGAATTTGTGCGGCTTCATAAATATTGTTACCTCCGCGATATTATTTAGGAGGCCGTTACAATAAAACTGCATTAATATTTTCACCATAGGAATATGTGCAGCAATTTGTGGCGTTAGCATCTGATGTTGTTGAGGCTGCTAGTGTTGTGTCTGCTGTTGTTGATGCTGCGGGGAGGGAGGAAACGAGAGCGTCGATTGGTACAGCAGGATGCAACGATGTCCTCACTCCATTCACTTAGATCTCTTAATCCGCTGCAGTTACGGCTGGCCTCTTTCCTGAAGTGACAACACTGGTTGCAAACTGTACACTTAACTGATGGTCTGTTAGTGTGCAGGATTTGTTGGCTAACAGAGCTATGCCGTGGTTCGGGATTTTTTCTATTCCGGCATATTCTGCTCCTCAGAAGAAAAAAAGTAAAGAAAGGAAATGTATACAACTTTTGGCATCACAGGTGCAAAGAGAAGCACTCGATAGGCAGCTTGGGGAATTTCAGATCATAGGATTATGACCCTTGACTTCGGTGTTACACTACCAGTGGAGTTCACGGATAGGGAAGTTTGGCGTGGATCCAATAGACTGTGCGAGGTGGGCAGTATTTACGGATGGATCCAATATGGAAGCCGACCAGGGGGCTTACAGCGTATTTCGATTCGAAAGACATAATTAACGAGTTCGAACAATTTGTACTGTGTATTACGATTTTCGTACTAGTTGTTTCGAATGAACGGAAATTGTTTATACCTCTTCGAAAACAAAGTCCCTTTCGTAACGGCAACTCTCTACTACGAACAATTAAAATCCCTAAAAAAATCCCATAAAAATAGTTTGAAAGTTCAAGATAAATAAAAGTGTAAAACAAACAAATTAAACCTAATAATATTAGATTAATTATAAAATAAATGTTTACTAATGTTATTATTGAAAATGTTTTTATATTTGTGGTCTTGAAAAAGCAGTGTAAAGTATTGGTTGGCTTCTTCTGTTGACTCTTCAAACTACAGGAAAATACAATACATTTTTATTAACAAACACAATTATAATATTTTTCACACATTGAGTAGTATTTGTTATTTGTTTTGTTGTAGGATATTTTCGTCCATTTTGGTATTTTAATAGCAATGCAACCAACTTTTAATCAAATTTCCCATTTGTTAATAAATAAAACTCTGTCATCGTTTCGAACGAGTAACGCAGTACGGTTTAACTTTCGAATCGGAAATTGCTTTCGGAAAAATTTGCTTTTCGATTCGAAATATGCGGAAGCCCCCCAGTGCCGGTGTTTATATTGCGGACACTGACGTGAAAAGGTCATTCAGAATTTTGGATGAGTGAAGTGTCTTCCAAGCTGAGATCCTAGCGATCTGGAGGGCGACTGAGATGATACTGGATCACATCGTGGGTGGACCTGTGGTGACAATTTACGTCGATAGTCAGGTAGCGCTTAGGGCATTGAGAAATTATACAGTGCGATCGTGCCTGGTCGCTCGGTTTAGGGATGCTCTGAGGGAACTCATGGATGCATTCATAGTAAGGCTGTGTTGGGCCACTGCAAGGTTGATGGAAATAAGGTGGCGGACGAACTCATGAGAGAGGGCTCGAGTCTGGACTTAGTGGAAAAGATCGGGGGGTAAAGCCACCCGTATGTTACTACTATGAGGTGATACGGGAAATATTCCGCGATGACCTTAACCAATACTATAGGAATATATAATAAAAATATAAAAATAGCAGAAGGTAATTTATTAGCTGCCGATAACTTACCCGTCACCTTAGATACTTTTAAAATTGTTGTGTGATTTTTTTAAATGTTAAATAATCACCCCTACCGTGAATAACAAGTGTAATTTTTGTTCCCATGAAATTTTCATTCCCCTTGAAGGGGAAAAAGCAATCGTGAATCTCATGTGAAAAATTTTCCACGCTATCAGTTCCAGTGAATGTAAGAATATACAAATATATATTTTAAAGAAAAGTTAAAATAATAAAGCAAAATATTAAGTACTGAAGGGATAGTTTGATTCCAACGTTAGTTTTTCGCACTTTTTAAATTTAATGTATTAAAATATTTTCCAAAATTCTGCCACCAAGTCAATCGAAAGCTTCACAAATCCGCAGGCAATCGACCTGTTGTTTTGCATTTTGTTGAGCAATATATCGGTTTGTGCCTTATTAACTCTATTAACCCTTTATATTAGATTTATAGGAGGAACTACTCACATTCATGTTCTATTCCCTAGCAAAAATAAACTGAGAAAATCTAAGGGAAATGTGAATAAATTACTAGGGAAAAATTTTTTCACGATAAGGAGAATTTTTTCCCGTGAACATTTTTTCACGTTATTATTCTCCTTTGAATGACATTTTTTCATGGGAGTTGTTCATGATCGCAAATATGTGAAAAGGGGAAAAATTATTCACGATAGGGTTGAATTAATAAACACAGGGAAAAGTATTGAAAGAATGGTTTTTAAAAATTAATATACCTTATCTAGTTTAACTTTTGTATGGATTCTCATAAAACAAGTATGTATGTTTTAATGTCTAATAACACTACGTGACAAAATTCCAACAAAGTCGTGACCAAATGAATCTGACCGCTCATCTTTATGTAAAATTTTCCGCTGAATCCGAATATGAAGTCAGAACAGTTTTTGAGTTATTCCAAAATAACCGTCATTTGTGTTTTTAAAAACAAATATCTTAAAAATGTTAAACGGATCATGTCATTCTTTCTTTTAAGTGATAGGATATATAAATTCTAAAATAACCATGGATTGCTTGTGAAAATTGGTCAAGAAATGACAGAGTTACAGGGGACAAAAGTTCAAGATTCATTGAAAATTTTATGATTTTGTTAAATTTTTCTCTTTTCAAGTTAGTTTTTTAACCAATGATTTAAAAATCCTAATGTTTTATTGCATGCGACATTATTTTAATATGAACATTTTGCGCCCAACAAGACCAGGGATGTCTTTTGTAGTAGTAATAGTTTAAATGTTGGGCAAACTACACGGGCATATGTCAACCCTGCAATAGTAACTTTGAACACTTCACTTGAGATTGAGACGCTGAAACATCAATAAAACACAAATTAAATATACATATAAATAGATATATTAAATAAACGCATTATTATAACGTGTAAATTTAATTCAGCAAAAAAATCCTGACAAAATGGGAAATATTACATGGTGTCAGAAGTGGGATAACAAAAGTATTAGGACAATTTGTTAGTGTCAAGTTCAATCAGAAGTCTACAAGTTACAAAATGGCGAAAGAAGGTCAAAATCGTACACCACGTTCGTTGGATTGCTCAAATATTGCAAACGAATGGCTGAAATGGAAACAAAATTTTTTGGTGGATGATCGCTACGGGGAAAATGGAAAACCCTGAGAACAAAATTGCAACTTTGAGATGGTTAATTGGGGAACAAGGTGCAGTCATATACTCCTAATGATGGCACACAGAATTCTATGCTTGGTGAAACACGTGGTGCAAGCGCTCAGGTTACCCAGCGATCATTAGAGGATGGGATTAAAAAGTGTGACGATTACTGTTTACCGCAATATGATCTTCCAAAAGGAAAAGCAGACAATAAATGAGTTCGAAACAAAATTACAAAAAAGCAATTGCCATTTTGTGAATTAAAATGTGGGTGTGGTGTGTCCCATGGAGAAAGAATGCTGCGGGATAGAATAATTATTGGTGTCTATGACAAGAAACTGCAACTGAAATTACTGGATGGTCAATGAAACATTAGTTAGTTTTAGTGAATTTTAAGATAGATACCGGGGCTGATGTGAATTGAATTCCTTTAAGTTTTGTTAGAAAGACAAATATTGATATTAATAATAATAATAATAATAAAAATGAAGTTCCTGTTTTCGATTACAGTAATAAGTAACAATTTTTGGTACAGTAAAATGTAATTGTGTTGATTTAAAATCAGGCTGCGAAAGTAAGAAATTATTTTTGGTTGTTGATGATAGATTTGAGCCTATACTTGGGTTGAACAGTTGTATTGAAATGGGATTGGTTAAGCGGATGGATATAGGCAGAATTACATTGCCTGATGATGGGGAGTCGTTTGTTAAGGAATACAAGGATGTGTTTCATGGATTTGGTAAGTTCCCGGGTGAATATAAAATTTATTTGAAGGAAAATTCGAAGCCAGTAATCGACTATAGGAAACGGATACCTCAGACATTAATGGATAGATTGAGAACGGAATTGGATATCATGGTTCAGGATGGGATGATTGGGTTAATAATTTGCAACTGGTTGAAAAGGCGAATTGGCGGTTACTCATATGCCTAGATCCAAGGCCACTTAATGAATGCATTAGGCGGGAGCATTTTCTGATACCCACAAAAGATGATCTGACGTCAGGGTTAGCAGGGGCACGAATTTTCTCGGTTATTGACCTCACGAGTGGGTTTTGGCACATTTCATTGGAAAACGCGACGTCTGATTTGACGACGTTCATGACTCTTTTAGAAGGTTTAGATTTAATCGCTTACCTTTTGGTCTAAACTGACCACCTGAAATGTTTCAGAGGATTATAGTACAGAAATTGGGGGACATTCCAGATGTTTTTATATATTTTGATGATATTTTGGCCTGTGCGCCAAATTTAGAGGAGCATGATAGGATTTTGGGATCAGTGCAACGGGCAAGGGAATACAACGTGAGGTTTAATGCGGAAAAGATTTCGTACAGGAAAGAGTCTGTGAAGTTTATGGGACATGAGATATCATATAACAGGATTAAAGCGGGAAGGAAATATTGTGAGGCTATTTTAGATATGGAAAGGCCAACGGAAAGGACCGCGATTTTGGGTTTTTTGGGGCTAGTAAAGTATTTGGTGCGATTCATACCGAACTTGTCGAAGATAACGGCAGGATTGCGAAATTTAACAAGACTCGACATCGATTTTAGTTGGGATGAGGACGACGAGTGGGAATTTATGAATTTATTGATCATTGTCACTTCTGAGCCTATTTTGGCAATTTATAACCCAAAGTTACCAGTTAGAATTCAAACTGATGCCTCCAAGAACGGATTGGGATGTGCTCTGGTCCAGGAGCATCTCGAATACTCTTAAAGAGTGAACAAAAGTGGGACCAGGTCGAAAAGGAGCTCTTGGCGATAGTTTTTGCGTGCCAACGGTTTCATTACTTTGTATACGGTCGTGAATTCACAGTTGAAAGTGATCATAAACCGTTGGAGACATTGGTCAAGCCTGATATTGACGATGTTACTTAATGTTTTTACTTAAATACCCTCAGATGACTGTCGTCTACAAACCGGGAAGGGAGATGTTGGTAGCTGACTGTTTATCTAGGGCTAAATTATCGGAGGAGGGAGAACTCGAGGGCCTGTCGGGGGTGATACATAGGGTGACTGAATTAGTTTGTCTATCGAGGGAGAATTTTGAATATTATCAGAGTATTTTGAATGAGGATGAGGACTATGGCAGAATTTGTAAATATGTTGAGACCGGATGGCCAAGGTTTCATGAAGTGAATCATTTGGGACAACATTTTTATAAATTTAAGACGGAGCTTCATGTTGAGAACGGATTGTTGTTATTGGATCACAAGCTGGGCATACCGGAAAAATTGCAGGAAAGTTAATTAGATGGCTACATGAACCACATCTTGGGATTGAAAATACGTTAGCGCGTGCGAAGGGGTTACACTACTGGCCTGGGATGAGTAGTCGGATCAGAGAAGTTGTACAGGCATGCAGTATTTGTGAGAAATTTCGTAGGAATAATCAGAGGGAGCCATTATTGCAGGATGAAACGCCGGAATATACGTTTCATATAGTGGGGATAGATTTATTTGAATACGCAGGCCGCGATTTTGTTGTAGTTTTTGATGCATATCGAATTATTTAACGACAAAACATCGAAACACATCATTGAATAGATAAATAAAGTATTTTATAAAATCGGGTTTCCGACTATAATTAGATGTGAAAATAGGTGGCATGTCAGTGTCCACGGACATAATGTCCATGGACATTATGACGCCCTTCGATGCGACATAAAGCCCATGGACATTATGTCGTTTTGGAAAACGTCATAATGCCCGCGGACATTAAATATGAAGGCGTCATAATGTCCATATATAACAAAAAGAACAATGTAAGTGCATATATTTTTTCTTATGCATAGCCGGGCTTCGGCCAGGTGCAAGGGGTTTCTCCTCTATGGTATAACAAAAACTGGCTTCGCTAACTAAAGCTTCTATGCGTAGTCGGCCTTCGTTCGGAAACAAGGCAGATTTAAGAAGCTTTACTTAGCGAAACCGGTACTTGTTATACCATAAAGAAGAAAATCCTTTCGCAATGCCGAAGGCCGGCTTTTGTTATACTATAGAGGAGAAAATCCTTGCGCCCGGCCGAAGGCAGGCTATGCAGAGAAGCTTTAGTTAGCGAAGCCGGTTTTTGTTATACCATAGAGGAAAAAAGCCATGCGTCCGGCCGAAGGCTGGCTATACAGAGAAGCTTTAGCTACCAAAGCCGGTGTTTGTTATACCATAGAGGAGAAAATCCTTGCGCCCGGCCGAACTTTACACAATTAAATCAAGAAATGTATAATGGTAATCTAAAAAACCTTTAAATAGGAAACATTCGCTTTACAACCAAAAAAGGACATAATGTCCATGGACATTATTACACTATATTGATGGACTTTTTGTCGCATCGCTGAGCGACATAGCTTCCATGGACTTAATGTCGTTCTTTGGTGCGTGGACACTACGACATGCCACCCGGAAAAAAGTTCTTTTGTATCCAGAGAATTTGATCTCTATGTCTCTGAATTCAATATTTTTGGTATTCAAGTCCGCGATATCCACAGAACAATGGGTTGGCTGAGAAGGGTGTGGCTATCGCGAAAAACATATTGAAGCGATGCTATGAGACGAGAGATCTGGGTTCAATATAGGATTTTGGAATATAACACGACTCCTGTAGCAGGTATGCAGTTGTCACCATCCGTTTTATTCTTCGGAAGACTCATCAAGATGAAATTGCCCATATCAGGCTCATTGTTAATCAGAAATAATATAGCGGAGGAAGTTATTAAAGGAAGAATTAAGTGAAAGAAATAGAGACAGAAATATTACTTTGATCGGAACGGGAAATCATTACCGGGTTTGAGTTCAGGTGATAGGGTAATGTTCAGGAAGGATGGGAAGGGATGGCACTATGGGGTGGTGGAAGGAAGGATTGGCGATAGCTCGTACATGATTAGGGACGCTTTTGACAATCTTTTCAGACGACATAGGAGGCTTATCGCCAGTACCGGGAATGTTGATTTTGGCGCCAGCGATTTACTGTTTGAGGACCGGATTGCCAGTGGTCATGACATGGACGCTCCGGCAGTGGTTGTGATGCCACGGGAGGATGAGCAGTGCCTTGTTAGGAAAACAGATACTGTAGGATGAGGAAGTACTGAGTTAAATACTCAACCTATTGATGATACGGCAGTAGGGCAAGGGTCGCAGGAAAGTATAGGTCAGTCTAGGGAGGGAGCTGAGGAAGTTAGGACTAGGAGTGGACGTGTGGTAAGACCACCGAGGAGATTTTTGGAGTAAAAAAAAACCGTGTAACAGGGACGTCTTTTGTAGTAGTAATAGTTTAATGTTGGACAAACTACACGGGCATATATCAACCCTGCAATAGTTACTTTGAACACTTCACTTGAGATTGAGACGCTGAAACATCAAGACAAAATCTATACAGATTATTGTCAATTAATAAAGTAAAAATTAAATATGCAGATAAATATATATATTTATTAAATAAACGCATTATTATAAAGTGTAAAATAAAGTGTTTAATTTAATAAATAAATCCTGACAAACCGGTAAATATAACACTATGCGCCCACGATCTGGCGTAAAATCAACTAATAATAATTTATAAACTCCAACAACACAAAATTGCAATTTAAGAGCCTCTGCATATTTTTTGTAGAAGTTTGGAGCGATGTTAATAAATTAAAATGTATTTTTCTGTAAGAAAAAGGGAAATGCAAAATTAATATGAAATGAAACAACACTTTTAGTTGAACTTGCCCCCGCGATGGTTCTCTATAAAATGCATGTTCTAGTTACCGAAGGAACGTATTTTTGTGTGTTTTTATATTGCAAAATTTTAAATTGTATACTTACAACCAGTTCATTTTTGTTAAAATCGCTTGGTAGATTCATATAACTTAAATCATCCGTTATATTAAATTTTTTCCTGGATTCAGTATCGTATGCTGATTCACATTTAGTGCTACTGTCGTTATTATTTAATGTATTCTTAAAAACATCATTACTTTGATCGCCTTTAATATTTGAATTTAATTTTGTAGGCAATTGAAGTAAAGTTGAATTTTCATTATTTACAATATTCAAATTGTCATGGTTCACAAAAGATTTGACATTGTTGGTATCTGAAAATAGTTTAGTGTAAACGATATATATATTTTTTTGTTATGTGTTATACACATAACCTTTTTTATAGAATAATTAAATTTTGGTATATTACCTGTGCTAGTCGAAGTTGCTTTTGTTTGCTTTGAAATTGTTGGCTCATTATTTTCTTCCCCATTTGAAAAATTATATTTAAAATCTAGTCCACTATTCGAAAAAAAATTTTGTGCTGCTATATTTCGTTTCTCTGAAGTTGTATTAAGTTGTTTAGGTGAAAGGTGTGTTGTCTACAAAAAATAATTTTTTATAAATTACTCATTACATATGTATATGTCTGGCCCAATATCTCATATATCAATTGGGCATTATATACTAATACTTCGATTTGCTTTGACAGCACTGGTCCGAAATTAAATTCAATTAAACACTCCTTTAAATAAAAATATACAAAATACGTCAAGATAAGTGTGCCATTAACGTAAGTACATACTTATGTTTATGGCTTTAGTTTTTTTTGTCATGCACAAATTAGAGACCTGCATGAATACCATTAAAACAGAAAAGTGTGCATTTATTTTTATAAGTGAATTATGATTGCTAACTCTTGTGTTTGTGAATGCTTAATTATGTGCGTCTCACTATGTAAAACTCCGTGTATTCATACCCAGTTGGCCAGATTGCCGTTGACTACATCGTCGTCAATGATGTATGCACGACTTGTCCCCCGTTGTTTAGGTTTTCTAGAAGACAATTTACAGGAAATCGTCGTGCACGACAGTTTGAGAGACGTTGTCTTGTAAGTTGTCTTCTATTTAGCTTTATGTGGGACATTATGAGCGACTTTGTCTTATAAGTTGTCGCCTATTAAACTCTATTTGGGACAGTATGAGCGACACTGTCTTATAAGTTGTCTTGTATAAAAGCTACTGACGACAAAGTTTTCTTGAATGCTATTGAATCGCTTGGTTTTCTTCAAATTCTCACATTCTTTTTTTTAATTGTTGATTTAAATACATACCAACAAAAAATTTACAAATTAGTTCTAAACAATAAAACAAAAAATGATGATGAAATTATTCGCGGGCGGTAAAATGGATTACATGGAGTTGCGTATAGGAGTTGAATATAAAACATATAACAGAAATTAAAATTTAAACTATACTAAAAAAACTGTAGATAACCATATAATAATTTTTGTCGTGGACGTCAAAATAGACGACATTGTCATGCAGGTAGTCGTTAATGATAAAGTAGGCGACATTGTCTTTCTTTGTGTCGTGCACGATTTTCGCGACACTTGTTCGAAAATGTCGTTGACGATTTGTTCCCGCTGTCCCTCACATGTCGTGCATAAATTAACATTGTCGTGCATCCGTCTTCGAGGATGTCTTAAAGACGGGGCCAACTGGGTAGTTATATGCATTCATTAACATTTTGATTAATATATGTGAACTCACAACAATGAATCATTCACACACCACAGTATGCCTTCACTATTAATATTTGCTAAATTTCATATTGACATCATCGTTGCCGCGTTGGTTTTATTTTCCTTAAATAAGTGTGCCATTTTTCCCGGTTTTACAAGGAAACCCACCCTTACCATTTTCCAGGCTTCGGGTATAACTAGGGTGGCTAACGAACATTTAAGCACAGTTGTGAATGGTGTGTGTTGTCTTTCATTTTATTTTTTTATATTGTGAACTGAATGCCAGCCCATTATTAAGCTGAATTCACTGTGATTTAAGGAATGATTCTATTAATGCAAGCCTTAAGAACACAACCTTGTTAATCAACATTTAATGTACATAGATTATGCACATATTTTACAACTGCAACCATGTTTAAAGAATTTTTAAACATTACAATTTTTGCATGAACAAAATGTTTTCTTCGCAATTATTTTACCAATAACTCGAAAACTACTGGATTATATTGCAATATTAAATAGATTAAATAAAATAATAATTATAATCATACAAATCTTTAGGTTTTTCATTTAATTAAATCATACAGTTCGTATCAGTAAAATATATTTGACATATGTATGTTAAACAAGTTAGAAAGTATAGTCGGTCAAGCCCGACCATATGATACCCTACACCACAGTATTTAAAAACACATCATGCTTATGTGTCCATATAAATATAGATTTATCTATGTTTATAAGCTTCATGAAAATCGGTTTGAAAGTTTGTGAGAGGCAGAAATTGCCCCCTACCTCCCCTTATGATCCTATTTTTGAAAAACTGTATAGCTAATGTGTCCATATAAATATGGATCTATCTATGGTTTAAATTTCATTAAAATCGGTTTGAGGGGCAGAAATTGCCCCTATCTCCCCTCGTGGTCCTATTTTTTAAAAAATGCATACATTTTGTGTCCATATAGATATGGTTCTATCTATTTTTTAAATTTCATTGAAATCGGTTTGATAGTTTCTGAGAAGAAGAAATTTCCCCCTATCTTCCCTCGTGGTACTAAGATTCAGCCCATTTTCAATAGGCTTGGTCCTTGTACTAATAAGAACCTTTGACCCAAATTTCATCAAATTATCTCCAAAATTGCGACCTGTACTTTGCGCACAAGGTTACATGGACAGCCAGCCAGCCGGACGGACATCGTTAGTTCGACTCAGAAAGTGATTCTATGACGATCGGTATACTTTAAGGTTAGTCTAGGACTAATATTTTAAGGCGTTACACACATCAGCACAAATGCATAATACCCTCTCCACTATTGTGGTGTGGGTATAAAAATCTCTTTTTTAAAGCGGTGAAACTATTCTGTGCGCGTAGAAGAAAACTAAAGTTAAGCACACAACTCTATATACTATTTATAATACCTTTATTTAAAGGAGACTTAAAATTAGAAATTGTTAGGACGGTAAAATACAAAGTAAATATAAATATTTTTTTACATATTTGTTGTATTTGCAATTAACTAAACCGTTTTTGAGTTACGCGAATATAAGTTGTGCAGCATCCGGCATTTTCGAAATAACGGTATATCTCGAAAACAAGAGCTAACATAAAAAAAACGTTTAACACCATTGGATTCAGCGTACCCGAATTATGTTAAAACGTGTCAAATTCTAGCACAGTGTTATTAACACGTTGACTGCCAAGGCCATTTTCTGAAAACTGGCCAAAAATGACATTTTGATTTTTTCACATTATATTATTAAAAACTCTATTTCTAGATGATAGGTATCATGAAAAAGCAAATATGATGTTTATTTTAGGAGAAAAAGAACCTACGAATTATCTCGTAATTGGCTTCTGTGACAGAAATCGCTACGCAGAAGCCAAATACGAGTTAATTCGTAGGTCCTTTTTCTCCTAAAAAAAAACAACGCAAACCTAAGTGATTCAGAATATGACGGAATTTTCAGCGATGATAGTAACGACATTTATGAGCCTTCTGATTATACAAGTTGTAGTGAAGATGAACCTGAAGACGGGTCCGAACCTGATGATAATGACGATGATCTCCAAGCAACAACGTCAAATGAGAATGATGATTTGTGGACAGAAGTTCAACACAATCCTGATTTATTTCTTTTTGAAGAAAATATTGGTGTGAAATTAGATACATCAAATTTTTCAATACAAACGCTGGTGGATTTATTTTTTTCGGATGAGTTCATTGCATTACTGGTAGAACAAACTAATTTATATGCTGCGCAAGAAATTGAGAAATGGGAATCAAACTGCTGTAAAAAAATCCGAAAGGTTATCAAATTGGCAAGACGTAAATGGTGTAGAGATGAAAGTTTTTATTGCACTTTTATTGCAAATGGGACCTTGTACTTTTTCAACAATAGAACATTACTGGAGCGCTCACATATGAGCCGAAATCGATTCCAGTTGCTATTTCGTTATTTAATTTGGTTGATAACTCAAACGCATCTACAGACAGATTATACAAGGTGAGACCAATCCTAAATCATTTCAACAATGTTATGCGTGAAAACTATGTACCAAGTAAAAATATTTGTATTGACGAATCCATGATGCTATGGCGGGGAAGATTGATTTCCGCCAATACATAAAAAATAAAAAACACAAAAACAAATATGGCATGAAACTATATGAACTTTGTGAGTCCGACGTTCTTGTAATAAAAACAAAAATTTACAGCGGAAAATCTGAGGAAACTACCAATAATCTAGGTCACACTGCTAACGTTGTTTTACATTTACTTGAGGACTATCTCGGTAAAGGCTACGCGCTTTACATGGATAATTTTTATAATTCAGTTAGTCCTACAGAACTGTTATATACACGAAAAACTTATGTGTGTGGAACCCTGCGAAGTAACAAAAAAGGAAACCCCAGAGATGTGGTGAATCGTAAACTGAAAAAGGGGAGTGTTTTTGGTCCTGTTTCTGCATGCAAATGGAAAGACAAACGAGAAGTCCTTACCATTTCAAACATGCATGCTGTTGAAATGGTAGAGGTGCCCAATCGCAATGGAAAAATTTCTATGAAACCGAATATAGTTCGAGATTACAATAATGGAATGTCTGGCATAGACCGATCAGATCAAATGATTTCGTCCTACTCATCTCTAAGAAAGACTATTAGATGGCCCAAAAAGGTTTCGCTACATATTATAGAGATATATATACAAAATGCTCACAGAATTTTTCAAAAAGTAACTTCATCTAAAATAAAACTGATAAAGTTCAGAGAAGAATTTGTCTTCGCGTTGATTGCAGATTTTCAACACGTTTTGAAAAAAAATAGAAGTCAAGAGCTCCATTATTTAGAGTGTTTACCACCAACGGAAAAAAAACAGCGTCCGACAAAGCCATGTCGTGTATGTACCCAAGCAAAAAAACGCCGAGAAACGGGTTACTTCTGTCCAGCCTGTGAAGAGAAGCCAGCCCTTTGTGTGGAAAATTGTTTTAAAAACTACCACAAATAATTAAATATTACTTTATTTCTTCTATTTGCGTTAATTTTTCCATTATATTGAATGAATTTTTACATTATATTGAATGAATTTTTTCATAAATTTTTTTTTAATAAATGTTCAGCTCACGCAAGCCAAAACTAACTTTTTTTTCTTTTCCCAGAAGCCATTTATCGATACTAGCACTGATATAATACGGTTTTACTCGTAACTACACAAAAAGTGGCAGTTTTAGATAGTACGAGATAACTCGTAGTTGGCTTCCTGGAAGGGAAATCAATCTACGTGTTATCTCGTAGTTGGCAGTCAACGTGTTAATAGCCTGGCCCACGATGTCAACCGCTATCGTTCATTTGCATTTTAACCCTAGGATTCTTGGTTACATTTTTTCCACTCCTCTTGGTCTGGCCAGACCACAATTAGCATAGTTAAAAGCGCAATTAAATAAAGAGTAAATAAATATATTTTTTACTGAACGTATGCTTTTAACCCTTTCAGACCCATGCTTTAAATTGATTTCAAATTACCCTTAATCATAAAAATCAAACAAAATATTTGTGTATTTTGTATAAGATAGACCCATAAAATATTTCTACATTGTCCTTTTTGGCAAACAGGACATCGCACAATTGTTCGGTCTAGGTCAATATCTGCAAAGAACCTTCGAACTGATAAAACATAGTTTTGAACTTTTCTAGCGTTTATTAAACTTAAAAAATACAGATACTTTACTACGTTATAAAAAATAAAGAATATAATCAGAGGAGTTTCAAGTTTTTGTTCCATCTTCTAATTTTTCGTACAGGATCTTTTCCACAGTTACTTTTTCCCCCCCTATGCTTATCCCGAGAAGCTCTACGCTTGCCTGCAGGAAGCCAGAGTCTCTGGCAGGAATCGAAACCGCAGCCCCCTCACTGATAGCCTATCTCACTACCATCTAGTCTACTGGCTATCACTGCCTATGTGTCCTTCCATTTCACAACAGCTACAATTTAAATTGGGATATTCGCCCCGACTCATTTTTTTGTCCAAAGGAAATTGTACACTCATTTTGCCATATTTGTACCTGTGGCTAGCAACCCATCTGGTGTAATGCTTCTAACAGTGGTATTTGTGTAAAAAGTCGGTCCGAAATATATATATTAAAGGATATAAACGGTCCACAACCAAGACCACAATCTTTAATCTACAACATTTTAAAATTCACTACAACAAAAGTATAGATAGTTCCGTTCCCACAGAGGAAATAAGATCTGCCTTAGATTTGGAAGGGTATGAGGTGAGATCAGTTCACAATATTTTGAACAGGAACAAAGTTCCTCAACCAATGCACCGTCGTATCGAGATAGCTTTCGATTCATAGCTCCTAAAATCAAAAAATTCAGTTCATCCTATTTACAACTTGAGATACCTCCTAACTAGGAGAATAACAGTAGAGGAGCCATTAAAACGCTACCAAGCTACCTCACGTATGTGTGGTTTGTGGTGACGCTCATAAAACTTCGGAATGTAATCACTCCAAAGTTGGCCCCAAGGTAAGGAAATGCAGTAACTGTGACGAAAACCACACAGCTAACTATAGGGGTTGTAGAGTATTCTTGCACTTGAAAGAACCTGAGCAAATCCAAAAATATGCGCACTCCCAATATCGTCCACCTTATGCGTCCAGCTTTCCTGCGGGCTTTTATGCTAACTCTATACAAACCAACAAACAAAACTACTCATATGCCCAAGTTCGGAAAGAAAACTCCCAAAGGCATAATCCTGCTAACGCAAACCAATCTTCATACGCTATTGTTCTTAATGAATCTCCACAAATACTTTCTGCAGACATATCGGGCTCAATTGAAAATCTAGTTGAAATTATGAATAACTTCATGGCCACCATGCAGAACATGTTTCAGGAAATGATGCGTAACCAAAACATGCTCCTGCAAGTTCTACTAAATAAAACATGAACCAGTTAAAAATATGTTTCTGGAACGCAAACGGGCTTTCCCAACATAAACACGAAGTAGCACATTTTCTTCAAATGCACGAAATCGACGTGCTTCTCGTCTCTGAAACCCAGTTTACTCTAAAAAACTGCTTTAGGGTAAATGGGTACCTCACTTACGACACAAAACATCCGAGCGGACGGGCTTGTGGTGGCACAACCATAATTGTGCACAAACAAGTCAGACACTTTCCAATGCCGGAGTACAAGGAAGATTGTATCCAGGCTACATCTATAAATCGTACAGACATAAAATTGCACAGGATAAATTTCTAAACTTCTTCTCCACATTGGGACAAAAATTCATTGCAGCAGGCGACTACAACGCTAAGCATACGTATTGGGGCTCCAGACTTATAAGTCCTAGAGGTAACCAGCTATATAACACCGTCACTGCAAATCTTGATGTCGTATCGAGTGGAAAACCTACCTATTGGCCCACTGACTTCAGCAAGCTACCAGACCTTATCGACATCAAGCGCGATCAATTACTAATTAGTTCTTCACACGATTTATCGTCTGATCATTCACCTTCAATCCTTATTCTTAAAGGCAACTTTGATAACGCAGCTGAAAACTTTATTTCCTATCCAAACAAAAACACCAATTGGTTGAAGTATAAAATGTATGTGAGCTCTCATCTATCTCAGAGCATTTCCCTACAAAATTCATCTGACATCCAAACAGCTGTCGACCGACTTACTTGGTTTCTGCTGCAAGAAATGCAACCCCAATCAAGCGTACAATAAAGCGTGGTCCGCAATTCACATCTGTGGATATAGAGACCCTTGTCAGGGGAAAAAGGAAGTTGAGAAGACAATGGCAAAATAATCGTTCCCCAACCATCCAGGCCCAACTGCGGTTATGCCAGGCAACTCTACGCAACAAACTGAGACAGAAACACGACTCTGAAGTAGAAGGCTATCTAAACAGCCTAGATGCCACAAAAAACTCCAATTACAGCTTATGGAAGGCTGTAAGACATATGCAATGCTCTATAACCCACGAATCTCCACTAAGACTGGAAAACCGTACCTGGGCCAAAAACAAAAATGAAAAAATGAATGCCTTTGCAAGCCACTTGGAGAAAGTTTTCACGCCCCATGATGCTGATACTTGTCCCTGTCGTCCAATTATTCCTGATACAGTTAACGATCCAATAAAATTTAAATTAACCCAAGTAAAATCAGCGATAGAAAATGTCAACATTAAAAAATCTCCCGGTCCTGACCGCATCACAGGCTCAATGATAAGAAACTTACCTACGTATGCTTCAAGAATCTTGCAGCTCATCTTTAATGCGATATTACGAGTTGGCTACTTCCCATCTTCTTGGAAGACCTCTATAATTGTTATGATTCCTAAGCCAGGAAAAGACGCTAGTCAAATTACGTCGTACAGACCAATCAGCCTTCTATCAATACTATCAAAGCAATTCGAAAAAATAATCCTTTTAAGTATAACTCCATATCTTCCTGAACATACAATCATTCCGGATCATCAGTTCGGATTCCGAGCAAGGCATGGAACACTCGAACAAGTGCATAGAATTGTTACCCAAATTAGATCAGCGTTTGAGAGAAAGGAATATTGCTCAGCACTGTTTATAGACATTTCCCAAGCATTCGACAAAGTTTGGCATGATGGGCTGATCATTAAAATAACACGAATGCTTCCACAAAACACTCACAAACTCCTTGAGAGCTATTTAACTGGCGGAACATTCATGATTAGATCAAAAAACCAATACTCCCCCACCAAGAAAATATCTGCTGGTGTCCCTCAAGGCAGCATATTAGGGCCGTTACTGTATATAATATATACAGCTGATATGTCAACAAGCTCGAGCACATATACTTCTACGTTTGCAGACGACACAGCATATATTAGTGTTAATCAGGACCCAAAAGTTGCATCGCAGCATTTACAGTCCCACATCAATGAACTAAAAGCCTGGCTAGAATAATGGAAAATAAAGGTTAACCCGGCTAAATGTGCTCACTTAACTTCCACGCTCAGAAGACAAACGTGCCCTCCTGTTAAAATAAATAACATCACCGGTAGAAAGCCATGTTAAATACTTGGGAATTCATATAGATAGACGCCTGACCTGTTCTCGTCATATTGAAGCGAAAATAACGGCTATGAAACTTAAAGCAGCTCAACTACATTGGCTAATCGGTCGAAACTCAAACTTATCCTTAGACAACAAAGTTCTCTTATACAAGTCTATCATAAAATCAATATGGACATATGGTATCCAATTATGGGGTACTGCATGCGCATCAAACATCCAGAAGCTACAAAGAAGACAGTCTAGGATATTACGGCAAATTGTCTGCGCCCCATGGTATATACGTAATGACAATATTCACATTGATCTTAATAATAATAAATAATAAAGTTCGAAGGTCACCGGAGGCTGAAAAGAACCGACACTTTGAGCCTAGGCGGCTTTTTTGACACTTGAATGCAATTAATTAGCGGTTACATTGGTAACGGCTAACAAATACAAATAAGAATTGGGATTAAGCTTTGAATACATATTGTAATTTTCGGCAAGAAAGATTCAATAAAAAAAAAATAAAAATCGAAAATGTAGTATTTAATTTCGCACATTGCTTCTTCGCATCTACCACAGCTGAAACGAGTTTTGCGTTTGGTTTTTGTTGTGGTTTTTTTCTGTATTTCTGCAGAACGGCCAGAGCCAAAGTTTCCAAATTAGGTACAAACATTAAGGTTATCAATACACACCATCCCACAAAATCTGTGCGGAACCGTAGAAGTAGGCGTGGTACCTCCCGTACAAAAAATTTTATAAAAACCTAAATTTTTGTATTATTGATAAAAACACTGAAATTTATTATTTGTTTTTATCAATAATAAAAATCGGGAATTTAGCACGAATAACTAAATCTTTTAAATTAAAATTTTGTATTCCCAGAAATTACTTTTGATAATAAACTGGCAGTGCACGGCCTGAAAAAACTTAACTGGCAACATGCCTTTGCACGTTGTTTTTGTTTTCATTTTGTTTTTCTTAACCTACTTACAACTACAATTAATGTTGGGAGAATTCCAATCAACTGTAGCGGGGAATGTAAGATGAGATAAAGATGTTTATTGTTGATGTTTTTGTTTAAACTTTGATATTGTTACAAGTAGAACTGTCGCTTGTAATCCTTATACGTTTAACAGTTTTATTTGGTTTAATATCTTTAGTTTTTCTAAAACCTTTATGGATGAAGTTTCCTGACGATCTGTCCTAAGCAACCACTGAAATACGCATCAACAATAAATTTCAGTGTTTTTATCAATAATAAAAATCGGGAATTTAGCACGAATAACTAAATCTTTTAAAATATAAAGATTTTTATTTATTTGGACACAGAAGCTATGTATTTTTTTCAAACTATGACCACGAGGGACACCCTTATTGTGTAATTAAAAAAAATATGTTAAACACAAATACACAGAAACATGTGACCTAAAAAGTTGACAAGTCAGATGTAAACAAAATGTCGTGTACATTAGACCGGGTCGACCTCCATACAAAAAAAAAAAGTTGTGCCAGTCACCCCCTAGAATGAAAGATATGTCAATGAAGTTTCTAAAACAGGAAAAAAAATTTTTTTGCCACGCCCCAAAATACAGCACTTTTGGTTTTTTATATGTAGCGCTGTCATCTCACCATATCGCATATCGTTGTTCATGGCTTGATAGTGGCTTCATTTTTGTCTTTGGTTACTTTTCAATACTACCTGAAATTCTGGGCGCCACTTATGCCATCTCGGATCCTTCCCCCAAATGTCCAATTTTTTTGACGGTCCAAGAAAGTTCTTATAAAACTACGTATGTATAGATTTTAATATGCTCACTTTTATGCCACGCCTCCAAATTAAGACCCTTTTTTCTTTTTCACATACATACTACATTAAACCAAGTAGAAGCCAATACAAACCAAAAAAATTTGTATCAGTCACGCCCTATAAAAAAATATATATTAAGTTTGAAAAAAAAAAAATTGTTTTGCCACGCCCTAAATTACTGCCCTTTTTGTTTTATATATACAGCATCGTCATTTTAAGTCCAATCTCATCGTATCGTATATCATTGTTAATGGCTAGAATGTGCCTTTATTTTCGTATTTAATGCTTTTTTAAACTAACTTAAAATTCTAGATGGCAATTATGATATCTCGGATCCTTCCCCTCTGATGTCTAATTTTTTCACCTGTTTAAGAAAGTCCCTCTAAAACTTAGTATATCTAGCTTTTAATATACTCGCCATGCTCCAATTTGAGTCACCTTGAGTCTAGCTAAGATTTATATGCACCGACTGCCCAATTTTTAATTTTTCCAAAAAAACGTCAATCACAAAAAATGGAAAAAAACAAATTTTTCTTTTCAAGATTTATTTAGAGAATTGCTTATATTTTTTTAATATATGCGTATAATTTAATCGATTCGAAAAAAAATGGTAAACGAAGTACTACAACTTTTAGCACATACTTGTGTATATTAGAAAATATGCATTTGGAACAACAATGCTCTAATCTAAGGCATATTTATGATCTGAAAAACATTTTTTATTAAGTTTCTTATATAAAGGATTATAAATAGCAACATAAAAAAAAAATTTTAAATCATGGTGGAAAAATTGTCCCGTTTACAATTTCTTTAACAATTTATTTAAAAAAATGTAATTCATATTTTATTTTGAAATCGAAACCATTTTTAGGGCACATTGGTACGCAACATTTTAAAATTAATCCCAATAAAATATTGTGTCAGGTTTCGCAGAAATCATAAACGGTTACCCCTTAAAACCCACTTCCGTTTTTTGTCCCGTTTACAATCACTGGTTTTTAGCAATTATCTCGGAAACCACGACAGTAAGCGAAAAATTGTATTTGCGGAAATTAAAGAGCTAATTGAGAGTTAAACGAATCATTAATTTAAAAACTGAAAATCAGGTTGTTTTTTACAGTTTTGTCAATATAAACGTGTGCGAATGTCCCGTTTACAATCTTGGAAGTGCCCATATATGTTTTGAGGCATTAATTTTTATGCATTTAAATTATTTTGTATTTTTTCATTTTTAGAATTTAACTCGTGACACTTATCTATGCTATGTGCGTGTGACAGCGACAAGTGGCTCTACGATATTTTTATTTTTGCATGTAAAAAACCTTTACGCATCCGCACAATTTTTTTGCACTTGTCGCTGTCACACACACATAGCATAAGTAGACGACACGAGATGGAAGATATTGTTTTTTATGTATGCATGTAAGTATTGATTTGGATGTTGTTCTAATAAGAAAGAGTGTAACCGCCACTTAATACATTTAGCGCTTCCTTAGACGCCTTTCTGTAACGATTTAAAATGCAAACATTTCTTTTTAATAAGTTGTAAAGGAGAGGTGTTCTTTAAAGATTGCATCCAGTGTATGTATGTAGTATATGAAAAATGATAAATTTAAAGATATTTGGAGAAAATAGATTATTTTGGAGAGGCATAAGTTGCCTCCTATCTCCCCTCGTATATTTTAAATATCATTAAAATCTGTTAGATAGTTTTGGAGAGGCAGAAAATACCCTCGAGCTTCCCACGGGGTGCTATTTTTTTTTTAAATATATAAAGCTTGTGTGTTCATATTAATATGGAGCTATATATGCTTAAAATTTTATTAAGATCTGTTAGATAGTTTCGGAGAAGCAGAAATTGTCCTAATAAAATAAGCATACCGCCTTAGTCAAATCTTAAAAAGCTTTAAAATAATCTTGATATTTTTCTGAATAACAACACAAAAAAATGTTGCCTAGTTCCAAAATTTTTAAAATTGCATTTGCCATCTCTGGTCTCTCTCTCACTCTGTATATTTACGTTAATACAAATATTTATATGGGTATTGCAGACAGCTAACAGAAATTGTATTTATATCTGCATGTAAGTACATTAAAAAAAAAAGAATGAATATACATCCCCACCAAACAATTTTCGGAGCGCTCCTAAATATGACTCTTAAAAGATTCCTTTTCTTGAGGGTTTGATGATAACCCTCCTAATTTATGAGTAGGGATGAGATTTTCATGCACTAAAAAATCGAAAATATGCGCATAAAATATGCAATAAAAACTCCAAAATATGCATTAAAAAAATAAAAAATATGCATTTAAAACTTGACCATTTTCAATAAAAAAAGCGCTTGTTTTTTTATTATATATAAAACAAAATAAGAAATTCTATTCTTGTTTTTATTCTATTGTTATTCAAAGGTATAATATTTTTTTAAAACTTAATTTAAACAACTATATCATTTAAATGTTTGCTTGCAAAATATAAATAAATACTTTTTATGTTATCAAAAGTAAGCCTTTGTCTGTTAAAAAGCTTCTGTATATGGAAAATGATCTCTCAACGTCAACCGAAGTTGAGGCATGCTTGAAGACTGCCAATTCATTTGAAGAATATTAATTTTCTTATTCAGATCCCACATGTGATTCCAGATCAAAAGTTGTTGAAATTTGTTTTATTTTTTTAAATCCTGTATTTTTTTTTTTTTTTTGCAACACATTTTGGATTTCTTTAATTTGTCGGGCTTTTTTTCCTTCCACATGTTAATTTTCTTTTTGCCATATCAATCAATTTGAGTTGACTATTAAGTGGACTAAATCCTTCCAATTTAGTTATTGTTTCACCAATATATCAGAAGTTGGAAAATACAAATGCTAATTGACTTTTGATGTTATTTCACTTTAATATTTCTTTTACTTTTTTTTTATTGCATTAGCATCGGTAGCAACAAGTTGTTCAATAACATTCTTAAATTGCTCAAAGTTTTTTGAATAGAATTCTGAAGCATCTATCCAGGTTCCCTTTCTTGTTAATACTGGCTGCGGTGGTGACGATACCAAGAGATACCAACTCGGTGTAACCCATGTGCCAAGCAAGTAACATGTAACAGTGTTGGATAAATTGTTTTAGGACAATTGGCAGCCTTAACCATGTAAGGTGCTGCATCGGTTAAAAATTGAAGGATTAAGAATTGTCGAATTCTTGTATTTTAAGCAGAGCTCAAAAAAAATGTATTAATTGATTTATTAAAATAAATTTTTTTTGAAGGGTTTTTTTTTTATACAATTTGGAAATTTTTTGAAGAACTTTTTTTTATTATATGAAAATTTAAAAAATATATCACTCAAAAATGTTAAAATATGCAAAAATATGCATTTAAAACCAAAATATGCAAAAATGTGCATTTTCACCAAAATATGCAACAATATGCAAAAACAAATCGATGCCATTTTATCGCAATTTTAATGATTCGGAAAGATAATTGGTCGACATCGTTCTTAGACTATCGACAAAAAACATGCATTTGCATGGAAATCACATCCCTATTTATGAGCAATTCTGATTGATTTCGGAGCCTGTAGAATTCAGGACTCCGAAAAGACTAATTTTTAAGAGCAATTTAGGAGCACACTCCTAGAAAACTCTTATTTGAGGGTTTTATGTGAGGCAACGGTAGCTTGTTTTCTTTTTCTTGATAATTTCAATATTTTGCGTTTGTCTGTCATTATTGTGATCATTTGTTGTGGTTTTGATAAAATCTTTGAGAAATTGTGCAAAAAGTAAGTTTATTTCTGTGTTTTTAAATAAAAAACTATCCATTTGATTTGTGAGCAAAAAGGCTCACAATTTTCCATACAAATCGTTCAACTTAGGAGTCCTTGAATGCTCATATTCAGTACAAAGTTTTTTTTACGGTTTCATAGGAAAACACGCACGCTCATATCTGAGGGGTTTAGGAGCTTTTTTATGAGCGTTTTGCTCATAAAAAGGAGTCCTAAAAGACTCTTTTTGGACTCATATTGTTTGCTGGGAATACACATTGGCAGGGTATACCTATACATATTCAACTTTAGGTTGTTATGGGTATTGGTATGTATGTGTATGGTTTTGGTCTTTACCCATACCTGTTTTCTCACTAATATTAAAAAAGTACTTAAAATTATACTTTTGTCATTCTCTGATGTATAGCTATATATACCCTACGTTTCCACATGCAAGTAATTACTTGTATACGCATTATCAACGAAAAATCGAGAAAACAGTCGATTGACTGAATGTACATAAATTGTGTGAACGTTTGTGAAAGTGTGTGTGTATTGAGTTTAATATTGACATTAAGCAGCCTTTAACAATAGTATAATTAATTTATTTGTTGCTTAAGATTTTTTTTGCTATAAATAAGACAGAATGAAAATACTTTTTCCTTTAGGTAAAAAATGGCAAAAAAAAAAAATAATTTTTTTATAATTAAAAAGATTTTTACAATTTTTTCTGACTTGCTGTATTGCAATTCACAAAAGGAGATTATAAATTTAAGTCTAATATTTGCAAAAAAAAAAAACTAGACAATGTAGGTCAAAAATAACTAGTTTTAATTTTCAAAGTCGGATATTTTCTACACTATAGGAAATAAACTATGCATGCTGCTAATTTTTTTGTAGAACTAGCCTAGATTTCAATGATAAAATAAAAAAAAATTTGGATCGTTTTTAATTTTCGCTTTGGGAACCTATGGCGTACCTCCTGATATGGACTAATCCGAAAATTTTTAAACCAAAGGCAGAAATTTAAAGTTGCCCAAAATCCAAATGTTTGTTAATGGAATAATAGGATGCATATTCAAGCTTCAACATATATAAGCAATAAGGTTTTACTGTGGTTTTTTTGTTCTTGGCAGAGGCTAACCTAAACGTTCCTCTTGCTTTCATTTATTCTTGTAAAAAAAAGGGCCAAAAAAGTGGGAAAAACAATCGTTTCAGTATTTAGCGTTTAGCAAAACTTTAATTTGCTTAATTTTCTTTTATTTAAGATAAATATCATATATGTAAGTTATCTAATATATATTAAAAATTTGAACTAAAAATCGGTACACTCTGTGTAACGTCCGTAACGGAAAATGGGGTTTTTTAAATTTAACAGAATGAATTTTAATAATTTTGTTTTCCAAACTAGCTTTATAAACAGAGTTTTTTATGCACTTTAATCTGATGAAAAAAAATACCTTTATTACGCTTTTTTTTCTTAATATAAATGACAAAGTGTGTAACGTCCGTAACGGCATGAAAATACCCAAAAGTTTTATTTTAATATTATGAGGTGGAAGTAAGTGTTTATAATGGATTTTCACCTGCTGAATCTGAATCTGAACTTAAAATTGCTCTAGGTTGCCAAGAATCCGAAAAACTTCACCTCAAAGTAACAAAAAGTGTGTTTTAATAACATGCGATCCCTCAATATGCAACTTAAATTGAGATGAATTTAAAATTTTTCGGAAACCTAAAATAATTCCTGAATATCAATAAATAGTAATTAATAACCATGTTGTAAACCGCAACCTCCATGCACCCCTTCAAATATTTGGTGGTACGCCCATGCTTGCAATGTTTACGTACTGGATTTTCCGTTAGAAATCTTTAAGCAATTCTTGCTTTGATCTCAAAATTTTGCCAAAATTTTGCGCGTGGTGACAAATACATATATTCGTATTAATTAAAATGTGTTCAAATGCAGACAGAGCAAAAAAATTTTGTGCAAATTTGAAAATAATACTGAAAAACTGTTGGTGTTTAAAACTAAAAAGGCAGAAAGAAAGCGAGCATATCTTGAGAAAATCAAATAAAAGTTAAAAAATAGTGTGTCACAGGCAAAAAGAATAAAAAGAGATAATAGACAACGAGTGGCCAAATTTAGAGAGGCACATAAATACATTCTGAGAAACATTACACAATTCGTAAAAGAATCGAATGTGAGTTGTTTCGAACGGAATTTTTTTGCTACTTCGCATGGAAAAGGAGCGGTGGACGGTGTTGGCGCTGTTGTTAAGCGAAAAGTTTGGCAACTAGTAAAAACCCAAAATCTCATCTTAAAAAACTTTCGAGATTTTCACAAATTAGCAAAAAAAAAATATATATATATAAATGGCGTTTTCCTAATTTACGTTGGTAAAAATTTTGTCAAAACTACATCTGACGAAATATCAAAAACATGGATAAATGTAAAAAATATTCCAGCTCTTAAATCATATCATTATTTTTTCGGGCTTTTCCAATGACAATACTATAAGAGTAGCTCGAACAGCTGGGTCTATTAAGCATAAGATACAATGTTAAACGGTTAAATAAACAAATTAATAAATGAATATAAGTAATATAAGAGTAATGAAATATTCTATAATTTTTTTGTAACTAATAAATTTATAATTACAAGGTTAAAAAGATTTTTAAATACATGAATGTTTTTTATATACACAATTTGGTTTAATGGAAAAAGTGTAACGTCCGTAACGTAACGTCCGTAACAGACAAAAATTAAGATTTTTGTTTAACAGGACTACTTAGCCTTCTTTTCTAAGATGGATTGATATGGTCATATATACCACTCAATTTTTTGTATTTGGACTTTTTTTGTTTATTATGCAAAATTAGCTAAAAAATGTGCAAATGCACATAAGCCTCAAAGTCGACTTCCATTTTTTGTAACGTCCGTAACGGAACTTTAAGCTAGCATAACTTTTTTTCAAAAACAGTTAACCTTTAAGTTTTAAACAAGTTTTAAATTAAAGTACTCCCAAAGAATTGCATTTTGCAAAAAATGTCATGAAAATATTCCAATGCTAACGTCAGCTTATACTACATTTACACCTACGCCAAATCTAGTACTTACGAGATTTCGAGCCAAATCTAGTTGTTTTTGACTAGATTTCCCATACAAAACAAAATCTACTTCGTGACTAGATTTTGACGAAATCTACTCAAAATCTAGTAGTACTTAATGATGCAACTATGGTTTTTTCAATAAAGCACTAAAAAATACTTCCCTGCACAAGAAAAAATGACATTAAAAAAAAAGACAAAACAAAAATTGTTAAAAAACAAATTAAAAGTTTAATAAAAACTGTAAAAATATAAAAAAACGAGTAATATTGATAAAATAAATATGGTTGATTATTAATAAAAGGTAATGCAAATTTTTAGATGTATATTTCTTTTTGTGTTTGTATGTGTAATGAAAAAACTTTTAGTCTGTTGTTTTGTTATAAAAACAAAATCTCGCTAATGTCAAAAAAGTATAATGTAAACGCACTAGATTTCGAAGAAGATTTTAAATTAAATCTACAAGATTTCGGGCTAATGTAAATGTAGTATTAGTCAATCTTAACAAGCAAATTTGCGTGCGAATGTAACGTCCGTAACGCAGGATTAGCCCATATGTCTACACAGAAAGAAAAACACGGGATAAATTAAGTTTTTTATACAGTCAAATCCCGATAATTCGTATCCCGATAAATCGTAATTTCCTATAATTCGTAATAAACTGTCGGTCCCTTGAAAACATCTCGTTAATTCGTAACATTTCCATACATTTTGGTCCCCTCGCTAATTCGTAGTATTTTTTTAAATAAAATCTTCTTTACCTCTTATAAATCGTAATTGTTTATAAAATATAATAATAAAAACAACAGAAACATGTAAAGAATGATTTTTTGCGTGGGTTTTTGCTTGTGTGTGTTTATTTTCTTAAGATCAGTTTGTTACATGAATAATAAAGAAAAATGTCAAAGCGCACTCATAAAACCCTGTCGGTGTTACAAAAACAATAAATTTTTGCAGCCATTGACAATGGAGAGAAGAAAAAAAAGATTTGTATTTTATTTTTAAGATTTGTTTTTTGTTTTTTTTTTTTGTCGTTTTAGTAAATAAATTGGAAAACCCCGTTAAGTCGTATTTATTTTATACCCGTTAAATCTAAACCCCGCTAAATCGAAAACCCCTATAATTCGTGAGAAATGGCCAGTCCCTTGCAATGACGAATTATCGGGAGTCCACTGTACTTACTTTAAGTATGAGTCGTACTCAAAAATGTAAGTACAAATAACACTAAAACATACTTACACTCAGTTTAGATGAGGGCTTTTACGACGTCGCTTTGTCGACGTCTCTTTTGGTTTGTTGGTGAGCGGTGTAGAAAAGAAAGAGGGGTTAACAAAATTACTCGTTTTGTATTTTGCATGTCGTTTTTTACATTTCTCTTTTAACTTTTTCTGTTTACGTTTTATTCTTTTTCTTACTTTGAAGTGTGTGGTTGAAAATACAGTGAGACCTCGATTATCGATAATAGACGGGATCGGCAGAATTCTTGATTATTTATTTTTTTTGGTGTGTTTCTTATTTTATGTAAATATATAACGTTTTATTATGTAAACATGAGGAAAAAAGTAAATTTGGCAGAACATGCTTCCACACCGTTAAGATATTCTCTTTCTTCGTTTATTTAAATTTCTTTTGATTGTTCAAAATTTAACGAAAAAAAGATAATTTGTTTATAATTTCGGATAATAGAGGCAATTTAAATCAGTGCAAAAAAATGTTTGTTTTCCATTTTATTGAAGCTGCCGGTTAATCGAACGACGGGTAATCAAGGCCATACTGTAAATAAAAAAAAGACATGTTACCAAAAATCATCGTATGAACGCAAAGAGATTTTGGAAGTTGCTTTAAAAGGGAATCAAGATAAAACGACGTCGTAAAAGCCCTCATGTGAATTGAGTGTTAAAACAATCTTAAATGGGATTACTTTTGAAAATTTCTTAAATTTGCCACTCTGAGAGTAAAATTACAGTCGAACTTCTCTACAATGAAGCTCTCCCTATTAAGAATTGATTTTAAAAACACTGCTTTTTTGTATAAATATTAGTGTAATTTTCTTTACAATGAACAATTTTTTTTAATAAAAATTTTACTCACATGCATTTTTGTCTTCATATGAGGGGTATAGATGCAACGACTGCAATCAGGGTTGTTAGGCTTTTTTCTTCAAAAATCGTCAAAAGTTTGAACAAAATTCGTCAAAATCGTCATGAACAGTTAAAAAAATCGTCAACAAATCGTCAATTATTTAAATGTACAAATTGGAGACAATTTATTGCATTGAGTGGTTCAAAAATCAAAATTTTAAGCAAGAAATTATGTTTATGATAAAGAAAGTGATATTTTAAGTTTTATTCTATTTATTTCAGCAAGCGGGCAGCAAGCGGGAAAAGAAATACATAAGAAAAAATATATTTTCATAAAAACATAACAAATATTTATTTATTTCATTTATCCATATTCACAAAAACATTAAATAAAAAATAAAATCTCGTATGCTATTAACTCAAGCTATCTTTAAATGATTAATTTTTAGCGCTATCACTTATGCAAATTGTTTTTACTGTTGAAGGTGTAAACCAAGGGTTCTGTCTAAATCAACAGTCTTTTTACCCGACTTGAAACGATTTATGACGTCCAATTTTAGTTCCAAACGAGTGCATTTTCTTCACTTTGCACTCATTTTTCTACACAACTTCTTATTAAGAACTAACTTCTTACTTCCTAGCACTCAACTATACTTAGAATAACTTACCTAACAGAATTAAATGGGAATTCGGCTTTTTACACGCAAATAGAAAAGTTCTTCAAATATGATTATGACATCAGCGAAAAAATGAAATCGTATGTAGCAACGCAAATCGAAATCATTAAAACGCAAAGCGGATTTAACCAATTTTTAAAAAGCGGACCAAATAGGACCGACGCAAATCGGGGCTCTAATGTATATTTTTTTGCCGTATCGATGGCATTCATTTAATTCTAGAATTCGAATTTAAAAATTTGTTTTTGTTTTAAATGTAAGTTAAGCGAGTCACTTTTGTGCTCGTGTTCTACAAACAAGCAGTAATATTCACTAATTGGAAGAATTCATTAAATACAACTAAGGGCCATTATTATAACTTTGCGTTAGCTGTTATCCGACAGTTAACAGACGCTTTTTGACAGATAACACATTATTATCTGTCAATTTAATGTTAACTTTAGCTAACTTCAAGTTGTAATAATGGCCCTTAGAGGTATTATTAGTTAATTTTGTGAAAAAAGTGGACATTGCAGTCTTTGCATCTATACCCCTCATATAATGAATTATTTTATTTAGGAGGTTTTCAGAAATTAAAACAAGAACAAAAGAAAGTAGTCGACAAAAATGTCACTCAGATGTGGCATTTCTTTTAAAAAATATTATTAGTATTTAATAAAGTTGTAAAAGGAAATGCAGTTATTCTAAAAATGTAGAAGACAAGCATTCTAATGAAGCAATGCGCGAATGAAAGAGCTTAATTCAAATTAAAACATTTTTTATATTATTTTAAATAAAAGTGAAAACAATATCAATTCTGTATAATAAAGTTTCTATATAATGAAGTGATTTCACAAAGTTTCTATATAATGAAGTGATGGTCACATGCAGATTCATTGTAGGGAAGTTCGACTGTACAAATTGAGCGTTTAAATCTCATTTAACTTATCAAAGTTTGTTGCAGACACTACTTGCTTGTTGTGTGTAGAAACAACAAAAACAACAGATCAAGACGAAAACACATTATTTTCATGTCTAAAAAATTAAATTTAGTTTATATTTTGAGTTATATATGTAAAGGGTGGTTAAATTGTAAGATGTTGAATGTGAACCACACCTAAACGCCAAGTTTTTTTCCGAATTTTATTTGACATTTCTCTATTTCAGACTTACTCAATTTGAACCATGGAGAGATACACAATCCAACAACGTGTTAAAGTTATCCAGACTTATTATGAAAATGGGCGTTCAAATCAAAATGCATATCGTGCACTTCGTGATTTTTTTGGTCAATTTGATCGTCCAAATGTGCGTACAATCGCAAAAATCGTGGAAAAATTCGAGCAAACCGGGTCTGTAGAAGATGTGAGAACACCAGTGCATGCTCGTACAGCTCGTACTGCAGGAAATATTGCTGCTGTTCGCGATAGTGTGGCTGAAGAGCCGTCCACCTCAACTCGTCGTCGTGCCCAACAATTGCACCTCTCACGCTCGTCGTTGATGAACATTATGCATAAAGACTTGCATTTACACGCTTACAAGGTGCAATTGGCTCAAGAACTAAAGCCTCTTGACCATTCCAAACGTCGTGAATGGGCAGAATGGTGGCAAGAAATGGCTATAGTGGATGATCAATTTTCGAAGAAAATCATCTTCAGTGATGAGGCACATTTTCACCTCAGTGGATTCGTCAATAAACAGAATTGCCGCATTTGGGCGAATGAGAATCCAAGAGTGATTGTCGAAAAACCAATGCACCCACAAAGAGTGACTGTTTGGTGCGGTTTATGGGCTGGCGGCATCATCGGGCCGTATTTTTTCCAAAATGAGGCCGGTCAGGCAGTTACTGTGAATGGTGTTCGCTATCGTGAGATGATAACGAACTTTTTATGGCCCGAATTGGAAGATATGGATGTGGACGATATGTGGTTTCAGCAGGACGGTGCCACTTGCCACACAGCTAACGAAACAATGGCTCTTTTGCGCAACAAATTCAATGGCCGTGTTATCTCACGTAATGGCGATGTCAATTGGCCGCCAAGATCATGTGATTTGACACCGTTGGACTTTTTTCTTTGGGGTTATTTGAAAGAAAAGGTGTACGTCGATAAGCCAGCAACAATTCAAGAGCTAAAGGATGAGATAATTCGGCACATTAACGGCATAGAACCCTCCATTATGCCTCAGGGTCATCGAAAATTTGGACCATCGGATGGAGGTGTGCCGCCGTGGTCGCGGCGCCCATTTGGCCGATATTTTGTTCCATACATAATTGAGTAATACCAATATATCATAATAAAATAAAATTACAATAATTTCCTAAATAGTTTGTGTTTTATTCAAAATCAACATCGGCCCTTGAAATTTAACCACATTAAGTTTTGAAAGTAAAAACCATATCGGGAATAATGCTGCGGTTTTATAATTGAATTCTTTAAGGTGTAAAACGGGTAAGTAAATCAATCATAATAAAATTCTCCTTCTTATTTCACTTTTGGATTAAATCAATCTTATACTTCTTGAATCAAGCGCATTTTAAGATTGATTCAATCTTAGTTTGACTTAAATCAATCTCATTTTTGGATTATTTCAAGTACGAATTCGGGATTGAATATGGATAAGTTAAGTATTTTGCGATTGAAAATCCGTACTTGATTCAAGAAAATCCGTACTCACCGTACTATTAATACCGCTTTGGATTCATTTGAGTACGTTTGGATTGATTTTTCCTTTCTACCTTTCTTATAGACTCGCAATTCACAACTTGAACTCGAATACAAGTCGTTAATTACCACTTTATTCCAATATTCCAATCGGATAAGCGTTTAAAAAAAAAAATTATCAGCCCAATTATGAATAAAAATTCCCCGGGAGTTTTCTCCCTTTTCCCATTTTTACAATTGAATTTACATAGGAAAAATGGGAGAAGGGAGAAAACTCCCGGGGAATTTTTATTCATAATTGGGCTGTATTTCATTATTTTTTTTTTTTTTTTAATCTCCCACTGTGTGTAGCGTCAGATCCATTTTATTGACCATCACCTTTTTAACAGACGCAAAACAAGATACTAGTTTAATGTTAAAGGAATAATACAATGGACAAAAATATTGCAATAGATATATTAAAAGTGTATGTCGAAATTTTTGCAAATAAATTCCAATTTATTAATTTTTGAGATATGTATTTACTTTGTATTTTTATATATTTTATTAAAAAATTAATATTATTTTGTTAATTTTGTTTCACTATGCCAATTCAAAGCAGATATTAAGATATACATATTAGCAAGATGTATTGTATATACATATGTATAACACTAAAGTTTTTGTTTGCTCCAAAAAAAAAATTGAAAAAAACTGCAAAATATTAAACTTACGATAAGGCACTTTTCCGAGTATGTATTTTTTCAAATCAATACAATGTATCATAAAAAAAGTAAATTTTTTTAATGTTATTTCAATCTTATATAAACTTAATAAATTTAAAGCAAAATACAAACCTAGGTCGGGTTGCAAAACGACTGTTGCAAAGCAATTAACTCGCTTTTTCAAATTCATTCTACTATGCAATCGTGTAGAATTTTACAATGTTATCTGTCCTAACGTGAACCAAAAAAGTGTGACCGCAGGTTATATGGGCAATTTTTTTTTCGCATTTTCACTTGGCAAACCCCTTAAAATGATTCCAAATTAGAAAAAATATATATATAAACAAGTAAGAGTGCTATATTCGGCTGTGCCGAATCTTTGATACCCTCCACCGACAGTTCAAATGTTTATGGAGTAATATCTGTATGATGTTACTATTATCTTAAACTGTGACGATTTGTTATTAATTATGGTTTCATGCGAATAAACTGTTTTCCGGTAGTAGGGTTTATATGGGGCCTAGGGTAAATTATGGACCGATCATCACGAAATTTCACAGCGTCATTTCTAGTCCTTTAAAACTGTGACGTACCAATTTCTGTTATGATTGCATTATTTTTTACGGTTTTAAGCGTACTAAACTGTTTTCCGGTAGTAGGGTTTATATGGGGCCTAAGGTAAATTATGGACCGATCGTCACGAAATTTCACAGAGTTATTTCTTGTCCTTTAAAACTGTGACGTACCAATTTCTGTTACGCTAGCGTTATTTTTTACCTAACAGTAAAAAAAAAAAAAAAAAAAAAAAAAAAAAATTTTTTCCGGGAGTATTGTTTATATGGGGCTTTGGGTAAATTATGGACGGATCTTCAGAAATTTAACAGCATGATTTCCAGTCAAATAAAACAAATTTTTGCAAAATCTTATATCATTCCGTGCCTTGTTCCAGCATTTATTTTTTGTAACAAAATTATCAATTTTTTTAGGTGGTGGTTCCACATTTTGATTCATAGCTCTGGTCCTACTGAACCGATTTTGCTGGATTTCAATCCCAAACTGCTTAGGATAACTACAAGCAATTTGGCACCAAGTTTGTTCATTTAGTTTGAGTTGTTCGAAAGTGAGCGTGTTTTCAACAGACGGACAGACAGACGGACATGGCTAAATCGACTTAGAATTACTCAAGGACCCAGAATATATATACTTTATGGTCTGAGATGAATAATAAAAAAGTTTCACACGGAATGACAAACTTAATATACCCTCTTCACAACTAATTGTGGTGGGGGGTATAAAAATTTTAGATCGTTTGCATAGTTATTAGCCGTGCCTTGAGCCCACAAAGTTTGCTAAAATGCTATTTTTCTCACTATGGGTCGCTTAAATTGCTGATAACTTCAGTAATATTTATTTTAGAGAAAAACCTTATTTACAAATATTCTAGGGCTATATCTTATAAACAATGTTGCTCTGTAATAGTTTTCTTTAAGCTGTTATGATACTTGCTATTTTTTGTATTTTTTCTATATTGGAGAACAGTGCAAATATATTTGCATAGGAAAACTGACTAAGTGTAAAGAGTATGATTATATCATAAAAAATCTTGAAATGCCAAACAAATATACATGTGTTATCGATAAATAATCTATGACTGTCAAAAAAAATATAAAATTTTTTAACTTAAAATTGACATTTCCAGATTAATTGTTAGCACTGTTGCCAATTTTTTTAGTTTTTGATCGAAAGAATCGGTTTTTAACTTTTTTTTTTTTTTTGCGATTTTTAGCTTTTATGACGGTTTTTCGTGGGGGAAAAACGTGGGCAGTATTGTTTGTTTTGTTTACATTTTATCAAATTGTATTTCTTGTTCTTTCTCGCATTTGTTGTTTCATTCAGTCAATCCTAAAAAAAATAGCAAGTATCATAACACCTTTAACATGAATATTTTATCCAGAAAAACCCAAATTAAAGAATTCACATATCTTCGCATTCTTTGCCTGGTGATTACACTACGTGACAAATTTTCAATAAAGTCGTGACGAAATGATTCTAACAGCTAATCTTTATGTAAAACTTTTCCCTGAATCCGAATATGAAGTCCGAATTGTCAAAAGTATAACAGTTTTTGAGATATTCCAAAATAACCGTTATTTGTGTTTTTCAAAAAGATGATGTGACTGAAATGCAAATATCTTCAACAATTTTGAACGGACTATGTATTTCTTTATTTTTATTGAGAGGTTATAAAATTTATTAAATAACCATGAGTCGTTTGAAGATATGAGTCATTAAATGGCAGAGTTATAGTGGACAAAACTTCAAACTTCATTACACTGCTTTACAAATTTTTAATTTGGAAAAATACCAAGAACGCCACATGCCTAGATAAGTTAATTATTGGGATCTCCTGAACACGAAAAACGCTGTAATTTATTTTTTCTAAGTACCGTTTTTTAGATAACGGTACTTTTGTGGTTTTCACTCAAACCCTTGTGGAGCCCAACCAAAAAGTCCTATTAAAATAAATGGCATATCGTTAGAAAGGTAATTGAATACCTTTTCCGTCGATATGCTAAAAATTTCTATCTCATAAGAAATGGCTGCGCAATGGCCTATTTTTCACTTTTTTTTTAAATTTTTCATTTTTATTTCGTTTTTTTTCTACGTTATAGTAAAGATCTGGAATGTTTTATTCTTGAACCAAATAGTTTATTTGATTACCAACATTTTAAGTGTAATTTTTATTAACGTATTCAATTACGTTTCCAACGATATGCCATTTCGATCGGACTTTTTGGTTGGGCTCCACAAGGGTTTGAGTGGGACCATACACCGAAAAACACAAAAGTACCGTTATCTAAAAAACGGTACTTAGAAAAAAATAAAGTACAGCGTTTTTCGTGTTCAGAAGATCCCAACTAACTTTTCTAGGCATGTGGCGTTCTTGGTATTTTTTGGCTGTAAACCAGTGTTATAAATTTTATGATTTTGTTCAATTTGGTCTTTTCAAGTTGTTTTTTAAACAAAAAAAAAAAAACTTTTTTAAGTTTTATAACTTACGACATTAGCCTATTTCAATACGAACATTTTGTGCCCAATAGGATCCAGATCGGTGCAAAAATTACATAGTTACAGAAGATTAATTGAATTAACCCACCTTTCGATTTGTATCAAAACACAACAAATAAATGAGGTTATCAACCGTTACAACCAAGTACTATAGTGCAAGAGTAGTGTTAACTCTTCATTATCTCATAATAAGTAGTCTGGGGTTACACCACTTCTGCGCTGATAGCCTCAAATATACAAAGCTTAATTTTTAGTAAAAATAAATATTAAAAATAGCTTAAAGCTATTGAATTTCTATGTGAGTACATTTACTAAATTGTTGGGCGCAAATTGTTCATATTAAAATAATCTAATGTCGCATGCTATAATAATAACTTGAAAAGAGCAAAATTGAGCAAAATCATAAAATTTATAATGAAGTTTGAAGTTTTGTCCACTATAACTCTGCCATTTTATGACTCATCTCTTCAAACGACCCATGGTTATTTAATAAATCTTATAACCTCTCAATAAAAAGAAAGAAATACATAGTCCGTTCAAAATTGTTGAAGACATTTGCATTTTTGTCACATCATCTTTTTTAAAAACACAAATAACGGTTATTTTGGAATATCTCAAAAACTTTTATACTTTGACAATTCTGAGTTCATAATCGGATTCATTGGAAAGTTTTACATAAAGATTAGTTGTCAGAACCATTTGGTCACGACTCTATTGAAAATTTGTCACGTAGTGTAATCACCAGGCAAAGAATGCGAATATATGTGAATATGTTATTGAAGATATGTTATTTTTTAATTTGGTTTTTTCTGGATTAAATATTCATGTTAAAGAAAACTAACACAGGGCAACATTATTCATAAGATATAGCCCTAGAATATTTGTAAATAAGGTTTTTCTCTAAAATAAATATTACGGAAGTTATCAACAATTAAAGCGACCCATAGTGAGAAAAATAGCATTTTAGCAAACTTTGTGGGCTCAAGGCACGGCTAATAACTATGCAAACGATCTAAAATTTTATATATATATATATATATATATATATTTTTTTTCTAATTTGGAATCATTCTAAGGGGTTCGCCAAGTGAAAATAGGAAAAAAATAACGGTCACCCTAATACGCACACATAAGCAAACTCTGCTTCGTTAAACTCGATGATACATTTTCGACTTTTACTGCAAAGTATTATGATGTTTAGCAACTCAGCCATACATACATATGATGGGTCTTATGTCAACTCCAAATTAAAACAATATAATTCTTAATAGGAAAGTAATTTTTTTTATTGCGGCACATTTTTTTTCAGAAAAAAATATGTTTCCTGCATTACTTAGGGTTAGCGAAGAAGCTAACGAATGCGGGTGCCAATTGTTACAGCTTTAAGTGCATAGAAAAAGAGATATGTATGTATGTACACTAACGTGGCCGTTAGTTGTATGGAGAACTTTTTTTTTAATTCTTATATTACCGCCCCCCTCCCCTCCCCAAATCGGTTCAGTTTTGTGTAAAAAAAAATACAAACAAATTTCGTAGCGATAAGTTGTGTTTTAGGGGGGGGGGCGTCCGCCCCTCAAAATTTGCTTTTAAGCCATTTATTCAAATGTAATTTGTTTGCATATGACTATCTCTTAAAAACAACATTTAGCAAGAATATGATATATGGCAATATTTTTGCTCTTCTAGTCAACAACATTAACATCGAAGAATGTTTTTTGCTAAAACTAATATTTTAGAAAATAATTAAGAAAATAACAACAAAATAAAAAAAACTAAAAAACTTTCTTTGAGGCTAATGTTGTTGACTAGAAGAGCTAAAATATTGCGTATAATGTTGTTTTTAAGATAGTCATATGCAAACAAAAACTGAACCGATTTGGGGGGTAGAATACAAGAAATAAAAAAAATAAAAATAAAATAACGGCCACCCTAATGTACACTGCGGTATACACTATCACTAGCGCCATTGACGCACGCCTCACAACGCACGCTACAGTTTTCCCAGTAGAATATTATATTATATTTTATTTATTTTAACAAACAAATTATATTTTTATGAATTGCATTTCTTAAACTAATTTCTTATCTAATGAATAAAAACTTTTTTTAACGAAATTTATATTTTGATAAGGTTGCTGTAAGTGCTATTTTAAGCAAAAAAATCACCTAAACTAATGCTAAATTCACGTATAACATTGAGAGTTCAGGATTCGGGTAGGATTTGGTAAACATTATTGTATTAATGATCATCGAAATACATATTTTTTAATACAAAAATGATATTAAACATCTAGTCTTATATTCCATTAAATAAAAAAATTAATTTAAAAAATTTTTGGTTGGTGGACTGCAGAGAACTGCAAAATCACTATTTTTCTTGATTTATTCATACGCTCAAATTTACATTCACTCTTTGCTTGCAAAACAAAGTTCAACGTTGGTAATTTTTACATCGTTTCGCACACATTTGATTTTTGCATGTATTCCTTTTTTATTGAAAGTGCTTTATTTGCGCACGCAATATAACACAAATGTGTAAATTCAAAAGGAACAGATTCTTATACTTTTGCATTCAAGTAGTCATTGTCCACTCTCGATGAGACGCTTTGTTAACATTAACAACAATAAACCACTCGATGAGACGCTTTGTTACAATTAACAACAATAACAAGAATACATTGTACCTACATACAGAACTACTGTACTTTTTAAGATGAAAAAAAGTCTGTTTCTATGGAAATTGTTTGTACCTACATATGTGCGTTTAGTTTCATTTTTTTTGTCTTGTACTACATAGTTACTGCTGAATGTCTTCATGAGTAATAATTGCTTTATTTCTGGCTTTTTTGTTTGTATCTTTTTTTTCTTTACCAAAACAATCATTGTCGCACCGAACACACAAACATCTTTATTAAAAAACGAAGCTAAAGATTGTATAAATAACAAAGCACGATGTGCATTATTTGAATGACTGCAAACCAGCAGCGAATATTTGCGGTTGCGCAAGTTTGATTGTATGACCGCAAGTGAGTGTATTTGTTGCTGTTGATTTAATGCGATTTTTTACAATTGCACAAAGCCGTTCTCTGGTGGACTGTTTCTGGGATTGGCTTATATTCGAATAAAATTCATTTTTAATAACAAAGGTTCTTTCTTCTATTTAAATGACAATAATGCGTAGTGATTTTTTTGTAGGGGAAATTTTTTCAACGTGTAGGGAAAAATCGAATTTTTTTAGCATGTGTAGGTATTTTTTCGAAAATTCTACTGGCAACACTGATAGGAAGAAGAGAAAGGATAAGCGGGGTCCGTTCAGACGACAAAATTACGAAAGAACTATAGTTATGCCAAATATAAAGGTATTCCAGTAAATTTTTTTTATTGGGTTGTCCGCTTCACATATAATGTCGCACCCTTTAAATTTCTTGTTTGCCTATTTTAAAATTACTATGTACATATCTTTCATTTGCTGCAAGACCGGCATAACTCAAAAAAATCAATTTTGAGATAAACGCATTTAAAGTTTTTGATTTGCTCTTACTACTTATAAAAAAAAGAAGACACATTCTCTTTAAACTAGGAAAGTATACAAGATATAAAGATGAATTTAATACACAATATAAAGAAAAACAAAGCGAACAATTCTGCATCTCTAACTACAAAATTTAATTTTTTGAGTTATGCAGGTCTTGCAGCAAATGAGCGATATATATATTTTTTTGTCTTGCCTGAAAAAGTTTCTCATTTTCAGAATTGAATTCAACATTGAATTATAAATAATAGGCTTTAATTTTCATTTATCTTAATTTTAAAATAAAACAATTAGTAGATCTGCGCGCAACTACAACAATCCATCAACAAAAAAAGAACACGAATTTTGTTTGTGTAAAAATGATAAAGTTGTCAAGAACAAAAGCATTTCGTTACCTTAAAGACGAAATAAACTATCTGCAGTTTTCAAAAGATTACACGAGAGGGAAAAACTTGAAACTACAGTAGCCCGTTTCTGTATTTCTCACATCGTAAAACTTTTCGCATGAAACGTGTGAATTTCAACAAAAATTTTTTCCCCTTTTCACATATTTGCGATCATGAACAACTCCCATGAAAAAATGTAATTCAAAGGAGAATAATAATGTGAAAAAAGGTTCACGGGAAAAAATTCCCCTTATCGTGAAAAATTTTTTCCCTCGTAATTTGTTCACATTTCCCTTAGATTTTCTCACTTTATTTTTGCTAGGGAACAGAACATGTATGTAAGAAACTCCTCCTATACATCGAGTATAAAGGGTTAATAAAGTTAATAAGGCACAAACCGATATATTGCTCAACAAAATGCAAAACAACAAGTCGATTGCCTGCGAATTTGTGAAGCTTTCGATTGACTTGGTGGCAGAATTTTGGAAAATATTTTACTACATTAAATTTAAAAAGTGCAAAAAACTAACTTTGTAATCAAACTATCCCTCCAGTACTAAATATTTTGCTTTATTATTTTAACTTTTCTTTAAAATATATACTTGTATATTTTCGAACAAAATTTCATAGATTTGTAATTTTTTTAATCTTTCTTCTTTTTGACATTCACTGGAACTGATAGCCTGGAACATTTTTCACATGAGATTCACGATAGCTTTTTTCCCTTCGTGGGGTATGAAAATTTCATGGGAACAAAAATTCCACTTGTTATTCGCGATAGGGGTGAGTGTGAAACAGGCGCGGATTCAGGGGGGGTGAAATAAGGAAATTTCCACCCCGTAAATTATAAAAATATGTTTTGTTTATTTCGATAATACAAGAATACCCATTAATATTATCTTTTTTTAATGTACACAATTTTTGGAAATCCCAGCAAGGTTTTTTTTTGTTTTTTTTTATTGAATCTCTAACGAAATTTTCAATAAGTATTTTTTTGTTTTTTTATTGAATCTCTAACCAAATTTTCAATAAGTATCCAAATCTTCATCCTAATAGTTATTTATTAGATATTTTCAATGAAACATCTAGTTTAATGTATTCAAATACTTATTATTCTACATTCAATCCTAGCAGGTGCCATCTATGTATAACCAAAGACTAAACGTTTATCTTGATAATGCGTGCGGTTGAATTATTAAAAAGCCTTAGTATTTGTAATATTTATGTACATACATATATATGAGTTATATGAAAAAAATTCCTATTTGATAATTTTTGACGAACGCAAGGATTTGTCGGGGAAAAGCCAGATTTCCTTATCTTTAAAATATTTCAACATACAACAAAAAGTTGTTAGGGAAGAATTGTTTTGGCTTTGTTGTAAAAGCATTTGAAGAGCCTTCACAGCATATTGATTATGACGCTGATGTGTCAATTGATGCGATGGCACTATCATCAACAGTTCTTAAAACTTTGACAAATTTTAGTCTTGACCTAAAAAACTGTATAGGAGTTGAAACTGATGGGTGTCGTTTGATGTCAGCAGAAAATGGAGCTGTTTAAAAATTCTGGAAACCGCGACAAATGCGAAACAAACGACTTGCTATTTCCCGTAAATCAGGCAAAACACGTTTTTACTAAAGTATTTGGGAGCCACACTCTCTACATTATGCGAGACAAGATGGGTGGACCGTCACGACTCAGCTTTACACTTTGCAACAAGTGTACATCATATAGTAGAAGCTTTGGAAAACATATCTGAGTGGAAAGGTAGAGATACTTCATCAAGAGCCTTATATTAAGGAACTCACTTAGAACTTTTGAATTTATTTGCGGAATAAACATATTAAGTGTGATACTTATTGTAACACAGCCGCTTAGTATCATTTTACAAAAGCACGATATAGATCTTCAAAAAGGATCAAGCCTTATCAAAACTTTAATCATGTGCCTTGAAGAAAAAAGAAATAAAGCCGAAGAACAATTTAAAGTGATTTTTAAAAAAGTTAAAGCTATTTGCGTTCAAATCGAGGTTCCAACCTAAAAAACAAGATTTGAACGAAATAATTACATCCAAAATGTTGAAGATTTCTACCGAGTTGTAGGTTTCATTCTCTTATTGAATTTATTTTAGAAGATCTCAAAACACCTTTCCAATAGATATCTTTAATGTATTGAACATACCAAAACTTCTACTCAAAGTGTAATCAAGTCATATACAGATATAAAACTTTTAAAACCACAACTCGAGATAAACACTTACTAACATCTAAACTTGAGCCTGAACTGTAGCATTGGCAACAAACATGGAAATTATCTGAAAATCTATCAGATAACGTTGTAGATGCTTTAATAAACTGTGATGAAGATATCTACCCAAATCTAAGAAAAATATATCAAATTTTCGTTTCAATGCTCGTAAGTAATGCTACGAGCGAGAGGTCATTTCCTACCCTTCGTCGAATAAAAACATGGCTCGGATCAACAATGACAAACTGAACATAGACTGTAGACTAAATTTGCCTCACAAGGAAATCATAAATTGCTTATTTAAAAAGATTAGTTTATTTTAATTTATATTGAATATTTTATTTAACCTTATTGTTGAGTTTTTTAATATAATATACACAAATTGCTTTTAATAAACTTTTAAAAACAAATTTTTTTTGTATCATAAAAAATTTCCCCCCCCCCCCTAAGGCTCAAGCTGGATCCGCGCCTGGTGTGAAATGAAACAAAAAATGGGTTTTCTCACACAAGTGTTTCTGCATCTTTTTTTTGCGAGAATTATCTGTCATTTAAATAATTTTCCAGCAATTATTGGAAGGATGCAAGAATATTTTGCGAAAAGTTTCTTTCAACAACTGTCAAAATCACATTTGAAATTGGTGGCGAGAAAAACAAAATGTATTTCGAATTTAAAATATGTTTATATAAGTTAAGATATGTGACGTAACATTACTTGTCAAAAAAAACGGCTTGATGTGCATTACTTTTTAATTATTAACTACTGCTATCTTTGGGAGAAGAGAGAAGTGGCAATTGAAGTTCTTGTTTTTTTACGTATTGCATGTTTATCTAAATTCAGTCGTGAAAAAGTATCAGGCCTACTTAGTAGGTAATTCAAATATAAAATCTTCATAGAGGTTAACATTAAATTTATTATCGAAAAAATTAATATTAATTGCTGGTTAGAAATAGCACAAGAACTTTAATAAAAAAGAACATTCGTCAAAACTATTTTATTATAAACCCAAGATTTGAAAACAAATTCAATCGAAATTACTTTTTAGTTTATAACAATAATATAAACTAAACAATATAAATTGTCTTGAATTGAAAATTAATGTTCCAAAACGAATTAAATTAATCCAAACAATATAAATTGTCTTGAATTGAAAATTCATGTTCCAAAACGAATTAAATTAATCCAAATCTAAAAACTAAAAATTATTTATAAGTGCGGTTAAATTATAAGTTTAAATTCGAGAATTGACAGCTTTTACCGAGTGGAATATTTAAGTTCGAATTTTGAAGTTCGAAGCTATCAATAAATAAAATCAAATTATTATTTGCAATCTAAAAATCAAAGCTATTTTAATAAGAAAAACTAAACATACTTATGTGAGTTAGAATCTAACATTTGAAATATGAATTTTTATGTTAAAATTAATTATTAATAAAATAAAATAAAATCATGAATTAAATAAACGTAAAATAACTGTTTTATTACAATAAGGTTAAATAAATATTAATAAAATAGAAGAAAATCACGAATGAGATAAAAGTAAATTAACTGTTCTGTTACAATAAGTTTAACCAAATACCTATCAATTAAAGAAAGGCAGTCAATGAAAATAAAGCGTAAAATAACTGTTTATTACAATAAGCGTAAAAGTGCTTGAAATTAATTTATACTATTTTTTTTTTAAATAAATAAAACAAGTTAGAGTGCTATATTCGGCTGTGCCGAATCTTTGATACACTCCACCGACAGTTCGAATTTTTGATGATGTATGATGTTATTATTATCTTAAACTGTGACGATTTGTTATTAATTATGGTTTTAGGCGACTTAACTGTTTTCCGGTAGTAGGGTTTATATGAGGCCTAGGGTAAATTATGGACGGATCATCACGAAATTTCACAGCGTCATTTCTAGTACTTTAAAACTGTAACGTACCAATTTCTGTTATGATAGCATTATTAATTACGGTTTTAGGTGTACTAAACTGTTTTCCGGGAGTAGGGTTTATATGGGGCCTAGGGTAAATTATGAACCGATCTTCACGAAATTTCACAGTATCGTTTATATGATTGCATTATTTTTTACGGTTTTAGGCGTACTAAACTGTTTTCCGGAAGTAGGGTTTATATGGGGCCTAAGGTAAATTATGGACCGATCGTCACCAAATTTCACAGTGTTATTTCTAGTCCTAAAAAACTGTGACGTACGAAATTTTGTTACGCTAGCTAAACTGTTTTCCGGGAGTAGTGTTTATATGGGGCTTAGGGTAAATTATGGACGGATCTTCACGAAATTTAACAGCGTGATTTCCAGTCAAATAAAACAAATTTTTCCAAAATCTTATCTCATTCCGCGCCTTGTTCCAGCATTTATGTTATTTTTTGTAACAAAATTATAAATTTTTTTAGGTCCTACTGAACCGCTGGATTTCAATCCCAAACTGCTTAGGATAACTACAAGCAATTTGGCACCAAGTTTGTTCATTTATTTTGAGTTGTTCGAAAGTTAGCGTGTTTTCAACAGACGGACAGACAGACAGACGGACATGGCTAAATCGACTTAGAATTACTCAAGGACCCTAGAATATATATACTTTATTGGGTCTGAGATGAATAATAAAAAAGTTTCACACGGAATGACAAACTTAATATACCCTCTTCACAACTAATTGTGGTGGAGGGTATAAAAATAGAAGGAATATAAATGATGAATGCACAATTTATATGATGAAAATAAACAAAAAACAATTGTTATATTAATTTTTTTTTAGCTTTTTCTTGTTTTGGTTTTAATCGGTGTTGCCAGATAAATTTGTGTCAAAATCGTCAATATCCTGAGAAAAAAATAAAAAAATCGTTTTTTTTTTTTTGTTTTAAAAATCGTACATTTTAAAATCAATTTTAAACAAATTTGTTTCGACTTTTATTATACAATAATCAAACAAAAACATAGTTAAAGTTCATGGGTATTTAATAATTTCATTAAATTTATATATTTATTTTGTTAAGCTGGAGAATTATTTTTTAAAAAATTATTTATTTTCTTTAATCCGATAACAATTTAAAATTGTTATTTTTCCCTGGAGAAGTTACACAAAGGCATGAGAAAATATCATTTTAAACAAAAAATAAAATAAATATTTTTACAAAAGCAAAAAGAAACCAAGCTTAATAAAATAAACATACATCCTTTTTTAAAATAGATATATACATATTTACAACAACCGAGATCAAAATGGAAAATGTTTAAATTAAATCAGCTTTGATAACAGTCACCCCTATCGCAAATGTTATAGGAATATGATATATGGGATCGAACCTAAATTCCCATCCCCAACAAATCGGTATCGCAAATCTTTTGGGAGTAAAAATTTATATTGTGAATTATTTGTCAGTGCTTTGTAAACAAATGTCTCTATTGTGAATAACATGTCAGTGCTTGTATTGTGAAAGAAAAATATACAAAATACAATACTAATAAAAATATAATAAAATAAATAATGAATAGTGTTTATCTTCATTTTCGTTATGTGCACTCCTTCAATAAATGGAAAAAGTAATTAAATTTAGTTTTACTTTAATATACAAATTAAAATTTACATGTTCCCTTGTCGTTCACATCAACACTTGTTGGGAATTTATTTAGAAAAAAAATTCGCGGGAGTAAACATTGGCGATGCCAAATTTTTTAAGTTTGGGAATTCATTCCCAAAAAATTTGTTATGGGAATCATTCACCATACGAAATAAAAAAATATGGGAATATTTTCATGGGAGTAGTTATTTGCGATAGGGGTGAGTATTATAAATATTCTGGGTTTTTATGGAATTGATAGTGACAACGTTGTTTTATATTTATATCGTATGTAGTCCGAAATAGTATATTATTGAAATTTAACTTTATCGGTTTACAAATCGTCAGCTCATTACTGGTTTGACCTACCGACCATTTAAAAAAAAAAATGAGTTAGGTATGAGGAATACATTTTTTTAATACCTTCTTTCTAAATCAAAAACCTGTTTCGCGAAAATTTTTATGGTTTCTGAGATATAAAGCATTAATTTTGCTGCATTTCAACTGTTTCAAAATTTTTTAAGTACTGTTTTGCTCTACAAGCCATTGTTTGGCGATTGCAGCAAATTCTTCATACAAAAACGTACAAAATTAATTTTACTGTTGCTTTGCTGCATTGCTGTAAGAAAAAATATAGTTAAAGCAAAAGCAAAATAAAATGACAACAAGAAAATTAATTTGTGAAAAATAGTTTTATAAAGTAATGGACCCAACCAAGTGTACGGTTTGCTATGATATGCAAAGTGTTTTTAGCCTACCTAAGCGAAATGCTTCAGCATTCTACTACAAACGAAAATTGAATATGTACAATCTTACAGCAACCATTTTTATGCCAAATATACCAACTTTTACTTATTGTGCATTGTGGACGGAAGCTCATAGCTTCCAGAACATTCTTTAATTCAAGAAGTGGACTGTGTCCATGGTGTTATTGACCGGTACTTAAAGAATATTGAAATTCATAGTCCTCTTCATTTACTAAATTTGCTTAAAACAATGCCAAATAATAAAAAAAAACTTAAAGTTATGGAAATGCTTCCGGAAAATTTTCGCACATACTCGTTGGAAGCAAATAAAATGGACTTTCGAAAAGTCCCTTTTGCTAAAATTAAAGTACTTCTATACAGTTAAAATAATGATTAATGTATATATTATAAAACTTCTGCCAGAGAGGAAAAATATAAAAATGCAATTTTGGTTAAGTCTGCATCAAAAAATAGTATGAAAACTCCTGAGAATTTGTTGACGAATGTTTTGAAAATATCGAAACCATCATTTATTTCCAGCGATAAAAATAGAGACATAAAAGACTTGCTTATATTTCTTCCACGTGTTGATAAAGCTTATTATAAAAATTAACTCAATATTAAGTTTTAAATTTTCTTTTTACTTTTGCATTATTTAAGTTGTTTAATTTGTGGCTTTTTATGTAACTTTTCATAACAGTAGAACTGTTTTTTCTGTTTTTGTAAAGTAAAATCAAATAAAAAAACTATAAAAAAAATTCATCTCAACAACAAGTTACTCAATACACAGCAATAAGTATACGTATGCAGCACAAAAAGCCACTTTTTTAATTATTTTTTTTTTAGAAAAGTGGCGTATGCGGCACAAAACAATATTTTTCATTTTCATAAAAATACAATTAAATTCTAACTTTATTCATGAAAGTGCGCAAAAATTTACATTTTTCTTCAAAACATATACCGGAAGCAGTGGTAAAAATATAAAAAAATTCTATCGGGTACATTTTGAGAAATCTTCATGTAAATCTTCTTTGTCGTTTTTCTCCACTCCGACTTTTTGGCATATGCGCCAAACCAATTCTGAGCTGACGAAATGGCTGAGATATAAATCTTTAATTTACCTATTCCTATAATCTTTTTCTTTTTTACCTGAAATAGACTTAGTAGAATACCTGGTAGCTAAAATTAAAAAAATCGGTTCATAAATAAACGGGTTAAAGACCCAGTAAAATCTTCGCCTACAAAATAATATGTTAAGTAATCAGAAACACATAAAAGCACTACATACAATTCTACTGAAAAACTAATGAATTTTACAAGGGTTGTGCCAAAATGAACAAATTCAAAAGTAAGTAATTTTTTTTATCTAAATACATCTAGAAAAAAGTAGTTATCGAAGTTCTTATGGAAGAAAGCTACAAAATAACGAGTGAAAGAAGCTATCCATTTTGAAAAAGTTTTTACTGGGAGACAAGCAAATTTCTTTCTTGCCGGAATAATGGTTTTGGCACAAAAGTGTACATATAAGATAAGAATATCAAATATCAATCATATTTTGTATATGTATATAAGAAGTATCAAATGTTCCAAAATAAGCCAAGTCGGTCCATTACTTTCCCTTGAAATTTTGCTTTTGTCGATACATTTTTTAGGGAAGAGACAAACAATTTCGAGGACAATTTTCACAATAGGGACAAATATACAAATTTAACCCCTGTTTCTAAAGGTTTTTTTTCTAATAAACAAACATATAAAAATATTTACAATTATCTTATTTCGAAGACTAAGTGTAAAACGCAATGCCAACAATTTCGTTAAAAGCAAAAACAAAATCAAAAATATTTTATAAATTTGTTGTTGCTTTCTACAGACATTCATACTATTTTTTTTATTTCAATTTTCAACGACACAAAATAGAAGTGTTTGAAATTTAAAAATTCTAGATGAATTTCTATAGAAAGTAACAACAAAATTATAAAATATTTTTGATTTTGTTTTTGCTATTGCTTTCGTCCCTTTTTTAGCAAAAATCATCAAAACGTCACTTTGTTAATATCGGAACAAAAAATCGTGAAGATGACGATAACTCGTCAAATCTGGCAGCCCTGTTTTTATTGTATTTATTTCTTTTGTTGACGTTTCGCTTTTATTTGACGCTTAATTACTGGAAATATTCCAGTATAAACAGAATTTGTTGTGTCTGTTTTCGCATTCAAATACACTTTTATCTCATAAATCGAGAAACGATGGAATTTTTTGTTTCACACTTCATGTAAGAAAATTTTACAATGCGAGAAATACAGAAACGAGCTACAGTGTAGCCTACAGCGTAGTTGAACGCAACCCTCGATATGCGCAACCCCTCGCTTAACGCAACAACCAATTTCGTAACATTGTTGACTCTATAAACGCAACTTTTCAAAAAACAAAGCCTCAATTAACGCAACTTTGCAAAAGCAAAACATGTTTTTTTTTAGTTTGGTTTTTGATAAATAAATTCAAAACTAAAACGTGTGGATGTAAAATCGTATGCATAAGTGCAATAGTCTTTTTGATTGGCCGTTATTCTAAGAATGACAAATATTTTGTGCGTATGATGTACATCTGTTTTTGAAATCAATTTAGTTAAGAAACTTCTTTGGCTATAAGTGGTTCTACAATGGGCAGAGGAGGATATAATGGTATTGCAACAGATTCGTGAAATTGCAGTTCCAAAATATATGACAAGCGCTAAAACTCAGTCGAAACTTACAGACTTAAAACATGAATCTTTAACTCGATAACAACTATTAGTACAAATTAAAATACATTTGAATGCGTATTTTATTAATTTTTTATTATCGCAACAGCCAAAAATTTCTATTGGTTGCGTTCACCGAGGTTACACTGTACTACAAAAACAATTGCACGTGAAAAACACAACTCTGCAAAAAATCAGCAGGCGTTTCGAGCAGACCTTCTAATTGAACCATGAAATAATAAATGAAAATTTTCTCTACTATCGATATTTATCGATAGTTCATATTTAACTATCGATATTACTATCGTACAGTTCGTTGTTTTTTTCACTTTACTAGCTGACCCGACAGACGTTGTCCTGTCCAAATTAGGAGAAATGTTTTCGTTCGATTTTTAAAATCCGTTAAAAAGATACGAACATTTGAAAGAAAAATTAGTCAAATCGATGGAGCCGTTTTCTGATTTTAAGTAAATCGAAAAAAAGTGGGCGTTAAAGTGGGCGGGGCAAAATGTTCTTTCCGTTAAAACCTAAGTTGGACCATGGCAATGATTTTAAAGAAAAAAATCGTCCAAATCGTTCTCAAGTTAAGCGCTTAATAGAAAAAGTGGTCGTAAAAGTTGGCGTGGTACATTGTTCTTTCGATGAAAACGTAAAATGGATTAATACGAACATTTCAAAGACAAATTAGTCAAATCGATGGAGACGGTTTTTGATTTTGGGCAAATCGAAAAAAGTGGGCGAGGCAAAATGTTCTTTCCGTAAAAACCTAAGTTGGACCATGGCAATAATTTTTAAGAAAAAATCGTCCAAATCGCTCAAGCCGTTCTCAAGTTATGCGCTCAATAAAAAGAGTGGGCGTAATAGTAGGCGTGGTAAATTTTTCTTTCGATGAAAACTTAAAATGGCAAATCGATGGAGCCGTTTTCTGATTTTAGGTAATTCAAAAAAGTGGGCGGGGCAAATTTTTTTCGTATAAATCTAAGCTGGACCTGGCGATCATTCTAAAGAAAAAATTGTCCAAATCGTCATTGGTGGTGCAAAATAAAAATTGGATTTTGCCACGCCCCTCCGCCCGCAGACCGAAAATCAAAAATCACTTCACAGTGCCACCCGCCTCAATATTCTGAAGATTCCCTGAAAATTTCATCACAATCGGCCCAGCCGTTTTGGCGTCCATACGTTACATACACACATCCTATTTTATATATATATTTATATACATAGATATATAGATAGATAGATAGATAGATAGATAGATATATAGATATAGATAGATTTAAAGTATATTACACAGAACGCAAGAATTTAACCCTTATGTGTGTGAAAAAAAAACACCTTCTATAGGGTGGATAGGTACCTGTGTACCTTCATGCAAATTGGATGAGAAATCTAATTTTTTGTCTTGTATTGTACAAAAAATCGATGGTTAATGATATAATATTAGAATTTTACTCTGGCTTTCCCCTTTTCATATATTTTTTAAAATCCTACACCCAAAAAAAAAAATTTTAATATAAAACACCTTCTATAGGGTGGATAGGTACCTGGGTACCTTCATGCAAATTGCATGAGAAATCTAATTTTTTGTCTTGTATTGTACAAAAAATCGATGGTTAATGATATAATATTAGAATTTTACTCTGGTTTTCCCCTTTTCATATATTTTTTAAAATCCTACACCCAAAAAAAAAATTGTATGAAAATATAATAATAACAAAGAGTTAGGAGTTCTCATGAAATTGTAGAATTGTAGACTAAAATCTTATATAAAAAATTTCGATTTGAAAACGCAATAGGTACACAGGTACCTGTCCACACACATAAGGGTTAAGAAGTCGTTTTTTAATATGATTTCTGTATTAAACGAATTTTATGACAAGAATTAATCAAATATATATCTTCATTAGTTACTTTATTATTATATTCAACATTTTTATTTTTCGAATTCACTCTATGAGCTTAATTTCAGTTATGTATTTTATAAAGCTTTTTGTAATAGTCCTACTCCTTAAATTTTTAGGAATGACTTTATTCACTACCAGACTATTCTATTGTATCTTCTTGTTACATTTTACCTTAGCTTTCCTTTGGATAGCAATGAAGGTGTCTAATAATTGTAAATTTTTCTGTACATACCAGAGAACGGCTTTGTGCAATTGTAAAAAAATCGCATTAAATCAACAGCAACAAATACACTCACTTGCGGTCATACAATCAAACTTGCGCAACCGCAAATATTCGCTGCTGGTTTGCAGTCATTCAAATAATGCACATCGCGCTTTGTTATTTATACAATCGTTAGCTTCGTTTTTTAATAAAGATGTTTGTGTGTTCGATGCGACAATGATTGTTTTGGTAAAGAAAAAAAAAATACTAAAAAAAAGCCAGAAATCAAGCAATCATTACTCATGTATTCATTCAGAATTAACTATGTAGTACAAGAAAAAAAATTGAAATGAAACTAAACGCACATATACAATTTCCATAGAAACAGAATTTTTTTTTACTTTTAAAAAGTACAGTAGTTCTGTATGTAGGTACAATGTATTCTTGTTGTTTTTATTGTTGTTAATTTTAACAAAACGTCTCTTCGAGTGGTTTATTGTTGTTAATGGTAACAAAGCGTCTCATCGAGTGGACAATGACTACTTGAATGCAAAAGTATAAGAATGTGTTCGTTTGAATTTACACATTTGTGTTATATTGCGTGCGCAACAAAAATGCAAACAAAGCACTTTCAATAAAAAATGAATACATGCAAAAATCAAATGTGAACGAAACGATGTAAAAATTACCAACGCTGAACTTTGTTTTGCAAGCAAATATTGAATGTAAATTTTAGCGTATGAATAAATCAAGAAAAATAGTGATTTTGCGGTTCTACAACATACAATATACTTCATTGCTATCCAAAGGAAAGCTAAGGTAAAATGTAACAAGAAGATACAATATAATAGTCTAGTGTATAGTCATTCCTAAAAATTGAAGAAATAGGACTATTACAAAAAAGTTTTATATAATACATAACTGCAATTTAGCTCATAGAATAAATTCGAAAAAAAAAAATGATGAATACAAATTTATCTTCATTAAACAGAATTTTGTAACAAAAATTGGATGAAAATTTCTTGTCTTATATTTTTTAAATAAGACGTAAATATGAATGTAACAACTAAAATTGTTTTCAATAGCTGAATAAAACAACGAAATAAAGCCCGATTAAGAGCTTGAATAAATTTGCAACACACATATGTGACATGTGCGTTCAAACAAAATACGTTAGATTTGTTTAAGAAGAAAACTATAAATATAACATTTTATTAAAAAAAAAAAAACAATAAGTAAATTAAAAGAACTATACTAATTCATATTAGAATTCTTAACGTAACAACAAAAACTAATGGTGAAGAAATACATACATATGTATGTATGTACATTAGGGCGGGTCGATTTTTTTTTTTAAATCGTATAGCAAAAACGTAATCTACATAAAATTCTAAGAAAATTCTCCGAAGAAACCATGGGTCTAAAATAAAATCCTAATCCGCGCATCTCGACTTCAAAATTTGCAAGAAATGTTTTTTTGTTTGAAAAAATAACTTTTTCCAAAAAGGAATCGAATTTTTTGAATAAAATTGTTTAGTAAGGTAGTTCTTTTGCACTTTATATTTTTTTACATCCAAAATTTTTTTTACATTAAAAAAAATTTTCACCGAAATAAAAAAAGTTTCAAGTCGTGAGGCGCGGATTAGGATTTTATTTGAGACCCATGGTTTCTTCGAAGAATTTTCTTAGAATTTTATGTAGATTACGTTTTTGCTATACGATTTTTAATTTTTTTTTTCATCCATACAAATCGACCCGCCCTAATGTACATACTGAATTTGTTTACGTTTGAAACAAAGACATCAACTATTTATTTATTAAGAAATTGATTTTATTTTAAAGACGGTTTCTCCTGTTATTTAATATTTCATCGGAATTTAATATTTCACTGATAAGCAGGTATGGGCACCACTACATTAAAAGCTTTGCATGTGTGGCATTGTATTAGTTTGTTTACGTTTGTATTTGTTGGTTTTATGCTCTTTTGCTTTTTTTTTTGTGTATGTATACACATCGTTCGCTCTTTTTGTATTTTCATTTTGCATTTGCCCATAGCTGCTGATAAGCACCTTTCTGAATGAAGTGAAGTAGCAGGGACTAAAAGATATCTTATTGCAACTTTAGATAATGTTCTTAATTGGTTTTGATTCTCAACCCAAAAGGTAATCGGTCTAGCGGACTTTTATTCTAATGGTCGTTCATTGTCAGGTATGGGCACCACTACATTGAAAGCTTTGCATGTGTGGCATTGTATTGGTTTGTTTACGTTTGCATTTGTTGGTTTTATGCTCTTTTGCCCCTTGTTTTTTGTGTATGTATCAGTGTTGCAAAATTGAAATTTTGAAATGGTACTGAACTTCAACTAAAAGAATATTTTTCCCACCAAATGGTACTTTTTGTTAAAAAAAAAAAACAATAATTTATGAAAATAAATGGAACAAAAATATTTTATTGGAATTCATTTATCAAAGTATTTAATGGCGAACAGTATTTATATTTAAGGTACACATGTAAATAATATTTCTTTTATACATTAGCGTCAAGCGCCCCATCCATTTACAATATTATTGTATATGGGCATTTCCATCATGTCGAACGTGACCATCGTACACATTTAAAGTTAAAAAAAAAAGTCAAAATAAAACGTATATTTATTTTGGCAATAGATTCAAGTTATAGCTTTTAATTAGCCCTATAATTGGTGCTATTGTTCATTTTGATAAATTGTTTCGTTTTTAAGAAAATTGCAAAAAAACAAGGCATTTGCACGTGACGAAAACAGAAGTGGTTTTTGTTGCCATTTTTTCGAATGCCGATTTCAGCGAAACCTGATGCAATATTTGAATGCAAAAAATTTTAGAATGTTATGCACTCATATCTCTTATATATGGCTGTCATTTTAAATAAAAATAATTTATACTTTTTTTTTTTATTTAGCTTTAATCGCTGTCGCACGTGATCTGTCGCACATGACATCTTTTTCCTCCATATAAAAAAAAAGTTGTGCCGGTCACCCCCTAGAATGAAAGATATGTCAATGAAGTTTCTAAAACAGGAAACATTTTTTTTGCCACGCCCCAAAATACAGCCCTTTTGGTTTTTTATATTTAGCGCTGCCATTTAAAGTCCGATCTCATTATATTGCATGACCAACTCCAGTCATACATTTGACCCTTCTTGAGGCATCCTAGGCACTACACGGGCCAAATGTAAGAATTTCAATTATACACATATGGCGGTTTAATAAAATTCTTATATTAATTAAAATTTTTCGTCTTTTGTGAATACATAAAATCAAAAGTTGTGAACAGATTTTAATCATTTATAGCTTGTTTTGTTTGCAATATTGTTTTTTATGTGACTCTATAAAATTAGAAGCATAGCTCCATTTTTCAATTTTTTATGAATTTTTAAAAACAAAAATTCCGAAATTTTAATAAAAAATTTATTTTTTTTTCCAGAAAAAAAAATTATGTTTCTAAAACGACTGCGCATATAAGAAAAACGTTTTACCTTTCTTAAAGTAAATTTTATTGCGGAATTTCGGTTTTTTTTAGTTTTTCAATAAGCTAAAGCGTTTTTGAGTTACGCGAACATATGTTGTGCAACCTCCTTAATTTTCGAAATAACGGTATATCTCGAAAACCAAAGCCAATATGAAGAAAAAAGTTTTAACTTTCTTAAAGTAAATTTTATTGCGGAATTTCGGTTTTTTTAGTTTTTCAATAAGCTAAAGCGTTTTTGAGTTGCGCGAACATATGTTGTGCAACATCCTTAATTTTCGAAACAACGGTATATCTCGAAAACTAAAGCTAACTTAAAAAAACGGCTAGCACCACTGGATTCAGCGACCCCGAATTAGTTAAAATTAGTTAAAAATCTTTCGTTCGTATCATACTAAAATATTAAACTGCAAATACTTTAATCTATCTATACAATATATAATTTCTTAGTATGTAAGGATGTTTGCATGTATGTCCTATTCTTTCCGCAACTTTCTGAAGCCATCTGATGACATAGGAAGCTGAAATTTGGCATACTTAAAGTATTTTCTCTGCGGAAGATCGTAACGAAGCCAGATTTTCGATTTTCGGTCTTTAAGACCGGCTTTTCATCTAGTATCTGATTGAAAAGATGTTTTTTTTATCATATGGGGAACTTTGGGCCCCACTTGGCACGACTAGGCACCGTCGGATTGAGCTGAAAAATTACGACTTGATTTCTTACACCAAACCTCATATTTTAAGCAGCGCAACATGTAAATTAAAAAAAAATAAAAAATTGCGACCAGTCTACAATACAAGCAATAATATTTTCATCAGTCACGCCCTTAAATAAAAGTTATATTTATTAAGTTTAAAAATCTTATAAAAATTGTTTTTGCCACGCCCTAAATTACAGCCCTTTTTGTTTTATATATGGCTTTATTTTTGAGTTTAGTGCTTTTTTTTGCTCATCTAGATTTAAATGATTGAAATGTGTATATTAACATAAATAAATCATTTACATATATAAAAAATTATTTTCAAATTATTAATTTTCACACTTACGATGTCGCACGTGAACAACTTTATATAAGTACCAAGATCACAAATCTTGCTATTTTACAGAATTTTTTTTTTATTTTAATATTATAAAAAATCTCTGTTTGGCCTGGTAATTTGATGAGCATTCTTCCTTTATTTTCGACGCATTGATAGAAAATTATGTTTTTCAATGTCGCACATGACATCGAAATATGCGATAATACAAAGAAAAAAATTACAGTTATTTGCAATCGCATAGTTTCTTGTGCATTCTATTTTGACTCTTTGTACCTTCCGAAAGGTTTTAGAGAGAAAAAGTCAATGCATAATATCTCTCTTAAAGAACTGTTATCATAGCAAAACGTACAATAGAAATATCCAAATAAGAAAGGTTGCACTTGTTCCACTTTGCATTCATAAATCTTGAAATGGGTTATAAGTAAATATAAAATTTTTTTACTTTTATTAAATTTGATTCTTTTCCTGTTAAAATATGATGAAACAAAGTCTTTTCAAGAACTTATAATTTTTTTTGTTGCGGTGGAACTTTCGGTGGAAATGCCCATATGTTATTCGCCATATTATTTCTATATGGCCTCATATTATTCAATAAGTGCCACAATGGTTTCAATTAAAATATGGCGCAACTCTTATCTAAAAAAACACAACATTTAAAGCAAAACAACATAGTACACAGTTGCAAACACATTTCACAATATATAGATTTTCTGATTTCGATTCTTACCAATATATTGTGTCACCTTCGAATATTACAAACCCGTTGGCGATATAATTGAACAGTTATATTGAAAGTGTAAGAGCCGTTTAAGGTACATTTTTTCAGTATTAAAAAAATAAAAAATATTTGAAATATGTAGTTCATATATTTATGAATAAGAAAATAAATTAAAAATTTTATTTTTGTCAATATTAATTAATACTGGTTTTTATGTTTATATTTTAACTTTTGCCAAGTTACATAATTCAGACTATTACATACCTAGAACTTAGTTCTAAAAAAAGTTTAAAACAATAATGTTTAAAAATAAAGATTTTAATTCAGTGTTTTAAGATAAAGCAAATTTACTTTAAGAAATCATAAGATTGATTTTAATAGATCTTTAGTTTTTATCAAACTTGAAACAGTTTCTATATGTATACGATTTCTTCCCTTGCTTTTTACATCATTTTGCATTTGAAAATGTGCGTTCAATTGATGCTCTGAAATGTGGTATCGAAAAAATACCAACAGCAATATATGAAAGGTCAGCAAACATTGGTTTCGTTCGAAGTCTATTCAGTTCTGAAATGCTTTATTTCTGAAAGATCCGCTAGAAAACGGAATTGAGAATTGATATTCCTTATCGTTTGTAAATAACATTAATGACAACAGTATTATGCTATTGGTTTTTCCGGAAACAATATTTTCTGGATTGAAGCTGATTATCACTTTTAAGTTTTTATGTTCAAAACCAAATTTTGTTGTAAGAACAAATATCCCATTCTGGAAAGCAAAATATGAATCCTGCCGTCCACGCTTTGCATTTCAATAGTTACGTCGCTTATTAATAATACAACATAAATTTTGCAACAAACACATGATAACCTTAGCCTGCTATCGAAATGATCACATCACCTTAAAAAAGCTCAAAGGATAAAAAAGTACTGAAAACAACGCGGGGGACTGCGGTATTTTTGATATGAAAAAGTACTGAAAAAAGTACCAAAGTACTGAATTTTTCAACACTGGTATGTATACACATCGTTTGCTCTTTTTGAATTTTCATTTTTAATTTGCCTATAGCTGTTCATTGTATTGCCCTATGCTCGCAATTGGATTTTCTTACATTACAAAAACATTTGACATATCAGTACCTTTGTATGTAAACATATATAAATTTCGATATAAGGGCCTTTTTGTATTTATTTATTTTATACCACCTACTTATTCTTCTTGTTTGTATATATATATATATATGTTCCTTTTGCTCCTCTGGGGAGCATAATGTCGCAACTATTCTTCGTGTTTGTATACATTACTGTAATTCAGCGCAAATTCATAGCAAGTAAACTTGCTGCAAATAAGTCGAATTATGTTTCCAAAGCTTTATTTTTTGTTTGTTTTTTTTTTACTTAAAAATAAATTTGTTGGCAAACTATTTAACTTAAAAGGCCAGGGTATCACAAAATTTTTGGAGCTTCAACCACAAGTCCTCGTTCGACCTAAGCCTTCGTATAGGAAGGCGAGAATCCGCTCCAGATCATTTTGGTACCCACTAAAGGGCTGCAAGAATACATTCATTTGTTTATCACACACAAGCATCCCAATATTCATTCAAATATTTAAATAGTTAAAGAGTGGTTTACAGAGTTTAAGAGTTAAAATATAAAAGAGAGTGTAGTCTGTGTTTTACTTAATCATAACAAAGGCACATATTCTATTCACTCTTTTTCTTTGAATATTTATTTACTCAATTTGCAAATGCAAACACACACAAGTTATGGTAACAGTTAGACTGTGTGCAAGAAATACTACATAGTAAAATTAGTACTTATGTTTATTCTCATTCCAAAGTAAAAAACTGTGTGAAAACAAGTGCTTTTTTAATAAGTTGTGTGCGGCATAAAGTAATAAAAGTAAGCAAAAACTGAAATAAACAAAAAAATAGTGACATTTAAATGGTGAATACATTAGCATTATGATTATAACTTTTTTTGTTCATAAGTATTACAGTCGAACTTCCCTATCTGCATGGGACTAGAATCTCTTCATAATATACATAGAAACTTCATTATACAGAAATTCTTTATTTTTTGCAGTGTTTTAAATAGGTATATCTTTTTTTCCTTCTTTAACTTCATTGATTAATAATAACTTTTTGTAAAATAAACAATTAAGCTGTGTTTTTGAAATAAATTATTAATAAGGAAAACTTTATTGCATAGATACCTATTCACCAAAGAGAAGTTCGACTGTATATATTAGGGTCAGTACATTTTTTGGACAGAATTTCTTCATCCCACCACGCGATGGGCAATTTAGTATTAATAATAAAAGTAATATTGCCATTTTGGCCAAAAAAGTTTCCGCACCAAATACAATTTCTAAAGCTCCTCAAAAATAAATTTTTTTTGTTTTAATTTCCATACATATTATATATGGTACATTTATTGTTTATATGCTATATGCTATATATTTTAATTTAATCTTTTGATTGTTGCCAATATATTGTGCCATCATCGAATATCACATACACATTGGCGATATAATTGTACAGTACGTAAAATTGAACAATTTTATTGCAAGTGTATGAGCCGCTTAAGGAGAAAAATTTAAATTCAAAACTTTATCGCTTTTGGTGCGGAAACTTTTCTCACGTACGCGAAAATAATAATTTTTTTTTATGGTCTATACGGCTATGCGATGAAGAATTTTATATTCGCAAAAAATGCAAAATATATATCGCACCTTATCAACAATAGGGTATCAACTCAAAATTTTTATTTTTTCACTTTTTGGTAAAAATCGACACGTAATATTCATATCTACCCGCTGTTTAAATACCGTGCTATTTTGTCTACTTTTTGGTAATGAAAAGTTTGGTTTAAAAATTCTTTTTCATATGCCTGTAATGTAAAATTAAAAATTGTTTTGCTTCTACTGAGAATTTTTAAATTTTGAGTTAATACCCTCTTGTTGATAAGGTGCGATATATATTTTATTTGCTTATAATTTATACTGTGAAATATGTACAGATGGCCACGAGTGGATCAGATAACGCAGATGAATTAAGCCAAAATGTCTCAGTTTTACTTACTAACTCAACGCTAAAATTAAAAATTTTAAGCGGTGAGTTGAAAATTAGCCAAAAACGAGGCCGAAGTAAAGTGTGGAATATGTTTGGCAAAATAGAAAATATGTCTGGTGAAGAAACACCAAATGTAGTTGCCTGTAAGAATTGCTTTAATATATATAAATCTGTCAATAACTCAACGTCAAATTTGGTTAAGCATAAATGTTATATTGAAGCTAACAATGAGGTGAAGAATACTCCAAAAGTAGAAGTACATCATGAAACAAAAACTAGTTTGTTAAATATTTGTACGGAGTGGACAATTGAGAATTGCAGACCCTTTAAAATAGTTGAAGATTCAGGTTTCATTAAGTTAGCAGAATGTCTTATATCCATTGGGGCAAAGTACGGACGAAATGTCGATATAAAAAGTCTTTTACCACATCCTACAACAATTTCCCGTAACATAACCAAGATACACCGTGATCATTTTGTAAAAGTTAAAGCAGAATTAGCCTCCGTCAAAAACAATGGATTTGGCCTTACGTCCGACCTTTGGAAAGACGATTATCTTAAAAAATCGTATCTTTCTTTGACGATTCAGTACATAAAGGAGGGAATATTGAAGAGCAGACTTTTAGGAATGAAGTGTATGAAAGAAGAAAAATGTACAAGTAAATAATTTTCTAGAAGCAAATCGCTTAACTCATCTTACATACATATATAACTACTTTTTAATTTACAGGCGATAAAATCAAAACAAAAGTTTGTACAATTTTAAAGGAATTTGACTTAAACTTAGACAACAAAGCCATAATTGTTACCGATCGAGGGTCGAATATGGTAGCGGGATTTCGTGCAAATAACCACATATATTGCATTGATCATTTGCTACATAATACAGTACAAAAGTCAATGCAAGACATATCTGATGTTGCGGAATTAAGCCGAATGTGTACTAAATTAGTTAAATATTTCAAAGTATCGGGCCTTAATTCAAACCTTAATACCACACTAAAGAGCTATTCACCCACTCGGTGGAATTCCATCTATAGATTGTTTGTTTCAGTTGAAGCAAATTGGCCTAACATAAATCAAATATTGCAGGAACAAAATGAACTGAATAGAATACATAACATCAATTTAAGTCACATAACAGCAATTATCAAAGTTTTAGAACCGTTTGAGGAAGCTTTTACAAAATTAGAAGGAGAAAATTATGTTACTATTCACCTGGTTTATATGATAGTACACCATTTACAAAAAAAATGCATTTCTAATAGCTCCGATTTGGAAATAACTAAACTTTTAAAAGAAAAATTAAGCGCAAATTTAGGTTCCATCGTATTACAAAATTTAACTATATATCACAAAATTGCAGTTTTCCTTTTTCCTCCTGCAAATAGGTTATTTAAATTTAGTGAAGATGAGAAGACTGAAATAAAAGTTGAATGTAGACGGATTATGACAACCTATCTTCAAGAACTACCTTTATCAGAAAACCAAAATGAAGATTCTGAAGAACGCTCAATGGGAGAATTTTATTTTGATTACGTGCAAGCGCCGCAAAACGATATATTTTTTGACCCAATAGAAAATGAAATGTCGAAGTATGAAAATTTGAATTTATCAAACTTTTCGGCTGATTTTAACGTTCTACAATGGTGGCACATACATAAAACAGAATATCCTCTTCTTTATAAGCTAAGCTGTCAAATATTAGCGACGCCTGCAAGTAGTGCGGCTTCTGAACGTGTATTCTCCTCAGCACGAAATCTTATTGCAGAAAAAAGGTGTATTATTGCGTTTAATGATGACTCCATTAATGCAATAATGTTTTTACATTCCAATATAAAAAAAAATTAATTTAAAATAAAGGATTATTTTTTAAAAATAATTTTCTTAAAAATTACATGCAAAGAACAAAAATGAAGTGAAAAATTAATTTAATTGAACTATAATATATATACATATATATAATTTTTTTTTTTTTTTTGTAAACTATTTTTTACTCCTTTTTTATTTTAATAAATGACTGAAATATATTTTACTAGAAACCTATGTACGAACTATGTAGGTATTTGTTTATTTTTTTTATTTTTTTTTCGAAATCATACAAGGAGTGTTCTAAAAATCAAAAATGTAAAATGCAAAATTTTAAAAGTCGTTTTTTTTTAAATTTTATGACTAATATTATACAAATATACTATTAAACAGAATTTGGTAACAAAAATTATAAAAGTTGGATTAAAAGTATATTAAAAAGGATTTTAAAATAGTAGCGTTTTACGTTCTCGATTTCCATAACAAAAGTTACTAGTAATAATATTAATATGTATATTCATGTTACAAGTAAAACATTCAAATAATATTATATTCGAAACTTATACACATTTTATTGTGTCTGTTTAATTTGAATGTGGTAGTATTTTTTTCTGTTCAAATACAGTTGTTTTCTTTTCTCTTTTGCTTTGTGTGCTCATTCATTTGTTTTTTTAACAGAAAATATAAAGCACTGCGTACTTAAATTGTGTGTTGTACTTCTCTTTACCTACTTAAAAAACAAATGAATGTATTCATATGCCTTTTAAATGTAGTCATGCAGACCTTTAGTACCCACCAGTAAACGTCTTGGGGGTTATTATGTAATACGATTCGAAAGAAAAGATTTACGAATTCGTACAAATTGTATTATGTAGTACGTTTTTCGAAAATATTTTATTTTAGAGGTATTTTTTTACCCCTTTTCGTAAATTAAAAATTACCCTTTTACAATTGCAACTATGTAATACGAAAGCAAATGTCAGTTCATTTAAATTGTTCGTAAATTATTCGAAAGTGGCTGTGCTTGCGAAAACGATAAAAAATTTAAAAATGTATGTAAGTAAATAAAACTTTTTACAAAAACTGTAAAATACAATTAAAACCATAAGATATCCCTATATTTAGAATTGTGAGTGACTTGAAATCACAATTTATACCATGTGTTTGTTGTCACAACTCTTTGTTTTTAGTCTGAAAACTTTTATACATAGCAATTTTTTTTAAATGCTTTAGGGATAGCTCAAACAAAGCAATGTTTACAAAACCAAGACAGTATGAGGTGATGGTTGATTTTATGGTTGCACATGCAGATTTAGCAAAGGGCCACCTAAATGTTGCAAATGCTGAAAGCAAGTCGAAGGATTTGTGGCAAAGACTGTCAAATAATTAAGATGCGGTTGGTTGCACCGTATAGTAAATTGGAAAAAAGACAGTTTTCATTTAATCGATTTTGTGTTAACTATTTTTACAAATGTGCTTTGTTACTAGGTATGGGAAGACTATAAACAACACGTTAAAGTTAAATGTCTGTTTTCGGTTGAAGTATAAATGCTCATAGTACTTGGCGTTATTACTTGAATGTGAGTGCCGTCTACTGCTCCAATTACTCGAAGTATTCCACATTAATTAAAAAAAATTATCTTTTCGCCTCCTTTTTTTCTTAAGTAATTTCAAAGATAATATGCTTCGGGCAAAGATTTGGTTCGATTATTTCGCATACCTCAGATAAGCATATGGAAATTGATTGGTGTGAAAGTCCCACAAGGCGATCTTGGCCAATCTGATGTTGGTATCCAACTAGTGCCAAACATTTTAATGTGGCAGCTAATTTTTTCAAAGGTGCAATGACTGTCAATCATTCAGGTGGCTTTAAATCGCCTTTTATTCAATTGTAGACATACATAAATGAATTTTTATTAAGCCGAAAGTTTCTCACGAAACTAAAAGTAGTATTTTTATGATTAAATTTCATAATTAAAAAAATCTTTCTTACTCTTTCTGCAATTGCATCACTTTCTTTATCGCTATCTTCCAACCACAATGCAACAGAATCCATGTTCTTAAACCGTTATTTTTTTATTATAATTTATATAATTATTTGTTATTTTATTTTGTTTGGAAGTTTTCATTTATTTTTACGTTTTGCGGAAAATTTAACGTTTTTTTTTAAACGCTTGTTTTTCAAAAAAAAGTTCTGTCAATATTGACAGGTACTGTCAAATTTATTGTGTATAAATTTGGCACCACTTTGTTTTTACCTTTTTTTAACAAATACAAATCTGTGGTGCTTTCGAACGGATTAGAAAATACCATTTCATTTTCGATACGGAAATTTCTTTCGAAAGTATTTTCGTTTCGAATCGAATTACATAATAACCCCCCTGAGTTATTTCCTCGGTACTACACACATTAAAACATTGAGGTTAAAAACGATTGCATATATGTAGTTAATGTTGAACAACCGTAAAAACTGCAGTTATACGACGCCAAACCACTAACTAATGCGGGTTGACAACGCAAAACGCACGAAAAGCAGAAAAACAAGAACGACCTGTTTGTCCTTAAGAAATGATGACAGAAAGCGCAAGCTGCTTTTCAAAAAAAAAAAAATTGCCAAGCCCTGATATTGGACTGGTCATAATTTTTAATCCTTAATCCCTAATCATTCATTTATATATCCGATTTATCGGATTCATCATATTTGTCTAATCTAGGTAGAATGATATCTATATCTGCATGTATTTCAAAATTTTTCTAAAGTAAAAATTCTTGAAAGCTTTTAAACTATTATATTATTCCTTATTTAACTTTCCAAATAAAAATTTTAACACAGATATTGCTTAAAATAGGCTTAAATAAAAATATTCATTCTTTCCCCAGAATGGGGACACCTCCTTGAAAGTTGCAGGATTTTTAAAGAACAGTTTGAGGAATTATATAAATAAAAAAAATAAGTTTTTGACTTAGTCCGTTTTTAAAATTTAATATTTTGCAGATATTACATTTTCCAAAAACAATTTTTTTATACAATATATGGTTTGTAGCCCCTTTTCTTTAAAATTACATTAAAATCATCTTCGTATGTCAAGTAGTTTTCGAGATATTGAAGAAATAAGCTCAACACATTGGGATAATTCGGCGAAATTATGACATTTTGAATATGACATAACTTTTGGAAATTGTTTTCGTTCATATATGTTCCTTATAAGATAAAAGGAACCTTCTCACCAAATTTCATTAAAATCGGAGAGGTCGTGTCCCACTCTTGGTCGTTTTGCCATGGAATAACCCAAATATAACTCATATTCATAACGTTTTTATATAAAAAAAAATTAAATAATTTTGTTGTTCATTATTATAAGAGCTGAAGTGGGGAGTATGTGCTAGGTAAAATTTAATTTTTTTTAGGACTGTCAACCAAATTGTAACTTTTACTGCATGGAGAAGGGCATGGCTCTTTTCGTTATATTGAATGACGGTTCCCCTACTTAACTTAATACCATAAATAAGCTTAGTTCTGTGGACGTTTCAAAAATATGTATTGACGCATAATTATTTTTTTTCTGCTTTTTTAAGTTACCCTTGTTATATACTATACATGTGTACATTAGGGATATAACTTTTCAACAATTTTTTAAAATATCAAAATTGGCATAGCACAGTCCAATAGAACATAACAACTATAAGGGTACGTATATTTATTTTTTTGTTAAGGTCAAAAAAGTTCACCCACCAACCGCGATGAAGTTTTGAAAATTTTTAATTTTATTTTTGGTTAAGAAATATTAATAATATGTTTTTTTTTAACAAAAAACAGCTCAAGTATGAAATTTCATTAATATTTAGAGATGGTTAGAGATTTTTCTGCAAACTAAAACCTAGCTTTAACCTTTTTTAACGAAAAGAAAAAAATAAAAATTAATAAAAAACACCATATAAAATTATGAATATTCAATATTGCATTGGTTTAGGAAAACCAATTGGTGCGTGAACTTTTTTGAGAAAAATTACAAAAGATTATAATTTTCGTGGTTACTAGGACATGGTTGACCTCATGGTACTATGTCAAAAAATTGGTTATACCCCTAGTGTACATAGATACGTAGAACTCAAAGAATTAATAACATTAGTTTTAATTATATTACACAAATGGATTCACAGAAAAAATAATTTTTCCAATTCAAACAAAAAATTTGTAGAATCAAAAATTTTTTTGTCTGAAATCGGTCATATAAACAAATTTGCATATTCCAACAATTTACAGGTATCCCTTGATTTACACGGTACTTCATTTACGCGATTTAGATATAACACGGATAAATAATAGTAACCTTTTTTTGAATTACGCGCTTTTTTTTTGCGCGGTTTTAATAAAACACGCTCAAAAAATTATAAAAATCTTTATTTTACGGGAATTGCAGCACTGTGATTCAAGAAATTTCATCAACTGTGTGCTAAAATAGATCTGCACAAGTGCATATTGACATATTTTACAAAAATTAAAAGATTTTTTTTACAATGTACCTATGTACCAATGTAAATTTACTGCTCAATGCAAATTTTTACAGGTTACTGCAATTTTTTTCAGTAACCTGAACATTTTTTAAATTTTTTTCAGAAACCAGTAAAATTTTATAAGGTTTTAGTCAATTCGCCCTGGCTTAGTTTGTTTTTGACTATTTTACAATTGACATAATTTTCTTATATTTTTAATTTTAATATTCAAATGTGTTTCAATATTTTTTTTTTGTTCTCTTTTAATTCAAATGTTTTATAAAAATATAATAACAAAGCTTTATACATATCATTATAAAGAAATATCATTTAATTTAAAATAAAATTTTAATTCTATATGTTTTTGATTAGCGCGGTTTTTGGGCCCAAAAATTAAATTTTGTATGCATCGCATATCTTGATTTACACGATATATTAAATTTCTGGTCCCATAAACGGAATTTGTACCCGTCCTGAACCTTGTTTTACACGAATTTGATTTACACGTGCTTTCTTCGGTCCCAACAGACCGCGTAAATCGAGGTTTACCTGTATTTGCATTTTGTTTATTGAAAATAAAAACACTGATTTTTTCAAACAAATAATTTAAATGAATCAAACAAAAAGTTTATTGAAATTCATATACTAAATTTCAAAATAAAAAAAAAACAAGTAAGAGGGCTATATTCGGCTATGCCGAATCTTATAAACCCTTCACCATGGTTTGGAAAGAACAGAAGTTTATATATATGGATATCTAAATATATGTATATATACATGTACATATATTATATAATATGTATTGTTTAGTTTTATTTAATTATTTGCACATGCTTGCGTGCTATTAAATATATTAAGAGTTTAAGTATAGTTAGTTTAGTTTTGATCAAATTTTAGAATTTGGTCATAACTCGGCCATTTTGTAACAGATTTGACAGATTTTTATACCGACATCTTAAAGTATAAAATTACCATTTACTTTGGTAATAAAACTTGGAGTCGGGAAGATCTATGGTTCCCGAAAATAGGTATTTAAAAAAAGCTATATATTTGCCATATATTTTTTTCCCCGATTTTCCGATATTTTGATATCTAAAACGTATGAATAGGTCATATTACAGCTCTAAAATTTTAGTTTTTATAATAAAAATTTTAATGTTTTTTAGTGCTTTTTTTGAGTATTTTGCCCATAACTTAACCATTTTTAACCGATTTAGCAGATTTATATACCAACGTGCTTAAGAATAATATTACCATTAAATTGGGTTATAGGTATATATATATATACTTACATATATGTATACATATTTAAACAAACTTAATTATAAAAAAAGTAATTTTTGGGATTGCAGTATTTTGATCATAACTCTGCTATTTCTTAACCGATTTGACAGATTTATATATCGACGTGTTAAAGAAGAAATTTGCCAGTTATTTTGATTATAAAACTTGGACTCGGCAAGATCTATGGTTCCCGAAAAAAAAAAATTATATTTTGGTCATAACTTTTTCGTATCTGAACCGATTTTCCCGAGTGTTTCAGGTTTTTCTACAATTTTTAATAATTTTTGTACGGGAGGGATACTGTATCTGCATAATCTAAATGTTTGTACCAAATTTAGAAACTTTGGCTCTTGTCGTTCTCAAGATATACAGAAATAAAAAAATACAACAACAACAAGGGATTTTTGGGCAAAATCAGAGGCAGTCGTGGTTTTTTGCTCATATCTCCGTCATTTTTGGACCCATCTGGCTGAAATTCAATAGCAAACTTAAACGGAGTATATGTGATATAAACATACATCAACCTAGTCCACATCATTTCTGGGGTTTTTGGAAAACCCATTTCAACATACACACGGACAGACGGACAGACGGACAACCGGATTTGAACTTCGCTTTTCATAAGGACCCAGAATATATATACTTTATAGGGTGTAGGATGAATATTGTGAAACATACAAACGGAATGACAAAGTTATATATACCCTCTTACCTTCGGTGAAGGGTATAAAAAGTTTTTGCACAAGCAATGACGCGCACACAAGTAAGCACTGTATGAGAAGATGACGGCAAGAGCGGAGCCGCCGGCTGGCTTTGAGACACATTTTTTTGTTGGAATAATTTTTGAACGAAGCCTTATTTATACACACAACACAATGTTTTTCTTTATCACTCTCTGTTGCTGTATCCTTTCCTTTGCTAAAGAAGAAATGTAACCAAAAAATGTAACCGACTCGATATGTTTTTCGTCATCATTCTATTTTTGTATTTGATGTATTTAACCAAACAGTTTTAAAAAATTGAATACGGGATTTTGTTTCTTGTAATGTTGTTTCTGCTATTGTTTTTCTTATAGTTGCACTTTTTTAAAGCGTCCAAAAATAGACTGAGTGTGTTTTTTGTTGTTGTTTTTATATTTCCCATAAAGAAGTGTTGCTTACGATCAAATAAAAAAATGCAAAAAGACGACAACATTAAAGAGCGTTAAATATTTCATACAAAATTATGAAAACTTGACACCAATAACGCGTTATTATATTTTTGAAGAGTTGTCCACATTTTTGTTGGTTAAATAAAATTCAAACAAAAATATTGTTTGAATCAGTAAAAAAATTTATAGAAATTAAAAAAATTTTCATACAAGCGTTTGTTTGAAAATAATTCGGCAATAATTTTTTCTGTGTTTATTTAAATAAATCGATGTATGCATATTTTTCCATTGACATAATATTATGTATTTTATTTTTAAGAAAATGTGGGGATTTTTGGGGATAACAAAAAAGGCTATTTTGGGGACTTTTGGGGAAGAAAAATCATAAATTGGGGATATGGCTTAAAATAAAACTGGGAACTCTGGCCGTCACTGCGCGAGATGGACCTTTTTATACGTACACACTCGTGGGACCAAGAACTGGACTCATTTAAAAACATTATGAAAAGGACGCGACGCGAGTGTGAGTGTCCCCTTAGCCTTTCTAGAAAAGATAGCTAAGAAAGACTCCTCACGTTGGTAGATTCAAATGAAACCATGACTTGTCGGTGATATCCTAGGCTTTCCCTCTGCTGTTGAATCCTCCAGTAAAGGAGCGGATAATCAAAAGGAAGGTAAATATTCAACACCTAGCACTCTTAACCATGATAGTATGTTCACAGCTAAGGGAGCTATGAGGGCTGGAAATGTCTTGATAATTTCCGACAGTCACTCCCAAAAAAGGAGTCACTAAAGTATTTGTTTCCGGGACAAATAAGTCGACATATGCAAGGAAATCGCGTGATTACCGACAGAGCTCTGCTAAGGGCCCCGATAAAGGGGTAGTTAAGAGAGTTAGGTCTGGTGATGACCAGAAATCCCCAGCGGCTAAGAGGACTGGTAAAACTGGTGCCAGCTCTCTTAAAGACCCCCGCAAGGAGATCACTAAGAGGACTGGCTCCAGAAAGGAGTCGTCGAGTAAAGCCTGGTACTCTGTTCAACATTTCACCTGAAATGCTGTCAAAATGCATATGAAAAAAACTTGTGCGGAATATCCATGAAATAATGTTGATGGAGTTGTACTGTTTATTTTGTGAAAAAGTACCGAAATGTTTCTGGCAACATTTTTTTTACAACTGCGAAATAATGTAAGCTGCCTTTATTTCACGTGGAATTTTAAGCAAAAGCAAAAAAGTATGAACTTAATATTTAAAAAAGAAATAAAAAATTAAAATAACACAATCGGTAACAGTTTTTTATCCGAATTTCCTTTTTTTTTATTAAATTTTTTATTAAAAAAAACAATTTTAGTAAAATACATGCGGCGTTTGTTTACATACACGAAACAATGTAGCAAACTTTGAAGGAATAAAAACGTCCAATTGTACAAACTCGCAAGATTGGTAACATTGATAAATGCCAAAATTTTCGTGTGGAATAATCAATGTTGCTCAACATTTTTCACAAATTTGAACAGAGTACTAGGCTTAAGGACGGTATTCTTTCAAGGATAAGGAAGGATATACACATTTTTGAAAGAACATTTTTTTTAGATTTCTGTAGGACGTGCTAAATTCCCAATTTTTATCTTTGATAAATACACTGAAATTTATTGTAAGGGAAAGCTAGTTTCTGTGCGCATTTCACTGGTTGCTTAGGCCAGATCATAAGGAACTTTTTTCCAAAGATTTTAGAAAAGCTAAAAATATTATACAAACAAAACTTTTAAGCGAATAAGAATTATAAACACTCAAAGTCTTACTTGTAACAATATCAACGCTTAGGCAAAACACCAACAATAAACAGTGAGCTTATCTTTTCTTTCAATTGGTTGGCTTGTTTTCCGAATCGAATTGTAGTTGTAAGTGGGTAAAAAGAGAAAACTAATTTATTGTTTTCGGACACATACAAATATATTATCAAAGTTATTTTTGGGAATACAAAATAAGATTTTTGTATGACGTGCTAAATTCCTAATTTTTAATTTTTTTATTTTTTAGTTCAGGGGAACTTAGCCTTCCTTTTTATTTGGTACCAAGCTTGCTAAAAATTATTAGATACTTATATTAAATTTATTATTTAAAATAAGTATTCTTGAATAATAATTAGCCCTTTTAAAAGGACAAATAATGAAGAAGTGAAAAATAAAATATGAAGTTTGAATTATTTATAGTTATAGTTATAAGTTATCTTGTAAGTTATAGTTTTATGTTACTTAAAATTGTCATGTATAATTTTCAACACAACTGTTATTTTAAAATAATTTCCCAGTCATTTCTAGAAATGGTTATAGAACATAATAAATTGTTACTACGGGAAGGTTCAGGAAAAATCTAGAAATAATTATGAAATATAAAAAGGGGTGACTCATGTATAATTAGTTTAGTTTTGTTTTGAGAAACGGTTCTGTTCGTAACTAACAATTGTGAACAAAATAATTAATTTCAATAAAGTTTGTTAAGTTGAATAAGTGTGTTTTTATTCGGATTTGCAATTAAAAGAACTCAAACGCGTTTATTAAAGGAAAAACGTAACAATTGGTGTCAGAAGTGAAATTGCAATAAATAAATAAAAAAAAAATAAAATAAATAAACAAATAAAAAAAAAAATGAAAAAAAAATAAAAAAATTATACAAACAACAATGAAATTCGATAAACTAAAAGTTGAACAGCTCAAGAAAGAGTTGGGCAAGTTGGATCTGCCTACTGCAGAAAATAAAGCTGAGCTGCAGAAAAGATTAATCGATGAATTTAAGCGACGCAATATTGATATCGCAGCTTATGAATTTGAAGAAAAAGAGGAAATAGAAGTTGCTACCCGTGCAGTAACAAGCAACATGGATCTTAGCACAATGTTTGCTGCTATGATGCAGAAAATAGAAAAAATGTCGGCTGAAACTTCTAGAAAAATGGAAGAAAATTCTAAAAATATGGAGAAAATGGTGAAAGAAAATTCGGCTGAAACTTCTAGAAAAATGGAAGAAAATTCTTAAAATATGGAGAAAATGGTGAAAGAAAATTCGGCTGAAACTTCAAGAAAAATGGTAGAAAATTCTAGAAAAATGGAAGAAAATTCTAGAAAAATGGAAGACAACTCAAGCACCATTTAAGCCGAAATTCAACAAAATTCCAGATTGACAAACGAAAAACTTGAGAAGCTTCAAGAGATTTCTACTGCTATAAATGAAAGAGTAGACGATATAGAGATATAATTCAACCAGAAGCTGTTTGACGTTAAGACACAAGTCACTGATGTAAAAACTCAAGTCACTCACGGATGTAAAGTCACGGTTTTTGATGGAAAACTACATCATTTGGAAGAAAAAGTAAATAGTTTTCAGTGCCAAGAAGGAGTGGTGCGAGTTTTTCCAGAAGTCTCGAATAGAATAAGAGCTCCAAGTTTTGACGGCAGCTCACCATTGAATGTGTCTAAGTTCCAGTTTGACACAGTTGCCAACAAAAACGCTTGGAACAATGAAGAAAAAGCCATAGAGCTGATTCTGGCTTTAAAAGGAACTGCAGCTGAAATTCTGGAAAGTGTACCAGTAAGTTGCAGAAACAATTATGATGACATTATGGTAGCATTGCAGCGCAAGTATGGTGGTGAACACAGAAAGGAAATATTCAGAATGGAATTACGGGGTAGAGAACAAAGGGCAAACGAGACGCTACAGGATTTCGCAATAGAGATTGAGCGCCTGGTGCAGCTTACTTATCCAGGTGAAAGTCATTCGTTGCTAGATCATTTTAAGACCGAGGCATTTGTAAACGGTATACGGGATGCTGATGTGAAACTAGCGGTATGTGCATCACAGAAGCCATCATTTGCCGAAACGGTATCATTTGCCCTAGCCCAAGAAACCGCAAGGATAATTTCAAGGCCGCAAGCGTATAAGGTGCGAAAACTTGATTTTGCTGCTGAAGAAGAAAGATATATTGTAAAGGACATAAAGAAGGCAGTGATGCAAGCTTTGAGCGAGAAGCAAGGTAAAAACAGAGTAAAATGCTATAATTGCGGTAAGATTGGCCATATTCAGCGAAACTGCAGAGCACCTAGAAGAAGATCAAGATCTTCTTCGCCACCAGGAAACAACCAGCGTGCTAATCAACACACATCAGAAGAGCCACCTTTAAACTAAAAAAAGCTAGCACTGCGGGGCATGGGCTAGCTTGCACATCTGAGGGCCCCACAATCTCTATATCAGTAGTGCAACGGAGTAACAGAAATCTTACTGCTTGTGGTTACATTAACGGTCAAAAACGAATTTTTACTGTGGACACTGGGGCATCACATTCTATTATAAGGCCCGATTTAATACAAAAATCAATCGAACCACTAAGCGGGGTAAGTTTGCGGACGGCAACGGGCGAGTCTGCCACTGTCTATGGAAAAGTAAAAGTACAATTAAGTATGGCCAATACAAGCGTCCATCACGTATTTATTGTGGCTGATATTCACCCCTATCGTGAATAACAAGTGGAATTTTTGTTCCCATGAAATTTTCATTCCCCTCGAAGGGAAAAAAGCAATCGTGAATCTCATGTGAAAAATTTTCACGCTATCAGTTCCAGTGAATGCAAAAAAAGAAGAAAGATTAAGAAAATTAAAAATCAATGAAATTTTTGTTAAAAAATATACAAGTATATATTTTAAAGAAAAGATAAAATAATAACGCAAAATATTTAGTATTGAAGGGATAGTTTGGTTACAACGTTAGTTTTTTGCACTTTTTAAATTTAATCGAATGCTTTACAAATCCGCAAGCAATCGACCTGTTGTTTTGCATTTTGTTGAGCAATATATCGGTTTATAACTTTTTAACTCTTAATATTCGATTTATAGGAGGAGCTTCTTACATACATGTTCTGTTCCCTAGCAAAAATAAAGTGAGAAAATCTAAGGGAAATGTGAACAAATTACGAGGGCAAAAAATTCACGATAAGGGGAATTTTTTCCCGTGAACATTTTTTCCCGTTATTATTCTCCTTTGAATTACATTTTTTCATGGGAGTTGTTCATGATCGCAAATATGTGAAAAGTGGAAAAATTACGAGGGAAAAATTTTTCACGATATGGGTGATTGTAGACGAGGTAATCATTGGCGCAGATTTCATGATTGAACATGGTATTCATTTGTATATGGGTCAGCAAATTATGTATTGGCGTGATGTGGAAATACCCCTTGAAGCTGGATACGAAACAAAGGCCCATGTAAGACAGCTTATCGCCTTTCTACGTAAAAAACTGCCACCTAAATCGGAAACTTTAGTATGGGCGCGAATGGAGGGAGATTGTGAGGACAATAGTTTGTGGGTGGCAGAGCCAGCTGAAGTTAAAGGAGATATCATAACAGCGAATGCCCTCGTAAAACACAGCAAGAGTCTAGTTCCCGTGAGAGTATTAAATTTATCCAGCAGTGAAAAAGTCCTTACGCAGAACTTCAAGATTGGACAATGTACTTCAACAGAGGCAATAAATAATTGCGAGCAGCATCAAGGCGCAGCCAGGAGAATTAGCAAGGACCGCGAGTCACTAGAGGAACATGTGCGAAAATGGACCGAAAAGATAACACCGCCTTGCAAAAAATATGCCTCTGCATTCGCTTTGAAAGGTCAAAACCGAGGCAGAACGTCAATCGTGAAACACGAAATCAACACAGGCGAAGCTAAGCCAATAAAACAGGCTCCAAGATGCATTCCTCTGGCAAAGCGAAATCAAGTAAAAGAGCTGGTTAGCGAGATAGAAAAGAAGGGAGTTATTAAACCATCATCAAGGTGCTCACCAGTGGTTTTGGTGAAAAAGAAAGATGGGAGTACCAGATTCTGCGTTGATTACAGAAAACTGAATGACGTCACTAAAAAAGATAGTTATCCATTGCCTAGAATTGAGGATACCTTGGAAACGTTAGCCGGAACGGAATGGTTTTCTTCATTGGATTTGCAGAGCGGTTGTTGGCAAGTGGAAATTTCGGAAAATGATAAGGAGAAAACTGCGTTTAGCGCAAGTGAAGGCTTATGGCAGTTTAATGTGATGCCATTTGGACTCTGCAATGCTCCGGCTACATTCGAGCGTTTAATGGAGCAGGTGTTAAAAGGTCTTCACCGAAAGACATGTTTGGTGTACCTTGACGACATTATTGTAATGGGGAAAACATTTGATGAACACCTGAAAAACCTAGAAGAGGTGATGAAACGTATATCAATGGCAGGACTCAAACTAAACGCTAAGAAATGCTCACTGTTCCAGAAGGAAGTAAAATACCTGGGACATCGTGTAACCTCCAAAGGCATCTCAACGGATGATCATAAAATAAAAGCTGTAATGGATTGGCCTCGCCCGAAAAATATTCATGAATTATGCAGTTTTCTAGGCTTATGTACATACTACAGGCGCTTTGTACCAAGCTTTGCAAATATTGCCGCAAGTTTACACGAATCGACTAAAAAGGCGCAAAAATACATCTGGAGTGAGGCACAGGAAACAGCATTTCAGAAACTAAAGGAATTGTTGTGCTCAGCACCAATTTTGGCTTACCCTATTACTGAAGAGAAATTTGTGCTTGATACCGATGCGAGCGGATACGGAATTGGAGGTGTGCTTTCCCAAGTGGTCGATGGCGTAGAGCGAGTCGTGGGCTATTACAGCCGAATACTTTCGAAGCCTGAGAGAAATTACTGCGTGACGCGAAGGGAGCTCCTGGCAGTACTAGAGTGCGTTAAGCATTTTCACAAGTATTTGTATGGTCAACATTTTGAGTTAAGAACAGACCATTTTGCACTCAGGTGGTTGCTGCAATTCAAGAATCCGGAAGGTCAGATAGCTCGCTGGATTGAGCGCCTACAAAGTTATGATTTTATCATAGAGCACAGAAAAGGTGGAAAACAAGGCAATGCGGATGCTCTATAAAGACGACCCTGCAAACTGGAATGCAAGCATTGTGTAAAGGCTGAAGGAAAGGAATACCACTGTAAAGTTCGCCTACTGCAGATAGAGTCCAACGAAGACTGGTCAATAGCACAGAAAGCTGACCCTATATTAGAAAAAATTATGAAGACCAAAGAAGAAGGCAAAAGGCCGAATCGAAGCGAAATATCGTCTGAAAGTCCTCTAAAAAAAGCATACTGGGCCAAATGGAACAGCCTACAGTTGATAAATGGCTGCCTGTACCGTGCATGGGAAAGTACCGATGGAAAATCAGTTCGTAACCTCATTGTAGTGCCATCGTCAAAAGTACATGAAGTTTTAAATGAATTCCATAATGGCGTAACAAAAACACTAGAAAAATTAAAACAACGTTTCTACTGGGTTGGGTGTCAACAAGCTGTGGCCGATTGGATATCAAATTGCACCCAATGCATTGCCGCCGAAGGACCAAAAAAGAGAAGTCGGGGACCGCTTCAACAGTACAATTCGGGTGCCTCATTTGAGCGAAACGCAATGGATATAGCTGGACCTTTTCCTGTGAGTGATGCCGGCAAACGGTATGTGTTAGTAGTTATCGATTACTTTAGTAAATGGCCAGAGGTGTATGCCATCCCAAATCAAGAAGCCAAAACCGTTGTAGACGTATTTTTGAATAACTGGGTGTGCCGCTACGGAGTTCCAATAGAATTACACTCTACCCAAGGCAGAAATTTTGAATCTGCTGTGTTCAAGAACATGTGCGAATTGTACGGAATAAGGAAAACTAGAAAAACTTATTTGCATCCACAATCCGATGGCATGGTTGAAAGATTAGAGGAACACTTGTGCAAAGTAGTAAGCACCCATCAGAAGGACTGGGATGAACACATTCCAAAGTTTCTGTTGGCATATAGATCAGCTGTTCATAATTCCACCTCTCGTACACCTGCCAAAATTGTCTTTGGAATGGAGCTCAGACTACCTGGAGATTTAGAATTTGGTGTTAAGCCTGGACCAACAGATGAAAACAATGAAGGCTCTACCTCACAGGAACAAGATGACCTTAATGAACTTCATGAGTTCGTGCGAAGCCGGATTAAGCTGTCCAGTGACAAGATGAAAGCCAGATACGATCGAGCGGCAAATTCGGAAGGCTTCAAAGAAACCCAGTTGGTTTTACTTTTTAATCCGCAACGGAAGAAAGGACTATCTCCAAAACTGCAGACTCATTGGGATGGCCCATATAAAGTAATAAAGAAATTGAATGACGTGGTGTATCGAATCCAGAAATATAAGAGCCCAATATCAAAAATGAAAGTGGTACATCTAGAACGACTAGCCCATTATGGAAAAGGAGAATCTGAGCCTATTCGGGACAAACAGGCTTAAGTGGAGGGCAGTGTTACGAAAGTTAAATTATCTAAGAATTATTTATAGTTATAGTTATAAGTTATCTTGTAAGTTATAGTTTTATGTTACTTAAAATTGTCATGTATAATTTTCAACACAAAATAAAATAATTTCTATATAAATTTCCCAGTCCTTTCTAGAAATGGTTATAGAACATAATAAATAGTTATTACGGGAAGGTTCAGGAAAAATCTAGAAATAATTATGATATATAAAAAGGGGTGACTCATGTATAATTAGTTTAGTTTTGTTTTGAGAAACGGTTCTGTTCGTAACTAACAATTGTGAACAAAATACATAATTAATTTCAATAAAGTTTGTTAAGTTGAATAAGTGTGTTTTTATTCGGATTTGCAATTAAAAGAACTCAAACGCGTTTATTAAAGGAAATACGTAACAATATTTACAAAATGTTCACAAAATATGTTGCTAAAAACAATGGCGCATATTCATAAATTATTACCAAATGTTAACTTTTTTAAGTATGTACCAGAGAATAGCTTTTTGCAATTGAAAAAAAATCGCATTTAATTAACGACAACAAATACACACGCTTACGGTCATACAGTCAAACTCGCGCAACCGCAAATATTCGCTGCTGGTTTGCAGTCATTCAAATAACGCACATCGTGCTTTGTTATTTATACAATCGTTGCCTTCGTTTTTTTTATAAAGATTCTAAGTGTTCTGAGCGCAAATGATTGTTTGGTAAAGAAACAAAAAATACAAACGAAAGAGCCAGAAATCAAACAATCATTACTCATGTATTTATACAGCATTAACTATGTAGTACAAGAAAAAAAAAATTTAAATGAAACTAAACACACATACTTATGTAGGTACACACAATTTCCATAGAAACAAAAAGTACAGTAGTAGTAGTAGTAGGTACAATGTATTTTTGTTATTGTTGTTTTTATTGTTGTTAATTTTGAAAAAGCGTCTCATCGTTGTTTATTGTTGTTGTTGTTAATGTAAACAAAAGTATAGAGAATGTGCTCTTTTGAATTTACTCAGTTGTGTTATATTGCGTGAGCAACAAAAATGCAAATAAAGCACTTTCAATAAAAAACGAATAAATGAAAATATCAAATGTGTACGAAAGGAAAAAAAAAATTACCAACGTTGAACTTTGTTTTGCATGTATAGAGTTATTGTAAATTTTAGCGTATGAATAAATGCACAAAAATAGTGTGTTTTGAGGTTCTCTGGTATGTACCAGTGTTGCCAAAACTTGGTGACCAAAAATGGCAAAATTTACGGAAAAAATGGCTCAAAATGGGCTAAAAAATAGCTAAAAGCTTTTTTAAATAAAAACACATTAAAATTCAATAACAAAACAGAAATAATTAATTTAAAGTTGTTTGCGATGAAATTGTGAGTTAAGATCAATTTGTTAAATAAGAATAAACGTAAATTAATATTAAAATAATTAAATCATCGAAAAATTCGATGTCGTTATTGTTCATCTCATAGGAATCACTCACTCATTAGTTTCAAATAATCATAAGTTTTAAATAATTTGAAGGTAAATCATAATCACGACAACATTTACCCAACCTTTTGAGTCCAGATCTACAATAAAAAACAAGTAAGAAAGAATAGTCGGTTTAACTCGACTTTATGATACCCTACACCCCATTAGAACCTTTGTACCAAATTTTATCAAATAATCTCTAAATTGCGACCTGTTCTTTGCGCACAAGGTTTATATGGAAAGCCAGCCACCCGGACAAAAATCGTTAATTCGACTCAGAAAGTGATTCTGAGTCAATCGGTATACGTAAAGGTGAGCTAAGGACCAATATTTTAAGGTGTTACAGACATCAGCACAAACGCTTAGTACCCTCTCCACTATTGTGGTGGTGGTATAAATATTGTATTGTTATGGTAAAAATATTTACCAAATTGATAAAATCGAATTAACGGTTGCTTAATGTAACCTATTTCTCAAATTACTTTTAACGATGTTTACTTGGCTAAACACCCTCTCTACTTCAGCATTAGACCATGGAAGTGAGAGCAACTTTATAGTCAATTCTGAAATTTCTAAAACAATTTTGTTACCGCCTGCATCTCTTTATTGAAATACTTGCAACCAGAAAGAAACAGCGATGTTTGTTTTGATCGATTTTATAAATTAAATAGTGGAATACTGTTCCTTTATTTTGAAAGATGTTTCAGCGTCATAGTTTATAGCGATTTTCAACATTTGTAAAAGTTGTGATTTAAATTAAAGGCGTTTTAATTGTTCAAAATTTTTATTTTACTTTTATAAATTTTTATAATAAAATCAAAATTATTCTTTTAAAAGAAAAACGGCAAAAAAATTTTATGGCTAAACAAGTTGAAAAATGGCTATACAAAAAAATGGCTAATGGCTAAACTCATTTTTTAATGGCTAAACAGGGTAAAAAATGGCTAAATCAAGCCACTAAATGGCTAAATTGGCAAAACTGGTATGTACCTATTTAAGTTATTCACAGATGATTACTTTCAGCATAAATAGTTTACACTTACTTATAGGTAAAGCTATAATTAAATACATTCAAAGAACAGCTGATTGATATCATTTTATAATTTATTTCAAAAGTACAACATTTTTAAAGTGGTTATAAAAAATAAATGGAAAAAATTATAAGAGATATTCAAATATTAGATAAAAACATGGCAAAAAACAGTTAAGACGTATAAAACAAGCCGTAATCCATTTTAAATGAATTTCTACTGCATCCAAAAAACATCAAAATTCTACTGCATATTTTAATTTTTACAAGTCCTTATTTTAATTGATTTATATACTATTATATCAAAAAAATAGCCTTTTTAGAATTTGTGTTAATTTTTTAAAGAACAAAAAATGGGTTTTTAATAATTTGATAAGCGTTTTAATTTATTACAGACTATATCGTTCAAAATATTATCGTCATTTATGTGCGGTTTATAGAACACGAGCTTCTTACTCGTCCGTTCAAATTACATTTAAAACAAAAACAAAATTTCGAAATTTGTTTTTGTTTAAAATGAACGGACGAGTAAGGCGCTCGTGTTCTATAAACTACACATTAATTTTCTCTACATGACAATATGCATGGTTGCATTACTTCTATCAGCTGGGAGCTGTTACTAAGTTAGTTATGAATTGTGAATATGAACTATTTTTAGTTTCTGTTTTGTTAGTTACAACTTTAGTTATGATTTCTGAATATGCGCCAATAAATGTTTACGTAGGGAAAAGTGCAGGGATATTTTTTTGGGTTGTAGGGAATTTTTTTAGGGATTTTTTGAAATATCTTCTGGCATCACTGACATGGTTAGTTACCCGGCACATATTTTGAAATATGTATATTTTACAGGGTTCAGAAAATACACACATCATACACACAATTTACTGTTCAAAAGCCACTAGCACATAGTTTTATTTACATAACAATTATGTGTGTTTCTAAATTTTCAACCTTGCCGAACACAACCACGATTGTGTTTTGTTTGAATATTTGTTTGTGTACACCAGGCTTGCCAGAAGAATTCAAATTAAAAGTGCTAAATCAACAAAAAATAAGTGCTTAATTGTTCTACAGTTAAAAACAAAAGTGCTAGTTTTTTACCATTGATTTTTATGAATACAATAAAAACTTTACATTTGAAATTTTTTTAAATATTCATTTTGTTAAATATAAAAACTTTTTTTAATGTTACAATAATTTAAATAAAGTTGTTAAAACTAAATTTTAATAATGTCATTTTAATTTTTCTCATATACCAACTCATTTTGGCCTTTTTCAGATTAACAGATTTTTTTACAATATCATCCGATAAGTTTAAAGTGTGGCAGCAAACGTTGTCTAATTTTGAACCTTCTCTTATGCGTATAACTTAACATAACAGTTCTGTTTTCATTCTAGGTCTCAGATTACTTAAGGCGAATTGACTAGAAGTTGAGGTCAAGTCCACATATTGTGTTTTTTTCGGTGGACGACTTGTCAAAGTTTGTATAAAAACTAGTTTTTAAAGTGAACAAACTTTTTTACAAGCACTATTTTTGACAATCCGACCACAGAAGCAGTGTTGTTGTATAGTTTACCTCGCTTTCTACTCAATTCGCCTTGAGTTTAGCTTTTATTAAGCCCAATAAGCAATTTTAATTTATTTGTTCGTAAGAATAAAAGTAACTGTATTTGTTTCTTCTTTGCACACTACAAAGATGCAAAAAACAATATGCGCCAATGTAGCAAATAAGGTAGCATGTGTATACGTTTTAATATTTCTTGATTCACTTAAAAAATTGATACTTTACTTGAATTGATTATGTAAGTTTTTAAAAATGCTAAATAATTATAAAAATTTGGTAAACTAGCACTTAGCACTTTTTTTTTTGAAATTCTTAGTGCTAAATCAGAAAAAAATCTGCTAAATCTAGCACTAAAAGTTCTAAACTGGAAAGCCTGGTGTACACGGACATGTGTAGTTCTCGTATTTTATGATCGAAACACACTTTAACCATACACCAACGATTGTAGCTAAGGTCGTGTATGTGTGTGACAAAAAAAGGACATGTACGAGAGAGGGGTTCGATACTTGAAGGTCGTGTACGTTTAAAAAATAAGAACATGAAAGATATACATGTTCGATTGCAGGTTCGTATGTAGCTATACTTTAAGTTCGTGTACGGAAAAAATAAAGCACATGAACGAAGACAGGTTCGATTATAGCTATACTTTAACTTTGTGTACGGCAAAAGAAGAACATGTACAATAGACAGGTTCGATTGTATCTATCTTTTTATTTCGTTTACGATTAAAAATTAGAACATTACCGATCAAAAAAATCTGATACATACACACAAATAAAAACAACAACAATTGTTTCAACCAAATTTATTAAAATTAATACAAATATTAAATAATTTTTGTTGAAAATTAGTATTTTTGTTTTTCTAGTGAAAAAAATTTATAAAATAATTTTTGCAAAGCATTAAAAAAATATGCTAGTTATTATGTTATAAAACTTTTGTAAGGTTAGTGTCTGAATTCAATTTCAACAATTTATTTAAATATCAATACATATATGAAAAACTATGTACGTATAATTAAATATGAATTTATATATAAATAGAATTACTAAAATTGGCCATAAGAATTGTTTTGACTAAATGAACAGTAGATTTTTGATTATCTGTAAAAGTTTCAGCTCAGTTATTTCTTTATTTTACTCAGACTCGTCTTAATTTGGTGAAAAACATACAAAGAAAAAAAAAACGAAAATCATTGCTCTGATCAGCGATGCCACGACCAAAAAAAATTTGTAACTAAAATGTAAAAAATTAAATAACCAAAAGCGAAAAAAAGTAACCAAAAGTATTTTGTATCACAAGTATTATTTTATTTGCACTTCAGTTTAAAATTTGTGTGTCCAAAGATGAAATAGGGGTTTTTTGTATCTCCTAAGCAAAGTAAACACTTATTTTCGTCAATTTTGAAAACTTTATGAGCTAGAGCTTTCAACCTTTTTATACAAGTAAAACTCTTAAAGTCTTGTACGTTATGGTATCAAAGTGCAAAATTGATCTAAATTATGCGGTAGATCTTTATATATATATATATATATATATATATATACTAGCTTAACCCAGTGCGCTTCGCTACACTGCTTTAACCACTTTTTCAGTTGAGAGCTATTTAATATATGAATCCTATGGGAGGTGTTTCCCTCCCGCGCCTACCCGCTTTTATCTATTTTCAAAAGTGTAGTATACCATAAGAGTAACTTCTACAAAGTTTGAACATGCTAACTATAACAGTTCTTAAGATATGCGATATTAAACATTGGCGTCCTATGGGGGTAACGTTTCCCCGCTGCTATTTTATTTCAATTTTGGGGTTCAGAAGATCATACTACAAAAAGTTAAACAAAATGAGTGCAGCGGCTCTAAATTATATTTCTATCTATGAGGGGTACTGCTCCTCCTCTGTCTACCCCGCCCATTTCTATATAGTTTACCATAATAGTAGCTTTAACCACGTTTGAAGACTACCCCTTTAATAGTTCTTCAGTTGAGCGATATTTAATATATGCATCCTATGGAAGGTATTCCCCTCTGCGCCTACCCGCCTTATTTTTATTTTCAAAAGTGTAGTATACCATAAGTGTGACTTCTACAAAGTTTGAACATTCTCACTATAACAGTTTTTAAGATATCCGATATTAAACATTGGCGCCCTATGGGGGGTAACACTTCCCCCGCTGCTATTTTGGGGATCAGAAGATCCTACTACCAAAAGTTCAACAAATTGCTTGCAGCGGCTCTTATTAATATTTCTATCTATGAGGGGAACTGCTCCTCCTCTGTCCACCCCGCCCATTACTATATTGAAATTTAAAGTTTGCTATAATAGTAGCTTTTACCACGTTTGAAGACTCTCCCTTTAATAGTTCTTCAGTTGAGCGATATTTAATATATGCATCGTATGGGAGGTATTTCCACCCCTGCGCATGCCCGCTTTGTTTTTATTTTCAGTAGTGTAGTATACCATAAGCGTGACTTCTACAAAGTTTGAACATTCTCACTATAACAGTTCTCAAGATATGCGATATTAAACATTGGCGTTATATGGGGGGAACCACTTCCCCCGCTGCTATTTTGTTTCAATTTTGGGGCTCAGAAGACCCTACTACCAAAAGTTCAACAAATTGCTTGCAGCGGCTCTTATTAATATTTCTATCTATGAGGGGTACTGCTCCTCCTCTGTCCACCCCGCCCATTACTATATTGAAATTTAAAGTTTGCTATAATAGTAGCTTTAACCACGTTTGAAGACTCTCCCTTTAATAGTTCTTCAGTTGAGCGATATTTAATATATGCATCGTATGGGAGGTATTTCCACCCCTGCGCATGCCCGCTTTATTTTTATTTTCAAAAGTGTAGGGGGGTGTGCTGGAAATCGCAAACGCAAAACGCAAGAATTTGGAGGCTGTTTATGATACACTTTTAATCAAATTTTTATAATTTTTGTTATAAAATTCTGTTTAATAGAGAAATGTTTGTATAATAGTTGTCATAAAATTCTTTTATTACAGGAATCTTACAAAAAAACGACTTTTTAAATTCTTGCGTTTTGCGTTTGCGATTTCCAGCACACCCATGATTTAGAGTGAATTGTACAAAGTTTGAACATTCTCACTAGAACAGTTCTTAAGATATGCGATATTAAACAATGGCGTCCTATGCCACTTCCCCCGCTGCTATTTTATTTGAATTTTGGGGCTCAGAAGATCCTACTACCAAAAGTTCAACAAAATGCTTGCAGCGGCTCTTAAAATATGCGATATTTAATATTGGCATCCACGAAAAAATATGGCACCGCCCCTTTGTCCAATGCACCTTTTTACCACTGTTTTAATTAAACGTATTTCTATTCATGGCAACAACATATCAGAGCTGTAAATGAATCATTCATTTTTGATTTTAATTCATTAATGAATTAGAAAATTTTGAATTAATTCTTTTTACACAAATTAATGAATTGAATGAAAATTGAGTCAATTCAAATGAATTAGAAAGAAATGAATTTCAATTCGTTTTCCAATTCAAATGAATTTGTAACATGAATTGCAATTCGTTTCTAATTCAAACGAATTTCTTAAAGAGAATTGCAATTCATTTTACAGATTCATTTGAATTGAATTGATTTTGAATTTAATTAAATGAATTAGAAAAATGAATTGCAATTCAAATGAATGAAATCAAAAATGAGTTGCAATCAATCAAATTCAAGAGCAGATCTAGGGTGAATTACTAAAATTAACTATTTTTTATTGCAGTTTGGAGTTTTTAATACAAAAAGTAAACAAATTTTCCAATTGTAGTTAAAGTAGTAAGAATTTCGAGTAAACGAACATAGCTTTGACAGCAAAAAAATGTTGTTGAGATTCAAAATTGCTAAAATCTTTAAAATTCGATTGAATTTAAAAAAAATTAATTTTCCACAATACACAAATATGAGATTATTTAAACAAAAAATTATTGTTAAACACACTTTTAATAATATTTTACACTATTTAATAAAAATAAAAATTTAAGTTTCTTTTAGCAAATAAACAAAATTTTTCCATTTTGATAAGATTTTCGCCTATACCTAATAATTAAATTCCTATTTTGCCGCTTCCTGACAATTCCATTCCAATGCAAAATAAATTCAAAATTCAATCAATTCAGTTCAAATGAGTTGGAAATGAATTGCTAATTCTTTTTTCTAATTCAGTTTGATATAATTCAAAATCAATTCAATTCAAATGAATCTGTAAAATTAATTGCAATTCACTTTAAGAAATTCGTTTGCATTGGAAACGAATTGCAATTCATTTTACAAATTCATTTGAATTGGAAAACGAATTGTAATTCATTTCTGTCTAATTCATTTGAATTGACTCAAAATTCATTCAATTCATTTAATTGTGTGAAAAGATTTAATTCAAAATTTGCTAATTCATTGCATGAGTGATTCACGAATTAATTCAAAAATGAATGATTCATTTACAGCTCTGCAACATATACACCAAATATTATCGCCGTAGGTCAAAAAATGTCATAGATAACACGATTTTAAATTTTGGGTTGTATGGGCGTGGCATCGCCTCTTTGCCCAGTCACAATTTTATATAGCCTAATGTCTCTTCCAGGGTCACAGTTAGAGGCTGTGAAAATTTCAAGGCCATCGGTCAAGTGGTTTGGCCTCCTATAAGGCACAAATATATATATATATATATATATATATATATGTATATATATATATATACAAATATGCATACATTCACTTTTATATATATAGATATATGTTTATTAGACTGGTCGCATCTTGTATGGGATTTTTTTTTAAATTTAATTGTTTGCGCTGCTTAAAATATGAGGTTTGATGTAAGAAATCATGATCTAATTTTTCAGGTCAATCCGACGCTTCCTAGCCGTGCCGAGTGGGGCCCAAAGTTCCCCATGTTATAAAAAAAACATATTTTCTATCAGATCTTTATAGTTATACTAGTTGAAAAGCCGAAAATGAAAAATATGGCTTCGGTACGATCTCCCGCAGAGAAAGTACTTCAAGTATGCCAAACTTCAGCTTCCTATGTCATCAGATGGCTTCAGAAAGTTGCGGAAAGAATAGGACATACATGCAAACATCCTGACATACTAAGAAATTATGTATTGTATAGATAGATTAAAGTTTTTTCTGTTTAATATTTTAGTATGATACGAACGAAAGATGTTTAACCTAATTGGGGGTCACTGAATCCAGTGGTGCTAGCCGTTTTTTTGGGTTAGCTTTGTTTTTCGAGATATACCGTTATTTCGAAAATTAAGTATGTTGCACAACATATGTTCGCGCAACTCAAAAACGCTTTAGCTTATTTAAAAACTAAAAAAAAACCGAAATTCCGCAATAAAATTTACTTTAATAAAGTTGAAACTATTTTCTCTATGTTGGCTTTGGTTTTCGAGATATACCGTTATTTCGAAAATTAAGGAGGTAGCACAACATATGTTCGCGTAACTCAAAAACGCTTTAGTTTATTGAAAAACTAAAAAAACCGAAATTCCGCAATAAAATTTACTTTAAGAAAGTTACAACTTTTTTCTTTATGTTGGTTTTGGTTTTCGAGATATACCGTTATTTCGAAAATTAAGGAGGTTGCACAACATATATTCGCGCAACTCAAAAACGCTTTTGCTTACTGAAAAACTAAAAAAAAAACGAAATTCCGTAATAAAATTTACTTTAAGAAAAATCTAAATTTGTTAACAGATTTTAATCATTTATAGCTTGTTTTGTTTGCAATGCTGTTTTTATATGACTGTATAAAATTAGAAGCATAGCTGTATTTTTCAATTTTTTATGAATTTTTAAAAACAAAAATTCCGAAATTTTAATAAAAAAATTATTTTTTTTACAGAAAAAAAAATTATGTTTCTAAAACGACTGCGCATGTAAGAAAAACGTTTTAACTTTCTTAAAGTAAATTTTATTGCGGAATTTCGGTTTTTTTTTAGTTTTTCAGTAAGCTAAAGCGTTTTTGAGTTACGCGAATATATGTTGTGCAACCTCAATAATTTTCGAAATAACGGTATATCTCGAAAACAAAAGGCAACATAGAGAAAAAAGTTTCAACTTTCTTAAAGTAAATTTTATTGCGGAATTTCGGTTTTTTTTAGTTTTTCAATAAGCTAAAGCTTTTTTGAGCTGCGCGAACATATGTTGTGCAACATACTTAATTTTCGAAATAACGGTATATATCGAAAACCAAAGCTAACAAAAAAAAAAAAAAACGGCTAGCACCACTGGATTCAGCGACCCCGAATTAGGTTAAAAATCTTTCGTTCGTATCATACTAAAATATTAAACAGCAAATACTTTAACCTATCTATACAATATATAATTTCTGAAGCCATCTGATGACATAGGAAGCTGAAATTTGGCACACTTGAAGTACTTTCTCTGCGGAAGATCGTAACGAAGCCATATTTTTGATTTTCGGCTTTTCAACTAGTATAACTAGAAAGATCTGATAGAAAAAATGTTTTTTTTATAATATGGGGAACTTTGGGCCCCACCCGGCACGGCTAGGCACCGTCGGATTGACCTGAAAAATTAGATCATGATTTCTTACACCAAACCTCATATTTTAAGCAGCGCAAACAATTAAATTAAAAAAAAAAAGTTGCGACCAGTCTAATGTATACATATATGCTTTTTGTGCAATGCAAATATAATCACATTAAACGGTATGGGATCGGAAGAGTCTTTGACCTTATCGTTCTCAGTTGTTATTGATAAAATCTTTTTCGTATTAAAGCAGTGATGCTCATTCAGGCAAACAATTGTTTAGAAGCCCACCCCTTTGTTTTTTACGCTCATTAATTTAGTTTCACATGTACGGAAGATGAGTTGATATTGTTTCAAATATAGTGTGTAGGATAAGTAATAAAATTTAAAAAATGTTTTAATGCTTTTACGAAACTCCCATAAAAGCATAAATGTACAAGATTTTAGTGCAGTTTTTTTAGATATAATTCTTACTTTTAATATACGAATATGCTCGCAGTTCACACTAAATTTTTATTTAATAGTAAAATTGGAAAACTTCCAATTCTTACTGTTTTTTTAAATTTTTTAAAAGTTGTAATTTTAAAAGCCAAAAAAAAATTATAAAATTTAGTTTTGACTGCATTATTATAAATGTTTAACAACCCACACAATTTCTTTTCTATTAAATTTAAATAAATCTGGTGCGCATACTTTTGCATATCTCTGTATTTTAAAATTCTCTCTCAATACATATGCAAAACATTTTTGAGCACCAATGTATTAAAGCCAAATATATTGGCATATGTAATGTAGTGTAGATACTTCGTTGACAATGTCACCAATATAGTCGATAAAACTGGTGACTTAGAGACACTTGCACACAGGTTTCCTTCAGGGACCCTCATCACTATTGTGGTGTGTGCATAAATATTAAGAAAAAGCAAAAAATTGTCTATTTCTCTTTTTTCTCAAAGACAGGCAAAAAAGTAGACACTTGGTTGACAGTGTCAACAAAACAATCGACTAAAGTTGCGATTTGGAGACACTTAATCCTAGGCTTCTACAGCGATACGAGTACATACATATACTTATGTATGTGTGTATATTATATGTTAGTATAATATCCGAACATTAATTAACAATAATACAATTTTTAGTAGTTCTGGTCACAGCTGGAGATATGTTATCAACAGAGAAGACAAAAAAAAAGCATTATTCAATACTTTTACAGCAAAAAGAAATTGATAAAACAGCAAAATAAAAAGCACTAAAAAATGTGTTATTCTAATTCTTCCACATCATCAAAATTATTACAATATACTATCATGTGGGCTTTTATGTTTTCAAATTTTAATTTTCTGCATCGATCTGTTAAAAGCGTCGGAGGTTGGCGGTGCAAATTTAAATTTGAGAATTTCTTTAGAAGACAAACTTTTTACATATTCATCTTTTGGAACAATAAATATATTTTATTTCCAAAAACTGCTGATATCCGGGATTTCTTTTTAATATTTTCTCAAATTTCTTTTTATATTGTTGGTCCTCGATCTTGCATAGTCCGTCAAAAACTGCCGATAAAGCATTAGTGCTCTCTGAAATTAATAATCCCGCAGTTTGCAATTTTTTTATAGCAAAAATTTGTGCAAAATTGTATTTTAGAAATGCAAGTTGAGAACTTAGTTCGGAGTTTTCAAAATTTTTTTTTGGATTGCACAATTGAGTCGGCATCTTGACTGTCAAGTTCTAAAACAACGGCTTTAACTTATTCAAGATGTTCAGCGTAGTACGTTGCCGCTTCTAACGAATGAATTCATCTATTCGATGGATACCATGTCCAAAAATAAAATTTGCAACATATCTCTGTTCGCTGTCCGTAGTTTCATCTACAGAAATCCATATATATTTGTCTTTGGCTGCTTGACGCATTTTTTCTAAAGAGTTCTATAAGTTTCAGACAGAACCATCAATGCTTTACAAAGATCCTTTTGAAATGTTGTGGCAGTTGGAATCACTGGATATTCCGTAATTAGTTTCTGTGGATGGTTCTCTTGCTTAGAAGACGCCAATTGGTGTTTCCCACATCTTGTATGTTGATCCACATTAGACTTTTTCGAACAAATTATTTTGCAGCAGCATATATTGCAAAAGATCCAAGCCAATTTTCTTCAATTTTAAAGACTCCTTCATATGTTTTTACCATTTTTAATAATAAATTTCTATTACTTTTCTCTTTCGGCATTTTTAAAACTTTTTATTTATTTATATTTTTAAAAGCCTGCTATGATTTCAGTTGATTGTTTTTAAAATGAAATCAGAGTTGCAAAAAGGTAGTAACCAAGAGGAATTCGCCTTGGTAGTAACATACGAAGTTTTTAATACAAAAATGGGAATTTAAAACAAAAAAATCCAAAAATAAAGAAACACCATTGTAAAAGAAGCAAAAAACAGCAGGTTTTATAAAAAACAGCTAAAAAAAAAGCATTTTAGTCTTCTCTGGTTATTAAAAATGTTTTTAATGAAAAAAGTGAGTTAATCCAACTCAAAGAAATGATAATACTTCGTGGGTTTTTTTTTTTTTTTTTAATTGTACCAAAAAGGGATGCATTGTATCAGTGTACCAATGAAGTTGCGATTGTACCAAATTGTACCACAAATCCCATCAGTGTTGTGTATGTATCAGATTTTTCTTATCGGTTATGTTCTAATTTTTAGTCGTACACGTTATTAAAATATAGATACAATCAAACCTGTCTATTGTACATGTACTTTTAAAGTATAGCTATAACCGAACCTGTCTGTCGTTCATGTGCTTTATTTTTTTTTGTACTCGAACTTCAAGTATAGCAGAGAACCTCAAAACTCACTATTTTTGTGCATTTATTCATAGGCTAAAATTTAGTCCCCTTTTAGACAGGCAAAGTTTACTTTGCAAAGTCTTCTGTAATTCTCTTTTAAACTTTGTTTGGTGTTTAGACACACAAAGTTTAATTTGACAAATTTTTGTTTATTCGTTGGCTGCAAAACTTCAGATACATGGTTGATAAATGGCATTTTTTAAAATGTACTTAATACAGAAAAAAAAATTTACAACTTTTATGCTAATTGTACTTAATGCCAAAAAAATATTTTTTACAAGTTTTATTATTTGCATAACAAAAAATGTACATTAAAATGCACTTGTGCTATACATTTATATTTGAAATATACCTTTGGCAATTAACAAAAAGAAAAATAAAGTAAATAACAAGGAATTTAGACGAAGAATCTAACTGCCTGTTTGTAGAACGCGAGCACAAAAGTGACTCGCTTAACTTTCATTTAAAACAAAAACAAATTTTGAAATATTGTTTTTGTTTTAAATGTAAGTTGAACGAGTCACTTTTGCGCTCGCGTTCTACAAACAGGCAGTTAAGCTTGTTTTTTTAGATTTGAAAGTGGAACAGGCTAAAAAAATGTTTTACCTACCCAGTAAAATACTACTTCCAATTCTACTGAAAGAACCAATGTATTTTACAAGGTATGTCCCAAAATGAATACATTTTTGTGTAAGTCATTATTTTTTTCCTACATACATCTGAAAAATAAGTAGTTATAGAAGTAATTATAGTAGTTATATAGAAGAAAGCTACTAAATAATTAGTGAAAGAAGCTATTTATTTTAAAAAAGTAGGCGAAGTTTTTACTGGTAGTAATGCCCGTAATTTCTACTAAAAGTGTCTAGCTGTGTATAGATATCTATGGTGCAAGTAATTTTTCATAATTTTAACACATATGATTTGCTTACTGGTTTTATATGTTCCACCATCTATAAAAATACAAATGTTGTCATATTTAAAAGAAAACTTAAAGGAAAAAGCTTATATGGGCATTTCCTCAGAATGGTTTACCAGGATGAAAAAATAAAATGTTGATTATCATCGTCTTTTATTGTTTATTATTATAAAAAAAAGTCTATGTTTTTATAAAAGAATGGTTTCATAGCATATCTCAGCTATTTTACACTCAATTTACATGATGAATTTTATGACGTCCAATTTTAGACGACATTTTTTTTTTTTTGGTAGCAAGCGGTGTAGAGAAGAAAGAGGAAGATAAAACAGAAATCATGTCTATTTTTCTACCCCTCTTTCTTCTCTGCACCGCTTGCTACCAAACAAAAAAATGACGTCTTAAATTGGACGTCATAAAATTCATCATGTAAATTGAGTGTTACTTGAGGAAATTACGCTGAAAACTGGAACATTTTATATTTTCTAAGTATTTTAGCTACTTCTAAAGACATTTTTATATACTTATTTTGCATGCAAAAAATATGTTATATTTACACTCTTTCTTCATAATCTCTCCATTACAATCAATTGTAAAAGGAGTATTAAGATTTTTAATAAGGAAATTTGAAGATATTTATGGGAAAATGCATGGTGATAATAATAAAAAAACATATGGAAAAATCATACGTTCGCGTCCGGTACATAAGCCAATTAAACAAAAACCAAGAGAGATATTTTATTTTGTAAATACTGGATGGAGACGTACATTTATACACTCTTAAAATAAATTAATCACTTTTGAATATTCCGTTCCATTACGCAGATTTTTACATTTCAGTACTGTCAGCAAAAGTTGACTTCTATTTTGCGTACGTTCGTGACCACATGTTTATAACTATGTATCATTATAATAAATTTAAACTCGATGAAATCCATCTTTTGCACTAAACTTAGAGCTACCCAAATGCTATCGAATCGCCAAAAAAAAAAAAAAAATAAAAAATTGGAAAAGTTTTGTTTTCTATATTATTTGTAAATCAAAAGCGTACGAACGTACGTTAGTGACCCCAGGAAATGCCCATATATAAAATATTTAATTAAAAAATTACAACAATCAGGTATAGTAAGGAACATAAAATTATTATTTTTAAAGAAGATGAATATTTAGTTGGTGTATGAAATTAGTTTTGTAACGTATTCCTATACATATTTAATTTTTTTTTATTTTAAACTATAGCAACAAGATTCATAAGACTGTAGCAATAATTTGTTTTAATTAAATTCGATATAGTATTTACATAAAGGCGAAAATTGTACTAAATTTGCACTGGAGTACTTTATTACTTTTGCACTGCTAATAGAAGTAAAAAAAGTACAATTGTATTACCAACTTTATCATCCCTGCTCAGAAATAAACTACGAACGAAAAACAAAAGGAATTTGCGAGTACAGCAAAGTTCGTACTCCCCCGCTATTCTCTTTTCCCCTCCCTTCCATAAACTCAAGACTTTGCAAAGTAAACTTTGCGTGTCTAAAAGGGGACTTACAATAACTCTATACATGCAAAACAAAGTTCAACGTTGGTAATTTTTTTTTCCTTTCGTACACATTTGATATTTTCATTTATTCGTTTTTTATTGAAAGTGCTTTATTTGCATTTTTGTTGCTCACGCAATATAACACAACTGAGTAAATTCAAAAGAGCACATTCTCTATACTTTTGTTTACATTAACAACAACAACAATAAACAACGATGAGACGCTTTTTCAAAATTAACAACAATAACAAAAATACATTGTACCTACTACTACTGTACTTTTTGTTTCTATGGAAATTGTGTGTACCTACATAAGTATGTGTGTTTAGTTTCATTTAAATTTTTTTTTTCTTGTACTACATAGTTAATGCTGAATAAATACATGAGTAATGATTGTTTGATTTCTGGCTCTTTCGTTTGTATTTTTTGTTTCTTTACCAAACAATCATTTGCGCTCAGAACACTTAGAATCTTTATAAAAAAAAACGAAGGCAACGATTGTATAAATAACAAAGCACGATGTGCGTTATTTGAATGACTGCAAACCAGCAGCGAATATTTGCGGTTGCGCGAGTTTGACTGTATGACCGTAAGCGTGTGTATTTGTTGTCGTTAATTAAATGCGATTTTTTTTCAATTGCAAAAAGCTATTCCCTGAAGTATAGCTGCATTCGAACCTGCAATCGAACATGTATATCTTTCATGTTCTTATTTTTAAAACCCCTCTATCGTACATGTACTTTTTTTTGTCACACACGGACACGACCTTAGCTACAATCGTTGGTGTATCGTTAAAGTGTGTTTCGATCATAAAATACGAGAACTACACATGTCCGTGTACGCAACCAAATATTCAAACAAAACACAATCGTGGTTGTGTTCGCCAACGTTGAAAATTTAGAAACACACATACTTAATTGTTATGTAAATTAAAATATGTTGTGTTGCTTTAAAATGTGTTTGTTTACATTTATGTGCGAGATTTTTATACAGTGTGTGTATTTTTCTCAACTCTTGATATTTTATAACTAAATTCCTGTATTCAAAAAAATATTTTCAATTTAAAAAAGGTTTACAAAACAAATTTTCTACGAAAATTTTCCTTAATAAACGTTTGTTAAAAAATAATCGTTTATGAAAACGTGGGTATAATTTGTTTAAAGTATATTTTAAGTCTTTATATAATCGTAATGGGAATAGAATTTAAGTTTGATAAAAAAAAAACTTAAAACAAAAACAAAATGCTGCATTTTGTCATGTAACTCCTCAATTTATCTTGTTCGTTTGCACTTAAGTACACATATAAGTACACATCTTCAGGGTTTAAAATGCTATCGCCATATTAGCAAAAGCAGCCAAATTTTGGCATTTTCCTAATTAAAAAAATATTAAAAAGCCGACAAGTTCCACTGCTAAAAGCCTACACTTTAAAAAAAAAACAGCAGCAAAATGAACACACTATTTTTGAAAAGTAATTTTTTAATGGGCACTGGCTTTTTTCACTTTTGCTTTTTTAACAATAGCAAAAGTTTATTATTTGATGGAACTCAAAAAGCAACGACAATCACTTTTATGTTGTAGAAAAAAGAATGATGCAAACAGCTTCTGTCAAAAAGCCGCCACATCAAAAACCAACGTATGCTAATAGCCACAAAAAAGAAGATAATAGCAGCACAAAAGGTTGCTGAAAGGCACATCAATGCGAAGAAATACTCGACGACGACAAGTGATATTTTTCATGCAAAACAAACACAACAATAATTTGTTTTTGTTTTTGTTTTCTATACAATAAACATTTCAAATCAACGTCACAATTGTTTGTGTGCGATTACGGTATTTGTATGAAAAGTAAAACAAATTTTTAAATTCTTGTATGATCAGTATCCTACAAGAACAATGACAGTCATTTGATGCATCATCCCAGCGGGAAAACTCAGAAGACCTTCTTACTTCAGGCCTTTTTAAAGGCCTGCTTAAAAATTTTTTTGATTTAATTCATATTCTTACGTAACAGCTAAAGAATGCCTCATAGAAGGCCTCGGCTCTTTGGTATGAGAAGCGAGAAAAGAAGGAGTAAAATTTTTTGTTTTGTTTTTTTCAGATCCCGTTATAAAAACAAAGTAACAAAGTAGGTGCATATTAAAATACAAAATAAAAACAATAATATAAATCATTTTAGTTGAGTTTTGTCCATTAAGGAAGATAGGTACTTGTGCTTAAAAGCTTTTTTTTATTATAGGTATACTTTTATTTACAATGTTTAGCAAATTTGATTATTTCAATAAAAAAATATGTATCACATGTGTTATTAAACCACAATAAGTTTAATAAAATATATAAACATACGTTACATGAAGCCTATTCAGTCTTCTAATTTACTTTGTAAGGAAATATTCCTTAATGTTTTAGACTGATAGCCCTTCAATATGACCTTTAATGCATTTGTAGAAGGATGGTCTGAAAGGCCTTTTAAGAGCCATTAATTGAAAGGCCTTTTAACATACCTTTCTTAAAAGCCCTTCAAGATAACCTTTTTGCTAAGGCCTTTTGAAAGTCATTCTCTGGAAAGCCTTCTAAGAGCCATTTATTTGAAGGCCTTTAAGAAGCTCTGGGGAAGAATGGAAAGCGGAAGGCCTTCTCCGCAATGACAACGCGTGTAAAAAAGATATGAGTATGGAATGGAGCGAGAAGGCCTTGTTTATCCAAAAGAAGGGGTACAGAGGCCTTCTGGAAGGCCTCCGTACTCCTTCTTTTTCCCGCTGGGATCTGGTGGGTTTATACATCAGAAGTTTCTATCATTTTATTAAGGGCAAAATGAAGAAACTGATGTAAACATTCGTGTACGTGTGACATTTTTTCCCACTCATACTTGTGAACTTTAATATATATACGAGATCTTAATACAAAATTGCGAGTGTGTTAGTTTATAAGTTTTGTATGTGTTAGTTTACATCAGTAATTTCTTGTAGGGTATTTAATCGTTGTAATCTGACTTTTGGCAGAGCTAAAGCTCTGCTCAGGCTGCTTTTAGCACACACTTCAGCTACTTTTCATTTTATTGAATCGGCTTTTTGTTATTAACAGCCAGAGAGGAATTTTTATTTTTTGAATTTTACATTTTTTTTTGGTTTGTCTTTTTTAACTAGCTCTTCTTTTAGGAAAAAGTAAAAAAAGCAAAAAGGCGAAATAATCATTTTTAGCTTTTGCTTTTTAGGTGTATATCCATTTTTGTCGCTAGCTGGTGAAAAAGCAATTGTCAAAAATATACAAAATAAGGGATTTGCTTTTTTGCACTAACGAAAAACAGAACATTGGCTCTTGATAAAAAAATTAAAAATTACAATGGCAGTGGCAAAAGCAAAAAATAAAAAGCATCTAGTTGATGGGTGCTTTTAAACATTACACATGTTTACAGAAACAAGTTTTTAACTATAATACGAATTACACCCTCTGATTTTATGCCTCTCTCTCTTATATTTGCAGGACATCGGTTATCGTTCACCTACCTAAACGAATGTCAAGTAGCAATTTAATGGATTATTTTTTTTTTTTTAGAAATAACAAGCGCAACGGTAGCAGCTTTATCAATTTTTCTGTAGTGCAGGGAATATAAAAAATTTCTAATAAAAATCCGCATAATAATTTTGCTTAAAAAGTTTACTTGTGTCAATATTAAGAATATGAGAACAAGTCAAAATATTATTTGAAACTACGAAAATTATTTTCTTTTTATCAAAACTATAGTAAACATATTTTTATATTGAATGATTATAATTTAGCGTGAATACTTCAATTTAAGTGTCATTTAATGAAAAAAAAAAAAAAATAAAATAATAATAATTATATAATTTTAACTGTTCTTTAAAATGTAACAAAAAAAAAAATACTCTACTCGTGTTAATATTGTACAACAAATTACTACAGTAAATAATATCTGCTTTGAATTGGCCAAATAATTGTTAAAACCTACATACCTTATTGAGTTATTTTAGGATCAGTTGTAGTACTTATTCCAGGAAACCTTTAAAAAAATTTTTCGAAGAGATTAACAATAATTTAATATAGATTTGATCTACTGTTATTATGTTGACTTAACATCAACACTACACATCAAAGGTAGTTTTTTTGTGCAGCCTTTCTTGTGATTAGATGAGATGATTAAAAAATGAACAAGCCTTTGTGTTATCAAAATAGTTTGTATCAATATATTTATATACATATGTATATATATTTTTTAAATTTACGTTAAATTTCTAATTGCGATGGTTAATCTCTTCAAATTGTTTTTTTTTTTAAAGATTTCTTGAATGGCCACTTTTGCTTTTACAATTTAAAGTATTTTTTAATTATAGAGTTAGACATTACAAATAATTTTGTGATTTGTTTGTGTATACAAATTGCATGTTAAATAACAATTATTTTATTTAGCGAGCGCTTTTTGTCAACACAAAGGCCAATTGCAAATAATCATCCAGCTAATACGAAAAGGTTACTTTTTCAGGGGCTATGATTGTATAACAGCGATTGCAATACACAAATTGTTATTTTTATGCAAAAAAAAAAAAACAAGTATTATTTATTATACATTTAATTAAAATAATAATTTATAATGCTTATAATCAAAAAAATACCATAAAATAAAAAAAATAAATAAATTTTTTAAATAATATGTATGAATGAAGTTAAACCGCCGTGTTAACTCTTAAAACTGTATGTAGGGATGAAACGATACCTATGTATAAGGTATCGATACTTTTACTCAATGTGGTATCGCTCGTAAAGTGTCGTTTCCTCTTAGTATCGAAAAAAAGTATCGATACTTGTATCGGTTTGTATCATAAAAGAATAGAAACAGCATTTAAAAACGTTCTTATTAGTGTTTTAGTACTATACACTACAATAAGAACTACTTCCTATTAGAATTTCTGTGCAAAACAAAAAGTATAAAGATTGAGACCACTTTGAGATACCTCCAAGTACCAATTTCCTTTCGAAAAATCTTTTTTATCTTAGGAAAAAAAAATTTATAGAACGTTCAGGATGTTATGAATTTATTTTAAATGTAAATATGTATTTTACTCGTAAAACTGCTCTGAGTGGAGAAGCAGCTCGCGCTTTTGGTCATTATTTCTTAAGGACAAACAGGTCGTTCTTGTTTGTCTACTTTTCGTGCGTTTTGCGTTGTCACCCCGCATTGGTTTATGCTTCGACGTCGTATTACTGTACCGAGTTACAGTTTTTGCGGTTCCAACATTAACTATATGCAATCGTTTTTAACCTAAATTTTTTAATGTGACTGGTGGAGAACCATATATATCTCAGACGTTTCACTGGTGGAGTACCAAAGAAATAACTCAGAAGTTTACTGGTGGAGACCAAAATACTTTGTAGCGGATTCTGGAAGCTCTCGCCTTCCTATGCGAAGGGTTAGGTCGAACGAGGACTTTGCGGTTGAGGCTCCAAAAATTGTATGATACCCTGGCATTCCAACTTAAATTTAACTTTCTTAGTTTCAGTATTTAACAACTAAGCAGCGCGTTAAGATTGTTAAAGCCTTTTACGAAAATGGACGTTCAATCAAAATTCATTTCGTGCACATCGTGATTTTTTTGGTCAGCATAATCGACCAAATGTTTCCACAATCGGGAGAATTGTTCGCAAATTTCACCAAACCGGGTCTGTAGGAAATGGGAAAACATACTTATGCTAGTTCTGCGGGTGTCGGCGATATCGGGCCGTACTTCTTCGAAAATGAGGTCGGCCAAGCAATTACAGTGTATGGTGTTCGCTATCGCGAGATGATAACGGACTTCCTATAACCACAAATTGAGGAAATGGACCTAGACGATATGTGGTTTACAAGTGTTTACTGGCCAAACGATTTCTTGATACCGTTACTGCTGCTCCAGCTTTGGATACTACTTGGTACTCGGTTGCTAAGTATAGATAACAAAAATACTTGGTACTTAGTCTGAGTTCATACGGCTCATGTCTTATTGACAAGATTCTTCCTTTTTCTTCTTTGAGCATGAATTGGCGTTCAAATGATTCATGTCATGTTGACGACATGTTTTTTATTTTGTAAAGTAGTGCGTATGCATGTGTGCTTTTTTGATATTGAAAACAACAACAAAATTAAACAACGAATGAAAAAGCAAAACGTAAAGACAGTTCATGCATCTGTGTACTCGTTTCTTTTCCCCTCGTCCCTCTCGCCTATAAAGTAGCAATCATGTCAATAAGACATAAGCCGTATGAACACAGACTTATATAAAAGTATCGAATATGTACTTGTATTTACTTGTATCGTTTCATCCCTAACTGTATGTAATTAACTTTCATAACTAAAAACAAAAATATGCGAAACTTACAAAAAAAACATAGTTTGAATCAGTGTTCGAAAATAAACACTAAATATCGTTCTTTAATGTTCGGTTCGGTAGATTTGTGGAAAACACAACCGCTAATAGTGTTTGTGTAGAAATTCATTAAAAAAAATAACGTTTCCCTGTTTGTCATCTTTCGAACACAAAAATATTGCTGTTTTCATCATACTCAACATATGATGAAAACATTAAATTCCGTTCGGTTTTTTTTGAAAATCCACGAACTTCAATGTGTTCGGTTCGGCTCGTTAATGTTCGTCGCTTTTTGCTGATAAAAAAAACCAAAAATTTTTTACAAAAACAAAATACACACACGAAAAAAACATTATAGAACATTAAAATATAATGTTTTTACAGTATCACTACAATTGTTCTGTTTTTTAACGAAGAACCGAACATTATATAATGTTCTGTTCTTTCTTGAAAATAGTTACAAACGGTATTAAGGTTTGTGTATGTTTACACAAACACTAAAAAAATAGATATCGTTCTTCGGTGTGTGAGCCGAACGCTAAATAATGTACTGTTTATTTTCGAACACTGGTTTGAATACTATTATAACAATTAGTCTATTTGCAAAAAGCGCTTGACATTCAAATCAAATTTATTTTTTTTAATTATTTTAACTTAAAATATTAAGAATGATATTAATATAAAAATAAAAATTTTCTCAAATTGAAAAGGTGCAATTTGTAAACAAAAATTTTAATAATATTAATGAGAATTAAATCCAGCTTTTTAAGTAATAAATAATATAATATCTTGTTGGTAAGAATAAATTTAAATATGTAAAACCGTTCAAATATATTTTCAAATTAAGAAGCCGGATATAAAATACTGAATACAACATACTTAATTATTGTATTTGTCGATCTACGTGTAACTGATATTTAACACCTATGAATAATCAATTTAACAACTACTCACTTGTTGTTGTGATTGATGGACAGGTGTAAGTGGGGGTGGCTGGCCGCTCGAACTAGATGGTTGCACAGCTAAATATATTTTTGTCGGTCCTAAAACTCCCTGTTTTCCACTAGACTCTTGGGCTGAAAATATAATAAAAAGTAATAATAACATTAATAAAATTCAAAACAAACAAACAAACAGATTAATGAGAGTTGATTTTAATTATAATTTTATTTTTACATTTTTCAAAAATTTTTAGGAAAGTTCTTCCCAAATAAAGTTAAATATTTTAGAATAATTATACGAACTCTTTCTTGGTTTCCGACCACTAGATTCTTGCGTATAATGTACGAAATGCTTTAGTCAAAAAAAAATTTTTATTATACTTTTATCTTTCAGAATGTCTGAGTTTATGGGTGTGAAAAGAGAGAAGAAAAGCATCTCCGAAAATTTGAACCGTAAGTTTCATGAAAAATACACAAAATTATTAATTTATTAATTTACAAGTCGAATTAATAACTTATCTAGTAGAGTATCCAATTATTTGACTTTTGGTTTTGTTCGAGTAAGGAATTAATTGATTTTTGAATTTTAACATTGCTGGATTAATCGAGCAAGGGCTTAAAATTGTTCGTATTACTCGAATAATTCAAATAATTTTATCCAATGGAGAAAAACATACGTAAATCTCTACATGAATTGATACTTTTTTTATATTAATAAACATAAAAAACAATAAAACAAACATTTTGTTTAACAATAAAATATCGATTCATATGTGATATGTAGATAGTTCTATAACTTTTAAATTAAATAAATAATTAAAAAAGAATCAAAAATAAAGAAATAAAAAGACCGAAACAAGATTAAGGAAAATAAAATTAAAACAAACGCATATAAGCTGGCTTTCCCTCAACAATAAATTTCAGTGTATTTATCAAATAAGAAAAATTGGGAATTTTGCACGTCATACGGAAATCTTATTAATAATTAATTTTGTATTCCCAAAAATAACTTTGATTAAACAAACAATTAAGGGATTCACAAGTTGTGCTCTCAAGTCATATCATCATAATGTCCTAAATAATATTTTACAATTGTTTAAAAAAAAAAAATTAATGCTGTGTTTATTGATTCGCCATACCAATATAATAGAAATCCAATTATAAGGGGTTGTTTTTAAGACAAATGACTTTACAACTTTATGACAATCTTGTGAATCCCCCAAATGTTTAGACTACTTCGGCTTAACAGACTATAAAATGATCTGTACTGAAATTCTGCAACTTTTTAACGACAAAAAATTGTCGTTAAGTAGTCAAAATTCGTTAGCTTACGAAAGTTGTCGTTAAGAGCTATTCTGTAATGAAATTTTAACAATTTTTATCGGCAAAAAATGTCGGTATATAACGACACAAAAAAAGTTCTTGTTAAATAATAACGACAATAAATGTACTGTTAACAGATTAAAAATATAGAGAAAGTAGCCAATTTTTAAAACAAAAAAAGTAAGAAAGTATTTGGGCGATCATGTTTCCGCCAAAAAGAGTATGTTCTGAGGTTAATATTCACATAAGACATTTGTTAATTTCCGCAGGAATTGAATACACACTTACTCGTTTAACTTTAAAATAGAACTCATTTATTTACATATTATTATTTCACTTAAATACTAAATTCTTATCACTAAAACAGTAACAATATTCCTACCTACTAGATCTTATAAATTACAATAATACATACATGCACCCTAAATAAACAAAAGATAAAACGATCGTTATAAACGCATTAGTGTTTATTAGAAAATAAAGGATCGCTCACATGCATGTATGTATTACATATTATATGTGTGTACCACGTGTTGAGTTTAAAATAACATTCTGGCGGCCTTGAAAGATTGTAATCTGTTTATGATGTGTGTACACCAGATGTTATTTCAAACTCAACAACATTTTTGTGCCAAATATTATCTAAGTAACTACTACCATTATTAGTGTATTCGTATGGGAGCTGTGGTCAAATATGGACCGATTTTAAAAAAATTTGTTCTGGTGATTTATGCAGGTTACGAGAAAATATTTTTGGATCTTATTCAACTCAAATGTCTATAAAACAAGATGGCTATTAATAGGCACAAAACCCTATTCCGGAAAGAAGTTTTCATGTGGGCTAAAAATTAAATAATTGCTTCTCACCATTATAAAAAGGCTTCGACCTTGTGACAAAAAACGCATATGTGCCAAATTTTATAAAATTATTTTTAAAATTGCGACCTGTAATTTGCGCACAAGATTATCTTGTACAGACAACCAGCCATCCTGATAGAAGGACGGGCTTCGTTAAATGGATTCTGACATTGATTCTGAGTTAATCGATATACTAAAAGGCAGGCCCAGAACCTTTATTTAAATGTGTTACACACATTCGTACAAACACATAATATCCTCTTCACATACAGTAGTGTAGGTATAAAAAGTAAGAGCTAAATGTTGTGCTACAGTGCCTCAGTCACCTGGAAATTTTCCCTATGTATAAAAAGATTTAACACCAACATATTTGTTTAGAAATATAATCAATATTTACACGTTTTCAGTCATGTTTTGTTAAAATAAATGCAATAAAGCAAATTTATTTTGTATTTTTTATTAATTTAAAAAAATTTTAACTTTGACGTTCTTTTGTTTTTACCGATATTTGTCGTCAATATTTCTAAACAAAAATATTTGTTGTTTTAAAATACAGAATAACAAATTCGTTAAAGTAACCGAGATTTCTTGTTAATTAACGATATCGGTAGTTAAATTCAAAAAGTTACAGAATTGAGGTACTGAAAGCCAAAGTTTACTAGTTATGTTAAGTAGCAGGCGGGAACCATTTTTTTTTTTTTTTTTTTTTTTTTCGTTTTTATACCCACACCACAATACCCAACAAACACGTAGTCAAACCTTTGATATGAAATGACTATCATTTGACATCAAACACAATTCTCAAACGTTTTTCAATTGTTTGATTTAACATTTAAATTAAAATTGATAATGATTTGAAAATAAACATTTGACTTCAAATGTTTTATCAATTTGATGTCAAATTGGTATCAAATGTTAAATTCAAATCAAAACTAAACTTGGCAATACTTAAGCGAAAAATAAATGTAAACATTAAAAATGGCGATTAAAGTAAAATTTTTACTTCGTGGTTAAATGTGTTTTACAAGTGAACGATTTATTTTTTGTGAAAAATAAAAATTATTTGTCATTAAAATGATTAAAAATACGAACTAAAAAAAAAGCGGGAAAGTGAAGAAATTATAAGTTCATTGAATGACCACGGTGCTACAATCCTCAAAATAAAAAGGTGCCAATTATTTCGTCTTTGCAAGAATTAGAGGACGGAAAGAACATTATTTCATATTTAAGCTATGATGCCGAATGTTTATCTCACATTTTATTTAAATAAATAATGAATTTAAATTAAAAAAATACAATATTTTTATTTATGTTCCACATTGTATTATAATCCACATTTGAAAAAACATTTGAGAATTACGTTTGAAAGCAAGTTGAAAATAAAGGCATTTTTCAATTTGAAAATAATTTCCCCTTTTTGTTGAGAACGCTATGATTTTCAAATGATTTTCAAATCATTATCAAACGTTTGTCGTTTGAGAAAACGTTTGATTTCAAATCATTCTCAATTTGAAATCAAACCTCCGTGTTTGTTGGGTAGTGGTCCTAGACCAGGCATTTCCAAACATTTTTTGGTTGTGTATTAGTGAGTACCAGAGAGTAAAAAATTGAGGGAATACAGCCGAAATAAAATGTTAGTAATATATTTTATAAGTTGTATAACACAAAGGTACAAAATAAAAATTTTTTGTGTTGATAAAATATTTGTAGCAATTCTTTACCAATTCAATGTCGCTGATTTTAAAACTGCACCTTTTTTTTATTCGGAAGCTTTTTGACTCTAAATCAGGTTCAAATATCTTATAAACAATTGTAAAAAATAAAGATTTTATTGCACGCAAATCACAGCTGATAGAAAAAAGTGCAGTTTTAAAATCAGCGACATTGAATTGGTAAAGAACGGGGGCTGATTTAAAACCATGTGAGATCAGGCCATGATGGCTTTATCGCCCATTCAAATGAAAAAAATAAAAAGGCTTTATCTGCCTATTGAATGAGATATAAAGCCATCATGGCCTTATCTCACGTGGTTTTAAATCTGCTACAAATTTTCTATCAACACAAAAAATGTTTAATTTTGTTCCCTTTTGCTATACAACTTATAAAATAATATCTTCTAAATTTATACTTTTATGGCAGTTTCGTAATAGTAGAATGATCTTCAAATGGGATGAACTTAATTTATTACGTTGCTTGGAACAAATAAATTTTAAATCCGAAAAAATTTGTTCGCATAGGTAAGTAGTGCCGAATAAAGAGAGGCACTTAAATGAATTTTTTTTTAGTTCAGGATAGAACTCGCCATCCAAATCTTTCCAGAACTCTACAATATTATTTTCGTCTGGAGCATTTACTTCGCTCCGTAGTATGATTAGTTCTGACTGAATATCAAATTCGTAGTTGCTTACATCGCAACGAAAAGGGTTTTCGAAAAGATCTAATAGCGGTTGTAAAATTACAAAATCTTGAAACCTGTCTTGACAATTATTGAAAAGTGTTTCAAATATTTCGGCATATTCATATCTTTTGTCGATTACGAGATTTCTATAAACAAGTGAAGTTTTTGGAAAATTGGAAAAATCACCAGTTTTAATTTGGGAACAAATTAGAAAAAGTTTTGTTTTAAAGTTGTGAATGATTTTTGACAAGTCGCAAATATTGCGTTCTTTTCCTTGCAATTCCAAATTTAGTTCATTTAACCCTACGATTCATAACCGGGTACCCGTGTACCTTTTTTGACTTTAAAGTGCTGCTGTGCCTATAATTTTTGAGATATGGACATAAAACTCCGAATCATGAGAGATTTTGGCTAAACTAAGATTTAAATACGAAAAAATTCAAAATATTTTCAATATTTTCTTTAAAAAATGATTTTAAATGTTTTACTCCCATAAACACACAACCGGGTCCCCGGGTACCCTAATGCAATTCCTATGTAAATGCCTGACATGTAAATGAAAAATCGTTTTTTTTTTTTTTTTGTTGTTTTTATTGGAAATAAATGTCTTTTTTATTTATTTTATCATATTTTATATATATTATATTATAATTCATCCGAATCACTATCGTTGTTGTTGTGACAATTGTAGCATTTAGTAATTGTTATGGCGTGCTCATCGCATATCGGCGTGCTACATATGCTGCAATTTTTTCTAGTTTTTCTTCTGCGCTTATTTGGAAGAAGTTTGCACATGTAGCACACGCCCGTATGTACTTTTCTGCCCCTTTGTCGTGCTGACGGAGATGTTGACGGACCTGCAGCACAAAGCACACTCTCCAACGGCCCTCCGATGATGCTTTCAATTGCATTTTTTGTTGAAAATTGGCGCACGCTTTGCACATTTTAAATTCTATTTTCTATAACAGGAATGCACAGGTTTTCTGCCAGTTGACGCAGGAAATTCTTCCTGCGCGTCGTGGTGTATCGTGCAGTTGGATTATTTCCATAATATATGATGTGTGATGCAAATGCGCTCACATCAATGATGTTATAGAAAAATGCCATCGGCCATCTTCTTGTTTGTCGCTGGGTCGTGTATTCTTGGAGCGTTTGGTCCATTACGTCCACCCCACCTTTTGTTTGATTATAAAAATTTATAATTTCTGGTTTCCCATTCTCGTCAATTTGTGCATCATCATGCATACTAGAAAGAAGGATGACCGGGTTGGACTTCCGCTGCTTATATGAGAGCAGTGTTACGTTGTCGTAGAAGCCAAATAAACTTGAACCAACGTCTTTTTTTTATCTTCTTTCATCTCCGCAGGGATGTAAGCTTTGTTGCGGCGGAGTGTACCCACAATGCTGAACTTTTCTACTTTTAGTTGCCTAGCCAACGGCAGCGTCGTAAAAAAATGATCCATTGTTATATTTCGTCCGCTACCGTAGTATGGCCCAACTAAATCTCTCACCACTCTTTCGCCAACACCAACTTCACGACCAGTTTCTTGTTTGCCAGTATATATTTGGCCATGAAGTGGATATGAGTTTTTGGCATCGCAAATCCACCATACTTTTATGCCATATTTTGCTGGCTTCGAGGGTATATATTGGGTGAATTTGGTTCTACCACGGTATGGATATAATTGTTCATCAATGGTCAAATATTCTGATGGCACATAATATCTGGCAAGATTTGCATTGAGCATTATCCAAATATCGCGAATTGGCGCCGCTTTGTTTTGACGCTGCCGCTCTACCCGTGTTCTGGGGTCGTCAAACCGCATAAAACGCAGCAAATCGAAAAACCTGTTTATTCCCATGGTGGCGCGGAATATTGGGTGAGCCTGTGACGTCCACAAATCTCTTGCGTTTTCGTCATTAGAATGATTTGTGCCAGCCATCAAAACATTCCAATGAACGCATAAATTTCGTTGATTGTCGTGTCTTTCCACGTCAACTGACGTCTATTGGGATTCGCTTCATTGTACGCATTATATGTGGCATGCGCTTTTCTATTTGTGTGGCGCACTATAATATACACCATTTCCACTGTGAGGTATGATTTGAAACACTGCAAAGGCATCATATTTTCAGTAATCCGCGCTGGACCACAGCGGTCTCTGAATATATTGTGGCTTCTCACTTGTTGGCAACTACGTGGTGTTCGCTGCCATTGTGTGCCGTCACGTGCAGTCATGTAGTCTGCTGGGTTTGTTGTTGGTGCATCTTCTTGCATATCATCATCTTCACTTTCATCATCAAAGAAAATTTCCTCTGGTGCGTCAATAGCAGCTGCAATATCGTTTGCGTTGTCAACATTCAAATCTTCATTCTCTGATTCCGAAACTTCGCCAGTATAGGCCACATTTTCTTCATGTTGGTCTTCCTCAGGGTCCACTTCAAGGTCCTAATCTTGAGTCACTTCCTCAAATAAACGTTGAATATATGTGCTTCTTGCTTCATCACTCAAATTCCAGTATTCCCTTGTAGACAAATATCGGTCGTTGCGGCTCATTTTTCACCAACTTCACTGTTCAAATATTCAACACAGACTGGCGAAGCAAATGAAATATTTCAATTTTACGACACAAATGAACATCTGCTACCTAATTCAAAAGCAATTAAGCAAGTAGGTACCGAAAATAAGCAAAATAAGCAAATAAACAACCCTTACATAAAACCAGTTTCTGCCTACTTGTGTCGCTTTAGGTACTTATATACGAACAGAAACCAGTTTTTTTTCCAAATATCAAATTTGTACAGTTGAGAACGCAAAATATAATCAACAACAAAAATATTTACAGGAAAATATTATTTTATTTCAATAAAAGCAAAACAACCTACTTCGGGTACCCGGGTACCTGGTTATGAAATTAAAGGAGTTTTGCTGGTTATGAATCGTACGGTTAACATACTTGTCGTATCTGCCAAAAAAGCTAAGTCTAAAATAAAATTATTGTCTTTTAAACACTGTACTAAAACTATTTCTATTTTCTCATTTTTTAGGAACTGAATAACTTCTCTTAAATCATAAAGTCTATTCAGGCAATCACCGCGACTTAGCCACCGAACTTCTGTAAACATTTTCAGGTCACAGATCATAGCATTTTTATTTTTTAAAAAGGTTACACATTTTCGGTGTAAAAAAGTAAGCAATACAAAAAGTGCGAAACAATAAAGTTTCATTAATACATCAATAAAACACATCTTCTTACCCAAAAATTTTACCTGCTGTCACATTTGCTTTTATGTGTATAGGTTTGTACATAATTGTAGGAAGACAAGACTTTTTTAACTTGTTTTTTAAATATTTTTACTTACTTAAGAAAAGTGTTTTCAAAGAAAAAAACCCACCGATGCGATTGGTACAGAAACAAAAATATTTTTGCAAGCACAAAATACCAACAAATTCTTGTGTTTTTTTCTTAATAATTTCTGCATTTAGGTACGTCTTTTTAACGAAAGAAAAAGGGACCCTTTTACAGGCATCAAATAATTTTTTTCACAAACAAAACACATATCGTTAGCTTAAATGCAAAACAATGTAGATATTAGCTCTGTTTCTTTACTTTTTGGGTAAAGTTCGTGAAAATGAGAGCAAGCATAAATTTCTCTCATAAAGAGACAAAAATACACAAAAGTACGGGAACAGAAAAAACCAAATTTTAAGCACGAAATAAAAAGTCATTGTTTTGATAGTTTTTACAAAACAATAAAGTTTATGCCACTTTTGAAAAATTGTATATTGTCTGCAGAAATAAACTACTTTTACCAAAAATTAAACCAAACAAACACTTTTACAATAACTAACATTATATTTTTCTAATATTTCAACATAAAACTTTATATTTAAGTACATTTATTGACTCCACAACACTTCTTCCAAAATTTGGTTCAAAATTTTTTTGCTTTGCATTTTATTGTTTTGTTTATGTTTTACAGCTGTTTGACAATTTACACAATTTGCACGAAGAAAAATTCTGGGCTGTTTCGTGCAAGAAGAAGAATTTTATTCTCTCAAATCCTCTCTCATTTACACAAATTAAAAGCACGGGAACGCTTTTCGTGCAAAATGGGATCCCGAGGGATCCCAAAGTAGAGTAAAGAAACAGAGCTATTATTTGAAAATTACAAATTATTAGAATACAATATTTTTTCCTTAATAATATCTGTTAACGCATTTTTATCTGAAATTTTAAAAATTGGTTTTAAATCTCAAATAATTACCATTTTACAAAGTTCTTTGCTTTGCATGTAAACTAATGAAATGTTATATTATTCTACATTTAAGTCTTAAAATTTGAACTCTAAATAAAAATTGCACGCAAGGCATTGGATGTTACCAAAAGCATTTTTGTCCGCACAATATTTTTTGAGTGTTTGCTGAACCAAAATAATATAGCATCCGCTAGACATGTACACTTGTCGAAGTCACATCGACGACTAAATTGAAGAGCATAAAAATATGTGTAAGTTTTGTTTTGCACAATTGTGCAAAGAAATGGAAATCCCTGTCCTAGACTCACCTTAAAGTATACCGATCGACTTAGAACTAACTAACGATGTCCGTCCGGCTGGCTGCCCATGTAACCTTGTGCGCAAAGTACAGGTCGCAATTTTGGAGATAATTTGATAAAATTTGGGACATAGGTTCTTGTTGGCACAAGGACCAAGCCTATTGAAAATGGGCGTATGTACTTTTCTGCCCCTTTGTCGTGCTGACGGAGATGTTGACGGACCTGCAGCACAAAGCACACTCTCCAACGGCCCTCCGATGATGCTTTCAATTGCATTTTTTGTTGAAAATTGGCGCACGCTTTGCACATTTTAAATTCTATTTTCTATAACAGGAATGCACAGGTTTTCTGCCAGTTGACGCAGGAAATTCTTCCTGCGCGTCGTGGTGTATCGTGCAGTTGGATTATTTCCATAATATATGATGTGTGATGCAAATGCGCTCACATCAATGATGTTATAGAAAAATGCCATCGGCCATCTTCTTGTTTGTCGCTGGGTCGTGTATTCTTGGAGCGTTTGGTCCATTACGTCCACCCCACCTTTTGTTTGATTATAAAAATTTATAATTTCTGGTTTCCCATTCTCGTCAATTTGTGCATCATCATGCATACTAGAAAGAAGGATGACCGGGTTGGACTTCCGCTGCTTATATGAGAGCAGTGTTACGTTGTCGTAGAAGCCAAATAAACTTGAACCAACGTCTTTTTTTTATCTTCTTTCATCTCCGCAGGGATGTAAGCTTTGTTGCGGCGGAGTGTACCCACAATGCTGAACTTTTCTACTTTTAGTTGCCTAGCCAACGGCAGCGTCGTAAAAAAATGATCCATTGTTATATTTCGTCCGCTACCGTAGTATGGCCCAACTAAATCTCTCACCACTCTTTCGCCAACACCAACTTCACGACCAGTTTCTTGTTTGCCAGTATATATTTGGCCATGAAGTGGATATGAGTTTTTGGCATCGCAAATCCACCATACTTTTATGCCATATTTTGCTGGCTTCGAGGGTATATATTGGGTGAATTTGGTTCTACCACGGTATGGATATAATTGTTCATCAATGGTCAAATATTCTGATGGCACATAATATCTGGCAAGATTTGCATTGAGCATTATCCAAATATCGCGAATTGGCGCCGCTTTGTTTTGACGCTGCCGCTCTACCCGTGTTCTGGGGTCGTCAAACCGCATAAAACGCAGCAAATCGAAAAACCTGTTTATTCCCATGGTGGCGCGGAATATTGGGTGAGCCTGTGACGTCCACAAATCTCTTGCGTTTTCGTCATTAGAATGATTTGTGCCAGCCATCAAAACATTCCAATGAACGCATAAATTTCGTTGATTGTCGTGTCTTTCCACGTCAACTGACGTCTATTGGGATTCGCTTCATTGTACGCATTATATGTGGCATGCGCTTTTCTATTTGTGTGGCGCACTATAATATACACCATTTCCACTGTGAGGTATGATTTGAAACACTGCAAAGGCATCATATTTTCAGTAATCCGCGCTGGACCACAGCGGTCTCTGAATATATTGTGGCTTCTCACTTGTTGGCAACTACGTGGTGTTCGCTGCCATTGTGTGCCGTCACGTGCAGTCATGTAGTCTGCTGGGTTTGTTGTTGGTGCATCTTCTTGCATATCATCATCTTCACTTTCATCATCAAAGAAAATTTCCTCTGGTGCGTCAATAGCAGCTGCAATATCGTTTGCGTTGTCAACATTCAAATCTTCATTCTCTGATTCCGAAACTTCGCCAGTATAGGCCACATTTTCTTCATGTTGGTCTTCCTCAGGGTCCACTTCAAGGTCCTAATCTTGAGTCACTTCCTCAAATAAACGTTGAATATATGTGCTTCTTGCTTCATCACTCAAATTCCAGTATTCCCTTGTAGACAAATATCGGTCGTTGCGGCTCATTTTTCACCAACTTCACTGTTCAAATATTCAACACAGACTGGCGAAGCAAATGAAATATTTCAATTTTACGACACAAATGAACATCTGCTACCTAATTCAAAAGCAATTAAGCAAGTAGGTACCGAAAATAAGCAAAATAAGCAAATAAACAACCCTTACATAAAACCAGTTTCTGCCTACTTGTGTCGCTTTAGGTACTTATATACGAACAGAAACCAGTTTTTTTTCCAAATATCAAATTTGTACAGTTGAGAACGCAAAATATAATCAACAACAAAAATATTTACAGGAAAATATTATTTTATTTCAATAAAAGCAAAACAACCTACTTCGGGTACCCGGGTACCTGGTTATGAAATTAAAGGAGTTTTGCTGGTTATGAATCGTACGGTTAACATACTTGTCGTATCTGCCAAAAAAGCTAAGTCTAAAATAAAATTATTGTCTTTTAAACACTGTACTAAAACTATTTCTATTTTCTCATTTTTTAGGAACTGAATAACTTCTCTTAAATCATAAAGTCTATTCAGGCAATCACCGCGACTTAGCCACCGAACTTCTGTAAACATTTTCAGGTCACAGATCATAGCATTTTTATTTTTTAAAAAGGTTACACATTTTCGGTGTAAAAAAGTAAGCAATACAAAAAGTGCGAAACAATAAAGTTTCATTAATACATCAATAAAACACATCTTCTTACCCAAAAATTTTACCTGCTGTCACATTTGCTTTTATGTGTATAGGTTTGTACATAATTGTAGGAAGACAAGACTTTTTTAACTTGTTTTTTAAATATTTTTACTTACTTAAGAAAAGTGTTTTCAAAGAAAAAAACCCACCGATGCGATTGGTACAGAAACAAAAATATTTTTGCAAGCACAAAATACCAACAAATTCTTGTGTTTTTTTCTTAATAATTTCTGCATTTAGGTACGTCTTTTTAACGAAAGAAAAAGGGACCCTTTTACAGGCATCAAATAATTTTTTTCACAAACAAAACACATATCGTTAGCTTAAATGCAAAACAATGTAGATATTAGCTCTGTTTCTTTACTTTTTGGGTAAAGTTCGTGAAAATGAGAGCAAGCATAAATTTCTCTCATAAAGAGACAAAAATACACAAAAGTACGGGAACAGAAAAAACCAAATTTTAAGCACGAAATAAAAAGTCATTGTTTTGATAGTTTTTACAAAACAATAAAGTTTATGCCACTTTTGAAAAATTGTATATTGTCTGCAGAAATAAACTACTTTTACCAAAAATTAAACCAAACAAACACTTTTACAATAACTAACATTATATTTTTCTAATATTTCAACATAAAACTTTATATTTAAGTACATTTATTGACTCCACAACACTTCTTCCAAAATTTGGTTCAAAATTTTTTTGCTTTGCATTTTATTGTTTTGTTTATGTTTTACAGCTGTTTGACAATTTACACAATTTGCACGAAGAAAAATTCTGGGCTGTTTCGTGCAAGAAGAAGAATTTTATTCTCTCAAATCCTCTCTCATTTACACAAATTAAAAGCACGGGAACGCTTTTCGTGCAAAATGGGATCCCGAGGGATCCCAAAGTAGAGTAAAGAAACAGAGCTATTATTTGAAAATTACAAATTATTAGAATACAATATTTTTTCCTTAATAATATCTGTTAACGCATTTTTATCTGAAATTTTAAAAATTGGTTTTAAATCTCAAATAATTACCATTTTACAAAGTTCTTTGCTTTGCATGTAAACTAATGAAATGTTATATTATTCTACATTTAAGTCTTAAAATTTGAACTCTAAATAAAAATTGCACGCAAGGCATTGGATGTTACCAAAAGCATTTTTGTCCGCACAATATTTTTTGAGTGTTTGCTGAACCAAAATAATATAGCATCCGCTAGACATGTACACTTGTCGAAGTCACATCGACGACTAAATTGAAGAGCATAAAAATATGTGTAAGTTTTGTTTTGCACAATTGTGCAAAGAAATGGAAATCCCTGTCCTAGACTCACCTTAAAGTATACCGATCGACTTAGAACTAACTAACGATGTCCGTCCGGCTGGCTGCCCATGTAACCTTGTGCGCAAAGTACAGGTCGCAATTTTGGAGATAATTTGATAAAATTTGGGACATAGGTTCTTGTTGGCACAAGGACCAAGCCTATTGAAAATGGGCGAAATCGTAGGACCACGAGGGAAGTTATGAGGAAATTTCTTCCTCTCATAAACTATTAAACCGATTTTAATGAAATTGAAAACATAGATAGAACCATATCTTTATGGACACAAAAGGGATGCATTTAAAAAAAGGACCACAAGGGGAGATAGGGGCAATTTCTGCCTCTTTAACCGATTTTAATGAAATTTAAAACATAGATAGATCCAAATCTGTATGGACACATAAGCTATTTAGTTTTTCAAAAATTGGACCACAAGGGGAGGTAGGGGGCAATTTCTGCATCTCACAAACTTTCAAGCCGATTTTGATGAAGTTTATAAACATACAGCCTGTTCATAGATTTCAAACGTAAACGTTCGCATAAAATATTACATTTTCGAATTTTGTTTTTGATTTAAATATAATTTTCTATGCGAACGATGACGTTCGACATCGTTAAACAGGCAGATAGATAAATCCATATTTATATGGACATATAAGCATGTTTTTTTAATACTGTGGTGTAGGGTATCATATGGTCAGGCTTGACCGACTATACTTTCTTACTTCTTTAATCGCAATTGTGTACCGTCAGCTTAACTTAAGAAAGAAGTAAGTAAGAAAAATAAGTGGTTTAAGCAAAAGGATCGTCGAATCAGTAGGTCTCCGTAAAAAGACTGCTGATTTAGTTGTGTTTTTTCATGAAATTGTTTTTATCCTCATCATCTTATACACAAAGTGCGTGTTGTTTTTTTTAATTGTTGTATTTCTGTTTGGACTACTTCTTATTAGACCATGAGCAAAAGCAAAATAAAATGACCACAAATAAAAAAATAGTTTTATAAAATAATAATATTTACACGTAAAATTTATAAGAAGTATAAAAATGGAACTGTTTTTGTAAAACCAAACTAAATAGTAAAAGAAAAAAATCATCAATGTTATAGATCAATGTTAATAAAGAAACTTTAATTTCAGCAAGTTACTCAATGCATAGCAAAAAGTATCAATATGTATGCAGAAAGTGGCGCATGCGGCACAAAATTATATTTTTCACTTTCACTTTCACTTGCATTTTTCTTCAAAACATATGCCGAACGCAGCGGAGAAATTATAAAAAAGTTCTATCGTATACATTTTGACAAATCTTAATGTAAACCTTCTGTCGTTTTTCTCCACCTCGACTTTTTGGCATATGCGCCAAACCAATTATGAGCTGACGATACGAAATGTGCTTTTTAAGTACAAAATATACATACATAATATGTTTTATCTAAAAAGTGTCTGAAATTTGCTCAAAAGTTTGTTTGATGAAAATAAATGTAGAATTTACAGTTAGAAGTTATTTTTGGGAATATAACATTTATTACACAGTACAACATTTTTCAGTTAATTGATTGCCAACTCAATTCTGTGAACTGTATGTGAAATTAGACCCAAAAAGAAGAATTTCTGCATCATTCGTTTTGTCTTCTTACCTGCGATTTGAAGTTAGTATCGATTTGAAGTTAGTACTATCGTATAGGGGAATTTATCACGTTTTAGGCCCTGTTGTTTGACATAGCTCGACAACCCCTAGCCCAATTTAGTTGAAATAAATTTTAAAAAATTAAGAATTACAATTCCCTTAATCTGTTCATATATTGTTTTCCTATACAAGTAACACTTTCGAAGTTAAAAATGAATGTATGAAGGGAAAAAATTATTTTTTGCCTAAAAATTTAAATTTTTTTTTTAAAAATACATAAAAAATCCAAAATGGAAAAAAGTTTCAAGTCTAAAATAAAAATCGATGCACGCGTTTCGCTTTTATTCGCAATTGAGTAAAGGTATGAATTTTAAAAATCAGTTATAGCCACCACCCTTAAAATAAAAATAAAAATATAAATTAAAAAATTATCATGCAAAAAAAAACTTTATTTATAAAAACTTAATGAAAATAAAATAATATGCAATTAATACGCAATTATAATATGCATAAAAACAAAATTTAGAACATTTTTTCAATTATTGGCAATATCCATCCTTGTAGAAGTTGACGCTTGTGGTTCTGATGATCTTGTTTTCTTCGTAGGTTGTTCATATTCATGGTCTGAGTCTGTATCGTCATCCGAGATACACATACTATTCAAGGGCGTGTTTCTTTCACTGTGTCCACCAATTTCAATGTCTTCATCTTCGGTGCTTTCTTCAAACTGCATAATTGTGGAACTCCACCAACAAACCTCCGCAAGCAATGCATCCAATTTTTTGCTTTTGAACCGCTTTTCAAATGGCATGGTCACCTGGTGGAACCTCTCTCCTTGTTCGTCTGATTCCTGAGGTGATTGTGCCAAAAAAGTATCGAGGTGGTGGTGCAAGAAATGCAATTTCAGCGTCATGGATGCACCGATTTTTTCGAAATAAAACAGCAACCTGTCCACTCGTTGCTGTATCTCTTCTCGCTGGACACGGTTATTTCCTAGAACGCCTTCTATTACTTCTTTCAATGCGTTTCATGCATGTTGGTGGTCGTGATGCTCTGAAAGCAAATGTGTGAAAGAATCACTTTTGATCAATTTCCGAATATCAGGTCCATTGAGAATACCTGTTTTAAATACATAAGAAAAACGAAAAAATTATTGGTAATGCGAATGTATAGAAATTAACAAATTTAGATATGACAATATTGAAATACAGAGTACGATACGTACCGTTTTTAATTTTCTCATCACTGAGTTTCGGAAAGATGGATTTCAAACAGTCAAAGGCGCCGTTAACTTTTTTGACCACCACTTCAACGAATTTCCCAGCTATTCCCAGTTTCATGTGGAGCGGTGGCAACAAAATATCATCCAGGTCCTTTATCATAGGTTCATTGCGTAATTTTAATTGTTTGTTGAGCTCGGGAGTTCTTCCTTTCCAATCTTTACATTGATATTGATTTCCTTTGTATCGTGAATCCCAATTACAAAGGAAGCAGAAGTATTTTGGATATCCGCCCTTTTCTATAATCCCTTGTAGTCTGTTGACCACCTTCAGATCGCAACAAATGTTCCATTTGTGTTCATCGTATTTGATTTTCTTCAAAATTTCGCCCAATGCTTCATACGTTTCCTTCATAGTTGTGCTGAATCCCAATGGAATGCATGTTTTTTTATTTTTTTTGTGCAGCAGCACAGCCTTCAAACTAGTAACTGAACCATCGATGAATAAACGCCAGTCGCCAGCGATATAATCCATTCCCAATTTTTTCACTAAACCTGGGATATCATGGCAGTACGTGAACGTATTTGCTTCGTCAACGGAATAAAATTTCTGAAAATCAGCTTGGCGTTGTCGGTATGATGTTGCGCTGACATTTTGCTGTGTGAGTTTTCTTCTCTTCAAAAATGATGATGTCAGCCATTCGGAGTCGTGTTGTGATAGTCCCAGCTTGGCCACAATGTAATCCATTTCGATTTGTGGTAGCGGTTGTGGTGCACTATTTTCAATATCGGGTATCCAATCAGCATCATCCAAATCGGTCGGATTGGTGAAAACGGTTTCGGCTAGCAGGGACACAGTATCCGCACTCGGAGGTTTAGGTGCATCGGTATCAGCAGGGCGTTGCACTGGAAGTGTGGCAGTAAATGCAGCAGTGTATACAATTGTTGTCTGTTTAATCCAGGACGAAAATTTATGCATGCATAGCACCTGGATTCATCATGTCCAGTTGTGTCTTCCACCCAAATTACTGGCTTCATAAAAGATAACTTTCTACTTTTTCCGTGAATCCATTTTAGAAGGGTAGTATAACAACTGTTGCACACTGTGTTCGGCGTAAAATTTGCACCACTTAAATCTGCTTCATCGAAATAATTACAATACGCGGTTTTGAATTGCTCAGTAAACAAATTTTTTCGATCTTTTTTCTGTATTTTTCGGACGATATGACCACAAACGTAACAATATTCATCCAAATATGGGCACTTGTTGTTTTCCATATTGATATATTTTATGTTTTGTTGTTATTCACTTTTAAAAAACTGGAGAAAAATCACTTTTACTGTTCGCGTTCGTCGGCACTGGCTGAATGCCAAAAATCGATCAATGCACACCTATAAATACTACGTATTTTTGAATATTTTACTGCCAGGTACTTATAAATGGGCGCATATTTTAAGGGCGGCTGGCTATATACCTGATTCAGCATTTGTACGTTTCAAACTGTGCAAAACTTTCCAAATAATGACCACCCTTAAATGTGGGTGCAATTTCTGTAAAAAAATCATATAGGTAGCCACCGGAAAAACCCAAATAATAAAAAGGTCCACTTTCCGTTTAATTGTCCACGTACATTTATTACCGCAATCATAAAAATCAAATAACCTTTTGTTTATTCCTTTTTTTTTAATTCTCAGAATCATGAAAAAGGTGTCAATGTTTTCTCCAAATAATGTTGTGCATATCTCGAGCAAATTTTTGAAATTCATACATTTACTTAATTGTGAATAAATGACAAACGCGTGCATCGATTTTTATGATCTTTGTCTCATTTTGCTCATAGGTTATGTGACTTTGCGAAAAAATAACTAGACTTGAAACTTTTTTCCATTTTGGATTTTTTATGTATTTTTAAAAAAAAAAATTTAAATTTTTAGGCAAAAAATAATTTTTTCCCTTCATACATTCATTTTTAACTTCGAAAGTGTTACTTGTATAGGAAAACAATATATGAACAGATTAAGGGAATTGTAATTCTTAATTTTTTAAAATTTATTTCAACTAAATTGGGCTAGTGGTTGTCGAGCTATGTCAAACAACAGGGCCCTAAACGTGATAAATTCCCCTATACGATAGTACTAACTTCAAATCGATACTAACTTCAAATCGCAGGTAAGAAGACAAAACGAATGATGCAGAAATTCTTCTTTTTGGGTCTAATTTCACATACAGTTCACAGAATTGAGTTGGCAAATCATGTGTTGTACTGTGTTATTAATAAGATTTCTGTATGAGATACCAATTTTTCATATTTGATAAATACTCTGAAATTTATTATATTTAAAAGTAGAATTTTTTCTTATTTGATAAATACACTGAAATTTATTTTATTAAAAAAGTAATTAATTTACATAAATTGTTCGAGTTATTCGAAATTGGCTATTTTAATTATTCGATCAAATAATGGCTGAAAAATAACCATATACAATCACCACTACGTGATAAAAGACCAAAAAAAAAAAGACCCGTGTCTCCCAGTTTGCACTTTTTTTATGGGCCCCCAAATATTTTGGGCCTCGGTGTCATTTTTGCGAAAAGTGATCTTTTTCATTGGCTCATATCTTGCAAACCGTTCGGAATTTTGATTTACCCTCTGATACAAAGTTGTAGCTCTTGCTATAAAGAACAATATTCTGAACATATAAAATCAAAAAACTTCATCTTCAAGATAAAAATCGAAAAAAACTTAAAAAAAAACTCAAGGAAATTCAATTAAACAATCAGCCACAAAAATTTACCTAAGATCTCAGAAAACAACTTTTAAGAACATATAAACTTCCTAGGAATGATTTTTAGCACCGTTTAGGTAGCCGCAAAAATGAAAAATGTCCGTATATGGTTATAGATAGCATAGTATCCCAATGTTGAAGTAAAGAAAAAACTACCTAAACGGTGTTAAGAATCATTCCTAGGAAGTTCATATGCTCCAGAAAGTTGTTTATTGAGATGAAGATACATTTTTGTGGTTGATTGTTTCCTTGAATTTTGAACGGTTTGCTACCTATAGACCTAAACATGGGAAAAAAGGTAAAAAAAAATCGAATTTTTTAAAGTTTTTTGCGATTTTGATCTTGAAGATGATGTTTTTCTGACAAGAGATACAACTTTGTCTCAGAGGGTAAATCAAAATTCCGAACAGTTTGCAAGAAATGAGCCTGGGAAAATGATCACTTTTTTGCAAAAATGCCACCGAGGCCCCAAATCTTTGGGCCCATAATAAAAAAGTGCATGACTTTGGGGAAAACTGGGAGACACGGGTCTTTTTTTTTTTTGGTCTTCTATCACGTAGTGTTGTCCGTATATGGTTATTTTTTGTTGCACTGTGTTATCTACCCCAAAAAAAATTTCCAGGTTAGTACACATTCCAGAATATTTTGTTATTTTTTTGACGCTTTTCTTTTTTTTAATTGTTTAATTTTTTACAAAGTACTATTTATTAATTCAAAGAAAAAAATTAACGTCAAAATGGTATACCTGCGTTGTTGTGTTTAGTGTGGAGTCGATTAAATATGTATGTAAGTACTTTTAAAAAATTTTTTTCAATTTGGCAATGCCTTCAAAAGTTGCAATATTTATATGCTTTTACTCTGATAATCTTGCACTTACTAAGACCCTGACGTTTTTGCGAAATAATTGTCTATGTGGTTTTTTGTTGTGTTTTTGCACTTTTGCACAACTTTTGATGTGAAGACCTTTATTAACGTTTTTTTTCGTAACTTTAGTTAAATATTTACAGCCGTATTCATAACAAAAAGTTAGCCACAGTTTGTACACTACGTACAACGAGCTGCTAACTAGAATGCCGATTAAGCTTAGCAGCTTGTTAACAAGCTTTTATCCTTTTGCATTAATCATCGCTGGCTTTTTAATTTCATTTTTGTTTTTTCCTTTACACATCAAATTTTAAAGTTTTTAAAAGTAAAATACATTTAAAAAGACAGTAGATAATAATAAAAACTAAATTGTTGATATTAAACGGCTGTTTTTCAGAAGTTAGTCAACGTTTTTGGTGACTTTTTGGCGACATTGCCCACGAAGTGTCTAAATATTTGCCTTTAATACGAAACAAATTTTATCAACAACAACTGAGAAGTATAATTTCTGTAAAAGCTGTTGAAGCAGTAAAATAAGACTGTTATGAATTCGTATTCGCAACAAAAGTGTAGACATGATTCACTTAAGTCAACTAGTGATTATCTAGGTCAAATGGGTACAGAACTACCTAGTCAATAGAACCAACGTCAGTAGATTTCTAATGACCTATGACTTCCGAAACAAGTTGCAAACATAAGTAAAATCACTGCTGTGTGTGCGTGTCATCTCGGCAGCTCCTGAAAAATTGTTCGTCTTGAGCCATTTCTTATCATTCAATACTGGAGATTTTTATATTCAGCTGCGCATTCTGTTGACGTGTGCATTTAATTAAATTTTGGCAATATTCTCTATTAAGTGCTTATTATTACCAAGAGGTCGGGTGACCATATATGGTCCTTTATACTTCGGCTCAAGCCTTCGTGCCTCGTCTGTGGCGGGTTTCTCAGTTGCCAAAACAATTAAATTAACCTCATAGTATTTGTTTGGTCACTGGCATTTAATACGCTTATTTATTATTAAGCTTATGAACTATTAATGCCGCATATTTTGTATGGTCTTGAAGTTGAATCTGGCTCGCGTTATAGCTAGATTGAATCGTATTGTGAACACTATTGTACGATATACGTTTGGCGTTCGACGACGAGCTGGTTACCCTTCTCAGCTGTGTTCCAAGTTTTCTTAACACATTCAACTAGAAACCCACAACTTATTTTACCTAAAGTTCGCTGTAGTTGTTTTAGCGGTCGTTTATACATAGTTAGAGTAGCTCGATGTTGGAATTATTTACCTGTGGACCTTCGTATATTCTCTCATTCAAGCAACGCATTCCGACTAAAAATTACGATATATTTTTCTGGGCCGGATTAAAAATTCTTTTGATTTGTTCCCTCTTGTCTAATCTTATGTTCAATGATTTTAGTATGGCTTTACTTCAGATAGAATTTAATGTAATTGTATATCTACTTGATATATCTATTTTTTTTAATCTGTTAATTGATAAATTAATACTTTTAAAACATTTCTTTCAATCCTTGGATGGGGATCCATTTGTATTTGCATTTTTATAATAAGGTGTATATATTTGAATCCATACATTTTTGTATATTTATTATATTCATTAATAATATTCAGGATTATGCTTTTGTAATATATTTTTATTGGCCTTGATAGGCTTTTGTATATAACTTATATTTAATTATTTTTTAACATAAATTAGTTTTATAATATCATCTTATTTTTATTGAATTACTAGCTGGCCAGGCAAACGTTGTTTTGTCATATAACTTATTTCTTTCAGATGTTACAGTCTCTACATGCTAAATTTTAAGAAAATCGCTTGATAAGTTAAGAATATGTAGGGAAGGGAGCTTTTATCCATTCTGCTTCACGCCCTAAATAAAAACTATAGGCTATAGTACTTTCCAGCTGTAACACTATTTGGTTGCGAATTTTCAAGAAGATATTGGGAGGGGGAGCTTTTACCCTTCTTGCCCTATTTCACATCCTATTCCCTACTTCCTTGTTACTGTTACAGTGTCTGCATGCAAAATTTTAGGAAAACACCGCTCATTAGTTTAAAAGATGTAGGGAAGGGGAGCTTTTACCGCTATTGCCCTATCTCACGCCCTATTTTCTATTTCCTTTCAAATGTTACAGTGTTTGCATTTTAAGAAACCCGGTTGATTAGTTTAAAAGAATGGGGAGGGGGAGCTTTTACCTCTATTGCCCTATTTCACGCCCTAAATAATAAAAATTTTAGGCTATAGTTCTTTCCAGATGTTACACTATTTTCCTGCAAAATTTCAAAAAAATCGGTCGATTTGTTAAGCAGATATAGGGAGGGGGAGCTTTTACTCCTCTTGCCCTATTTCACGCCCTATTCCCTATTTTCTTTCAGATGTTACAGGGCCTGCATGCCAAATTTTAAGAAAACAGGTTGATTAGCTAAGAAATATAGGGAGGGGGAGGTATTGTCGATCGTTTCTTCTAAAAATTAAACTTTCAGGGGCCTGCAAAACCTAGTGGAAGACGGTCGAGGATTTTGCCAAATTGATTTTTTCCCCAAACTAGTTGCAATGGTACAATCGACGTTGGATGTGAGATGAATTTTTTAGGGAAATGCTGAGATAGATGAGACCTCACATACATTTTATACTTCAACCAATTCGTGTTTTTGTTTGGATGGGAAATAAAGTTTTCACCTGCGTTATCAAAGTTGCCTTTTAGAATAAGGATTGAAGGTGAATGATCAGACGATAAATCGTGTGAGGAACTAATTAGTAATTGATCAGTGGGCTAATAGGTAGGTACTCCACTCGAAACGACATCAAGATTTTTATACCCTTCACCTCAGGTGGAAAAGGGTATATATAAGTTTGTCATTCCGTTTGTAATTTCTACAATATTGATCTAAGACCCTATAAAGTATATATATTTTGGGTCCTTATGAGGAGAGAACTTGATTTAACGATGTCCGTCTGTCCGTCCGTCCGTCTGTCCGTCTTACGTTTGATATGTGTTTTCCGGAGACTCCAGACATGATAGCGGCTAGGTTGTTTTACATTTATGTCACATATAGTCTACCACTTCGTGCTATTGAAATTCAGCAAGATCGGTCCACAAATGGCTGAGATATGACCAAAAAACCACGACTGTCTCTAATTTTTTCCAAAAATCCCTTGTTGTTGTATTTTTATTGCTTTTTTCTGTATATCTGGAGAACGGCAAGTGCCAAAGTTTCCAAATTAGGTGCAAACATTCAAGTTATAAATACACACCAACACACAAAATGTGGGCGGGGTTGGAGAAGTGGGCGTGGTACCCCCCATACCAAAATTTTCAAAAATTGTATAATAACCTGAATTTTTTGACGGTTATATGACCTATGGTTACGCCTTATATATCAACAGATCGGAAATTTTTAGTAGAAAATATTTTCTGTACCTCAATTCTGTAACTTTTTTAATTTTACTACCAATATCGTTAATTAACTAGAAATCTCGGTTACTTTAACGAATTTGTTATTCTGTATTTTAAATAAACAAATATTTTTGTTTAGAAATATTGACGACAAATATCGGTAAAAATATAAGAACGTCAAAGTGAAAATTTTTTAAAATTAATAAAAAAAAATACTAAATAAATTTACTTTAGTGCATTTATTTTAACCAGACATGAATGAAAACGCGTAAATATTGATTATATTTCTAAACAAATATGTTGGTTTTAAATCTTTCTATACATAGGGAAAAATTTCCAGGTGACTGAGCCACTCTAGCACAACATTTCTGCTCTTACTTTTTATACCTACACTACTGTATGTAAAGAGGATATTATGTGTTTGTACGAATGTGTGTAATACATTTAAATAAAGGTTCAGGGCCTGCCTTTAGTGTACCGATTGACTCAGAATCAATGTCAGAATCCATTTAACGAAGCCCGTCCTTCTATCAGGATGGCTGGTAGTCTGTCCAAGATTACCTTGTGCGCATATAACAGGTCGCAATTTTAAAAATAATTTTATAAAATTTGGCACATATTCGTTTATTGTCACAAGGTCGAACGAAGCCTTTTTGTAAATTTAATTTTAATATCCCTCATGAAAACTTCTTTCCGGAATAGGGTTTTGTGCCTATTCGTAGCCATTTTGTTTTATAGACATTTGAGTTGAATAAGATCCAAAAATATTTTGTCGCAACCTACATAAATCACCAGAACAAATTTTTTTACAATCTGTCCATATTTGACCCAGCTCCCATACGAATACACTAACAATGGTAGTCGATACTTAGATAATATTGGCACAAAAATGTCTTATGTGAATATTAACCTCAAAACATACTCTTTTTGGCGAAAACATGATCGCCCATATACTGCAATGTAGAGTCGGACTTGATCGACTATTTTTACTTTTTTTGTGTTAAAAATTGGCTACTTTACTCTATATTTTTAATCTGTTAACAGTACATTTGTTGTCGTTATTATTTACCAAGAACTTTTTTTGTGTCGTTAGCTAACGACATTTTTTGCCGATAAAAATTGTTTAAATTTCATTACAGAATAGCTCTTAACGACAATTTATGTTAGCTTACAAATTTTGACTACAAAAAATTGTCGTTAAAAAGTTACAGAATTTCAGTACTGAAGAACTCGAGAAAATCGGTTCAGATACGAAAAAGTTATGACCAAAATATTATTTTTTTTTTTTTTTTTGAAAAATACCCATTTTCGGGAACCATAGATCTTGCCGAGTCCAAGTTTAATAACCCAACTAACTGGCAAATTTCTTCTTAAGCACTTCGGTATCAATGGATTTGTCCTCGTCGTATTGAAACGACATAAAACTTATTTTTGCCCACAAGTTCGGACAACATGTTTATTAGATGTTTCGCTTCTTTAATTACTGCTACATTAGCTGATTCTGCTTCTTCGTCGTCAGGAATGTGTTTTTTCTGTGTATGGTCCCACTCAAACCCTTGTGGAGCGCAACCAAAAAGTCCGATCGAAATAAATGGCATATCGTTGGAAAGGTAATTAATTCCTTTTCCGTCGATATTTCTATCTGATAAGAAATGGCTGAGTAATGACACCTCAAAGTTCAAAATTTTTCATTTTTATTTCGTTTTTTTTCTTCTACGTTATAGTAAAGATCTGGAATGTTTTATTTTTTAACTGTATTGGAAATTTAAATGAAAGTTGTGATAAGGTGTACATTGGAACCACTAAAAAGAAACTCAAAAGTAGAATCGCAGGCCATAAATCGGATCAAAAATTAAAACTCAGTAGACACACCAAAAACAGCACTTGTGAACCACTGTGTCAAAAACAAACACTCGCCTGATTTTAATAATGTTAGTGTGTTACAAACAGAGCCGAATTACAAACGTCGATATATGCTGGAAATGCTTCACATCATAGCAACAACAAAGAGTGTAAACTTTAAGAGCGACGTAGAGTGTTCGAGTGCCAATAACTACAGAGGTTTAGTAAAAAAGATCAATCTGCAATAAGGATTTTAAGTTTAGTGCAAAAAAAAAAAAAAAAAACAGTGCAAGTCTAGATGTCGATGTGTGAACAACATATTTTTAAGTTTTTGTGTTTATAAAAATTCACTGAAAAGAAATCCCTGATGTTGATCTTCAAAATAGATCGAAATATTGGAAGCAAATAAAAAAAAGGAATTTTTATTTACAAAAAAACACTGGCCTCGAGCTTGATTAATTTTTATTTATTTAAATTTCGAAAAGTCGAATAAGAACAACTTTGATTTTTTAACCAAATAGTTTATTTAATTACCAAAATTTTAAGCGTAATTTGAAAAAAATCGGATTAAAAATAAAGTTTTTATTAAGGATTTTGTGGAACGACAATATTTTCATCTCTTATAAAATTCAGTTTTTTTTAAATACGCCCGTTCATTGTTCTCCACTCAAAGTGAAAATCTAAAAAAAAAAAACTTAATTTTTACCTATGCATGTTGTCAGTGTACTCAAACGAGAACAGTCAACTTTATACTGTTATACTTTTATTATTCATACCTTTTATTTTTGCAGTTAGTGATGTAGAGTTTAATCTTCTTTAATATGGTACCAAATATGGTTGTGAAAGTTAAAGTTCATCTTTTGAATTAATCGCCATTGTGTATGGGTTCGCCTCTCTGTGGGCGGGTGTAAGCACATCAAAATGCATGACACATCTGGGTCAAACACTGACAAATTTAAATGAGCATGTAATATTTAAGAGAAAATTAGGAATATAAATTTTAATCCTCGGATGTAGACATCAAATTTTTAAGGTAGTACAAGCAGCAGTTATTGTCGAGTGCCCCGGCTAACTGTTCGTGAGCTAGTCTATCAGTGCCGGGGTTGAGGGTTCGATTCCCACCAGAGACTCTGCTTTCGTTCCTGCAGACAAGCGTAGAGCTTCGCGGGATTAGCTTATCGAAATATCGATATTTAAAAAAAAAACAGAGAATATTTTTCAGGGACCGTAACAGTTATTCCTTTTTTCATACAAGTCAGATGAAAACAGTTATTTTTTGATGTTTATTTTTTCGATCAAACATAACAGTTATTTTTTTATTTTTATTTTTTTGAACAAAAATAACAGTTATATATTGATTTTTATTTTTTCGAGCAAAAATAAAAGTTATTCTCTAAATAAATGTACGTATTTTAATAATTTAGATGACTTTATATATTTAATTATTTTAATGTGCATAAGGAATTCCAATGATAACTACACACTAAAATAAAAATTTAAAGTCAACTAAATTATTAAATCACGTACATTTCTATAGAGAATAACTTTTATTTTTGCTCGAAAAAATAAAAATCAATATACATATATGTAACTGTGTCAAAAAAATAAAAATAAAAAAATAACTGTTAAGTTTGATCGAAAATATAAAAATCAAAATTATAAAAATCTATATATATTTTCATTGACAACTGCATGAGGAACAATATGGTATACTTCAATCAGTTTTTCGACATTTAAAGCTGGGATCACACGATTGCCGCAAATGCACCAATATGACACAATTTTAAATGTGCTTTATTGACGCACAATAATGAAATTGCACCAATCAAATATACTGAAATCACACGATTGCCCTTTTTTATACAAATTTAATTGCCGCTAGTTGGTACATAGTAGGGCTTCCAATCGGGATTGGGTCTTTTAAATCCCGGTATTCGGGATTGAAGAAAATATTTCGGGATTTTTCGGGATTTTTTTATTTTTATTTATACTAAATATAAATACTTTTTAAACTGTATTAAAAACAACTTTATTTTCAAGTAAATATTCATATTTCATGGACATATAGGTATTATTTATTAAACAGGACTGTTTTAAAAACAACTTTATTTTCAAGTAAATATTCATATTTCATGGTATTATTATTTGTAAAAAATATAATAAAAACAAACTTAAAGTAATAATTGATCACAATTCACAAAGATCATTTAATAAAAACGTAACAAAAAAACATAAAAATCTTATTTTTATCAATATTTGATTATTGATATAAAAATTACACCATTTCCAAATGTATTTTAAAAAATTGTGTACAGGAAAACATTTGGACAATTTTAAAATAAAATTTCACAATTTCAAAAAAAAAAAAAAAAAAAAATTGGAAAATTTAATAAAAATCCTTTCAACTTAATTAATCGATATATTTTGAACAAAACTTTTTGTTATTTATAAATTGTACATATTGTAATTATTGTTTTCTCAAATGAAATTAGTATAGTTTTTGTTTTGTTTATGTTTGTCAAAAAATACACCAATAAACAAATATTTATACAAATTATTAAAAAAAAATGTAAAAATAATACAAAATATAATCGGGATTTCCCGATTAAATGCCCTAGTACATAGTGAAATCGGTACAATAACTGCCGCATCACAGTCATACGATTGTTCTTACTTGACAACTGCAGAAACAGCTGTTGTGGTAGCGTATTTATTTGTTTGGGAGTTTTAAACAAAGTTAATTCTATTTTAAAATATATGATGAAATAGAAAAATTTTTAGAATAAAAATTAAAAATATTGTTTTTGCTTTAGTTGATTTAAATTTGGAATCAAAATAATAATATATTTAAAAAAAAAATAGGTTTTTAATTAATATCTTCAATAAAATATTCGCTACATGTACTTGTGGACATACGTACATACATACATATTTTGTAAAAAGAAATCGTTAAAAAAACAATTAAAATGCATAATTAATAAATAATCATTTACCTTCGCAAAAACGTAAACTTATTAAAAAATTGGCGCGTATTTTGTTGTTTGATTGCCGCACAAGAACGCAATAAATATTGGTGCATTTTTGTTATTTTTATTAACGCGCGGTTGCATATGTTTTAAAATTCCAATATAACTGTTATTTTAGGTCCCTGATATTTTTGGTTATTGAAATATAAAATTATCATATTAAACCACGATCTATAATGTTTGCATTGTCATAACATCCGCTGTAAACATTATTAAGCAGTCAACACTTTTGGAGTTGAAAACTGATCGGTGTTCCACACTTAACAAATCTAACCAAAAGTATTCAGTCTATTGCTATATTCCCCACTGCATGTATAATTGTTAGTGTCCGACCGAACGTTCGGGTTCGGTTACGGAGTTCGGCAAAAAGTGATGTTCGTTCAAAGTTTGGTGTTCGGCGAAATTTTTACCGAACTTTACCGAACACAGAACTTTTTATTTATTATAATTTCAAATTTTTCAGGAAAATAATACGAAAACAATACAACTATTTATCTCTATGATTATTAGTACGAAAAATTACAGCGATGACTAAATAAAATGCTTAAGTGTATACAAATGTCTTTATATGTGTAATTTTTAGAAGACGGTAAAAAAAACAACAATCAAAAAACGCTTAAATTTTATTTGGAAAAAAAAAATCTATTTTTATTCTGCGAATGGTAAGATTCTCCATAGTTTTGAGTGAGCCACAAACCAAACTATATAGTTTACTTTGTTCCAGATAAAAATGTCCTCCAGTCCATTTTGTAGTTTTTTTGAAAAGCGTTAATGCAAATGTTGCGCCAAACAAATGTCAATGGGGAGTTCATTGCCAAGCAAACAACTACCGCCAATATTAAGCGCCACTTAGAGAAAATACACCCCCAACGAATTCAAAAAATACAATGTAGAGGTTTGAGTTCTATTATGTATCAGAGAACTGCAAAATCACTATTTTTCTTGATTTATTCATACGCTAAAATTTACATTCAATCTTTGCTTGCAAAACAAAGTTCCACGTTGGTAATTTTTACATCGTTTCGTTCACATTTGATTTTTGCATTTATTCATTTTTTATTGAAAGTGCTTTATTTGCATTTTTGTTGCGCATGCAATATAACACACATGTGTTAATTCAAAGGAACACATTCTTATACTTTTGCATTCAAGTAGTCATTGTCAACTCGGTGGTGGTTGTTAATGGTAAACAACAATAACAACAATAAACCACTCGAGGAGACGCTTTGTTAAAATTAACAACAATAACAAGAATACATTGTACCTACATACAGAACTACTGTACTTTTAAAAAGTAAAAAAAAAAAAAAAAATTCTGTTTCTATGGAAATTGTTTGTATGTACTAGAGGTCTGCAAGAATAAATAAAAACAAATTTCAACACACTCATTTGTTTTTTAACTACAATGTGTCGAGCACCCAATAATAAAGAAACAAATGAAAGAATAATCAAAGACAAAACGAATAAAAACTCATTCAATTCAGTCAAATGAGTGAAATATTCATATATAATTTGAATGTAAAATTTCTGTACCTACACATTACGTATGTATGTGTAAGCTTAACTCTTACAAATAAAAGAAGCCACAAGCATACACACATATTATGTCAATGTATTCAAATAAATGTATGGACATTCAATAATTCAAAAGTTATTCGAATATTTTTTGTAAACTTGCTCTCTCTAACGGGTCATTCCACTGTTTTGTTATTTATGAATGACTCTCAAATTCATTTACAGTAAACAAGTATTTTATTCAATTCATTCTCTCTTATTTTTGTATATGGTTTACTCTTTTCTTGCATTTTTGAATGTTTAATATTTGAGTAAATGTTGTGCACTTTGAATAAAGGCAAACAAGTGAATTATTCAAAGCAGACCTCTAGTATGTACCTACATATCTGCGTTTAGTTTCATTTAAATTTTTTTTTTTCTTGTACCTGCTACATCGTCCCCTCAATATAACAATAGCGTATATTTTTTTTGGGGTTTTGAGAAAATCGTGTTTAAAGTTTTTGTCAAATCGGATATCTATTAAAACCTCAATATCAATACATAATACCGTTTCTTGTCTTTAAATTGACAAATTTTTTTTATTCTACGCATCGAATAAGACCATAATTATGTCATTCAAAGTGCAAGTCCTCCATATAGGCTATTTTATTTTTTAAGGAATTCGTATGATGTAAATGATACACTATTTTATTTTGTATGGTATACGTTGTTTTATTCAATAATTTTACGGTATTTTTATTAAAATATTTGATCTCAAAAATATCAATTTGTAACATTATAAAACAGTCATTAATTCATAGTTTTGTTAATTAAGAGGAATATATTCATTGCTTTCCAATTTGAGTTATTATAAATAAACAATTACAATTTCAAGTAAAATAGCGCACGTGAGCTTACACACTTATTGAAGGAAAATTATGAGCAAGAAATTGTACACTATTTTATCCAACGACATTTAGACCCACTTTTTGGAAGTAGATTTTGACGAAATTTTGACCAGACATAAAATCAATGATGAAGATTCTAAACATGCAATAAAAAAATAATAGCGTATAAGCACATACGCTGTTGTCATATTAAGGGGACGACATAGTTAATGCTGAATGAATACATGAGTAATGATTGCTTGATTTCTGGCTTTTTTGTTTGTATTTTTTTTTTTTTTTCTTTACCAAAACAATCATTGTCACTCCGAACACACAAACATCTTTATTAAAAAACGAAGCTAACGATTGTATAAATAACAAAGCACGATGTGCATTATTTGAATGACTGCAAACCAGCAGCGAATATTTGCGGTTGCGCAAGTTTGATTGTATGACCGCAAGTGAGTGTATTTGTTGCTGTTGATTTAATGCTATTTTTTTACAATTGCACAAAGCCGTTCTCGGTTATGTTTACTAGGGCTATAACCAAATTATTGGCATAATGCCAAGAATGTTTTAGTAATGAAATGTCTCCCGTCGTTTTGCGAAAAAAAAACTCACGCAGGGAAGCAAATTTCTAAAACCTTCTAAGAAATTTTGAACCGCGATGAATTGTAAACCGAAAATTTTTAAATCTAAAGCAGTGGATAAATTCCAAAATAGCATTTAAGTGATACGTATAGGAATATAAACAAATATCAGGGGGGTTACCGCGTATTTCTGTTCGAAAGAAATCATTTACGGATTCGAACAATTTGTACTGTGTATTACGATTTTCGTAATATTGGGTTTGAATAAACGGACGTGTTCCATACTTTATTGAAAACAAAAAATCACTTTCTTAAAAGCCACTCTCTATAACGAACAAAAATTGTTCATCAAATTTCCCATTTTTTAAAAAAATACAACCTCTGTCATCGTTTCGAACAATTACGAAAATCGTAATACACAGTACAAATTGTTCGAATCCGTAAATGATTTCTTTCGAATCGAAATACGCGGTAACCCTACAGGTGTATATTTTTTAAAATTTCCGTGAGATAAAATGGTTGTTTTCAAACTTCAACCCGATCCCTGCGTGAACTTTTTTAACAATCCGAAAAAATTATCATATTTTTTATTAATAACTTTTAGGCCCTGAATTTGTAAAACGCAACGCAATCCCAAAAATAACATTGAAAGCAAAAACAATGTCAAAAATTTTTCAAAATGTTGTTGTTGCTTTCTACAGAAATACATATTGCGTTTAAAAATTATCAACGCCACAAGATATGCAGCGTTTAAAATTTAAAAATTCAATATTCATTTCTATAGAAAACAACAACAAAATTATGAAATATTTTCGATTTTGTTTTTGCTTTCAATATAATTTTTGGCGTTGCTTTTGCGTTTTACAAATTTACCCAACTCTTTAAGCAAAAATAAAAGAGTGCATATCAATCCGCTCCACAAATAAAAGTGGAAAGAAAACTGAAGACAAAATAATTTGTTTTATATACAATAAGGAGTTCCTAGAGTTATTAATAATTTTTTTAGGTGGAGTTGCTCCCCGGGGAATAAAATTTGTAAGAGCAGGCGGTATGAACTTAGCAAGGTGGACGGCTAAAGTTAATTGCTTAAATATTTTAATGTTTATATAATTTAAAAAATAACATACAAAACACTTTTAAAAATATGGGTGCGTTCGTAAATGCATCACTGCGCTGCATCAGAAAAGCAAACTTTTTGCAAAGCCGATAAAAAATAATTATAATTTTTTTTTTATTGTAGGGGTATTATTTTTGTGGAGTATTTCACAATTTTTTGGTCCACATTTACTTCACTGATAAATATATAACGATTTGAAATCACTGATGCAGCGCAGTGATGCATTTACGAACGCACCCTATATCGTTAAGTAATTTGTTAGTATTAACATATGGGGGTCATTTCGACCTCCAGTGACGTAAAGGGTTAATCAAGAATAATAAAATATGCTACTTAAAGTATATATGATCAAAGGTTCAGCGACTTCATACAGAATTAGCCAAAAAAAAAGTTTAGTTCTTAGTGAATCACGAAGATAATTTTCTCAATGTTATTACAAGATTTTAAGCTCTTGATAAAAACTTTAATACATACCAACTGAAGACAGTTAAGGTCTTCAGGTGGTGATTAAGGGCATTGACTCGTGCGTGGAGCCAGAATAAATAGAAACATTTTCGGAAGAGAATATAAAAGAAACCAATCACAACTTCGAGTGGAGTTAGAACCCGACGACGTAAAAAACAAAACGTACCCCATTTACAATTTAAAATATGTAATCTTTATAGAAGAATCACTCTAGAACAGCCGCAGTAAAGAAATTGTCTGTTCAATGTTTAAACTGTCAAGAATTTGGGCATATTTTCTTCCTAAAACAATAAAGCAATTTGTTTTTGTTTTTATTTTAATTTTTCTTAACCCACTCTTTGTCCACCACCTGGATAACTATTTTGTCGCGATGTGGAGGCTTAAATGCCGGCTGTAGTGTATTCTTGTAACTTGAATCGGTAAAGTCTAGCCGGAACAAGTTGGAAGGCATAAGCTTTAAGGCCAGCATGACCAAGGGTTATCCACCCCCTATCACATTACCTATAATCCTATCTATCCCCGCCTTGTTTTCCCACATCCCCAACTTTTAAGGTCAAGGTGGTTGATTGCTGTGCCGATCGCTAGTTAGTGGTTAAAGAAACTGGTCGTGAACAGAAAGGGTCAGTTGTAACTCTAGCCTAGTCCGTGCAAGCGATCACTGCGCGAGATGGTGCTTTGTTATACGTGTACACTCGTGGGACCAACAACTGGACTAATTTAAAAACATGATGAAGGAGTCGGTGCAGGGAATGTATCTGACAACTCAGCAGGTTCGGTGTCAGATCCAGACAACGACTGGCTGAGTATTCACAGATTTATTCTGCTGCAGGAGAGTCAGTTAATGACAGAACTGAGAGACGGACGTGATGGACTCCCCAGTCGGCTCACCGTCACAACAGGGGCCTCGGCAAGACTCGGTGGTCTGACTCTGGGCTCCGATGATGAGCACGAAATTACAATGATTTCGGCTTATGACCAGGACCATCAGCTTCTGAGGTCACACTCGGAATGGAGAGCGGATTGGCGGATGTATCAAAACCCATTGTTCGGCAGGATGCGTAAGAACAGGTCACATCATAAAGCCGAACGAGCTACGAAAAAGCCAAAAGTGGTGTGAGAGTCTTCTTAGCGTTACTAGAAAATATAGCTAAGAAGGACTCCTCAATGCACGATGGGCAGTATAGGCATTTACTGAGAAAGCACCAAAAAACGTTGCTAGATTCGAACAAATCCACGGCTCTGTCGGTGATATCCTAGGCCTTCCCTATCCCGCGGGATACACAGCAAGGGCTGCTAAGGAATCAAATATTGTCAATAAAACGAATCCTCAGCAACCCCTGCTGTTGAATCCTCCAGTAAAGGAGCGGATAATCAAAAGGAAGGTAAAGATTCAAACCCTGGCACTCTTATCCGTTACAGTATGGTCAAAGCTAAGGGCGCTAGGCCTGTGAACGAATTAGTCGCGCGATGAGGACTGGAAATGTCTTGATAATTTCCGATAGTCACTCCCAAAAAGAAGCCATTAAAGGAATTGTTACCGGGACAAACCTATAAAACCGGTGGAGGTTATACTGGGGCTACTGGTCAACCAGAACAATGGACTCATGCTGAAAGTAGACTAAGATGCTGAAAGTGGTGCAGAAAAACTTGCACAACTGTGAAGCAGCCTCAACCAAATTCGCAATTCACCTCATCGATAACAACGTGGACGTGCCTTTAATCCAAGAGCCCTGGATTAAAAAAAAAATCGGCTAGTTAATTAAAGGCCACGGGGTAAACTTTGTTCGTACCCAACCCGGATGAGAAGGTACGGATGAGAACGTACGAACTAGAGTTCTGCATGTGTGCGATTAAACGACACATGAATTCACATATCAAACTAGCGAGTAGTGTGTTGTTGCCAGCAATCTTTTTATCTGTAACAACACACTACTACAGAAATCTTTTTATAGAGAGGCAGTGGTAGATATTACATATGGGCAAATCCCAGAAACAGTCCACCAACCAAAAATTTTTCAAATGAATTTTTTTTTTTATGGAATATAAGACTAGATGTATAATTTAATTTTAAATTAAAAAATATGTATTTCAATGATCATTAATGCAATAATTTTTACCAAATCCTACCCCACTGCCGATTTCTTAATGTTATACGTGAATTTAGCATTATTTTAGGTGATTTTTGTGCTTACAATAGCACTTACAGCAGACTTATCAAAATATAAATTTCGTTAAAAAAAAAGTTGACATTCATTAGTTAAGAAATTAGTTTAAGAAATGCAATTCAAAAAAATATAATTTGTTTTGTTAAAATAAATAAAATATAATAATTAAATACTACTAGAAAAACTGTAGCGTGCGTTATGTAGCGCGCGTCTCAAAGGGTTCACGGCTTTTGTCAAAAAATCACAACATTTTTTGGCTGCGAATAAGTGCGTTTAGAATTGTTTTATAGTCATCTTTCTTTAAGGAATTCAATTTTGTATACCTCACCATGCCAAATTCGATCAAAATTAGGAAAACGCACTTCAACCTTTGAAGTTACTTCCACTCTTTGTAGCGTGTGTCACAAAACTTTGTGATCAATTATTTCGCAACAAATACTTGCTAAGAAATTATGATATATGCCATTTGTAAGTAGATAATAATGTCACTAAAACTATATATAAGTTGAAGCGATCTTTTTTGAAAGACCAAAAAATGTTTATATTTCAATCAGAAAACGCGTTCGAATGTAGCGTTCGTCACGCAGGATTTGCCCATATACGAACTGTAGGGAATTAGTAAAGGATTGGAGGGTGGCTTTGGGTTTTTGTTCTCTGATCACAGTAGCCTGTCCTTAAATCTAGTGTTTGAGAGGTCGAAAAGGTGTCTGTATATGGATCCGAGAATGACGGATTGGGATTCTTTTTCGGGATTGGTGCAAAAAAAACCTTAGAGTTACACAGGAATGGGGTCGACTCCGACCGGTGTGGAGCAACTGGTGAGCACCTTCACGGAGGTATTCACTAGTAGCTATGAACGATCCTGTCCTGTCCTTCCGGGCGGGCGCACACAGCCAAGATGGTGGACAGACGAGTAAAGGACTCAAAGGTCCACTGTCAGAAGGTTTTTCAATAGAGCGAAGTATACGCGTAGGGAAGAGAATTGGAGTAACTTCAGATTGAGAGACTAGTGGATTAAGTTTAGCGAGTCAGGTGAATATGTGAATGAGATGTCTAGGTTCAGGAGAATTGTATCAAAGGACCCGGTAGTCCCTGGATTTATTTAGAGACCGGACAACTCATGGACGGAATCTGGCTCTGAATTTCTGTCTGCTTATGGAGACTCACTTTCCAGGGTTTGTGGAACCTGGGCCGGGGAAACAGGTTATATGTGGTGACCCCTTCTCTGGGTCGGGCTCAGGCGGTGAGGAATGGAAGACGATAGGGGATATGATCACCTTGGATAAGGTAACATGGGCGGTTAATACCTTTGGGTCTTACAAATCGGCGGGACCAGATGGTATCTTTCCGGTGATGCTACTGAATATCGGGAAATCGTCACTCCTATTGCTGGTGGAACTGTTTAGGGTATCTGTGCTGAACGGGTACATTCCTAGAGGGTGGAGGGAGATCAGGGTACTTTTTATACCCAAGGGGGGTAAAACCGGTTACTCTTAACCCAAGAATTTTAGACCAATTAGCTTATCGTCTTTTCTTTTGAAGACGTTGGAAAATCAGATTGATCTGCATCTGAGGACGAAGATTGACGCCGGCATCATCAGCGGCGCTCATCTTAAGGGTAGATCTGTTGAGAGTGCGATGCATGATGCGGTTGGTTATGTGGTGCTGGGATTGCGAAACAAGGAATACACCTTGGCAGCATTCCTGGATATAGAGGGCGCCTTTCACAATTTGAGGATAGAGACTATTAGGCAGGCACTAGTTGATCTAGGGGTTCCGTTGTTCTTGGCCGATTGCATAACTATGATGCTTAGCAGCAGAACTGCCGGCATGGGCGAGTGATAAGGGACTGGGAATTAATCCGGAGAAGACGGAGTTGGTTCTTTTTACTAGGAGGTACAGGATTGAGAATTTTAGGCTACCGGTACTGGGAGGTGTGGAGCTTAGACTATCTGATAGTGCTAAGTATCTGGAAGTTTCTCTGGACAGCAAGCTGTCATGGGGAAGGAATACTCAGGAGAGACTTAAGAGAGGTCTCAATGCCGACTAAGCTTGCAGATCTTCGATAGGTAAGAGCTGGGGATTCCGGCCGTCTGTAGTGGGATGGCTGAACACTTCGGTGGTTAGACCCATTCTTACGTATGGATGCTATGTTTGGTGGGACTCATTGAGATTGGTTAGTCGAAGGAACCTTCTGTCTAAGGCTCAGAGGTGTGCTTCAATCGGCATGACAGGTGCCATAAAAAGTACTCCTCGAGCGGCCCTGGATGTCATTCTACATCTTCTGCCTATTGAGCAGTATGTGATGGGAATGGCTCTTCTGATTATGTGGGCACTAGGGTGGATTTTGTGCAGTTACCGGAGGTAAAAGTGCCTTCTTGGGAGAGCTGGTCAGGTAGGAGCAGATTATTTAGTGGATTTGCTATTTTCGGGAGTCTACTTTAAGGATCTGGACATCAGCATATCTTATGAGGCCGTCAGCTCAAAAGTATAATATAGGCTTCCTGACGACTGCAGTGTTTTCAGGCGGAGGTTCTGGGGGGCCTTGAGGGCCGTGGAACTGATGAGGGACAACATTGATAGGGGCTTGAACCGTAAAAGAGGCCATTATCTTTGGCTTTTCTAAATGTTTTTGGGAGAATGTTTCCTAATGATCTAGCCTAAGCAACCAGTGAAATGCGCATAGAAACTTATCCTCCAACAATTAATTTCAGTATTTTTATAAAGAATAAAAATTGGGAATTAAGCACGACAAACAAATCGTACATCCAATTTTCACGCAATTTAAAAGACATGTCTTTTTTGTAGTTCTTTTTTAAAGAAACTTCCAAAATCTAGTTAAATTTTTCAAGGGACCGTAACAGTTATTCCTTTTTTCATTAGTCAGATAAAAACAGTTATTTTTTGAACAAAAATAATTGTTATTTTTTGATTTTTATTTTTTCGATCAAAAATAACAGTTATTTTTTTATTTTTATTTTTTGAACAAAAATAACAGTTATATATATTGCTTTTTATTTTTTCGAGCAAAAATAGAGAAATTTACGTGCTTTAATAATTAAGTTGACTTTTAATAATTATTTTAATGTGCATAAGAAATTCCAATGATAATAACACATTAAAATAAAAATTTTAAGTCAGCTAAATTATTAAATCATGTGCATTTCTTTAGAGAATATCTTTTATCAAAAAATAACTGTTAATTTTGATCAAAAATATAAAAATCTTAATTTTAAAAGTCAATATATTTTATCATTGATAAGTGCATAAGGAACAATATGGTATACTTGATTCAGTTTTTCGACATTTACTTCTATGTATATGCTTTTTTTGTTTTAAAATTCCAATATAACTGTTATTTTCGGTCCCTGAAATTTTGACAATGTTTCTTTTTTTCGTTGATTTTTTTCTGTTTTTCTTCGTTCCTTATTTGTATAAAAACATTAAAAATTTCGTTATTCTTCATAATTTATATATGGGCAAATCCCAGAAACAGTCCACCAACCAAACATTTTTCAAATGAAGTTTTTTTTTAATGGTATATAACACTAGATGTAAAATTTAATTTTTATATTAAAAAATATGTATTTCAATGATCATTAATGCAATAATTTTTACCAAATCATACCCCACTGCTGATTTCTTAATGTTATACGTGAATTTGGAATTATTTTAGGGGATTTTTGTGCTTAAAAAAGCACTTATCAAAATATAAATTTCGCTAAAAAAAAATGTGATATTCATAAGTTAAGAAATTAGTTTAATGTAATTCATAAAAATATAATTTGTTTTGTTAAAATAAATAAAACACTACTGGAAAAAACTGTAGCGTGCGTTATGTAGCGTGCGTCACAAAAGGTTCACGGCTTTTGTCAAAAAATCACAAAATTTTTTGGCTGCGAATAAGTGCGTTTAGAATTCTCTTATAGTCATCTTTCTTTTAGGAATTAGATTTTGTATACCTTATCATGCCAAATTCGCTAAAAATTAGGAAAACGCACTTCAACCTTTGAAGTTACTTCCACTTTTTGTAGCGTACGCCACAAAACTTTGTGTTCAATTATTTCGCAGCAAATACTTGCTAAGAAATTATGATATATGTCATATGTATGTACATATGTATATCAGAGAATGACAACAAGTACCCATCAGAGATCAGCAATGAGTAGTCAAAAAGTGAGTAGAGCTAAATCATGACTCATAAATTCTTGTACTTATACGCTATCATACTTATTCCAATGTTATTCAAACTCATATTCACTCAAAAGTTTAATTTTATTCATCGTACTCATACTTAGCAACATTTGTAGTGTTTGATTTAGAATCTACTCAAATCAATGTGTATAGGCGAAGCAAAATGCAAGGCTGCCAGATTTGTCCCCGAAATAGCAAAGTGACGATTTGGCAATTACAGTTTACTAAAGTTACATGTATGAAGTGGACGATTTTTCTGCAAATTTTTCTGGCAGCGCTGATTATTAAGTTGTGTGTTTTATCTGTTGTGTTAAAACGGTAAAAGGATGAGCTAAATGATTTGAATCATTCAGGGGTGTCATAGAAACCAATATTATCGGTATTGGATTTGAAACCGACAAAAAAAATACGTTGGTGTCATGAAATCCAATGTAGTCGGTTTTTTGTTCGAACTAAAATAAGTGTCGGTTTTAGGTGTCACAGAAACCAATGTTATCGGTTTTTTATTGAAAATAAACCAAGCAGCTTACAGGTCTTGTTTTTTTTTTATTGGAAATAAATAAAGTTGTTAAAAGCTTAATTTTTTATTTTTTTCAACAGTTAGATTTTTTCCACTGATAGATGCAAAATAAAATTGATTAATTGGTAAAATTTTATTTTTTGCATGTTACCGGTAGTCTCCGGCAGCGGGCTGCTGCAAATTCGCAAGTCATCTTCTCACTTTCTCTGCAAAAAGCAAATATGCAACAACAGCAGTGGTCATTCTATTTATTTATAAAGTTAAACAACAAATTTGTTAAGATTTTAATTAATAAATTTAATTTAATTTTTACAAAACAATAAAATTACACAATACCAATGCAATGCAAGTAATAACATCCTGGCATTTATTTCATGTTTACTGTATTACCACTTCTTATTTTCTTTTCTATATTTTTTCTTTAATTAAAAACACAGGTTTTAACAATATTTAAGCACAAAAATCATAATTTACAAAATTGTCAAACAAAAATTGCACTTAAAGCTGTAAACACATGAGCCAAAACATTAAACAGCTGATTCGAATATCGGTTTTATTTGTATTCGAAAATAACAAATCCGACTTGTTTTCATGACACTAAATGAAACCAATATTGGTTTGCAAAACCGACAATTAGCAAAACCGACTTGGATTCTATGACACCCCTGATTGTGAGTATTGTAAGTATTTTCTTGAAATTATAAATCAAGCTGACGTCATTTATGAGTATGCGTATAATGTCGACGTCGCACTCATAAATATTTCTCTTGTGAGTATGAGTGAATCAGAGTAGTTTAGTTTAAATGGTTTCTACGCACTTATACTTACAATTGCATGAGTCAGTATGAGTAGCGAAAAAACGATTCATTGCTAATCTCTGGTACTCATTAGAAAAATATACAGAGGTATAATATAACAACAGCTATGGTAGTGCGATGCAAAAAGTATGGTTATTACTTATACTTATGCACGGCAATATTTCACGCAACCACGTTCAGTAAACAAAAATACATGAATGTAGGGTACCCCCCTAATGTCAACTGGGAAGACAAATAGGATAACGGACAATACTAGCGAGTCACGTACGCACATTGAATAGCTAGGTAAAGAGACAACGAACTAGAAACAAGAGAGTAGTAAAGAAGCAGTCAAGACGATAAGACGTGCGCGCAGCAACCGAAAGTGACAGTGAAATAATTCATACTAAGTGCCTATTTGTAACTAGCTAAACTAAATTAAAACATTAATAAATTAAACATAAAAGAATATTATAAATTACCGATAAGTTAATTTTAAGCAAAACTGTTAAATAAAATGAATTAAATCAACTGAACTAAAAAGACTGTGTGTTCATTATAATAGCAGCTAAATCCCACATGAATGTTATGCAGATATTATTTAATACCCATGTGTTTTGGTTATCTGCCATACATATAAAATATCCATGTTTAAAAAAATACCTTCAGTATTTTTGGCCCTTCTGTGTAAAAATGAAAAAAAATTTTTTGTAGCAAAATGTGCTTTGATCACTAGGCAGATATGAAATAAATAAATTTGTCCGTAACATCAGCAGTACCTATGTAAAACTTCACATAAGCTATAAATTTTTAGGGGTAATTTCTTCTCTCCGAAGCTATCTAACAGGTTTTAATGAAAACATAGATAGATCAATATGTATTTAGACACATAAGCTATGTATTTTTAAAAAATAGGATACAAGGGGAAATAGGGGGCAATTTTACCTCTCCAAAACTATAACAGATTTTAATGAAATTTAAAACATAGAAAGGTCCCTAATTATATGGACACATAAGCTATGTATTTTTAAAATCTAGGATCACGAGGGGAGATAGGGGGCATTTTCTGGCTCTCCAAAACTATCTAACAGAAATTATAGAATATATTTGCCACATTGATGTCAAAAAAGTTTGCAACTGTACTGGTTAGAGAATTTTAAAGTACAGCAAACACAAAAACTAAGCGCAAATATTTCTATTAACATTTAATCATAATAAATGGTTTTGGCTGAAAATAAATTTAAAATATACTAAATATCCATACTTAATTTTCTATTTTTTAAGCTGACTTAAAACTTTGACATTTAAATTTTTTTTAAAACAAAATGTATTAAAAGTTTTCTCATTTTACCTATCAATAAAAAAAATTTAATTCAGTGTGAACTGCTAGAATGTTTAAAGCAAGAATTGTATCGAAGAATACTCAAATAAAATCTTCTACATGTATGCTTTTATTACAGTTTCGTGAAGCCAATACATTTTTTTTTTTTTTCAATTTTACCACAATTTATTTTAAACACTGTAGTTGTTAAAATATAAACGAAGTTACCATACACATGCACTTGTCGCTGTCACACGCACATAGCATAGATTAGTACACGAGACGGAAAATATGGTTTTTATGCATGCATGTAAGTATTGACTTGTATGTTGTGCTAATAAGAAAGGGTGAAACAACCACTCGATACATTAATATATATATGTATTTATAGCGTTTGCTTAAGTCACATGCACACGAGATGTTTTTTACATCTGACTTGTCAACATTTTAGGTCACATGTTATTGTGCGTGCGTGTCAAAATTGCTGTTTAATTTTTTTTTATAATATTCGATCAAAAACGTACATGTAGTTTGCCCCTCGTGTCTATATAAATATGGATAGATCTATCTTTTAAATTTCATAAAGATCTGTTGGATAGTTTTGGAGAGGCAGAAAATAACCCCTATCTCCCCTCGTGATCCTAGTTTTTTAAAAATATGGATCTATCTATGTATCTAATTTCGTTAAAATCTGTTAGATAGTTTTGGAGAGGCATAAATTGCCCCCTATTTCCCCCGTAATCCTATATAGCTTTTGTTTCCATATAAATGTGGATCTATCAATGTTTTAAATTACATTAAAATCTGTTAGATAATTTCAGAGAAACAGAAATTGCGCCAACTGCCCCTCGTTATCATAACTTTTTAATATTGTTTTAAACCATCAGTGAAAGTACCATTTTACAACGCATGTATTAGTTGGTAAATAGGTTGAGTAGTTCTCGAGTTATAAGCCAGCTTTAAAAAATAAGCTTAACGCTTTCGTCAAATCTTAAAAAGCTTTAAAATTATCTCGATATTTTTTTGAATAACACAAAAAAAAATGTTTGCCTAGTTCCAAAATTTTTAAAATTGCAATTGCCATCTCTGTCTCTCGCTCTCTCTCTCTCTCTCTGTGTATATTAACGTTATACATACGTAAATCAGTGATGTCCAAAATGTAAATTGTGGTTGTATTGTTTTTGTTTTGTATTAGTATTAATGAATAAAGAGACAAATATTCTTATTAAAATAATACTAAAAAAAATATCTAAGGATCCGCCGCATGTGCACACGTCGCTTCATAATCGACGAGTGAATTGTGTACTCTCGTGGACTAAATGAAAGAGCGTTAGAATGCGTGTAAAGAATGTGTATAAATTAATTTCCACAATTTTGTTATGGGCTGGACAACAATGACGTAAATACACATACTTATTTATTCTTATGGGTATTGCAGATAGCTAACAGAAATATAGAATTTAGAAACCAATGAAAAAAACTTGTCCCTATGAACACAACTGAATCCGTGTTAGGGTCTTTGAAACCTAAAGCTCGCACTGCGAAGAAATCCGTTTGCGAACCTCTGGATGATATTTAGTGCAGGAGGATGCAGGTCCCAACGCCACTGAGATACCTATTCCAACGGATGAAGAGGATGCGCTCCTGGAATCGGTGCCAAACACGCAGCAATCCTCTTCAGCCGAAGTTAGCCAGGGTGCAGATGGTAGGGTTAAGCTGCCTGGTTCTGCACGTAGGCGTCTAAAGCTCTGCCCGAAAGAGGGTATGAGCCTGGAAAAGGCACGTGAGCTATGCCACATAAGACCAATAAGGGAAGTCCGCAATGAGTTGTGCGACCTAAAGATTCCCAGGAAGAGACGTTCGGACGGTTCCTCGCCGGACAAACCAAATCCTTCCAAACGGGCCACAGGTAGCATTACGACTGGTGCGTCTATTGGCAATAGAGCCAGTGTAAATGCCTTAGTGGTGCGATTCACTAACTTTTAACAACCCGACAATCGTAATATTTGTCACAATTTATATTCGCTTGCAGTAACGACAGTGTGATTATGTAATTTTTTTAACACAGCTGTTTTTTTTTTGTAACATCTCTGTCTACAAAATGTTAAAAAAAAAAAAGAAAAGCACAAAAGAGAATAAAATAAAAATAAATGAAATTGTTCTTAACCCCCCTTGTTTCACATGTTTTTTCATTCAAAATACATTGAAAAAGGCCTGACCAGACTCATGAGTAAGACGAAGGGTTAATTCGCGGTTTTTATAATTTTTTTTTGTGAATTTTACATTAATATTTGGTTTTTGTTCTTAATTTGCTTTTTTTGTTAATTTTAAATTTATTATTTTGTTTTTGTTCATACATATACATACGTATATCTTTGTATGTATGTAAGCTATTTTAATCATAAAAAACATTTTATCGATTAAATAAACACAACCTAAGTTATTGTCGCAAAAATAACGACAAAAAAATTGCTTAAAGTAACAGCTGACTTTAAACGACAGCGAAAATCGTTAAAAATTTTACTGATTCGATAAATTTTCGTTATACTTATTTTAACAATTCGACTATCATTATAAAGTTAGTGAATCGCACTACAAGGATAGTAGTACAAAATGTCCAGCCCACTTACAGTGATATTGTCGATGTGATTAAGTTGGGAGTATTTCCTCCTGACTTTCCAACAAATGTATGGTCAGAGGATAAGCTGAAACTTATCCAAACAGCAGCCCTGGAAAGATGCAGTTTTAAAGGTCGTATCTGAGGAAAAGGTACCAAGGGCTGAAATATTCATTGGATATTTCCCCGAGTAGCCCGATACGAGTCTGTCTCTTGTTGGATGACAGAATGACGACCTCTCTGTCGAGTTGTGGAGAGTGCTTAATCGGGTCAGCAAAGGTAGCGTTGCTGAGATAACCATTGCAATTGGCTCAAACTCGGCCGTCACAATTATACAGATAAATCATCATATTGGCTATGGGTACAGAACAGTCCACATAAACACGGGGCAGTGAATGACGTACCCAGGTGGACTGAACCACGTGACAGAACTGGCCAGCCAAGGTTAAGGTCGACACGGTTGACGCCAGCAGCTCAGGGGAGAGTTCGGACAAACCGTCCACCTCTGCCTCGGCTACACGCAGAGAAAAAATATGGTTGGGCATGGTTACAAACAACACTATGTTTGATGTAGCAATATATTGTTGTCGTACACAAATAATTGTTATTTTTATTTAATTTCAACAATATTATAGTTACTGTAAACATATTAATGTTTATCGCAATTATAAATTTGAGTATTGTTTACCGAAAAATAATTATTTTTCTAACAACTTAATTATGATAACTTTCTAAACATATTATATTTCTCACAACCATATCATGATATTTAATAGCCATAACATGATAACTTTCTATACATTTATCATATTATGTTAGCTTAGGATATTAAAAAAAAAAAAAAAAAAAAAGATGCAATCAAACTATTTTAACTGTAATCATATTATGTTAGCGCCATTTGTAAAATAATTTTGTGTCGTTTTTTTAATTTGTGAGCGGTTAAACAATTAAAAGATAAAATTCCATAAAAAATAAGTTTAAAGAAATAAAAAAATTAAAATATTAGCGGAGTTCATTCAGTATTAGTGATGTAATGGTGCAAATGCAAAATATCGTATTTTTTGTAAAATCCAACAACAAAACACACTGAGATTTCGTTATATTTTATAAAAGTGCTACGATATTTCTGTGGTTTTCATGGGCACCCGCGTATGTCTAAAAACAAATTGTTCAGCATAGCCGAAAAACCATACTAGATCAAACTATGTGCTAGGTATTGCATATTTTACACTTTGCCATTACGTTAAAAAATCGGAATTGATCCATCTTTTTTCAAAAAAATGTAAAGAGCGTTCAAAATTAGGCAATATGGCACCAACATCTTAAAATCGAAAAAATGGACACACGCGGTTGCCCATGAAAACCACAGATTTTTCATTAGCTCTTTTGCAAGCCTTTTATTGAACTCCGCTATTTGATTAACATTAAGAAAAATTGTAAAAAGCCACAAAATAAAAAATCGATTCAAAAATATTTAAATTTATTTTGTATTTTTATGACAGCTATGAAAGGTGCTGTATCATAATATGATTGCTTCTAAATTTATTATGAATAACATGATGATAATATGATTACTTCTTAGCTTATTATGATTAACATGACAATAATTTGACTACTTCTTAACTTAGTATGATGAACAGAATAATAATATGATTAAGGGAAAAATATTATGATGTAATAGTACGAGTATATTTAGTTATAATATGATTCAATAATAATCTTAATATGGTGACTACAATCATAATTCTTATCATAATATGTTGCTCTTAGAATATGTTTACCACAACCATGTTTTTTCTTTGCGTGTACAAAACCTGCCAAACCTAGAAAGTCAGGCCCAACGGGCAAGGATTGCCCGGCTCGTTGGTCGAAAAACGACCACAAGAGCGATGGCGAAGTACCATCATGCTCGAGCGGGCGCGCTCCGACCAACGGGGCAAAACAATCCACGGGTCCTACGAAGACACCGTACAGGAGACCGCGAAAGGGTCACATCCGCAGTGGAAGCGGTGCTATTGGGCTCCAACCGCGGTAGGAAGATGGCGGGGAGAAGCAGAAGGAAGTAGTGCACGTAGTCGCCAACAACACATACAAGGGTACAAGACATCTGAAGTACCTTCAGGTGAACCTACACCACGCCAAGGCACGTAGGTTTACCACCAACCTCCTGGATATTTGTTTCATCAAGGAACTATGTGCTTACTCTGGGGCTATTCAAGGGCTCCACAACGACCAAGGTAAGATTATTTACAACTCTGCCGCTTGAAGCCAAAAAGATTGTCATATCCAAAGATCCCATTTGGTCAGCTGCCAAGAAAATTCGCATGTTTGAATGTGTCGAAAATTGACAGAAACGTTAAAATCTATGGCTGGGCACATCGTTTAAGACGTCAAGGCAAAGGTTTAATTTTTATAACATTACGGGTTTTTACAATGTTTGGTACAATTGTTTGGAACACTAAAACCTGTGCCAGAAGGCAAATCGATAAGTTTTGTTTCGTCAACAATATTATAGAAACGCATATATATTTGTTTTATGCACCAGGTGGGCATGTAGATTACTGGGAATTAATTGGTTTGGCTCCTGCTGGCGGTGCTGAAAGTATTCTCAATGAAAAGGCTCATCCCGATGTTCAGTTGGATAATCGTAATATTATGATTAGAGGCGGAAACACTTTGAAAATTTTAAAAATGTGTTCTGATGTAATGCAAGCATTCCGTGCTCATTACTTTGACCGTGGGTATTGTGAAGTAACTCCCCCAACATTGGTACAATCTCAAGACGAAGGTGGTTCTACTTTATTTAAATTATAAAAAAAAAAATAAATATAAATTATAAAAATTGTGCCAGTACTGCAAGAAGCCTATCGCCATATACTTGAAGATGTTAACAATACAGTGGCCACTTTGAACATAAAGGGTACAACAGATTCTATGATGAGAAGTGAAATGTTATTAAATTTTTATTTGGCTAGCTTAACAGCCCTGACCTGCCAAACATCTTCAATTATAGGCATGTATGCTTTAAAGCCTTCTATTATTGAGTTACTTATCAAAAATTATCATTGGCTGAACAGTAATATTGTTATTAGTTTTATTAGTAGTATTTATAATACCTTTTAATGACATTTTAATTAGATTATAAGAAAAATATTACATATCTGATTAACAATTACAAATTTTTTATAAAATCCAGTTTTTTTTCTAAAAAGATTTATATTGGGTTCATTCTTCACATCATTTGGCATCATGTTGTATAGGTTCAATCCTTTGCTAAATAGTGATTTTTGCATAGCATTTGTATCTGCTCTATCTGGTCTAAAATCCAAGGCATTCCTGAGATTATACGGCTGAACCTCCCCCACATACCTCATTTGTTCGATCAGGTAATCGGGTGCATTTCCCATTTTCATTTTCTGGATAAAAAATATTGTATTTGACTGTAGCCTTTGTTAGCCATTTTAATGTGTCCAACATATTTCTAATTGAAGTGTAACGGTTGCATTTTAAGATTGTACCCATAGCCTTATTTTGTAGTTTTTGTAGCCTGATTATTTGTTGGTCTGAACAGCATGTGAACAATATAGTTGATCCATGTTCAAAGTGTGGTTTTATCATTGTGTTATATTGAAATAATGGTTTTTCAATCATAGAAACTTATGATTTATGTTAATTTAAATTTTAATTTTTGATTCCTTTGTAAACTTCTTCAATTTAAACATCAATATTTTTCTTTTAAATAATAAAATCGTTTTTTATATCTTTCGTCATTATTTTTCAATTACAAGAGGTTATGGGCGATAAAGAAATAAATGGAAATCCACAATTTAACGGTTGTGGATATGACGAATGGCAATTTCGGGTTCAAGTTCATCTGGAAAGTTTTAACGGGCTATAATGCTAAAAGAGAAGAGTTTTCAAGAAAGATTGTAAAGCAAAGGAATGTTTAGTTGCATTTGTTGCAAAGAACTGTTTGGGATATATTCGTGAGAAAAAGACTGCCAAAGAAATGTGGGATAGTCTTAAAGAAATAATTGTAAAGAGATCGATTGTAAATCAGACTTTGGTAAGAAAACAGTTAATTCAGCTGAAATTAAACGATGGGGATGCTGTTGTTGAACATTTAATCAAATTTGAAAATTTGATTAGAAAATTGCAGGAGCAGTTTTGGAAGAGTGTAACATTCTTACCCAATTATTTATGTCGCTTCCTTAAAAATTTGATCCACTTGTGACGGCATTACAAAATCTTGAAGGTCAATTGAATTACGATGTGGTAAAGCAAAGGTTATTGCTGTAAGAAACCAAAATTTCAAGCCGCTACATACATATATGTAGAATAGGGCTGCCAGAAGTTTGAACCTATCAACCAGGACACATAGAAAAAATGGGTAAAAAATTACGCCAACAAAAAAGTTTTTTTTAATGCATATGTATGTATGTATATGTAAAAACTATCCAGTTTTTATTTTTAAATCCAACAATAATGAGGCTATCAGCGCTGAAGTGATTACTTGGTTATGGTTCTGGTGAAAGATATGTTCTTAACAGTGCAATAGTCGATTAAGTCAACTGTTTGTATCCAAAACAGATGGCGCTAGAAACCTAGTTTTTGGATGGGCCGTTGCAACCAAGTACTATAGTGCAGGAGTAGTGTTAACTCCTCATCATCTCATAATAAGTCTGGGGTTACACCACTTCTCATATATAAAAAAAATTAACTTGTACTTCATTTACATAAAAACGATGAATAATAATGAAAAGTTGAGCTTAAAATGTTGTAAACTATAATACTTTTCAGAAGATTGCACTTTTTCTAGAACTTCATTTCGGCCTTTGATATAGTTACTTACATTGAATATTACTCTCCAGTGTTTCAGTCTTTAACGAGTTTCTTTCTTTAGTCCATTGAGCAGACTTGAAAAAATCAAAATCTTTTGATTTTTCTCCAACCAACTTGACAACTGTCAAACTAATCAATTGACAAAGCCATACTCGCTTTGATTTGGACAATAACCGACTCAGTTGACAATTGAATTGAAACGTGTATTGGCTATTTTAAAGAAAGTAATTTGTTATCGGTTTTCGATTACTTTTAAAAGTTGTTAACACGGTATAACTTTTTAAAGCAACTAGTTAAAACAAAATTTGGAAGAGAATTGACTCTCATCTAATTTTATTGAAAGCTTTTAGTTAAACGACGTTAACACCAGATAACAGTTGAATTAAATTATGTTAGCAGTGTTATAACAGAAATCTTAACCTTTGCTAACAACTTAAACCAGCAAAAAGCTAAATTTCTATTTTGACCTGTAAAAAAAACCAGGACAATTTCATAGTGGACCAGGACACCAGGACAAGTAGTCAAACACCAGGACAATCCTGGAAAACCAGGACGTATGGCAGGCCTAATTTAGAAGAAAATGATTCTAAAAAAACTGCATTTGTTGGAAAGAAATTTATAAAAAACAATTTAATTTGAAAATGATTAAAGTGCAATAAGATGGGACACAAGGACACAAATAATTGTCGCAACAATGAAGCTCGAAGTACCTAAAAGATCAAACAGATTCCAAAAGTATTTGCTAAATGGCCGATTCAAATATCGGGTGATTTTTTAGCTATTATCTTTTTGGCAACACTGGTTTAAACAGCTGACGCACGTTTCGTGTATTGTTTCACTATCAAACATCTTCAGTTTGGTCTATAATTAAACCATTAATCGTCTTACAAACGAGCAACGCTTGCAAATTATTGAATTTTATTATCAAAATGCGTGCTCTGTTAAGAAAGTTCATCGCGCGCTTCTTGTGTTCAGCGACGAAGCTCATTTTTGGCTCAATGGGTACGTTAATAAGCAGAATTCTCGATTTTGGAGTGAAGATCAGCCAGAAGCATTGCAAGAGCTACCAATGCATCTAGAAAAAGTCACAGAGATCTTAACATCGCTACCATCCAGGAAGAAATTAAAAAGTATTCAGTCAAATACATAGATAAACTAATGGTCCATCCCATATAATTCTTGGAAGTAATTGATATTTTTCAAGATGCCAAATAAAAGTTAAAATTGAATTAATTGATTATTTAAATGTCACGTCATTTTTTAGTTCTTTTTTAATATTTTTTGTATAGAATTTATTTTTAATTTAGTTTTGAAAAACGACGTTTTAAAAAAGTAAAATTTGATTTAATAAAAATGGAGTTTAAAGAATCAAAGTTGATTATCTTAAAAAGAGATGTAAATTTTAGTGCTTTTTGTGAAAAATAACAACATTTTTAATATTGTGGCAACCACACTCAATTGGACGTTTGTGAATTGCCAACTCTTTAAAAATTGTAAAATTGTAATTTTCCAATCTGATTTTTTTACACTTAACCAAGCTTGTTTAAATTGCGACTTTCGGTGGAAAAGTTTTTCCTTGTGTTTGTTGTAACAAAAATTACATTTTTCCACTTTTCCATTTTTCCAACAAATAAAAAAACTGAAATGAATACCCTTATTGTAATTTTCGACAAGAAAGATTTAATAAAAAAAAAAAAATCACCGTACTTCTTCAAAGATGATACGAATCGTAACGTAACTGTGAATGGTGAGCGCTACCGTGAGATGATATCCAACTTTTTTTTGCCCAAAATGCAAGAGCTTGACTTGCATGACATGTGGTTTCAACAAGACGGTGCCACATGCCACACAGCACGCTTAACAATGAACTTATTGAGAGGCGAGTTCGGTGAACATTTTATTTCACGTTCGGGACCGGTCAATTGGCCGCCTAGATCGTGCGATTTAACGCCTTTAAACTATTTTCTGTGGGGCTATGTTAAAGTTCATGTCTATATACACATGCCCGCTTCAATTAACGCATTGGAAGAAAACATTGAAGCATTTATTCATAAGATACCGGCCGAAATGTTGGAAAGAGTATGCCAAAATTGGACTAAGAGGATGGACCATTTGAGGCGCAGTCACGGTCAACATTTGCATGAAATATTCTTCAAACATTAAATAATATGGACCGTACTATCGATTCCAATAAAGATTTCATGAATTTTTCTGAATTTTATGTCTTTTTTTTTAACTTTCCTATAGCTCTTAAAAAATCACCCGATATAAACCATGCATGTTCTAAATCTTGTAAAAGCTTTAAGTTGGATTCGGGGTCAAGTGATCATCTTGTAAATATCAACAATTGTTTTAGTACATTTAATGAAATTTTAGACCCAATTCAAAAATCAAAGTATTTTATATCGGTTACTGATGACTTTACACATTTTGCTGTAATTTATAATATAAAAAAGAAGTCCGATGTTATTGATAAATAAGTGCCTATTCTCCACACAAAATGGAGTCTCTGATCGTTTTAATAGAACATAAATGGAAAAAGTTCGAAGTATGTTGCTCGAATCAAGTATGCCGAAAAATATGTGGGTGGAAGCAGCTCTAACAGGCGTATATCTCACAAACAGAAGTCCAACTAAAGCCTTAAATGAAAATGTCACACCTGCTGAAATGTGGTATAGTTGTAAGCCTAATGTTAAAATGCTGAAAATATTTGGGTGTTAGGCATGTGCTTGGATACCGAAACAAAATAGAAAGAAGTTTGATGATAAAAGCAGATGTCTTGTTGTGATTGGTTATGTAGCGAACGGTTATAAACTAAGTCCAAAAATATTGTTACTGCCAGGGATGTTAAGTTTGATGAGACATGTTATCCATATAGAGGTTCAAAAAGGTAACGAACCAACCAACATAATATTAAAGAGTAACGAGCAAGAAGGGGAAGAAACATCTAAATCTGATAATATAGCCGTCACTGAAGTTTTTGAAAAAGTAACAGAGGATAATAGAATTTGTGCTTCCAATTTTGATGAAGAAACCATAATTACTGAAGATGAATCCGATGTGTCTGAAAATATTAATGTTCAAATAAGTGATGAAGAACAAGAGGAAACAATACAAAACAGAAAAAGTGGTAGAGAACGAAGAAAACCTTCAAGGTTCCTAGATTATTTTATTAGTCATTCTGATGTCAGTGAACCAAATATCGGTTCCCAATAACCTGAACAATTTGCTGATATTGCTGGTAGACCTGATGCTGAAAAATGGTTAAAAGCAATCGATGAAGAGCTAGTCTTTGGCTTTTAAAAAAGTCTGGGTATTAATGAAACCTCCAAAAAATAAAAAGTTATTGAAGTCAAAATGGATATTTAAAATAAAATTTGACGAAAATCGAAATCCTGTTCGATACAAAACCAGGTTAGTTGTTAAAGGATTTGCAGTGAAATATGTTATAGATTATTATGAAACGTATGCACCTGTGGCAAAACTAACAACAGTTCGTGTAATTCTTGCCATTGCAGCTAGAAATAGATTTTATCATCATCAATTAGATATAAAAACTGCATTTTTAAATGGAGTTTTGCATAAAGGAATCTATATGGCAGTACCAGAAGGGGTGTCTGCCGAAAAAGGTTTGGCTTGTCGTTTACTTAAGTCTCTTTATGGACTCAAACGGGACTATTGTCTATATATAAAAATTGGAAAAAATCAAGACGAAGTTTTATATATTATTATGTATGTAGATGATTTGCTGATTGCGGGTCCTAATTTAAAACTTATTGAAGATTTAAAGATAGAACTTTAAAAATATTTTGAACTGTCTGATTGTGGAAATTTGAAACATTTTTTGGGTATGAAGTTTGACATCAACAACAATAAAATAAAAAATATCTCAAGAGGCCAACATACAGCAGTTTTGGAGAAGATTTCAATGACAGAATGCAATCCTGCCAAGATGCCTATGGAAAAGGATTACAACTGACCTTTATTTTTTTATTTATTTAATATAAGTAATATACAAAAGCCTATCAAGGCCAATAAAAATATATTACAAAAATGCTGAATATTATTAATGGATACGATAAATAATCAAAAATTTATTTATTCAAGTATATACACCTATTTATAAAAATATAAATACAAATGGCTCCCCAGACAAAGATTGAAAGAAATTTTTAAAAAATGGCAATGAAACATTCGATAAACCCTATCGTGAACTTTTAGGGAGTCTAATGTATGTAATGCTTTGTGTTAGGCCAGATATATGTTATCATGTGAGTTATCTTGGAAGATTTCAGCAACAACCATCAAAAGAACATTGACAAGCTTTGAAACGAGTTTTAAGATACTTAAACGTTACAATTAACAAAAAATTATTTTACAATGCAAACGACAACAAAATTTTGGTTGGATATGCAGATGCTGAATGGGCAAGTGATGCTACAGATCGAAAATCTGTTAGTGGGTATATTTTCAAAGTGTATGGATGTACAGTATCGAGGTCTAGTAAGAAACAACAAACAGTTGCGACATCATCTAGTGAAGCTGAATATGTGGCTTTAAGTGCAGCAGTATCTGAAGCTTTATGGCTAAGAGGATCGCTACAAGATTTAAATATAATAAAAAACGAAGCAGTAAGGTATTTGATTTTCATATTGCACATCTTCAACGGAACATCTGATTTCCTTAATACTATTTACGAAATAATAATTAAAATTTTTGGCTATAATTTCCAATATCGTTATATTCTTTTTGCTCATATATCACAGTTTTTATCACATTTTTGGCATTTCCCAGGACTAGTTTTTAAGTTCACTCCACATTTATTTTTGGTTATTTGCATCGTTTATATATTTATTTTTTTCATTTTCAATTTTCACTTTATAGATATTTTATTAATTTATAACTATTCCATGCATTATTTGTATTTTCTATGAGTACAATTTGATATTTAAGAATTTTATTATTTTTTAATGATCTAAGTTCACTATTACCATATTTTATTGCCTTTTTCAGTTATTTTACTTTTGCTAGTAAATTTTTTTATTTCCTTTCAATAATTTTTCAAGCTCAAGGTCCGTTTTATATAAAAAATATTTATTTGAAATATAAAAAACCAAAAATCCCTGAAGAAGCTATCCATTGAGATAGCGAAATATTGGATAAATTTTAAATAAATATTTTTTATATAAAACGGACCTTGAGCTTGAAAAATTATTGAAAGGAAATAATATTAAGAAGGTCGAAGAAATTAAGCTAAATAAATTTTTTTATTGCGATTTCGAAGCATTTATCAAAATTATATACATTTTCATTTAATTTAATTAATTCATAATTTTTTAATACTTCTCTTAATTCATTTTTGAATCTGTTTTTATTGTATTTAAAGATCTCTATCTCCTTAATTTGATTTTCTTGAGCTTTACATTCGCACTCGATAAAAATGTCAATGGATTCATGGTCAGCTATTTTATTACTAATATTATATTTTACCGCGATTGTTTGTTATTATATAATCAATTAAGGTTTTTCAATTTTTTGTTATTCTAGTATATTCGTCCATTATTTGTTTAAGTCCATTATCGTTCAGAATACATACTTTCCAATTTGCTTGTATAAAAGTCATTTTTCCAGTCAATGTTAAAATCTCCGACTATTAAAATACATCAAGCTTTATTGGAATTAATCATAGATCATTGTATAAAAAATCATAATTTCCGCCAATCATCCTGTTTGCTTAAACAACATCAAGATCCACCTTCTTCGAAAAATTTTGCAATGCACGTTTCAGAGATAATATTCAAATATAATAATAATAATAATATTCGTAGAATATCTGTGGACTTTGCAAAAAAAATCAGTAACTACTGTCTTATCATTTACAATATGAAGTGGCTCGTTATTGTGTTCTGCAAAAATTGGTAGAGAAAGAGAAAAGTGAAAAGAAATGAGGTGGATAGAATTAAAAAAGTTAGTAGGTACCACGTAGAACTTTAACCCTATATACAGTCCCCTCAACAGAAACAACCGTACTGTTTCCCTGTCAAACCCCAGTAGATCAACTGGATTAAATCCAGCGATGCACCCCAGTTCGTCGTGAAATCTATCTCCTAGCCATTTCTGTCTGAGAGCCTGCATCCTAGGACAGTGGCACACAGAATGAAGATTTTATCTTATTTTTGAAGATTTTTTGACCAAAATAAAATTTGAAGATATTTTTTCTCAAATAAAGATATTTTGTTTTTAGAAATAAAGATTTGTATCTTTAGGTTTCTACAAGATACATAATTTTTTTAAAGTTTTTTTAAAATAAATTTTGAAAATTATTTTTTTTTTTTTTTTTGCACACTTTTGCACCCATTGTCCAGCATACACATACACAAAAATTCATCATTATTTCTGGGCAAACAGAATATTAAAAAAGCATCTTAGATTAGCGGATGTTAATTTTGAGAATATTGATGAAAATTAACACTACGTGACACTTTTTCGACCAAATGTATCTGACACCTAGGTTAGGTTCAATGGGCAGCCGTCACGACGATGACTCACTTGGGTCCTCATAGCGGTCCCTTTGTGATACCCTTAGCCAGTGACAAGCGTCAGTCAGTGTCTACCAGACTATACCGCAGAGGTCACTGCAGCCTCGAACCACCCCGACTCCCTGCAGAACAGAGAGATCGATTTCAGTCCCACATTAGACACATCGTCCAGACATGGCAACACCGGTCTCCCAAAATGCCTAAACCTAATGTCCCGCAGACTGGGGCATTGGCAGAGAAAGTAAAACACCGTCTCCTCTTCCTCCTCATCATGACAACATCTACAGTAGCCATTGTAATCAAGACCCATTTTCCTAGCATGAGTCCCCACCACCCAGCGAACCGACATCACTGTCCTCATCTGGTTCCTAATGAGACCAAGTAGCACGCGCGTTCTTGCCGCGTCATATCCAGGCCATCGAGTCCTGGCCATCAGCAGGTATTCTCCCTCAGCCATCTGACACCTAATCTTTATGTGAAATGGTCCGCTGAATCCGAATATCCGGATTATGTACTTCTTTCTTTTTTTGAAAGGATATAAAATTACTAAAATAAACATGGGTCGTTTGTGAAGATTAGTCAAGAAATGACAGAGTTACAGTGGACAAAATTTCAAACTTCATGAAAAATATTGGGGGTATTCACTTCACAAGTTGCACCCTTGCAAAAAAGGAAAAGTGCAAAAATGTAACAACAACCACAAATACAATTATTTACGCACAACTAATTGTCTGTGTGGTTGTTGTTTTATTTTTGCACTTTTGCTTTTTTGCAAGGGTGCAACTTGAGACGTGAATACCCTTATTATGATTTCTTGCAATTTTGCTCTTTTCAATACTTACAGCCGTATTCATAAAAAAATCATAATTCAGGTTTTAGAATTTTAGTTTAAAAACATTTTAAGCCTAAAAAAACTTTTTGTCAAATTCGTATTCATAATCAGCATTTTAACTAATGAACGTATAATTGGATGGTGGCAACGCTATCAATTTTATTTGTCACTTGAATCATAATGATGCACAACAGTGGTTATTAATTCATACTCGTATATACAATTTTTTTTGTCGTATGTGAGAGTAAAATTGCTTTTTACAAATGAATAATTGTACGATGGTTTCTCTTTTACTTAAAAAAATAAAAAAGAGTTCAAAAATTATTTAGTAAAAGTGCAATTTAGGTGTTGACTTTATTGCTAATAAAAAAAGTATTAAAATAACGAGTTTTATTTTATTTGTTTTGATCATTTACACATCACTAGTTAAATTTGTACTATTAATAATTTTTTGAGCTTTATTTGAAATTGAAAAATATATTAATAATATCCATACTTTTTTTTTTAATTTAATTTTATTATTAATGCATATATACATAATAATATATTGAATGAAAATTTTTCACAAAAATGTTCAAAATGTGTATAAACACAAAGCAAAAAGCAAAAATGTCATTTTAAAATAGGTTTAAACATAGTTCGAACCAATTTTAAAATTCGCTTATTTACACAAGGTTTAAAATAGGCTTTTTAAGGTAATATTCGCTTATGAATACAATTTTAACGATTTATGCTTAAAACTGATTTGAAATGATGTTTAAAATTTTTATGAATACGGCTGTTACTATTTACTTTTTATTAAATTGAGTTTTTTAACTGTTCTAATAGTCGTCTGGCCAAACAAAGAGGAGAACTTAGTGGCAAAAAGTTTCAGAGCATCCTAGGGTTATTTTAGTTTGACAGTTCCACATTCCACATAATTTTTAAACAAAGTATATATTATCATAAGTTCTGAAGAATATATTTTAAAAGGTTTACCAACATTATTTGAATAACTATTCCAATAGCAATATATTAAGGAAATCCATATATTTTCCATTAGCTTTTTTTTAATGTAATTTAGATGGACTTTTTTACGATCTTATTTATTAAAAATTAAATGGATTTAAAATGTATTTTTAAAAAAATTTTTATGGCAAATATTACTAAAAGCAAAGTTTAAACCTAACATTTCATTTTGTTGTCATAATAAAACGTATGTTCTTATAAAAAATTAAATTTTTTACTTTTTTGCCCTTGTTATAAACAATTGTAAGATTTTTCTCTTCAAATTAAGATTTTTGTTCACCAAAAGAAGATTTTCCTTCCAAATCTTCTGGCAACGCTGGTATTTTCCCATTTGCCCGTAAAAGCCTTAATAGGACAATGACCCATCAAGAAATCTATAAGTGTCCTAAGACCACCCCTATCCAGTAGAACCCTGGTTGCCCCTGCGTCCAATCCGGCCATAGTGCCCTAAACACTCAGCAATCCGTTAAATCCCTCCAGGACTGGTTAATTTCATCAAGGAATCTTTCCCGTATCACCCCATAGTAGTCAGATAGGGAGGCTTTACCCCCCTGTCTAAGTCCAGATTCGAACCGTCTCTCGCGAGTTCGTCCGCCACCTCATTTCCAACAACCATGGAGTGTTCAGGTACCCAACACAGCCTTACATTGAAAACCTCAATTTTTTTCTCATTATTTATTTATTGAATCTTCATATATTAAATATGAACTAACAATAATAAATCAAATCTTAACCTAATACGTTATTTTATGTCCTGCCAGTGCCAGACAAAAATTTTCTTCATCACGGTTTTGTTCACTTATATAGGTGTTTATCGCTCATCTAATTGTAATCATAGTTTTAACTAATGGCACATTCAGATCCTTATGAATGTTTGAGTTTTTAACATACCAGGGAGCGGCTGTGACTATTCGAAGAAGTTTATTTTGGCGCCTTTGAATTTTTTCGATATTAGAGGCCAAGGCAGTGCCCCATAGCTGAATACCGTAGCACCAGACAGGCTTTAAGATAAAGTTGTAAAGTAGAAGCTTGCAATCGAGACTAAGGACAGAATTTCTTCCAATAAGCCAATGAATTTGAATGGCTTTTAGTTTCATTTGAGTTAATTTTGCCTCTATATGGCATTTCCACGTTAATCGCCGATCCAGATGTATAGCGAGATATTTAACATGCGAATGTTGATGAATTATTTGATTATTAATTGTTATAGGGGGGCAAGATTCCCGGCGCAAGGTGAATGTAATATGTACGCATTTTTGCTCATTGACCATTGTCCTCCATTGTCTAAGCCATATTTCCAGATGAAATATATGATGCTGTAAGTAACGAGATGTTTCATAACGGTTTTCGTGGACGCTTAGAAAAGCTGTATCGTCTGCAAATGTTGAAGTTTGGGTGTAGTTATTTGTTGGCATGACCGAAGTATAAATCAAGTATAATGGAGGGCCCAGGATGCTGCCTTGTGGGACTCCAGCGCCAATTGGCTTAGGTGAACTTAAGAAATTTCCTTCTTTATTAATAAATTAACGACCGACTAAGTAGCTTTCTAACAGCTTGTGTGTGATTGCTGGTAAATTTTGCTTCAATTTATGTAATAAGCCATCATGCCAGACTTTATCAAAAGCTTGCGAAACATCGATGAAGAGTGCTGAGCAATATTTTTTTTCTTTAAATGCGTTTCTTATTGCGTTTACTATACGATGGGTTTGCTCAATTGTGCTGAGTTTTCTTCTAAATCCGAATTGATGGTTTGGAATACATCTATTTTCACTTAAAATCGGAGTTAATTTTGAAACTAATAATTTCTCAAACAGCTTTGACATATTTGATAATAAGCTAATAGGCCTAGAAGACTCAACTTTTGTATGATTTTTACCTGGCTTTGGTATCATGGTAACTAAGGAAACCTTCCATTTTTGAGGACAGTATTCAAGGTGTAAAATAGCATTAAAAATAAAAACAATAATTTTCTTTGCTATGCGAGGTAGCTCTAAAAGCATTTTATTACTGATCTTATCAAAACCAGATGCCTTCTTAGTGTTTAAGTCACAAATAGCTTTTTCGATTTCTCTTATCCCAAATCTGAGGGGAATAGCTGCTCTAGCAGCAACAGGTGGTAACTCGACCGCAATATCGTGAGATATATTTGGGGTAAATACGTTTTTTAAATGATTAACAAACAGATTTCCTTTTTCAACATCATTTCTTGCCGAACTTCCATTCAAGTTTCTTAATGGTGGTTTAGAGACAACTGGCCTTTTGAGATTTCTAGCTGCACGCCATAATGAGTAGTCCGATTGTGGAGTTGCATCAAGTTCCTTAAGATATTTTTCCAGGGAAGCCATTTTCTGAGTCTGCAGTAACTTTCTTAGCCTTTTGTACACTCTTTTAGGAAGTTCTTAAGTTGAGGGGAACTATGCACTTGCCACTCTCTTCGAGCTCTCCTTTTTTCAGACAATCTGTGGAATATATTTTAATATTTTTTGTTTTTTTGGAGGCAATACTGGAATGTTGAACAGCTAGTTTCAGAAAACTGTCAAAATTAACAATAGAGCGATCTACGTTCTCCGGTGTTCTAAGCGGAATATTTTCTGAGCTATGGGTACTGAGATATTTTTTATATTTTAACAAATTTATTTGTGTGGCTGACGTCGCTAAGTAACCAGTCGGAGATACAATTCTATTGGGTTCATTATAGTAACAATTGTAGGTGTGTGGTCGGAAGATAATTCTAAGGAAGCTTCAACATTAATAGTTTCTGTGGGGATGTTTTTAGCCACGCCGAAATTGTTGACATCTGAAATTTTTTGCTGATCAGTAGGCCAATATGTCGGTTGTCCGCTCTCGACCACATTTAAATCCATTTTAGAGATTGTATTAAACAGAACACGACCCTTTGGTGTTATAAGTCGTGACCCCCAGAAGGTATGTTTAGCGTTATAATCGCCAGCGGCCAGGAAACAGGGTCCTAGTGATTTATAATATTCACAGTATTGGCTTTCTGATATTGAAAATCTAGGTGGAGAGTATAAAGATGAAATTACTATGTTTCGATTTAGCTCCTCAACACAAATGTTCGTTGCTTGCAGATAATCCTCACGATGATCACACATTAGGAAGTGTTTGACTCGATTTTTTATCAAAATTGCAGAACCTCCACAAGCTCTATCTCGAGGGTCCTTGGTATCATATAGTATATAACCATTGATTTTAAACGTATTTCTTGAAGTCAAATGCGTTTCAGAAACCATCATGATATCAATTTGTTTATTTTTAAGAAAGTATTCTAATTCGTTTTTATGTTGGCGGATGCCGTTTGCGTTTCAAAGACCAATTTTTAAACAGTTCATGGCTTGTTAAGGTCAGCTTGAAATAACATCGATTGCATTCTAAGAATTTCCTGCATCATATTACCCATTGTGTTCGTAAAATTAGTTACTGTTTTCACTAATGTTTCCATGGTTTTTTCTAGACGACTTAAATTTGAAACTGGAGTTTCATCATTACTTGGCGAAGCACCTTGCATAGGCTCATGGTTTGATTTTAGGACGTTAGCGCAAGAGGTTCTGTTATTACTAGGCTGCGGAACCTGAATGCCATTAGTGTTTACTTGATTTGTTACCTGTATTTGAAGGGGATTAGTTTTCGGTCCAGATGACTGCTTGACTATAGTGTATACAGGGCATCCTCTATAATTGGCAGTGCGATAACCGCCACACTTGCTGCATTTTTTACATTGGGGTCGTTTTTAGACTTATCGCAAAGAACTGTACCATGTAATTCACCACATACTACGCAAACAGGGGGTACGTAGCAGTATGCCTTAGTATGGCCAAATTCTTGGCAGTTTAGACATTGAACGGGACCATTTCTTTTGTGCGGCTCCTCTATAGTTAGGCCCCTATTACGGTTACAACTCAGTTGAGTTGTATTTTCTTAATTTTTGTATTATGGTTTACAACTTTGCTAAATTGCGGTGAACAAAAACATAACAAAAATTACAACTGATGACAACCAGTTGTTTACGGTTTACAACTCAGTTGAGTTGTAAACCGTAATAGGGGCCTTATTGTTCTATACAGAATATATTTCAAATCGTAAATAGGGTGCGTTTCGTTTTTTTAAGCTTTAAGCACAGAGGAGTATTTGGCCTGAAAAGCTGGCCAAAAAGGCAAAACTGAATTTTAAGAAATCTTAAGAACTAAGTACGCAGCTCAACAGACAACAATATTTTACATTATATTGTAAATTTTCAAGACTTTTAGTTGCGATTTGTAGCTCTGAGACCCTGCTAAAGTCAGGAAAGTGAAGAAAATGATATGAGATTTAAATGTTTTTTTCGGTTTCTGGATGTTTATATGATATTTTTTTTGCGGCTAAACGAATAAAGGTTTAACAAAGATTATTTTTTTCGCTGAAAAGTTTGATCAAAAGTTATTTAAAAAAGAAAAAAAAATTTTAAATATGTTGAATATTCATGTTGAAACAATTCGTTCAAAAGCTAAAAAAAAAAAAAACAAATTATACACGTTTTTTGCCAAAAAAAAAGGAAAAGAAGAGGTTTTTAATAGTGAGGTTAGCATGTCTACAAATTATGTTTGATACCACAATTAAATTTGGAATCTCTAATTTTAGAAACAAAAAAAAAAGTGTGCGCAAGTTTGCGCCATTATTTTTGACGATTTTTTTAAATTTTTACATTTCTTTTATTTTTGCTTATCGGGCACTTTTTCTTATACCTTTATATCGTCATAAACTTTTATGTATTTTGAATTATTGATTTCAACTGTTATTCACATCACTTTTAACACTTCACAATATTCATACCTGCCTATATGTAATTATAAATTGCAAAAATTCTTAATTAAGGAGCGATGAAGATAAAGCAATTGTTAAAGAGAGGAAGATATTCATCCAAAAAAGACTTAAAGACGAGATAGGAATACTTGTAGATGTTCCAAAACCAGGATACGGTAGCACTAATGATGGCAAGACTTCAAGAGGACCCAGCAACTGCATCGAAAATCACTGGAATAAATGAAGAATTAATCAACCGCCCGAAAATAATGTTGGAAGCAATAACTAGCGGACACCGAATTAATATTGAGGAATATGCACATAAAACTGCCGAAATATATGTGCAACTTTACAACTGGCATGAGTCCTACGATGCACAAGATTCTTATTCATGGCGGTAGTGTTATAAAGCAAGCAATCTTGCCAATTGGACAATTGTCAGAGGCGAGAAATAAGCACTTACGATTATATCGTACGAATTATTCGAGGAAATTCAGCAGAAGCGATACAAATCGAGATGTCTTGAATAGGTTATTTCTGAGCAGTGACCCTTTTATAAGCTGCAGTACGCAAAGAGAACGGAATAATAAAAAAGCTTTTTCATCAGAAACCATCACACTTCTTCTTCCTGACACCGATGATGCAGCTAATGAGGATACACATACGACATAATAATTAGTAAGGAATTTTTATTAGTTTAACTTTTCCGTTTATTAAGTAATAAATAATATAAAATAAATATAATAAAGCCTTTTTTCATAAAAAAAATACTGTTTTATAAGAGCCTTACAATTTTCAATTTTTTTTTTTTTTTTTTAATTAGACTGTAAATCATATGAATGTACATACAGTCTTTCAATAATGAGTTTAAACCTTTAAAATCAACATTTGTTAATTGAGTTTTGCGATTTATACCAACTTGTATACCTTAGGATTGTGGCTGTTAGAAAAATCTTAAAATTTTAAACTTTTTGGTTTGGTTAAATTTTTAATAACTCCAAAATACTAATAGATATAAAATAAATGTGTATGGTTAGTTCTTCTTCCTGCTAATAAAATCGGAGAACACGTTTTCAAGTTATGGCAAAATATATAAGGCAACCCAACGATTTAGGGGGTGAAGTATGCCACGCCTTTAAAAGAAAATCCATACATACTAGAGAAAAACGGAAAACAGATTTGAATTAAGGGCATCAAAATCCATATTGTCCACATACTTTTATTTCTACGGTAGAGAAAATTTTTTTTGTTGTAAGTGTAATTTTTTCAAAATCTGCCACTAGACTTTTTATATCATACTATACCTAAAACCATGATACAAATTCACAAGGTAGTTCCACTTCTCTCTCACAATATTTTTTCTGAAGTTTATTGGAATTATTTGAAGTTAGGTTTTTTGTAAACATTAAAAAAGCGTTGTCACATATAAAATAATTAAATAAATTCCTTTTGGAAGTTATTAGTTAAAATGTGTTATTTGTCTTTCAAATTTTCGATATTTTATTTCGATATTAGTAAGAAAGTATACTTGGCCATATGATATCAAGGCGAATTCTCTACCCGTGTTTTGATTTTAGAATGTTTGTTTAGAAATGGTTGCTTTGTGTGATATCAATCATATGGCAGGCAAAGTTTCGGGAGTATATCCTCTTGGGCAATCAAGGACCTAAAGAAATTAAATTATGTAAGATTCATATAAGTGTTCTTTGTGCCGAATATTATCTAGGCATCTACATCAATATAAATGAGATTTGTTCGTCATGAAGTGGTTTGATGAAGGGAGTTTTTATTGGGCCTATGTTTAATTCTAAGCATAACATTTTGCCATGACAGTGTAGCTTTTACAAAAGATCTCGTGTCCAATTTGTTTATCACTACCATTATATACCAATACATTTATAAGGAAGCTATAGACTATAAAGCCTATATATGTTCAGGAGTTGTTTTTGTTAAAGCTACGATCAAAAAAGCACCGATTTGAATAACATTTGATAGGAGGATTTGAAATTATCGTGTCGGTTCTGAAAATCGGTGTGCTTTCGGCATTTGAAAATCACACCGAAACACACGAAAACGGAACACTAAAATATCACATGTGTGATTTTAAAAGGCACATGTAATTTGAGGTTAATTGGTTTTCAAGAAAGACCTGTATAATCGATTCCACCATTTTTATTTAGTTAAAATTTTATTATATTGTATCCGAAATGTGGTACTTGGCAGGTCACAGTTCTGCGCACAATGTTTACATGGACAGATAACCAGCCGGACATCGTTAGATAGGTTAAAATAGTGATTATTTTTCTGAGTTACACACATTAGCACACATTTACATTTTTATTACTGTTTTGTATTTAAAATACAAAAGTAATACCATGCTAATGGGATTCACCACTTTTGTTGAATATTAAATTTCATCTTGACAGTCTCTTGATAATTCAAATTCTTGATCCGCTTTAGCCCGATGGTCATCAAAAGTAAAGGTAGGAAGGTTTTTAATAATTTCCTTTAACTTAATGTTGCCAGTGAAGGTAATATTGAGAAGTAACTACTCGTCGTCATTGACTCCCGCCACATAATTTCCTTTAACTTGCCGTTAAAGGGAATATTGAAAAGAAACTCTTCATCGGCATTACTTTGAGCAAACTCCGCTAAGTCCAAACGCTTTTCATTTGGTTCAAATACTTTACCACTACCTTCCGATTCTTCATTTAAACATTTCAGGTTTTCCCCATCGATCTTTTGTTACAGACTGTATTTTATGCCCATTTTTTACGGCATGTTCATCATCGGTGACCTCATGACTACAATTTATTAATTCACATGTATATTAAAAGTTTTTTAATATACATAAATGTTCTTCAATCTTTTGTAATTTAAAATTAAATTTGTCTAAACTTCAAAAAAAAAAAAAAAAAAAAAAAAAAAAAACAGAAACAGAAAATTTGGATTACTTAATGAAATATATGGTAGCACAAATATTGATAATTCCCATAAACGTCAAAACGTTAATATGGCGATAAAAAGAGAGAGTGGAACTACCTTCTGTATTTGTATCATGCCTAAAACTATCAAAAAACTAAAACTTTTAATTCAAAAAACACGTTTAATAATTTTGGCCAGCTGGTTCTAACTCCACTCGAAAAAGTGGTTCGGGATTTTTTCCCTATTTTTAATATTTACTACATTTTTTACTATAAAGCCTTTTTCTTGCAAGAAAGTTTTAATTTCTTCTGTGTCCACACAAGAGTCGATTCCCTTAATCACTACCTGAAGACCTTTACTGCTCTTCAGTTGGTATGTATAAAAACTTTTTTTTAACGCGCTTCAAATTTGGTAATTACCTTGCGAAAATCATTCCTACCACGCTTGATTGCAGCTACGTAAACGAATTGTCACCTATCACCGAGATCAAACTCTTTATAAGCTCATTTGAGTTTTGCTCCCTAAGATATATCGGGGGAGGCTTGGACGATTTTATCACGTTTGGTGCTTCTGTGGATTCATCCTCCAGTATTGCAAAACGATTTTGTGAATTTATTCTTTCAAGAGATGGCACTTTTGAGGCCGAAGCAATAGCCGAAGAGGTAAGGCTGCCACCCCGTTTAAGCACTGTAATATACCTGTCCATACCAACTTGTACCTGGAGCTTTTGACAACTTTTTACTAAAGGGTTTTCCATAGTAACTGTGTTTAAATTCATGGTATCATTTCCTACTAAATTTGTTTTTGCCGTCGCGGCAATACTTGCGGACTCGGCAACACTTGTCCCCAAATACAATTTAATGTTTTTTAACGTATCACTATCCACTGTTTTTGTAAAGACCGAGGGTGAAAGGGAACGCGTAAGAACAATTGGCTTAGCCGTTAGGTAGTTGTTATTGTTTTATTTATTTCAGCATTGCATTCTTTAGCATTTACTGTTATATATGCATTTCTTTGGTTTATTTTTATTGTTGTTTCATTGATTTTACTTATGAAAAAAATTGTTTTTGTTTTTCACTTTTTTTTCTGTGCTTTAATATTTTTATTTTTATTATAGGTATTTACAATAAAAATTAAAATTTTAAACTCAAATGTTTTTGTGTACATACATACATATATTTTTTTTTTTTTTTTTTATTTAATTTTAGTTTTTGATAATTGTTCACTTTTATGTTAAAGCTACGTTCACAATCAAAATAACAATTTCGATTTTACTTCTATCTTTTTCTTCCCAAAGTATTTCATATATGTATTTTCCTTTCATTTTTAGAACAAAAATGTAAAAAATTTTTTTAAAAATGTAACTAAAGTTGAGTCACCTAGAGCTTCAGCAACAATTTGTATGAAATTGTTTCTGACGTTTAAAATAATTTTATTTAGGTTTGAATGAAAATTTTAACAAAATGTTTACAAAAATAAAAATTAATGCATAATATTGGTGCCTATTATTCGATTTTCGACAGCAGTCGAATTAGTTGGTCGAACGAATTTTCATTTGGTATTATGACGCGCATTCGATAAAAATTTACTATTGTGATTCTGTTAATTCACAGTAGTACATTTTCGATCAGCTGTCACTTAAATAAAAAATGTTTGTTTACAAATTTAAAAAATAAAATTAAAGTTAAACGTGACCTCGGCGGAATTATGGTTGTTTTCAAATAATTAAGCTTCAGTGGGGTTTCATCCCACTTTTTTACATGCTGAACTTTGCTGCAAATCATTTGGTCAAAAAAGAATTTTGTGCCATAATGAATATGAGCGTTTCCAATTGCTGTTTACGACGCTGGACTTGCATAAAATTAACAAAACTGATAAATGATAAAACAATTTACAAATACCTAACCTAACCTAACCTACATTTTCAACAAGTATTTTGCATTTATTTGCACCGTCGAAAGCAAATTTGTTTTCGTTGAAAAATTCGATGCTCAACGAAATTTTCGACAGTTCTGCCAACTCATAATACCAAATTAACATTCGTTAGTCGATATTCGATAGCCAGCGAAAATCGTTTATCGAATGTACCTCATAATAGGGGCCATTGTTGTAACTAAAATTTGCAAACGGTTTCTTGATGCAAAATGTGAGTAGTTACAAAAGAAATTGTTGCTGTATTATGAACACCAAGTGAAAATGTTTTTTCTTCCATCTTTTTTCTTCCCAAAGTATTTCATATATTTTCCTTTCATTTTTAGAACAAAAATGTAACTAAAATTTTTTTAAAAACTTCAGCAACAATTTGTATGCAATTGTTTCTGACGTTTAAAATAATTTTATTTAGTTTTGAATGAAAATTTTAACAAAATGTTTACAAAAATAAAAATAAATGCATAATATTGCTGTGGCAAAAATTTGCAAACGGTTTCTTGTTGCAAAATGTGTGTAGTTACAAAAGAAATTGTTGCTCTATTATGAACACCAAGTAAAAAATGTTTTTTTGATTGTGAACGCAGCTTAAATGTTTATTTTAAAAATCAATTGTTATAATTCAAATTGTATGCGGGGTTAAGAATACACGTCTGTATCGCAATAGAGCACAAACCGTACTGAAAACCTCCATGAGTTGCCTAAAAGCATTCCTACCCCGAGTGACCAAGCTCGATCGTGCCACCTGACTATCGACGTTAATTGTCAACACAGATGCACCCACGATGTGACCTACTATAACTTCCGTCGCCCTCCAGATCGCTAGGATCTCGGTGTCCGCGATACACATATACACCGGCACCAGTGCCGGTTTCCATCTTGGTTCCATCCGTAAATAATGCCTACCCCTTAAACAGTCCATTGGATCCACGCCAAACTTGCCTATCCGCGAACTCCACTGGTGGTTTATTTTGTTTGTTTATTTATTTTTAGTATTTATATAATATGTATTTTATTCGACCTTTATACTTTTAATATTCACTTTGTGGTTACATAAATTTACAATGTTTGTGTTTGCTCTGAGATTCTAAGCTATGTACATTGTTCTTACAAAATTTACACAATCTTTTTTAAAAATGTATTTATTAGGTTGATCTTTGGGTTTATTTGGTAATGAATTATATAATTGTAGTCCTTTATAGAAAAGTGATCGTTGCATCGCTGTTGTGTTTCCTCGTTGAAGTCTAAAGTCTCCCGCATTTCTCAGCCCATACGGTTTCACGTTTCCTACATAATTAATTTGATCATATAAACATTCTGGCGCCTTTCCCATTTTCATCTTTTGTATAAAAAGTATGGTATTTAATTCCAATCTTTGATTGATTTTTAACCATTAATTAACATTAATTCAATTGGAGTATAAATGTTGCATTTCAAAATTATAAAGTTTATTGCCTGTATTCATAAAAATATTTTAAATTTAATAAAGGCATGAAAACCAAATTTTCTATGAAAATATTCCTTAATAAACGTTTATTAAATTCTATAATCATTTATGAATATGGGGGTATGTAACTAGTCATGTTTATTTCTATTATTTTCGTTTTTGTTTCATTAAATTTTAATTTGTTCATATTTAACCAAATAATTATATTGTTTATGTCTTCCATCATATTATTTTTACACTGTTCTTCATTATCTCCTTCTGTAAATAACAGAGTATCATCTATATACTATTTCGGACTACATACGATATAAAAATAAAACAACGTTGTCACTATCAATTCCATAAAAACTTAGAATATTTATAATACTGTTATCAAAGCAGATTTTTAAATTTTTATCGGATTAAAGAAAATAAATAATTTTTTAAAAAATAATCCTCCAGCTTAACAAAATAAATATAAATTTAATGAAATTATTAAATACCCATGAACTTTAACTATGTTTTTGTTTGATTATTTTTTAATAAAAGTCAACAAACAAATTTGTTCAAAATTGATTTAAAAATGCACGATTTTTAAAACAAAAAAGACGATCTTTTTTATTTTTTTCTCAGGATATTGACGATTTTGACACAAATTTATCTGGCAGCACTGATCAAAACCAAAACAAGAAAAGCCTAAAAAAAATTTAACATAACAAACAAATTCGTCAGCTCATTACTGGTTTGACCTACCGACCATTTAAAAAAAAATGAGTTAGGTATGAGGAATATATTTTTTTAATACCCTCTTTCTAAATCAAAAACCTGTTTCGCGAAAATGTTTATGGTTTCTGAGATATAAAGCATTAATTTTGCTGCATATCAACTGTTTTGCAGCAAATTCTTCATACAAAATAAATTTTACTGTTGCTTTGCTGCATTGCCGTAAGAAAAAAAAAGTAGTTAAAGCAAAAGTAAAGTAAAATGACAACAAGGAAATAAATTTGTGAAAAATAGTTTTATAATGGACCCAACCAAGTGTATGGTTTGCTATTATTTGTGTTTTTAGCCTACCTAAGGGAAATGCTTCAAAATTTTACTACAAACGAAAATTAAATATGTTTAATCTTACAGCAACCATTATTATGTCATATATACCAACTTTTACTTATTGTGCCTTTTTGACGGAAGCTCATAGTGGTCGGAGTGGTAACAATATTGCTAGTGCTTTAATTAAAATTTTAAATGAATTAATAAAAGATTATCCACTAATTAAAACTTTGACATTATGGAGCGATTCTAGCGTACCTCAAAATAAAAATCAAATTAACGCAACCGCAATCAAAATGTTCTTTAAACAAAATAATATTGATGCAGTATTACAAAAGTCTTCAGATCCAGAACATTCTTTAATTCAAGAAGTGGACTGTGTCCATGGTGTTATTGACCGGTACTTAAAGAATATTGAAATTCATAGTCCTCTTCATTTACTAAATTTGCTTAAAACAATGCCAACTAATAAAACAAAACTTAAAGTTATGGAAATGCTTCCGGAAAATTTTCGCACATACTCGTTGGAAGCAAATAAAATGGACTTTCGAAAAGTCCCTTTTGCTAAAATTAAAGTACTTCTATACAGTTAAAATAATGATTTAAAAAATAAAACTTCTACCAGAGAGGAAAAATATAAAAATGCAATTTTGGTTAAGTTTGCATCAAAAATTTTTTTGAAAACTCCTGAGAATTTGTTGACGAATGTTTTAAAAATATCGAAACCATCATTTATTTCCAGCGATAAAAATAGAGACATAAAAGACTTGCTTATATTTCTTCCACGTGTTGATAAAGCTTATTATAAAAATTTACTCAATATTAAGTTTTAAATTTTCTTTTTTACTTTTGCATTACTTAAGTTGTTTAATTTGTAGCTTTTTATGTAACTTTTCATAACAGTAAAACTATTTTTTCTGTTTTTGTAAAGTAAAATCAAATAAAACAAGTTAGAGTGCTATATTCGGCTGTGCCGAATCTTTGATACCCTCCACCGACAGTTCGAATGTTTAAGGAGTAATATCTGTATGATGTTATTATTATCTTAAACAGTGACGATTTGTTATTAATTATGGATTTAGGCGACTAAACTCTTTTCCGGTAGTAGGGTTTGTATGGGGCCTAGGGTAAATTATGGACCGATCTTCACGAAATTTCACAGTCTTTTTCCCAGTTCTATAAAACTTTGATGTACCAAATTTTGTTATGATAGCATTATTTTTTACGGATTTAGGCGTACTAAACTGTTTTCCGGGAGTAGGGTTTATATGGGGCCCAGGGTAAATTATGGACCGATCTTCACGAAATTACACAGTTTTATTTCTTGTCCTATAAAACTTTGATGTACCAAATTTTGTTATGATAGCATTATTTTTTACGTTTTTAGGCGTACTAAGTTGTTTTCCGGAAGTAGGTTTTATATGGGGCCTATGGTAAATTATGGACCGATCTTCACGAAACTTAACGGTTTAATTTCTAGTCCTATGTAACTGTGACTTGCCAAAATTTGTAATGATAGCATTGTTAGTTAGGGTTTTAGGCTTAATATACTGTTTTCCGGGAGTAGAGCTTATATGGGGCCTAGGGTAAATTATTGACGGATCTTCACGAAATTTCACAGCGTGATTTCCAGTTGAATAAAACGAATTGTTGCGAAATCTTATATCATTCAGTGCATTTTTCCACCATTTATGTTAGTTTTTGTAACAAAATTATCAATTTTTTTTAGGTGGTGGTTCCACATTTTGATTCATAGCTCAGATCCTATTGAACCGATTTTAGGATAACTACAAGCAATTTGACACCAAGTTTGTTGATTTCTTTTGAGTTTTTCGAAAGTGAGCGTGTTTTCAACAGACGGACAGACAGACGGACATGGCTAAATCGACTTAAAATTACTCAAGGACCCAGAATATATATACTTTATAGGGTCTGAGATGAATAGTAAAAAAGTTTCACACGGAATGACAAACTGAATATACCCTCTTCACAACTAATTGTGGTGGAGGGTATAAAAACTATAAAAAAAATTCATCTCAACAACAAGTTATTCAGTACACAGCAATAAGTATACGTATGTAGCACAAAAAGCCACTTTTTTAATTATTTTTTAGAAAAGTGGCGTATGCGTCACAAAACAAAATTTTTTATTTTCAAAAAAATACTATTAAATTCTAACTTTATTCATGAAAGTGCGCAAAAATTTACATTTTTCTTCAAAACATATACCGGAAGCAGTGGCAAAAATATAAAAAAATTCTATCGGGTACAATTTGAGAAATCTGCATGTAAATCTGCTTTGTCGTTTTTCTCCACTCCGACTTTTTGGCATATGCGCCAAACCAATTCTGAGCTGACGAATTGTCTTTGTGGTGGTTGTTATGTTTTTGCACTTTTGCTTTTTTGCAAGGGTGCAACTTGTGACGTGAATACCCCTATTGTTTACGTATTTCACTTCTTCGATCAAGTCTCTTATTGCCATTATACTACTAACAAAATAATTATTAAATTAACTTGTTTTCTTTATATTCTATTATGTTAAATATCACAGTTTCTATCACAGATTTTTTTTCATCACTAGTTTTAATTTCTTTCCACATTTGTTTTGGATCTTTGGCATTGTTTATTTTATTGTTAATATAATTATATTTCGCGTTTTCAATTTTTACTTTATATAGGTTTCTTACTGATCTATAATTTGCCCATGTATCATTTGTGTTTTAGAGCCTTGCGATTTGACGTTTTAAAATTTTATCTTTTTTTAATAAACGAAGTTCATTGTTAAACCATGTATTCACATTATTTGCATAACTTATTGTTCTTTTTATTGAACATTTGTTTATGACCTCTTCGAAACATTTATCTAGCATAAATGCGTTTTCGTTGACATTACTGTTTTTATTATATTCTATTGTTGCACTCAGATGTCTATTAAAACTATTTTTATTATATTTATGTAAATATTTTATGGGTTTCTATTGTAGTATCTTTTTGATAATTATTTTCAGATTCAATATGTATGTAAAGAGACTCGTGATCAGCTTTATTATTGTTATTAATTTCTACTGTTACTTTATGGCTATTTGTTATCTTATAATCAATTAGAGTATTAGTATCTTTTGTTATACGTGTAAAGTAATTAACAATTAGTTTCAAACCATGATCCTTTAAGTTGTCTTTTATTCTGTTTTTATAAAAAATATTATTCATCCAATCTATGTTAAAGTCTCCACAAAAAATATAATATCACAGCTGTTTTCACATATTACTTCTAAAATATTTTCAAATATATCACAAAATTCAGATTTCTTACAACTTGGGGACCTATATACTGCTAGAATTATCATTCTTATATTATCATCTTCAGCAGTGCAAACTATAATCCAGTATTTATAATCTAAAAAATTTTCAATCAGTTTATTCACCTTCCATGCTTTTTTGTAATAAATTATAACACCTCCTGTTCTCGTATAATTAGATAAAGATACTATGTGGCCATAGTCTTGTAGCATAATTTCCTTATCATTTACCTGTATCCGTTAAATGTGTTTCTGATAATATAATAAACTCCAAATTTGTTAAATAAAAATTATACAACAATTCAAAAACCGGAAAAGGGTGGGCATAAAAGGTGGCCAGCTAGCTCAGAGAGGAGGTGTGGTTCCCGACCCGGGGATTTGACGCGTAAACACAATAGAAAATTCAATAATCAAAAATAATTAAAATGCATAAGTGCCACGGTGGAAAAGTTACCCGAAACTAAAATGATCAACGTATGGAAAAGCTGGGAAATCTAAAAATGAGAATTCATCACAACGAGTGATGATATGGCTAGGTGTTTCGCCATATAGGGGTACACTATTCCCTGCACCTGCCTATGACAGGCTGATACCCTACAATTTCAATCTATCTGCCCCATATACAAGACATCCGTTACATCACTTATCATGGCCTGGTTCGTCTTAGCATCCGTTTAAAGGAAAAATTACAAATTCATTTTATATTTAAATTAAAAAAATATTTATTATATTTATTTAGGTTCCTGTCGTCCATATATTTTAATATTCCATTTCCTAAATGTTTTCCTTGTCTAATACCAATATTCCTTTTCTTTTCTTAGGCTTTAATTTTCTTCTTTGTTTGCTTTTTATTTACAACTAAATTTAGTTTTAAGCAATAAGGTTTTCATTTTGTTCCAGATATATATATTTTTTTTCTTTAATTCACCTGAAGTTACACGATTAAGTTCTGTCTTTTCAAGTTAAGCAAATCTTGAAACGAAACTTGCCTCTTAACACCTAATTCAATCAAGTTGTTCGTTTCAAATTGTGTTCAAGAAAACAAGTGATTACATGCTTAGTGAGCGGGTTTTCTATTTGGTTTATACGTTGTTTTCTTGATGAAAATTGGCGTACGTTAAAGCTACAAATCTTTTAAAATTTAATAAAACAGTATGTATATGTAAAAAGAAAGCACTCTAACTCTGAAAATTTTTTACCGATCTTGTTGAAAAATTGTGTCTAAGCTACTTTCTAATATCGTCGGTTGATTATTTAATTGTCGTATGTGGATACAAATTGCATACGACAATTAAATAATCAACCGACGATATGACTAACATTGGTGCAAATTTCATCCAAATCAGAAGACACCAATTAAAATTGGGTCACTTGACATTAAGCCCCCCTTTAATTAATATAAAATGTTTGGTATTTTGTTGTTATTTTCTTATTTTTTTTACATAAAACTGAACTGATTTGGGGGGAGAGAATATAAGAAATAAAAAAAAAAAAAATTCATACAACTAACGGCCACGCTAATGTACATACATATGTAGTATGTATACATATACCGAGCAAAAACATTTAGTTTAATAAATTTTGTTATTAAATATCATAAAAAAAATATTAAAAGCACAGAGAAAATAAAAAAAGTGAAAAACAAAAACAACTCGATGTATGAATAAAATCAATGAAACAACAAAAAAATTAAATGAAAGGAATGCATATGTAACAGTTAATGCTAAAGAATGCAATGCTGAAATAATTAAAACAAAAGAAAACAATAATAACTACCTAACGGCTAAGCCACTTTTTCGAACACGTTACCTTCCCTTTCACCGTCGGCTTTTGCAAAAACGGTGGATAGTGACACATTAAAAAATATTCGACTGTCTCTGTCAACATCCGCGCCTGCAAAAATTGCTGCACCTGCAAGTGTTGCCGCGACGGCAAAACCATCTTAGTAAGAAATGATACAATGAACTCAAACACAGACTCAATGGAAAAACCACTAGTAAAAAGTTGTCTAAAGCCTCAAGTACAAGTAGGTATGGACAGGTATATAACAGTGCTTAAGCGGGGTCGCAGCCCTACCTCTTCAGCTGTTGCTTCTGTTTCAAAAGTAGCATCTTTAGATAGAGAACATTCACAAAATCGTTTTGCAATTCTCGAGGATGGATCCTCTGAAGCACCAAACGTGATAAAATCGTCCAAGCCTCCCCCGATATATCTTAAGAGAGCAATACTCAAATGAGTTAATAAAAAGTTTGATTTCGTTGATTGGTGAAAATTCTTTTCATGTAGCTGCAATAAAGCGAGGTAGTATTCACGAGACTAAAATACAGGTGAATCAAGAGGATAATTTTCGAAAAGTAATAACAAGATTTGAAGCTCTTGATAAAAACTTTTATACATATCAACTGAAGAGCAGCAAAGGTCTTCAAGTAGTGATCAAGGGCATAGACTCTTGCGTGGATCCAGAGGAAATTAAAACTTTTTTGAAGAGAAGGGCTTCAAGATAAAAAACGTTACGAATATTAAAAATAGGAGAAAAAAAATCCCCAACCATTATTTCGAGTGGAGTTAGAACCTGGCTACGTTAGGCTTAAAAACAAATGAAACGCATCCAATATATAATTTAAAATATATTCTGTACAGAAGAATAACTATTGAGGAGCCGCACAAAAGAAATGGTCTCGTTCAATGTCTTAACTGCCAAGAATTTGGCCATACTCAGGCATGCTGCTATTTACCCCCTGTTTGCGTAGTATGTGGTGAATTACATGGTACTGTTCTTTGCGATAAGTCTAAACCAACCCCAACGTAAAAAAAATGTAGTAACTGTGGCGGTAATCACACTGCCAATTATAGAGGATGCCCTATATATACTATCGCCAAGCAGTCGGTTGGACCGAAAACAAATTCCCCTCAAATGCAGGTAACAAATCAAGCAAGCACAGGTGACATTCAGGCTCCGCAGCCTAGTAATAACAGAACCTCTTATGCTAACGTCCTAAAATCAAACCATGTGCCAATGCAAGGTGCTTCGCCAAGTAATGATGTAACTACAGTTTCTAATTTAAGTAGTCTAGAAAAAACCATGGAAACATTAGTGAAAACAGTAACTAATTTTACGAACACAATGGGTAATATGATGCAGGAAAATCTTAGAATGCAATCGATGTTATTTCAAGCTGACCTTAACAAGCCATGAACTGTTTAAAAATTGGTTTTTGAAACGCAAACGGCATCCGCCAACATAAAAACGAATTAGAATACTTTCTTAAAAATAAACAAATTGATATCATGATGGTTTCTGAAACTCATTTGACTTCAAGAAATACGTTTAAAATCAATGGTTATATACTATATGATACCAAGGACCCTCGAGATAGAGCTTGTGGAGGTTCTGCAATTTTGATAAAAAATCGAGTCAAACACTTCCTAATGTGTGATCAACGTGAAGATTATCTCCAAGCAACGAACATTTGCGTTGAGGAATTAAATAGAAACTTAGTAATTTCGTCGTTATACTCCCCACCTAGATATTCAATATCAGAAAGCCAAAATTATAAATATTTTAAATCATTAGGACCCTGTTTCCTGGCCGCTGGCGATTATAACGCTAAAAGGGGTCGTGTTTTATTTAATACAATTTCTAAAATGGATTTGAATATGGTAGCGAGCGGACAACCACATATTGGCCTACTTATCGGCAAAAAATTCCATGGCGGTTACTCTCTATTGCGATGCGAAAGAAAATGGTAGCAAATCTTGAGATTGGTACTCTTTAGAGCGTTTGCGCACTTGTCTTTCGCATCTTTTTATTTTTTTCTTTTTGTAAATTATCACTATTTATTTTATTTTAATATTCCAATTTCAATCTCTTTTACATATTTTGACATTTTATTAATGTCAATCTGCGCCATCTTAAATTTTTATTGCCAGTATTGCTTAATTTTCAAAAAATTTTGCGAAAGTGATAGAGAGTACCAAGTTGGAATTAAGATTTCGCATCGCAATTGAATTCGCATAGCAATAGCGAGTAGCCCCCCAGATGTCATTGATTTAGGCGTGGTTAAAACCATCGCGATAGAAACGATTCATGTTGAAGCTTCCTTAGAATTATCTTCTGAACCACACACCTACAACTGTTACTATAATGAACCCAAATAGTATTGTATCTCCGACTAGTTACTTATCGACGTCAGCTACACAAATTAATTGGTTAAAATATAAAAAATATCTCAGTACCCATTGCACAGAAAATATTCCGGTTAGGTCACCGGAGAATGTAGTTGGCTCTATTATTAATTTTGACAGTTTTCTGAAGCTAGCTGTACAACATTCCAGTATTGCCTCCAAAAAACAAAAAAATATTAAAATTTATTCCACAGATGTCGAGCGTCTCTTGTCTGAAAAAAGAAGAGCTCGAAGAGAGTGGTAATTGCAGAGATCTCCTCAACTTAAGAACTTACTAAAAGAGTGTACAAAAAGGCTAAGAAAGTTACTGCAGACTCAGAAAACGGCTTCTATGGAAATCAGACTACTCATTATGGCGTGCAGCTGGAAATCTCAAAATTCCAGTTGTCTCGAAGCCACCACTAAGAAACCTGAATGGAAGTTGGGCAAGAAATGATAATGAAAAAGGAAATCTGTTTGTTAATCATTTAAAAAACGTATTCACACCAAATATATCTTACGATATTGCGGTCGAGTAACCACCTGTTGCTGCTAGAGCAGCTGTTCCCCTAAGATTTGAAATAAGAGAAATCGAAAAGGCTATTTGTAATTTAAACCAAGGAATTAATAGTTATAACTTTTATTCGATAAAAATTGCGAATAATAATTACGAATAAATTTATATTTTATTTATTAAGAATAATTATTATTTCCAATTTTTATTCTTAAAAAATTATGATAACTATGTATTATGGGTATCAAATAAAAGTATTTCTCAAACATAACTATTACTATTCGATAGATATATTAATAATTATTTTTAATAGTTATGAATAAGAAATAACATAACAGTTATAACTAATTTTAATGTGTATGTATATATGCACATGCATAATCTGCAAAAATAAAACAATTAATATCAAGAAAATTCTCAAAATAATTATTATCGTAAATAAAAACAATAAAAATCTTTAGTAATAGTTATCTGTAAGAGAAATAAATATTTATCGATCATAATAGTTATGAGCCAATGTAAAAAGATATTAATTGGATATAATAGTTATGTTTAACAAATATTTATTTTCATTATACATAATAATTATGAGCAATTTTTTAGAATATTTCTTAAAAGTGGACAATTTTTTGGTACCTGAAAAATTAGCATAATTATTATTTAGGGTCCTTGATTTAAACCCCTAGAAGGCTCCTGGATTTGATAAGATCAGCAACAAAATGCTTTTGGAGCTACCTAGCATAGCAAAGAAAATAATTCTTTTAATTTTTAATGTTATTTTACGCCTTGAATACTATCCTCAAAAGTGGAAGGTTTCCTTAGTCACCATGATACCTAAACTAGGAAAGAATCACACAAAAGTTGAGTCATATAAGCCTATAAGCTTACTTTCTAATATATCAAAGCTGTTTGAGAAGCTCTTAGTGTCAAAATTAACTCCAATTTTTTTTTTTTTTTTGTCAATTTTTTTTTATTGAATCTTCATATATTAAATATGAACTAACAATAATTAATCAAATCTTAACCTAATACGTTATTTTATATCCTGCCAGTGCCAGACAAAATTTTCTTCATCACGGGTTATGTTCACTTTTATAGGTGTTTATCGCTCATCTAATTGGGTAAGTGCTGCAGTGTCTCTTCTTCTTAAGCGAGTGTGGCCGCCATGATTTAAAATATTTCGAGCTAGTGGATTTGGGTGTTGTTCAAGCCTTTTTAAATATTTTATTGCATATTTTGTAATCATAGATTTCACTAATGGCACATTGAGATCCTTATGAATGTTTGAGTTTTTAACATACCAGGGAGCGGCTGTGATTATTCGAAGAAGTTTATTTTGGCGCCTTTGAATTTTGTCAATATTAGAGGCCGAGGCAGTGCCCCATAGTTGAATACCGTAGCACCAGATAGGCTTTAAGATAGAGTTGTAAAGTAGAAGCTTGCAATCGAGACTAAGGACAGAATTTCTTCCAATAAGCCAATGAATTTGAATGGCTTTTAGTTTCATTTGAGTTAATTTTGCCTCTATATGGCATTTCCACGTTAATCGCCGATCCAGATGTATACCGAGATATTTAACATGCGAATGTTGAGGAATTATTTGATTATTGATTGTAATAGGGGGGCAAGATTCCCGGCGCAAAGTGAATGTTATATGTACACATTTTTGCTCATTGACCATTATCCTCCATTGTCTTAACCATATTTCTAGTTGAAATATATGATGCTGTAAGTAACGCGATGCTTCATAACGATTTTCGTGGATGCTTAGAAAAGCTGTATCGTCTGCAAATGTTGAAGTTTGTGTGTAGTTGCTTGTTGGCATGTCCGAAGTATAAATTAAGTATAATAGGGGGCCCAGGATGCTGCCTTGTGGGACTCCAGCAGCAATGGGCTGAGGTGAACTTAAGAAATTTCCTTCTTTAATAATAAATTGACGACCGACTAAGTAGCTTTCTAGCAGCTTGTGTGTGTTTGCTGGTAAATTTTGCTTCAATTTGTGTAATAAGCCTTCATGCCAGACTTTGTCAAAAGCTTGCGAAACATCGATGAAGAGTGCTGAGCAATATTTCTTTTCTTCAAATGCTTTTCTTATGACATTTACTATTCGATGAGTCTGCTCGATTGTGCTGTGTTTTCTTCTAAATCCGAACTGATGGTTTGGAATACATCTATTTTCACTTAAAATTGGTGTTAATTTTGAAACTAATAATTTCTCAAACAGCTTTGACATATTTGATAATAAGCTAATAGGTCTATAAGACTCAACTTTTGTATGATCTTTACCTGGCTTTGGTATCATGGTAACTAAGGAAACCTTCCATTTTTCAGGATAGTATTCAAGGCGTAAAATAGCATTAAAAATAAAAAGAATAATTTTCTTTGCTATGCGAGGTAGCTCCAAAAGCATTTTATTACTGATTTTATCAATACCAGGTGCCTTCTTAGTGTTTAAGTCACAAATAGCCTTTTCGATTTCTCTTATCTCAAATCTGAGGGGAATAGCTGCTCTAGCATCAACAGGTGGTAACTCGACCGCAATATTGTGAGATATATTTGGTGTAAATACGTTTTTCAAATGATTTACAAACAGGTTTCCTTTTTCATTATCATTTCTTGCCCAACTACCATTCAAGTTTCTTAATGGTGGCTTAGATATAACTGGCCTTTTTAGATTTCTAGCTGCACGCCATAATGAGTAGTCAGATTGTGGAGTTGCATCAAGTTCCTTAAGATATTTTTCTAGAGAAGCCGTTTTCTGATTCTGTAGCAACTTTCTTAGCCTTTTTGTGCATTCTTTTAATAAAATCTTAAGTTGCGGGGATCTGTAAAGTTGCCACTCTCTTCGAACTCTCCTTTTTTCAGTCAAGAGCCGCTCGACATCTGAAGAACATATTTTATTATTTTTAATTTTTTTGGGGGTAACGCTGGAGTGTTGAACAGCTAGTTTAAGATAACTGTCAAAGTTAACAAGAGAGAGATCCACATTCTCCGGTGTACTAAGCGGAATATTTTCTGTGCAATGGGCACTGAGAAATTTTTTATATTTTAACCAATTTATTTGTGTGGCTGGCGTCGCTAAGTAACCTGACGGAAATACAATTCTATTTGGGTTCGATATAGTAACAATTGTAGGTGTGTGGTCGGATGATAATTCTAAGGAAGCTTCAACATGAATCGTTTCTGTGGGGATGTTTTTAACCACGCCAAAGTCGATAACATCTGGACTTCAATTTGAAATGAAAATAGATGTATTCCTAACCACCAATTCGGCTTTAGAAGAGAACACAGCACAATTGAACAAACCCATCGAATAGAAAGCGCTATAAGAAAAGCCTTTGAAGAAAGAAAATATTGTTCCGCTCTCTTCACCGATGTTTCTCAAGCTTTTGATAAAGTCTGGCATGAAGGCTTATTACATAAATTGAAGCAAAATTTACCAGCAAACTCACACAAGCTGTTAGAAAGCTACTTAGTCAGTCGTCAATTTATTATTAAAGAAGGAAATTTCTTAAGTTCACCTCAACCAATTGGCGCTGGAGTCCCACAAGGCAGCAACCTGGGCCCTCTATTATACTTAATTTATACATCGGACATGCCAACAAACAACTACATCCAAACTTCAAAATTTGCAGACGATACAGCTTTTCTAAGCGTCGACATTAAAGGTCAATGAGCAAAAATGCGTACATATAACATTCACCTTGCGCCGGGAATCTTTCCCCCTATTTAAATCAATAATCAAATAATACCTCAAAATTCGCATGTAAAATACCTCGGTATTCATCTAGATCGCCGTTTAACGTGGAAAAGCCATATATAGGCAAAATGAACTCAAATGAAACTAAAAGCCATCCAAATTCATTGGCTTATTGGAAGAAACTCTGTCCTTAGACTCGACTGCAAACTGCTACTTTACAACTCCATCTTAAAGCCAATCGTATGGCCCAGTAAAAAAAATTTAGTTTTTTTAAGCACTTAAGAGAAAAAGCGCATAATCGAGCGCTTCAATAAGAGAGCTCTATTACAGCAGTAAACAACAAAGAATAAAATATACAAAAAAGCTCATATTTTAGTGCTGACAACGAAGAAAGTTTTTAAGCGAAAAAAATAAAAAAATAATATGGTTTACGAAAATGATTAAAAATTGCATTTAAACAACTAAAAGCAAAATATTAATGAATATGTTTATATAGTTAGCCCTTAAAAAAGCACTTTAGGAGTGCTTTGTTTGCATGTAAGAAGAAACGCTTATTGTCAGCAGAAAAAAGTCCTCCAAACCGGGAACACTCCATACAAAAATCAGGCATCCCATCAGCAAGTTTGAAGCGATTTAGGGTATGAATTCATACATAAAACCTGCTCCTTCTGGAGTACATTTTTTACTGGGGGGGGGGGCCTGCCACGGCCTCTAATATCAAATTCAAAGGCGCCAAAATAAACTTCTTCGAATAATCACAGCTGCCCCTTGGCATGTTAAAAACTCATATATTCACAAGGATCTCAATGTTCCATTAGTTAAAACTATGATTACGAAATATGCAGTAAAATACTTAAAAAGGCTCGAATTGCATCCGAACCCACTAGCACGAAATATTTTAAATGAAAGCGGCCACACTCGCTTAAGAAGAAGAGACACTGCATCACTTATCCAATTAGATGAGCGATAAACACCTATATAGGTTAACAGAACCCGCGATGAAGAAAAATTTTGTCTGGCACTGGCAGGACATAAAATAAAGTATTAGTTCAAAATTTGATTAATTATTGTTAGTTCATATTTAATATATGAAGATTCAATAAAAAAAATATTGAAAAAAAAACCTGCAAAAAAGCGAAAACTTGATAAATGGCAAGGCTGCCATAGGATAGGATAATATAAATGTCCCTCCTGAAAATCATTTTAGTTTGGTATAAGCTGTTACAAATCATGATTTATTATTCAAGTTAGTTTAAATTGCTAGAAATAAAAGCAGAACACTTTCTGAACCAATTTTTATACTGACGTCCGTTTTATAAAGATTATTTAATAAATTCTAACTGTTGGGTGCCAAAGATTCGGTACATCCGAATATAGCACTCGAACTTTTTTAATGCTTTTGCCTTTAAAATTTCAAATCGATATTTGAAATATTGCATAGTCAATTTCGAATAATTTTTATTTTGGAAAATATTAGAACATTTTTTATGCCGAAAAACTTTGTAGTCGGAGTCGCGAGATTTTATGGGTACTACGACTCCGACGCCGACTCCGGCACAAAAACCTCAACTCCGACTCTTTAACTCCCACTCCGAATCCACAGCCCTGGTTTTTTGAAGAATGGCTAAAATATGGCAAAACTGAACGGAAAAATGGCATTTTTTATTATATTATTGAAAAATTCAATATGTCTGATGTTTCTGAGGAATCTCTAAAACAACTAAAAATGGAAATATCAAGCCTTTCATCAAAATTCAGTCAAAAGTGGACTTCTTTAAAGTATAACAAAGAAATGTTACTTATCAAACATAAAAGGCCCAGTTAGGCGAACGTTGCTGTACCGTATCTGTACTGTATCCATCAGCTGTTCGTTTTTTGTTAGAGCTGGTTCACACACGTCAAGTTGAACTCGTCAAGTCTTGAGTTTTTAGGAAAGAGGGGAAAAGATATGGCATCCTCTTTTCCCCTCTTTCCTAAAAGCTCAAGACTTGACGAGTCAAACTTGACGTGTGTGAACCTGCACTTACATGAAAACCAATACAAAAGCTAACCGAAATGCAATGTACCGTAGTTGCAACGTACTAATCTGTATAAAATAGAATTTCATGCCCTTGTTACGTGACATTTGTAAGACAGTGATGGGCGGCTTGTATGTTACATTGAATGCGGGTAATTTTGCTTTGCTTTTTTGGTAGTACTTTTTTTAGTATATCTATGAAATTGCGACAAAACAACTTACAATACAACATATTTTCAAATATACAAATATACATACAGTATCGGACAAAACCTAAGTACCCCCTCAGTATATTTTTTTTAAATGATTATTTTTTTTAAGAAAACAAAATTATTAAACATTTTTTTTTATATTTTTATTATTTTATATTTTTTTTTATTGAAAAACACAAAAAGGGTATTCATTTCAATTTTTTTTTGGTTGGAAAAATGGAAAAAAGAAAAATTACAATCTTATTGACGTGAACGGGGTTTTTTTTTACAAACTGTCAAAAAAAATCTGTCAAATAATTCGTGGAAGTAATTGATATTTTTCAAGATGCCGAACAAAATTGTTAAAAGTGAATTAATTGATTATTAAATTTAAAACGAAGTGATTATTATTGATTATTGTTATTCGACTACAAAAAGTTACTCAAAATGGCGATTGTCTGCCAAAAAGTCGAGTATTTTATTAACTTCAGTTTCTGTAAATTTTTTTGACCCCATTTCTTTTTTTTAATTCTTTTTTAATAACTTTTTTCATTGAACACATATTTAATATGAATTGTTCTTTTTGAAAGATTAAATGAAAAATAAGTTATCTTTGAAATGTTGTAACTATAAAAAATAATTTTTAAAATCTGAGTTGTGCAATTCTAGAGTTTATAAAAAGAGATGCAATTTTTCGTACTTTGTATTAAAAATTAGCAGTTTTTTATGAATGGCAACATCATTTCGTTTGACGTTTAAAGCGGAAAATTACATCTTTTTATCCTGACTTTTTTACACTTGGTTATAGTCTGATAAAAATGTAACTTTTGGTGGAATTTTTTTTCTTGTGGTTGTTGTAACAAAAATTACATTTTTCCACTTTTCCATTTTTCCAACAAATAAAAAAATTGAAATGAATACCCTTTAAGGGAAAAAAATGGAAAAAAGAAAAATTACACTCTAAGGGTATTCATTTCAGTTTTTTTATTTGTTGGAAAAATGGAAAAGTGGAAAAATGTAATTTTTGTTACAACAACCACAAGAAAAAAAATTCCACCAAAAATTACATTTTTATCAGACTATAACCAAGTGTGAAAAAGTCTGGATAAAAAGATGTAATTTTCCGCTTTAAACGTCAAACGAAATGATGTTGCCATTCATAAAAAATTGTTAATTTTTAATACAAAGTACGAAAAATTGCATCTCTTTTTATAAACTCTTGAATTGTACAACTCTGATTTTAAAAATTATTTTTTATAGTTACAACATTTCAAAGATAACTTCTTTTTCATTTAATCTTTCAAAAAGAAAAATTCATATTAAATATGTGTTCAATGAAAAAAGTTATTAAAAAAAAGAAATGGGGTCAAAAAGATTGACAGAAGCTGAAGTTAATAAAATACTCGACTTTTTGGCAGACGCGAAGTTAAACGTTGCCTTCCTCCAAAATGAGAAAGAGATGTGCGACCAGTCTGCAAAAACTTTTTAATTAGCCTAGAAATAATTGATCTGTTGTTCGAATATTTTGCACTTAATTAATGTCTTGATAAATTCACTTGATCTTAAACCAATCGAAAACTTGAGGGAGATCGTTAACTTAAAAATCAACCGAGAAAATTGCAAAACCAAAGAAAATTTATTTGAAGCCGCAAAAATAGCCTGGGAAGCAATATCACCTGAAATAATTAATAATTTAATATCCTCTATGCCTAGACGATGTGCGTGTGTCATCCAGAATAAAGAATTCGCAACGAAATATCGATTTCAATATTTTTTTTTGTACCTTAAGTTGGGGGTACTTTAGTTTAGTCCGCTTATATTTGCGACTTAAAATATTTTTTGAATTTTAACTTTTTTTATTAAATTCTGAATTCATTAAGTTTGTGTTTTTCAATAAAAAAGATATAAATAAATAAAAAAAAATGTTAAATAATTTTGTTTTCTTAAAAAAATTATCATTTAAAAAAATTATACTGGTTCTAGGTTTTGTCCGATACTGTACATATGTTTAGATGTTTAAAATAAACAAATGCATATACACATACAACGGAAATGTGAAACATATAAAAGACTTTAAATGGTATCAAAACCTTGTTTGGTGTATGCACATTTACAATATATGTATGCTAAAAATTTATATATGGGCACTTCCACAGAAAAGCTCTCTTTTTGTCACGTCACGTCACCTAGCAATTATTCTTGTATTTAAGAACCACGTTGTTCAAATTTTTCCTCTCTTTCACTAAATGAAAACCTAGTTGAGCTCTACACCCAAATGCAAAAAAGTTAATAATATTTTTATTATTCTTTAAGAAACAATTAAAAATGGTTGGTGACGTTACGTGACAAAAAGTAGACATTTCTGTGGAAATACCAATATGCTAAAATACAAATTTATTTATTGTAAATCTATAATATAAATATTAAATTATTAAAAAACTGTTTTAATACCATTTAAACCTTTTCTGCACAACGCACAGTGGCGCCATTTGAGTTTTTTCGTTGCAAAAATCATATCTTTTGAACCGAATAAGATAATTGAACAGTTTAAACAGCATATGATAGATAACTGTTCAGCCTATGAAATGAGCGTTTGGAAAGGGTGCTACGCTCTGTAGGGGCCTAATTATGGGTTATCAAAGTTAAAATTAGTAGAATAATCAATTTTATGGTAACTAAAAAAAATTATTTTTACATTTTTAGATTGTTTTTATTTTTTTTCTTTAGGTTTTTATGTTTTAAATTATTACCCAACAAATTAAAAAAAAAATTATTTTTTTTTAAATTTATTTTTTCAATTTTCTGTAAAATATTCATCACAGTTCGTAAGAGAAGGTATATCTAAAAGACTAACCATTTCTAAACTATAATTATTTTCTAACTCTATTCGTGACTTCACATGCCGCAGGGAAGATATAAGTGGATCGGAAGATGCTGCCAACATGTTGAAGAGGTCCTCATTTTGCCTTACCCTTGATGCTTTGAATGTGTTCTGCAGTCTATATTTTTTATAAAATTTGTTAAGAGACTCCTGTGCTTCTTCAGAAAGCTCTCCAATTGGCAAAGACTGGTACTCAATTATATCTTTGCCATGCGCCAATATTTTATGGACGGTCGGGGTCAACTTCTTCTGTGGATACATTTCTGCTAAAAGAGATGCAGTTTTCGACGCATATTCTCCATATTTTGTAGAATTGACATTTTCTTTGCAGTTTAAAACATCCAAGATCGTTCCCAATCTTTTCACGATTTGATTGTCAATTCCAGTGATTCTAGTTACTGCCTCATCATTTTCAAAAAATCTCCTAGAAGTGTTTCCATCGTTTGAGTTACCGTATCCGTGCTTGGGACAGTCTACTTTTAGTCCAACTTGTTTAAAAAAAGCATCCTGTATTTGCTTCTTTCTGATCTTTTCCTTATCCTTTATTGATGTATTTTCATCGAAGTTTTCCTCCTCTTGTGGTAGGGTATACGCCAGTTTTAGCAAGAATTCCATACACCTTATCCTTGCGTGCAATGGTGACATTCCATATTCGTAATTCTCCTCATTTGTAGAATCGTTTAAATTACCAAAGTTCTTCTGACTCTTTTTGCAAATCGGGCATGACATTGTTGAGGTTGTTCCTGTCAGTTCGTTTACGACTTTTCCGTCAACCATGGTCAGATGGAACTCGTAATTGCATTCAATATATTTTCCTTCTCCAATTTGCAGCTTTGTAGGCTTAATCTTGCTTATTTGTTCTTCAATGTCCTTCACCGTGGTCCTTATGAGTTCTGCCGATTCCCTTGCAAACTGAAACATTATTGGTCGGCAATAATGCACTGATGACGGACGTGGATTTTTCCAGTGAAGGGAAACATCCGATTTAAGCCGCAAAGGAACAACAGATGCCATAAACATATTTCCGTCCGATATTGTAGCGTCATCGGAAGATATCCTTTGCTTATAAACGCTTTGTCCGGATGATCCATCGCAGCCCCATTTGCTGATCAATGTCAACTTCTCAGGAAGAATTTTCACCTCATTTTCAGGAAGACTCTCCAACAACCGTTTTGCTGTATGGCCCATGAGATCCTGCAGATTGGCTTTCGCAGAGACTTCCGTAAATTCCGTATGCAGTGGTCGTGAATTTATTTTGGCTTGCGTAACATGCTTGTATCCGGGTAAAACGTCAGCGCCGTGTCGCGTTAAAGATGCCCGTAGTTTCTCATATTTCTCTTTGGAAAGTTCTAAGTCCATAAACAAGGCCAAGGCTTCTTCGGAACCATACTTTTTAATGTGTGCGTTTGTGGGCGTGGGAATGCTTTCCTTAATCCTTTTTAGTCGCAGTGGGCTTGCATCAGCAACAGATTTGGTTATGTGCGACCTAACTCTTTCACTATCCTTTGTAAATTTAATAGACAGCGCTTCCGATAATTGCTTCGTGGTCAAGTCATTGGTGGCATCGGCAAGTTTCCTCTTTCTTGTGAAAATTGAACACTCCTCAATACTTTTTTTTGGCCTTCCTTTTGCTCCTCTGGTTGATGTGGTGGGTTTATCTACTGCCAATATATCCAGGATGGTATCTTCATTAAGCCAGTCCTCGTATTTGGAGTTGAAGTTCTGAATGGTTCGATTAGATTTCACCCATTTTGCCTTAATATTTGCATATATCAGATAAAAATTATTTTTTATAATTTCGCTTCTCTCAATATTTCCGTATAAGCTATCAAGTTCTTCTAAAGCAGCTTCCGTGAAAAAATTTGGTGTGGTTGACTTTCTAAACAGTTCAAATAATTTAAAATTGTTCAACGCCATGTTTTCAGTACTTAAATTGTTTAATGGTTTCAGTAATTGTTGCGCCAACTTTCAGTCGTAGACTAATCCAGGCATTATGCTTATTTTGCAATATATAGGCTTATGCTACCATGCCGAAAAATGTACCTGTTCCCTACATACATATGGATTTAGGCTGAATAATGCATTTTTATATTATGCACGTGTCCAAATAAGATTTGTGCCTACCTGTAGTCAATATTGTTCTTGACCATTTGCAATATATAGGCTTATGCTACCATGCCGAAAAATTTACCTGTTCCCTGCATACAAATGGAATTAGGCTGAATAATGCAATTTTGATATTATGCACGTGTCCAAATAAGATTTGTGCCTACCTGTAGTCAATATTGTTCTTGACCATTTGTACGCCAAAGTATTGTTTAAGTGAGGTACGTACCTGCTAATTTCAATGAGTAGTTTTTTTAGATTTTAGATCAAACTACTGTCATACAATTTCTGCAACCATGTCTTTTTAACCTTTTTTACCTCTAGAAGCCAAACGGGCACGTACGGGCAGATAAAATTTTTGAATTATGTAAAGAAATAATCAAAGAACAGATTTTGCAAATATGGCAAATATAGAAAAATATAGATTTTTGTTATTTTCCGTCAAAGTTGAAAAATAGTGAAAAAACGGATAGTTTTTAAATAGTGATTTACCAGGAGAAACACAAAGCAAACAGTTCATTTTTTTTTTATCATTACACATTTAATAAATGCATCAATCAATACAAACAAAAAATAAGGCGATTCGTTACCTATTTTTCGTGATATTACACCTGAAATCGCAACAAATTTACTAAAAATTGTGTGTTTTTTTGAAAACCGAAAGTCGGTCAACTTTGAACGGCTATATCTTCTAAACTAAAAATGTGATATTATTAAGAGTGGCAGATTTGAAATCGTTGAAAAGTTTCCTATAACATGAGTTTATTCAAAACTTCGTCGGTGCTCATGAAAATTTTGATTTTTGCAACCTCGTTTGCTCTACGGGCGCTACTGTGCAACGGTCACCATTTGAAAATTTTTGATTCCCATCACTTTGTGTTTTGTCATATGTATACTATTGCTTTTTATTTATGTATGGGAAAACATATGACACGTTTTTAAACGTTCTATAAGTGCACCAACGTGCTTACAGTACGGTGCGGTACATTACGGGTACAGCAATTTTCGCCTAACTGAGCCTTAAAGAATGGTTAGAGGGATCCGGAATCGAAATAAAGATGTGTGTTAACCATCCGTGCACTCCAACATCATCAGCGTCTCTTTCCGTAGGACGACCCAGAAAATCATTTGAAGACTCACCAACGAAAACGAAGAGAAGATCTTTTGGAATCGCGACCTGCAAGTGAGCTTATTACCGCAGCTGAGTTAGATACTCGAAAAGAAGGGCATCGAAGTGTTGCTAAACAGATCCATAACGTCGCGGCGAGTGAAACTAGAGAAAAGAATAAGTGTTCTGAACAAAGTCGGCAGTTAACACCATACGAAGCTTTAGATTATTATGAGGACTCGAAATCAATTTCTCACTCATATAAACAAGCAAGAAAGTGGTAAATAAAAGCAGGACATCAAGTGTATCCATCGGCAACTCCCAAGCGTCTTGTTCTCCTTCTAACGAATATATTTCTGTGACTGAACCTCGAGCTGAAATTAAACTTCAGGCGATTTTGGACAAAACGGCTGAACGATTAGTTAAAGTAAAGGGTATGGTAACACAAACGATGGAAACACAGCACGTAGGTTTATTCAAAGCTGAATTGAGCAACGAAATTACCGGATTAGACAGACGTAAACTTTATTCGAAGATTTCATGTAATTTTAAGAACTTTGTAATCGGTATATGACATAAATTATATTGAATTCGAAAAGTTTTGTGTTGATACTAAAGGGCTGCGCAAAATATTCTTAATGTTCTATGTTCTACTTCACACAACTATCAATTATATTATTTCACTGTAAACATACATAGCAAAACAAACATAACAACACATTACTTCCACCAAAACAAAACAAAACAAGCATAACTTGAAAAGTTTTTCTCTTCTGCTTTGTTAGTGCTTGCATTATCAAAACAAACAGAATATCAACACAAAAACAGACAATGAAATAAAGAAACGGTAAATTATAGTAAAAGCATCGAGTGCACTAGAACATTAAAAAAAATAAAAAAATTGATATTTTTGAATTATTTCCTAAATGTACCTACATATATTTTATTTTAGTCGACCTTTATTATTTTATTATGTATAACTAAATTATCAAGCTTGAGGTCTTGTTTTATTTTTATATAAAACTTTAAACGTTTATTTAACCAATAATTCTAATTCTAGGTAAATAATTATTAATATTTTGTTGCTATAAATTTTCCCAAAAAATTGTGAAACACACCATTAGATTTTATTTTTTATATCTATGAAAATAATGAATTCTTCTTAATTTTATTTAAATATCAGACCTAAGTACCTTTATATGTATGTAAATAATAAACAATAAATTTTTGCAAATAAAAATTAATATTACATATAAATTTTTTTAAGCTTTTTCATATTCATTACAAAACGAAAATGTTTCTCACTTTGCAATTCTCTTTGGTATATGTTTACAATCAAAACATTCAAACATGCTTGGAATGTTCTATTTCTGTTTTAATGTTCTACTTCATCTTTGTTCTAATTCAGCTTTATTTTAGTTCAGCATTGTTCTAGTGCAGTTTTGTTCTATTCTTCTATATTTTGATCGTAAAACAAAACAATTGTTTTTGGAAGTATGTGTTTTGTAATGAGAGAGTAATAAACACACACTATCTAAATTCAATGAAATTGCTTGTAAGCAATATTTCTTGTGCTTGTGCATCTCTTTAGTTGATACTAGAAAAAATTTTACCTTGATCTGTATTCTTGGTATTCCATGCCCGTTACTGTGCTTAAAATTCTTGAAGAAGTCTTTTCTTTTTCCCATTGGACAACTCTCCGAAGAAGCCCAGGAGGCAAGAATAAAGACGTGGCAGATTCCGTGAACGGCACACCAGCAGCCGTATTCTGTTATTCGCTTAGATAAAGCTTAATCTTGATCGCTTAAATGCCTTAGAGTTTACAAAAGTTGAAAAGTTTAGCGATGACATCGACCCCTAACCGCGAAAATAATGTAAGCGCCAAAAATCAAATTTTACAGGAGAGAGCTTTTTTGTTTTATTTCATATTAATTTTGTATGAAATTTGTCGCTTACACTAAAATTGTTTTTGCTATAAAATCGTAACGGAACATCATGTGACCATGATATTTTAGGAGATGATGCAAGTGTTGCCAATAAAGTCATTTATTAAAAAAAAACGAAAATTGAAAATCATGTCGCTTACGTTATTTTCGCTGTTAGGGCTCGACATTATAAGCTTAAATTGCGGCGAATAAGATTGTTATGGCATTGCAAAATTTAGCAATGCACGTTACAGAATTCCAAAAATCGCTAAATCAACTTTATAGATTTCTTGCGATAGAGATTTAGCTTTAGCGAATTACAGAATACGGCTGCAGGAAGCGGTCACGTATTGCCACAAATACAGATATTTTGAGAATGCTTTTAATTACGTCTGATCCTGTTGTCAACTCGTATAGAGTTACCGCGAAAAAAATTTACTTCTTTGCCATCGGAGGTTCTGCAGTCGATTATCCGACCTTCATTTCCATCCGAAAGAACATCAGTAAGTCATCACCACGAATTAAATGAGGAGGATTATTTACTCTCTCAATATTCTACTGAATGGGAGAGTAGTGATGACGACTCATCTGATAGTGATTAGTAGGTTTAAGTATTTTTTTAATATAACTATTATTCTTATTTTATTGTGTGTTGTGGTTGCTTACAATCCATGCCTTAGTATATAAGTTATTTAATATTATATTTCTTTAACTTATACAACTTGTTGTTGTTAATAATTGATAAACAGAAACTGTTATTGTACTAATTTATTTTAAAAGAAATAATATTTTGTAAATTAATAAATGTGGGTACTATCATTATGATTTTTATTTTTTTTTTTTTTTTTTTTTCTATAAATTTCTTTGTAAACAAATATAGGAAGACGTAGCTAATTAAAGAACAATTAGCGAGAATAGTGAACAAATGATATACAGGAGTAAACCACTTCCGAATTGCAGCTACGTTAGGATTAGATGAAGGTATATACAATTTTTTGTCATACCAAAGTTTGAAGTTTATTATAACAAAAAATTGGCAGTTGATGAACCTATGCAATCAAAAAAGTAGACAGAAAACCAAAATATGAAAGTCTTATGGCCATATGTATATAAGAAATAAGTGTCTAATATTAAATAGTTGTATATAAGAAAGAAACGCTTAAAAGAAACTTTTTTCCTGGATTTTTTTAAGTTTCTTATATCCGATAAATACTGTACCGAAATTGAAAGCCCGTGTACTTCGCTGTGATACCTCCGCTTAGAAAAAATAAAAACCAAGCGAAACTAGGGCTTTTAGAACAACAAGAGTTATGCTTGAATTGGAAAAATAAATTATCGGAATTGAAACGTTACACCCGAAAAATGCTAAAGAGAAGAAATCGGTTTATATAAAGCAAAGAGAAAAACAGAAAAGCTCATTTACAAATACGCAAAACCGAACTAGAAATTAAAAAATAAAGTTGAACTTGAAGAGTTAATAAAAAGTAAAATAATTTCATTTTTATTTTGTTTTAATTAATCTAATTATGTTCATGTAAATATAACTACTTACATATGAGGGGCTTAAAGCACAAGGGGTTTAAGTGCCTTTTTCTAAAATTGAGTTTACATAGGGAATTATAGGTATAATTCGGAGAAGTTGTTCAGAGCACAAGAGGGGAATGTAGGATTCTCATCCGAACGTTAGATATGGTGAACAACTCAAGCACTTGACATTAAAATACCTGCTTCGCTTGGAGCACAAGCGAAACAACCGCTTTTGTCTCATTATTTAAAATAAGTCACTTGAACCCCTTGTGCTTTAAACCCCTCATATACGTTAATGTTGAAATAAATAAAAACGCAAAACTATCCTTTTAAAATTGTAGCTTCAGCTCATAGTGAATAGAGATGAATAAAAACTTAAAATTAACATTTTCACAAGTAAAATAATACAAAAATTACCAACAATTTTACTATGCGTATTATTGTTAATTCAAACACTTGTTTGGCAGATCTTTAACAGGGTGTTTCAAAATAATTTAGTTAAGTGTATTCTGTTACATTGTGATTCTTTTTCAAAATTTTGCTAGTCGAAAATTCTAAATACGACTGCAACTACGACACCTGTCGTTTTTCGACTACGCCAAACTAGGGATGAAACGATACGAGTAAATACAAGTACATATTCGATACTTTTATATAAATACCAATTTTTTTTGTAATCGATACTTAGCAACCGAGTACCAAGTAGTATCGGTAAAAAAATACTCGGTATCGGTCAAAAGTAATCGTTTAACTTTGGTATTGAAATTAATCTTAAATTTTTGATTATTTTCCAAGGCTGGAGCAGCAGTAACGGTATCAAGAAACCGTTTGACCAGTAAACACTAGGGATGCCAACCGAAAACCCGGGATAATTCTAAAAATTAAAGTCGCGAATCCCTGGGTTTGATATAAAAATCCCGAGATTTTGGGCTTAGTAAAAATTCAATATTAAATCATACTGGCCATGAATCTAATTTTTAACTGGTTACAAAAAAAAACCACAAGTGAATAAATGTTACATGCAATGCATTATGTACTACGAAAACAAAATCAGATGGTGGGTATTTTTTCTAAGTGAATGATAATAGAACTGCGCACGCAAAATGCAAGTTGTGCAAAACGGTGTCAACAACTCTAGGGGGTTCTACCAAAAGTCTTTTGACACATATAAGTTTATTTTATTAGATTAATACTTGCATATATATAATTGAGATAAAATAAATCAAATATTGTCATATAGCATATTTGTAGTTGTTTATTTACGACACCACCCAGAAGTGTTGAATGTGAATATTGGTTTCGTCGGCAGCATATGTTTGCGATAAAATAAGCTATCAATTATCTGACGTCATTAATTTGTTTAAGAATCTTTTTAAATATAAGTTTTAATACATAATACTTCCATATTACTTTAAAAGAATACATTAAACATTTTTACATATTTTTTAATGAGTTTAATTTTCTTCATGAATTAATTTGTTTTAATTCTTATACATAAACACTAAATTATAATTATACGAATTTTAAAATTGGCTTTTATATATGAAATCCTATAAACCACATATTGTCTAGGTCCATTTTCTCAATTTCTGGCTTTAGGAAGTCCGTTATCATCCCGCGATAGCGAACACCATTCATGATAACTGCTTGGCCGACCTCATTTTCGAAGACGCCGCACAGTGCTTTGTCCCCATATAACGAAGGGACATAAATAGAAGTTGTCAGAAATTTTTGAAATTTGGTACACAAGCATAGAATAGCTTAGTTAAGAAAAATTTGAATTTTTGGACAAATCGGTCCAAGGACACGCCTACCTCCCATGTGTCCTGAAATGGAAAAATGTAATTTTAGCTTCAATAATGCCCACAAAACTACAAAAAATGGTCATACTAATACACACACAACTAGCAACGTATGTGCAAATTTTCACTTAAATCTGAACAAGGACTCAAGGTCCTGCCATATATCCTTTTTCTTAAAAATGTTATAACACTTCCAAAAATTATCCGATCGTAATAAAATTTGGTATGAAAATTGATATTTGTTAGATATATATGTGTGCCAAATTTTGGTAGAATCGGATTATAAATGTGAAAAATACAAAAACATCATTTAATGAAAAATGAGTTAAAAACGCTTAAAATGCTCGTGCAAAAATAACAAGTAAGAAAGTATAATCGGTCAAGCCCGACCATGTGATATCCTATAGCATAGTATTTAAAAACAAAGTTCCTAGATTGTAATCTATTTGGGACCCATGGGCAATCATGGACCCACCAGAACAAAATTATGTTATGAGGTTAAGATTCGTTTCAAAGTTCTTTCTGCCGAATATTATTTAGATATCTTCATCTTCATATATGGGTTTTTGGATGAGGGTTTATATGTAACCTATGGTTTATATTGGTATGTTACTACATATATTTTTAAGGAAGCTGGCATTAAAAGCTATTTTCGGGAGAATGATTTGTATGGGAGCTATGTTAAAAAATAGAAAGATTCCAATAAAATTTGATAAGCTGATTTTGATTGCAATAAAATTAGTTTGGTTTGGACCAAATTTAATCTTGCCGATGTAATAAGATGGTTTTTGTAAAATTATGGACCGATTCGTTCCATTTTCAATAGGCTTGGTCCTTGTACCAGTCAGAGCCTCTGTGACAAATCATCAAATTATCTCTGAATTTGCGATCTGTATGCACAAGGTTGCATGGACAACCAGCCGGTCGGACGGATATCGTTAGATCGACTCAGAAAGTGATACTGAACCGATCTAACGAATTATTTTGAATCATTTCTTATTATATTCCTTATTTATTTTCATTAAACTAATTAATTCATAATTTACATATGTTCATATTTTTTATTTACAATAAATCATCTTCATTACTAGATCCAACAAAATGTTGCCGCCCAACGAAACATTTGTTTCGTCATCTTTAACTTGTTCATCAACATTTTCTCTTAGTAAATATTTCTCAATTTCTTCAAATAATATTTTTTTTTTTTTTTTGTCTTTGGATTCCTTTTTGAAGACAACAACGGATCTGAGGAAAGTATTAAATGAGTCATTAAATCGTAATGAGTGTCTCTTCGTGACGTTTTTCTTGTATGGGACAGTCTTGTTTTTCTCACGATTTTGTGGTTGGCTTCCAATGCTTCTTCGGACAAGCACCCTGAAATTTATTATAGTTATTAGTTACGTTTCATTATAATTACATAAAGCCACTTTAATACCCATTGGCAAATTAAAAAACTCAATAACATCAGCTCCATGGACTAAAATTTTGTGAACTGTGCTAGGCATATGCAATATTTTCGAACACTCCACAATAGAATTGCTCTTACTACAAACAAAGGCTGTTACCAAAAAAAAAAACTTCTGTCACGTAACCATCTTCAATTTAAATAAAAAATAACGGCACTAAGTCACATTTTGAAAACATTCTTTATACGATGAAAAACCAACGTCATCTGGGAATTTAGCGCCATCTTGTGTCGACAAAAAGAAACAGACACAACTGTTATACTAATTTTTTTTAATTTATCTTGTCAATTTTTCTAATTCAATAGTATATATATATTTGGATTTTTTTCTTATTATGTTCCTAGTTTATTTTTTTTTAACTAATTCAATCTATGAAAGTTTGAGCAAAAATCACGAAAATAGCATTTTTTTTAAATAAATTTTTTTTAAGTTGTGGTAAAAGTTTTTCAATTTTTTTTTTGTGGTTATTAGAAAACAGTCTAAATATTCGAAATCAGAAAAAAACCCATAGACCATATTTTTCTTCTTTTTTTAATATTCCATCAAAGTTAAGAAATTTTTAGAGCTTAACTAAATAATAAGCATTTTTCAAACCATTAAAAAATATGTATAGGAGCATAATTCCAGTAAAATTTTTTACAGAAGGTTTAGAAAATATTTAGCTGTTACAGAAAAAAATTTGAATCTCGTAATCCAAAAAATTAATTTTTTACAATTATTTTCTTGAAACAATAAAAAAACCAAGGGCATTTGTGATTTCAGCGCCCTCTTATGCCGTAAAATGCAGACAAACACAAAAAATGTTTTATACATATTTTGATTTTTGTTGTTTTTTATTGAATGGTATAAGTTTGAATTAATATTTCACAGTATTTGTAGTTAATTGTCTTTTAAACTCCTGAAAACTATCAAAATTTGATCAAAAATCATGAAAATAGCCATTTAAAAAAAGTTTTTTTTTTTTTTTTCAAGTTGTGGTAAAATTTTTTAAATTTTTTTTTTTTTGTAGTTATTAGAAAACAGTCTAAATATTCGAAATCAGAAAAAAACCCATAGACCATATTTTTCTTTTTTTTTAATATTCCATCAAAGTTAGAAAATTTTTAGAGCTTAAGTAAATAATAAGCATTTTTCAAACCAATAAAAAAACACTTATGAGAAAATAAATCAATAAAAATTTTTTACAGTTAGTTCAAAATATAGTAAAAAGTTTTTAATCCAAATTTTTAATATTTTTAATTAGGCTTAAGTTCATGAAATTTAATTTTCATTAAATTATTCTTATGAAGAAAGGAATTTTGTAGATCGAAATTTGCTTTCCTGAATGATTATCCATTTTAATTGATTTTACATGTTTTTTCCTTACTTCTGTTTTTTCGTACTTTTGTCAAGAATTTTTCTTGAAGTCCAAGTAAATTTTTTTTTTTTTTTGTTTTTTTCATTTTGTCTTTCTCTTTTCTGTTGACCTTTTTCAGCACAACTTGAAGGACAAACGTACACATAGAGCTCGTGCCTTAGCTTTAACAATAATTAGTATTGTGGTTATTTTGTTGAACTATTTATGGTTTTTAATCCAAATTTTTAATATTTTTAATTAGGCTTAAGTTCATGAAATTTAATTTTCATTAAATTATTCTTATGAAGAAAGGAATTTTACAACATGAAAATTAATTAAAATTTTTATTGATAATCTTTCATTATTGACGTGGCTCGGGCTCGAACCATGGCCGGCAGGTTACCATGACATGTTTCGATCGCAACCACTCGATCTCCTCAGATGGATTTGCCGTCTTACACTCGCAGCCATCGACGACTGCTGACGTCAATAGTCAAACATCAATCCTTAAACCAAATTGTATTTTAACATTTGGTAGATCGAAATTTGCTTTCCTGAATGATTATCCATTTTAATTGATTTTACATGTTTTTTCCTTACTTCTGTTTTTTCGTACTTTTGTCAAGAATTTTTCTTGAAGTCCAAGTACAAAAAAAAAAAAAAAAAAAAAAAAAAAAAATGTACTTGGACTTCAAGAAAAATTCTTGACAAAAGTACGAAAAAACAGAAGTAAGGAAAAAACATGTAAAATCAATTAAAATGGATAATCATTCAGGAAAGCAAATTTCGATCTACCAAATGTTAAAATACAATTTGGTTTAAGGATTGATGTTTGACTATTGACGTCAGCAGTCGTCGATGGCTGCGAGTGTAAGACGGCAAATCCATCTGAGGAGATCGAGTGGTTGCGATCGAAACATGTCATGGTAACCTGCCGGCCAGGGTTCGAGCCCGAGCCACGTCAAGAATGAAAGATTATCAATAACAATTTTAATTAATTTTCATGTTGTAAAATTCCTTTCTTCACAAAAATAATTTAATAAAAATTAAATTTCATGAACTTAAGCCTAATTAAAAATATTAAAAATTTGGATTAAAAACCATAAATAGTTCAACAAAATAACCACAATACTAATTATTGTTAAAGCTAAGGCACGAGCTCTATGTGTACATTTGTCCTTCAAGTTGTGCTGAAAAAGGTCAACAGAAAAGAGAAAGACAAAGTGAAAAAACAAAAAATGTACTTGGACTTCAAGAAAAATTCTTGACGAAAGTACGAAAAAACAGAAGTAAAGGAAAAAACATGTAAAATCAATTAAAGTTGATAATCATTCAGGAAAGCAAATTTCGATCTACCAAATGTTAAAATACAATTTGGTTTAAGGATTGATGTTTGACTAGTGACGTCAGCAGTCGTTGATGGCTGCGAGTGTAAGACGGCAAATCCATCTGAGGAGATCGAGTGGTTGCGATCGAAACATGTCATGGTAACCTGCCGGCCAGGGTTCGAGCCCGAGCCACGTCAAGAATGAAAGATTATCAATAACAATTTTAATTAATTTTCATGTTGTAAAATTCCTTTCTTCATAAGAATAATTTAATGAAAATTAAATTTCATGAACTTAAGCCTAATTAAAAATATAGTAAACTACTACAGAAAAAAATTTCAATCTCGTGCTTTAAAAAACAACAGTTTTACAACAGTTTTCCTAAAGCATGTAAAACTCAAGTAGTTGTTTGGCCATTTTTACTATAAATTCTCAAACTTTGGCGCCCTCTAGCGCCGCTCAAAAGAGTTAAATCTTAAAAATTCTTCAAAATTGATTTTAATTATTTTGTTATCTATCGATCTGTACATTTTTAAGCACAATATAAGACTTGTTTTTTTTTTTTTGATTTATGTCTATGGGCCAAAGCACTGTGCGTCGCCAGCCGCAGAACTAACTGGGGAGCATGCACATATATTTTCCCATTTCCTACAGACCCGGAAACGATTGTGGAAACACGGTTGATTATACTGACCAAAAAAATCACGATGTGCATTAAATGCATTTTGAACGCCCATTTTCGTAAAAGCCTTTAACAATCTTAACGCGCTGCTCAATTGTGTACCTCTCAATGGTGGAAGTTGTCAAATACTGAAGCAAAGAAAGGTCAATTTAAGTTGCGCAAAAAACATGACGTTAAGGTGTGACTCACAATTAACATCATGGATTATGTTTTTATCAATTAAAAAATAAAATACATAAATTACACTGGTTTACAGCCAAAAAAATACCAAGAACGCCACATGCCTAGATAAGTTAATTGAGACCTCCTGAACACGAAAAACGCTGTAATTTTTTTTTCCTAAGTACAGTTTTTCAGATAACGTTACTTTTGTGTTGTGGAGCCCAACCAAAAAGTCCAATCGAAATAAATGGCATATCGTTGGAAAGTTAAATGAATGCCTTTTCTGTCGATATGCTGATAAGAAATGGCTGAGTAATGGCACCTACCTCAAAGTTCAAAATTTGCCTATTTTTTACGTTTTTTTCAAAATTTTTCATTTTTATTTCGTTATATTAAATATCTGGAATGTTTTATTTTTTAACCAAATAGTAAATAACGGAATTTTATATGAGATGAAAATATTGTCGTTCCACAAAATCCTTAATAAAAACTTTATTTTTCATCTGATTTTTTTTTAAATTACGCTTTAAATGTTGGTAATTAAATATACTATTTGGTTAAAAAATAAAACATTCCAGATATTTAATATAACGTAGAAAAAAAAACGAAAAAAAAATTAAAAATTTTGAGAAAAAAAACGTAAAAAATAGGCAAATTTTGAACTTTGAGGTGCATATCGACAGAAAAGGCATTCAATTAACTCTCCAACGATGTGCCATTTATTTCGATCGGAGTTTTTGGTTGGGCTCCAGAAGGGTTTGAGTGGGACCATACACCGAAAAACACAACAGTACCGTTATCTAAAAAATTACAGCGTTTTTCGTGTTCAGGAGGTCCCAATTAACTTATCTAGGCATGTGGCGTTCTTGGTACTTTTAAAAACTTAAAATTTGTAAAGCAGTGTTATTTTGCTTAATTTCTTCGAACTTCTTAATATTATTTCCTTTTTTTTTTTTAATTTGTTTGATATATAAAAAAACCAAAAAATCCCTGAAGAAGCTATCCATTAAGATAGCGAAATATTGGATAAATTTTAAATAAATATTCTTTATATAAAACGGACCTTGAGCTTGAGAAATTATTGAAAGGAAATAAAATACATATTTACATTTAAGATAAATTCACAGTGACATTGTTGATTTCTGGAATAAAAGGTGCATGAAGGTTGTTATCCTGAACGTTCTATAAAATTTTGTTTCCTAAGATAAAAAAGATTTTTCGAAAGGAAATTGGTACTAGGTGGTAACTAAAAGTGGTCTCAATCTTTAAACTTATCGTTTTGCACAAAAATTCTAATAGGTCGTAGTTCTTATTTTATTGTATAGTAATAAAACACTAATAAGAACGTTTTTAAATGCTACTCGCTTTTATCATACAAACCGATGCAAGTACTCATACAAGTAACGAAGTATCGATACTTTTTTTTCGATTTTAAGTAGGTATCGATACTTTACGAGCGATGCCACATCGAGTAAAAGTATCGATACCTTAGAGGTATCGTTTCATCCCTACGCCAAACACAATAAGGGTGAATAATAGGTAATATAATTAATTTGAAAAATAAAAAATGTTGAATATAGTAATAGGTAATATTTAAAAAAAATTAAATCAACCGATTTCTTTTATCACTTACTACAAAAAACCTTATAAATAAAAGTTGAGAAAAAGTAAAAAAATTTAAATTTGAGCGCCTTTATTTTTTAGGTTTTTAGATTAGGTAATAAAAAAAACGACTGATTTAATTTTTTTTAAATAATAATAGGTAATATTTAAAAAAAATGAAATCAACCGATTTCTTTTATAACCTACTACAAAAACCCTTAAAAAGTTGAGAAAAAGTAAAAAAAAAATGTAAATTTGAGCGCCTTTGTTTTTAAGGTTTTTAGTAGGTAATAAAAAAAAATAAATCAACCGATTTCTTTTATTACCTAGTTAAAAAACCTTATAAATAAAAGTTGAGAAAAAGTAAAAAAATTGAAATATGGGCGCCTTATTTTAAGGATTTTTTAATAGGTAATAAGTAACAGTACATATTTTTCAACTTTTTATACCCTCCACCACAATTAGTTGTGAAGAGGGTATAATAAGTTTGTCATTCCGTGTGAAACTTTTTTATTATTCATCTCAGACCCCATAAAGTATATATATATTCTGGGTCCTTGAATAATTCTAAGTCGAGTTAGTCTGTCCGTCTGTCCGACTGTTGAAAACACGCTCACTCTCGAACAACTCAAAAGAAATGAACAAACTTGGTGCCAAATTGGTTGTAGTTTTCCTAAGCAGTTTGGGATTGAAGTCCAGCAAAATCGGTTCAGTAGGACCAGAGCTATGAATCAAAATGTGGAACCACCACCTAAAAAAATTGATAATTTTGTTACAAAAAATAACATAAGTGCTGGAACAAGGCCCGGAATGAGATAAGATTTTGAAAAAATTTGTTTTATTTGACTGGAAATCCGCTGTTAAATTTCGTGATGATCCGTCCATAATTTACCCTAAGCCCCATATAAACAATACTCCCGGAAAACAGTTTAGTACGCCTAAAACCGTAAAAAATAACGCTAGCGTAACAAAATTTGGTACGTCACAGTATTTTAGGACTAGAAATAACACTGTAAAATTTCGTATATAATTTACCTTAGGCCCTATATAAACCCTACTACCGGAAAACAGTTCAGTACGCCTAAAACCGTAAAAAATAATGCAATCATAACAAATTTTGGCTCGTCACAGTTTTATAGGACTATAAATGATACTGCGAAATTTCGTGAAGATCGGTACATAATTTATCCTAGGCCCCATAGAAACCCTGCTCCCGGAAAACAGTTTAGTACACCTAAAACCATAATTAATAATGCTAGCATAACAGAAATTGGTACGTCACAGTTTTAAAGGACTAGAAATGAGGCTGTGAAATTTCGTGATGATGGGTCCATAATTTACCCTAGGCCCCATATAAACCCTACTACCGGAAAACAGTTTAGTCGCCTAAAACCATAATTATATATAATTATAAAATTATAATAACATATCGTCACAGTTTAAGATCATAATAACATCATACAGATATTACTCCTTAAACATTCGAACTGTCGGTGGAGGGTAACAAAGATTCGGCACATCCGAATATAGCACTCTAACTTGTTTTTCTTAAAATAGCTTGAGATACCTGGAAAACATAAAAAATATAGAGAAGAACAAGCATTAAAAGATGATTTCTGAACTTCCGTAGAACTATTTAATACGACTCGCTGAATTTCCTGCTGTCAATGTTAAATAAATTTATTTAACAGAAAATTGTATCAGAAAATACAATACATAAACAAGCGTATCTCTTTATAAACTTGATCTCTTTAACCTTGTTTATAGGGATTGTTTTAAAAGGATTTATTAAATTTTCCCTTCAGAACTAATTTACTTAAAATCATTATCAATATTACCATAACACCAAATGTCAACAAATAAATATTAAAGAAATACAAATAAATAAATTAATAACATACCTTTTAATAACTGTTGTTTAACTTGTTGTTGTACAAGCGCAAGTTGTTGTTGAGTAAAATCATTCCCAACTAATCCTTGCAAAACAATACGTGGCCCTTGTTCTGTTTGAATTACTTGTGCAGTAACACATTTAATCACGGTTCCAGGAGGTTGTCCTTGTAAAAGACTTTCTTCTATAGACATCGGTTGACTGGTTTGTGTTTGGTGTTGATGAGATGCTATGATCTGGTGCTGTTGTTGTTGGGGTACAGCTTGAATAGATTGAAGACCACTCTAAAAAAGTAAAAGTGAGTAAATATATATCCTTAAGAACTATTATAAATTGCAGTATTTACTACTTGGGACGTTGGAGCCGTTTTAGGAGGCGATGGTTGTTGTTCAACAGATGTGTTAGTTACAATATGAGCATTGCCATCACTTTGAGTCTTTATATGAGCCACAATTTGAGCTTGATTATTTCCTAATGGCTTAATTATTACTTGCTGTCCGTTTATTGTAGCTACTTGCAGTTTTCCCTGTGCTAGCTGTTGGGCTAATGTTGAATTTTGAACAATGATTTGTTGTTGGTTAGTTGCTGTTGTTGATGTTGCCGAAGGTGTTGATGCATTAATAGGAGTATAATTAATATTTTGGGATTGCGGTTTTATAACATTTAAATTGTTTTGGGCATCCACAGAATTTGTATTTGAGGCGTTTTGGGGTTGAATGACAAACTGTTTTAAAACCTTTGGAGACTGCATATTTTGTTGAACGATTGAACTATTCTGAGGTCCAGACGTTTTTTGTATAGTATTTATTTGTGCTGTAGTTGAGGACTGAACAACTTGTAAAGACGCGTTTTGTGAAGATATCGACCTTTGTGTTAAAATAGTTTGCCCTGGACTAAGAATTATTCTCTGTCCTCCAACTACAATCTGTTGCTGAACATTGCTGGTGTTAACAATTGTTTGTATCACCTTTTGAGGTTGTTGTGCCGAATTGATCTGAGTTCCACTTGAAACTGTTTGGTTAACAATTACTTGTTGGTGATTGGCATTCACCATTTGACTCGTTGTTTGTGGGATGGCTTGTGTAGCCGTTTTTACTTGCTGTCCAGTTAGTGTATCTGCTGAGTTCTGGGCAGGCTGAATGATAATTTTTTGACCTTGCGAGTTTTGCCCTACCAGAATTTTTTGACCGGGTTGAACCATTAGTTGTTGGAGACTCTGGTTAGTTGGAACTTTTGCATTATTTGATACTGCTGGTACCATATTTGATACAATTTTTTGTACTCCTGGGGAAACTGGAACATGTTGGTTTTGAGTTGTTATTTGTGCCACAGTTTTTGGTCCACCCCTACTAGGAGTAGTAACAATCTAAAAAATAAGTAAAACTTGCAATTAAAAATACCTTTTGATTCACCAGCATTTAATAAGCTTACTTTTTGAATAGTTTGAGCTCCATTTGAGCTTTTTGGCAATTGTTTAACATTTATTTGTTTAACAACAGGTGAATTTGTTTGATTCATTGGTTGCTTTACGGGCAATTTTTTATTCCCAATAAGTGCTGCAAAAAAAAAATATTGATCTTATGACAGGAAAAATATAATTAACTACTTACTTTGTCCTGACAGCGAACCTAAGGATGTTGAGCTTGATAAAGTCGAAGCTGTCGTCAGAACGTGTAGCTTGCCGTCCGGCATTTGAATTAACTGCTGACCTGGGCTGAGCCCACGTACACTTACCTTTCCGTCTGGGCCCCTTATAATTTGAACTTTGTGTTGTTGTGGGGCTGGTAGAACGGAAGTTATATTATTTGTCGTTTGTGTTACATTCGGAGAAGCCGGTTGCACTTGATGTTGTTTAAAATTGTTCGAAGTAGATATCGTTGTGGGCGTAGAAATAGTGGCTGCAATTGTTGTGTTTATACCCTGCTTTGGAATTGGTGATGAAACAGTTTGTTGAATTATTCTTGTTGTCCCATCTGGATTTTTTACAATCACTCGACGGCTGCCAATTATTTGGGGTTTAGCTAAAGCTAACACAAAAGAAAAAAAAAATTAATAAAAAAATTTTAATTTAATTTTTCGCTCTTACCTTGTAAAGATGATTTATTAATGTCACTGACTTTTTTTTGTGCATTGGTTGACGCACGTTGCATTTTTATCTGTTGCTCTACTTTTTCTTTCACATCATCATTTATATTTTTCGAGCTTGACAAGTTTTTGTTTAAACTGTTTGGTGTCGTGTTTATATTAGATGTTGAAGCATCACTTTGACGTTGCTGTGTAATGGAACGAGTCGTTGCTGTCAATTTTGCCCTTTCAATCTTTTCACCAATTAATTTAATTTCCCACAACTCCAACTTATCTTCTTCTACCCATTCTTCTGATATTTGTGGTTCAGAAGGTTGGGGCGATTCAGCGCGCTTTCTTTTTCGTAACCCCGATCGTATTGATGTTACCTCTGTTATAAAATATAATTGTTATATAATTAAATAATTAAAATTTTTGTTTTTTATTCTAACCTCTAATTGTTTTGGGAAGTTCCAATGGAATAACAACTTTACGACGTAAATATTGTGTCCGTTCGCCATATCTTCCAGAGTTTCTTTGTTTTAACAATTCTAAAGTAACAATTTCATTTTCAGTATTTACTTGATGTTTTCCATCAGAAGAAGGTGGTTTGGCAATCATATCATCCCACCTTAAACAACACCACAGAATGCGAAGTTGAAGTGCAATGGCAGAAAGAGTAGAAACGTTTGTTGTACGATATGACCAGCATGTCTTAAAAAGAGGCCTAGAGCATTGATAAGGCCAAACTAACGGATTATTTTTAGCCAAATGATGGAATCCACTTGCAGGTATTTTTCCACCTACTCTTGCTATTCGCATTAGTTCATAATGAGGTAGAACGAATAGACTTTTCTTTAGTTTATGTGTTAAAAAACTAGAAATTAATGGAAATTTTGAATATTGGGTAATATTTTTCAATAGGGGTTTGATATCTGTTACTAATTCGCTTGGCTTTTCCATTCTATTAGGACTCGTTTTAGTTATATCTGATACGAGGTATAAGCGCCCCTTTGTACAAGTTGCGGAATAAACTCGTTCTTTTCCATTGGGAAAATATTCCTTTTCAAGCTTTGTGATGTCTTCACGTTTTAAAATACGCTGATGAATAGGAAATCGTCGGTTTTGTTTTTTTTGTGTGACATCTGTTGCCAATGTTTGATCTAAAACATCTTTTGTGCCAATATAAGATTTATTTCTGGTTTTTGCATTTTTCTTAGACCTTTTTGTAAATTGTTGTTCATTAGATTCATCTAATAACGTCGAACTCAATGTTGCTGCCGCTAAAGAGCCATCGTTAGTTGTTTCAGAACTTTCGACTTCAACGTTACTGCAAACATCTATATTATCAATGAAATCAATTTTTTCCTCCCCGCCAAACACACTAGTACTGTTATCAGTAGAATCAATTTCAGATTTAATAGCTCCATCGAATGACAAATTTTCAGCCAACATACAATCTTCCATAGTTAAATAACACTCTTGTATAAGTTTATCATCAAATAGAGTTGCTGTATTTCTTGCCTGATCCCAATCACTTGTTAAGTCCTTTGGAGTATCATCTAGCCATTTATAGTCCTCTGCATCATCAACCGATGAAAATCCAACACAATCTTTTTTTCCTTCTGTCAACTTTTGTTCTAGAATAGAAGGTTTCTTAACCGCACCTAAAATTGCAGCTACGGCTTCCTTTGATCCGTTTCCCGCTGCGTGTGCTTTTCGCAATAGAAGTAACAATTCTTTTTTAGCTCTTGCTTTTTGTAAACATAATGGCGAATAACATGTATTTTGAGTTATTTGAGATACAGCATTAGAATTTGTATTACATTCTTTAGTGTAGCAACGGTACTGTTTCGCGAAACGATTAAGTTGACTAAACTGTAAACGAACACTCTGAATTTTTTTCGCCAATGAGTTTACAAGATCTATGTTAACATTTGTATTGCTATTTTGCGTTACACCAGATTTTGCCGTATCCACTAAGCGTAGCAAACGTTTTTCTAAAAATGTTGGTTTTGTTAGCTGGCAACCATTGCTTCCAGAAGTTGGATGTGCTGAAGCATTTATGGAATTATTTGCTTCAGAATCTTCATTTTTTAAACATATTTGTTCTTCAGCCTCTTTAAGGCGAACTCGACGAGATAATAAATCATCTAAACAGCCTTTTTTGGCAATTTTGGGATATAAAAGTCTTCCAGGCATTAAAAGTGATTTTGAAACATCAATTATACCTATATTTTTTTCATCAATAGTTTTAACATTAATATTTTTGTATTGTTCCAAGTAGTTATAATTGTACCCTTGATTTAAATCATTCTCACACTGTAACATAAACTTATATGTGAGTAGATCTACTGTTATGATTTCATCGACATCTGTACCGTTAGTGTAATGGACATTTATTTTGAAAGGTAACATTGACTGGCCTCTTTTAGCGGATCGACGAGCACGTCCACACCGTCTACTGGATGATAGCCACATCCATCCCCATTGTCCATGAACACGATATTCCTCACCCTTTTGTTTCCACACCTGATGCTTTAGGCCAAGTGTATACTTTATGTAATTGAAAGCTAAGCGATTACGCTCTTCCTCGTCATCTCTTTCGCGTTTTTCACGTTTCTCAATTTTTTTACGGTCCTCTCGTTCGAAAGCCGTAATCCGACGTAGTGCTGTGTGCCCCAATTGTTCATGCCACACATTTGCAAAAACGACATTCTTCACGGATGATTGGAATAGCATCATAACTAAAGCAAAATCTGATGGTTTACGACAGCACATAACTGCCGAAGTCCAAAGTTTTTTTAAGGTAGACCAGTTTGGATTTAGAAATGGATTTGCAATATTTTGTTCAAACGATAGCAATGTTTGGCGTAATGTTATTATGATGTTATCCGCTGTACCCATAGTCACACCCATCCATTTAAATTCTGATGCTGTAGTAAGTGAAAACTTATGAGATAAATGCCGACGTTTGTCTCTTTCTTCATTTCGTTGAGGCTTATTTAAAGCTATTGTATTTGATGTGTATTGGTTAACGTAATTTTTAAAAGAGTTTTCCATGCCCAACTTAAAATAAAGAGTGTCACTAAACAATTGTGTAGATTTCTGTCTTGTAATGATTTTGTTTCCTGGTAATTTGGATTCTATATCATCATCAGCTTCAGTATCATTACAGCTTTCTTGTGTTTCTCTCTCATCTATAATCTTATCTTTTTTAGCTAAAAGTTCATTTTCCATTTCAATATATGACTTTTTATTAGGCTTGTATTCATTAGTTAGAGTTTCCGTTATTTTAAGTTGTCTAAAAATTTCATCCTTTAGTTCCGATAATTGTAAGTATAGCCTAGATTCCAGATCATCACTATCAAGCAAACTTAATAATAACTGAAATTTTGAGACAGTACTGTAATACCAAATCCTTTCGCCTGATTGGTCTTCAACTAATATTCTTCGCGCAATGAACCAAAATTTTCTGCCATGTCTATCCAGCCCTAAGCTATCATGACGTATGAGTACCCCTTGCTTCTCTTGGGGTAAAACGCAATCTACTACGCCGTCTACTTTATGTGCTTTACATATACCACACTGCCAGTCCTCAGTTGGCACATCTAACATTGGGGGCTCAACACATTCTAAGTGATAAACGGCGGGGCATGTTTCACAACACAGCAAATCACCTAATCGGTGACAGACACGGCAATGGTCATCATAATGTATTGGACCCTCTTGTAGCATAACATCACGAATCGAATTTGTCGTAAGAAATTGGTCTGTAAGAAATTGCAACACTCGAATACGGTCTAAAACTCCTGTGTATGGATACTCCCCAGCACACAAAATTTTATAAACATCGCGATCAAAAGAGTCATCACTTTCTACATAACTTCTTAAAACTTCTGGCCAAGTTATGGAATCAATTAAATAGAGGCTTATATTGACAGTATCTTTTTGATCAAGTGGACTGAAATGTGTACCCTGTACGTCTTCTTCACGAAGTATAGCTTTTAACAGCATTATATGTATATCAGTTAATAGTGCACTTTGTTCATCACAAACTAATGCAGCGCAAAAATCTTCAAATCGAAATGGAGAAAGACGGACCAAATGACGAAATCTTCTTAAAACTTCGTAAACGCTTACTGCATTTAAAACATATTTAGCATCTATTAATAAATCATGGGATGATTCTGGAAGCTCCAAAGATGAAAAGTCGCGATCTTGCAGCCAAATAGGATCCGGACTTGGTGGTCTGTGTGGTCTGCCCACACCTGGTTGAGTGAAGCTACAAACAGAAAAATCTGATTCACTCTCGTTACCACCTTCAAGACTCTCCTCATCGGAATTTGACATTAAAATATCATCGTCATCACTTTTTTCAGATGAATCTCCAAAATCTGAACCATAATGAAATTCTGATTCATAATCTGTAAATAATAAATAAATATTAATTTAAAAATTTAAATACTTCATTGTTTTAATTTATTTATTAAAAAAACAGAAGACCGTTAGTTTTTAATAAAACTAAATTCTTGCCGTAAGGCAAAAAGGTATTAAGTCAAAAAACGCATTTTGATTGTCTTAAAATTATGAAAAACTAAAATCTAGAACAAGAGTCGATTACAGAAATAGAAAGCAAATTTCTAGACATTTTTCAAGCAAAAGTGGGATGCATCCCTAACGTAGTTTGCAATTTAAAGCTTCAAGAAGAGGCGAGACTGGTTTTCCTCAAGGCAAGGCAGGTACCGTTTGCACTACGAGAAAAAGTAGAACAGGAGCTAGACAATATGGAAAGAGATGGCATAATAACAAAAATAAACACAAGCAATGGAGAGCTCCATTATTCGTAATTCCAAAGCCTGATGGTAACGTTTGGTTATGCATCGATTATAAGGTCGCTGTTAACCCTCAGTTGCAATCTGCCCACTATCCAATAAAAAAAATTCGATGAAATTTTCAACAACTTAAAAAATTCAAAGTTTTTTTTGCAAATTGGATTTATATGAGGCATATCTTCACGTTAAGGTAGTCTCCGAAAGTAGTTTGGTGCAGGCCATCTCAACACACAGAGGTACATATCAAATAAACCGGTTATCGTTTGGAATCAAATCAACTCCAAGTGAATTTAATCGGATTATCGATCAGATTTTGCAATTTCTAGACGAAACAGCCTCATACTTTGACGATACATATTGTAATTCACGGCTCAACGTTAAAAGAATGCGAAAATCGCCTAATAAATTGCCTTCAAAGATTAAACAAATACCGGTTACATTTAAACAAAAACAAATGTGAATATTTTAAAGAAAAGATAATTTACCTTGGGTATAATAATAAATAAAACGTTGTGAGTTATAACAAAATATCAAAATGTCCTACAGAAACCCAGGTGATTTATAACCTCCCGGCGCCTGATAACTTATTATTCTAAACTAGCTGACCCGGCCCGCGTTGCTGGCCCTAAGCAAACATTAGTGTAGTGTTACCACACAATTTAAATTGAGCTTTTAACGAAATTAACGGCCTTTAAATAAAAGTCCATTGAATACCTATCATAAGGTTTTTTTTACAATATAACTTACATATGGTGTAGATATGGGCTCAATCAAAAAAAAAAAAGAAACGCATGTATTTAAGGCAAATTGGAAATGACACTCTTATCGTGGTTGTCGAAATTAAAATATGCCTGCGAGTGTTGGTAATAGATTAAAGAAAATAAGTTCACGTTCCCTTTAATCCATTACCAAACGGTCGCCAACCACGATAAGGCAGTATATTTTTTATTACTTAATCTTAAGGCCAGCCGATAGAGAATCACCCTTATTGTGTTTGGGAGTATTTAAAATACGCCTACGACTGTTTGGTAATATATTAAAGAGAACGTGAACTGTTTTCCTTTAATCTATTACCAAACTGTCGTAGGCGTATTTTAAATACGCCAAACACAATAAGGGTGAATGTTTTTGGATTTTTTATTTGGTGTAAATACGTATAAATTTTTTGGCCGTTTAAGCCATCAATAGTCAATGATTGGCCTTGTGCTTTGCTGATGGTAATAGCAAAGGCAAAACGCAAAGGGAATTGGAGCCGCTTGAATTGGAATGGTAAATCGTTGAAAATCATCGGAATTCGTTGATTTCGAAAGTTTTAAAATTTTGATATTGGATCACTATTAACATAGGTTTTTTTTAAAATATCTTCGGAACTACATAACCGATTTAAGATTTTGATATCTCGACTTTCGGCTTTCAAAAAAAAAAAAAAAAGAAAAAAAAATAAATATATGTGCATATATGTCAAAGGTGGTGCAATATGAAAATTTTGCCACGCCCCTCCGCCCGCAGACCGAAAATCAAATGGGAGGAGCCCGATGAAAATTCTCAAAGAGTCCACATAGACAATGCAGGGCCGTTTCAAAATCATTACTTTTTTATACTTGTGGATGCAAAATCGAAATGGCCTGAAATAAGGTTACAGCGAGATGCCCCTACCTCAAAAAAAAAAACAATAACGTTGCTACAGGACATCTTTGTTACACATGTTTCCCACAAGTGATTGTCTCAGACAATGCTATTTTTCAAAGCCACACATTCAAAAGTTATTGTATAAATAATGGCATAATACAGAAATTTATAGCACCAGGACACCCCGCAACAAACGGGTTAGCAGAACGATACGTGCACAAATATTAAAAACCAAAGCTATGGAAGAGGAAAATTCACTGCTAAATATCAAGGTGCAAGAAATTCTTCTTCGCTATAGAGCAACTCCACTAGCTTGGTCGAGATCTTAAAATAAAACTTGATGCCTATCCGCCCACTTCAATATCAAAAATCTACATATTCGTTGCCAGTCGTTCGCCAGTTAAGCGTGGGAGATAGGGTTCAAGTACGATAGTATGAATATAATAAAACCATTATGGAAATTGGGAACAAATAAAACCAAGTTCGGTCACCTTCATTACCAAGTGGAGCTTGACAGTGTCTATTTAAGCGGCACATTAATCAAATGCTCAAGTCGGAGGTAGAAAAACTTAGAAAGACTTTGGTCGTTGAGGAACCTCCGGGACCACATAAATAAAAAATTGAGGGAATACTTATTCACCGTATCTAATTAGACCACAAGCTAACCTTTTAACTTCCTGTTTCTTTCGAACACACGTTTAGAAGTTAATAAAGTTATATATTATATTGTATTAAATCGTAATCAAATCAATGCGTGTTTTATTTTTCAATACACAACAGAATCCAACCGATATGATGGAAAAGCCAAGTCCCTTGCTAATTCAATCACCCTATCAGCCCAATTATGAATAAAATTCCCCGGGAGTTTTCTCCCTTCTACCATTTTTCCTATGTAAATTCAATTGTTAAAATGGGAAAAGGGAAAAAACTCCCGGAGAAATTTTTATTCATAATTGGGCTGTATATCTCATCCAGCTATTATTCGTTAACCTCTTCATCCTCTTGACAGGTACAAAAGAATAAAGACCATCAATCAGGGAACAGAACAGAGAGCACTTTGAATGGACATCTGTAGAAAAAAACATCTGTGAAGTATCGAAATCATACAGAAAAACTAAAAAGCCATCCCAATTTATACCGACCAAATCGCGATACACAATATCAGTTTCCACAGATTCAACGTTCAACATAAGCGACACATATATCAGGGCATGATGTGATACAGAAGGACACTGAATCTATCGGGAACAACTAACTGTAGAGCTATCACTCACCAAAAAGAAATCAATCAGCGATGTAGAAAAAGAAAACGCATATCATAATGAGTAGGTTTAGAATTGTGACGTATAGACAGATTAGTCCTAACACAAAAAGAACGAAGCTGATGGGATTTAAGAGGGTCAAATTGATCGAGATTAAAGTCGCCAACCATAATAATTTGTAAATATATAAGAAATAATTCATAGTAAAGCTCCTCAAATAAAGTAAAATCAACAGGAGGTGGCAAATAAACTACACCAAATAGAACTCTCACCGTGCCAAATAACAATTCCAGAAAAAGAGATTGTGATGGGCATGTGAGGGATTTTTTTGTGAGAGGTTTTGACGTAAATCAAAATCTCAATCTCGCTTCGCGATGGACAGTGGCACGCTGGTGTTTGGGCTGAAGCTCGCCGGAAATGGGGGGGTTCGTGTCCATCTACTCACACATACACAATTTCGTGCCAAAAAAAAAAGAAAGCTGTAGATGAATAACCGAAGCGATATAAAACAGAAAACATTAAACAAAAGCGACCGTTGATTGGCAATAAGAAAACTTTTCGCTATTCCTGACATGACTGAACTCGAGTCTTCAGGACCAGGACCAGGACCCCATATGACAACGTATTGTCATCCTTGGCACTACTCATTGCCTGAAAAAAAATGTTTGGGAGCAATGCCCCAAATCGTTACTTACCACTTCGCCATACTTGTTACCTTTCAACCAATTTTAAATAAATTAAAACATTATTATTTGTTTTCCATCATTCCAAAAATGTGTACAATAAATGTTTATTTACGTATGTATCTATCCTACTTAAGATTAACAATTATAAAGAGTATTAATAATACATAGGAAATAAATTTCACAAATAATTGTTTATTGGGCCGAAGCCCCAATTGTTTGAAGATTCAAATTTGATATTTGCTCATTTTGATCAATAAAAAGGTTTTTTTTTTATTACTAATAAAAATATATATAGTAATAACATAGATGCTTGCTTAACTTTTATGATTCGCCGAGTAAAAAAAATAATTCTTTTTTTTTTACAATGGTTCTTGTTTATTTGCTTATTTACGTTCTTTTTATTGATCTTTGGCTTTTTATCAAAATTTTGAAAATCAAGTTTTTTTTCTAAACGAAATGGCAACTTGGCATGATTTTTTTAAGAAAAAATTTTAATAAAAAAGCCAATAAAAAAAAATTAAAGAAAATTCTAAATATTTTCTTGCTTGTAATACCAAAAGCCTTCAAGGCCAAAGCGCATTACTGGAATATTTCGTACATTTTGTATTGAAAATACTATAACATATAAAATATTATAATTAAAAATATTATAAACTAATGGCGATTTCTTTTCTGAGAAAAATGTTGCATTAATGTTACATGTTCTACATTTTTGTGTTCGTTTGTACAAAAAATACAACTGTGGGAAAAACTTTCAAGTTCTTTTGTGAATATGTTGTTGAAAAACGTGCAAAACATGTTGCATATTTTACCCTTACTTTTTCTTAAGGTGTTCATTAGGGTGACCGTTAAAATCAAAAGTTGGATTTATTTAGGTCTCACTCACCAATTTGGTGGGTATTCATAAAAAAACAACTAAACAAAATTTTTAGGACGATCGGCGAAGGCTAAGCCGTCCCTCAAGCCCACCAAAGTTTGAGAAAAATTGTAATTCTACATGAAATCTGCCTTTTATGTTTAATAACTTAGAAAATATTAATTTTGTGGAAAATTTGTTAACAAGTTTTTCTTTATCTCTCATTTAACAAAATAAACTGAAAATATCGAATAAGCCACTAAAAAATCTAATTTTTAGTTCATTAAAGAAACGCATTTTCTATGAATTAGTTTTGTTGAAAAACATTTTTATTATTAATTAGTATTGTGGTTATTTTGTTGAACCATTTATGGTTTTTAATCCAAATTTTTAATATTTTTAATTAGGCTTAAGTTCATGAAATTTAATTTTTATTAAATTATTTTTGTGAAGAAAGGAATTTTACAACATGAAAATTAATTAAAATTGTTATTGATAATCTTTCATTCTTGACGTGGCTCGGGCTCGAACCCTGGCCGGCAGGTTACCATGACATGTTTCGATCGCAACCACTCGATCTCCTCAGATGGATTTGCCGTCTTACACTCGCAGCCATCGACGACTGCTGACGTCACTAGTCAAACATCAATCCTTAAACCAAATTGTATTTTAACATTTGGTAGATCGAAATTTGCTTTCCTGAATGATTATCCACTTTAATTGATTTTACATGTTTTTTCCTTTACTTCTGTTTTTTCGTACTTTCGTCAAGAATTTTTCTTGAAGTCCAAGTACATTTTTTGTTTTTTCACTTTGTCTTTCTCTTTTCTGTTGACCTTTTTCAGCACAACTTGAAGGACAAATGTACACATAGAGCTCGTGCCTTAGCTTTAACAATAATTAGTATTGTGGTTATTTTGTTGAACTATTTATGGTTTTTAATCCAAATTTTTAATTAGGCTTAAGTTCATGAAATTTTATTTTTATTAAATTATTTTTGTGAAGAAAGGAATTTTACAACATGAAAATTAATTAAAATTGTTATTGATAATCTTTCATTCTTGACGTGGCTCGGGCTCGAACCCTGGCCGGCAGGTTACCATGACATGTTTCGATAGCAACCACTCGATCTCCTCAGATGGATTTGCCGTCTTACACTCGCAGCTATCGACGACTGCTGACGTCACTAGTCAAACATCAATCCTTAAACCAAATTGTATTTTAACATTTGGTAGATCGAAATTTGCTTTCCTGAATGATTATCCACTTTAATTGATTTTACATGTTTTTTCCTTTACTTCTGTTTTTTCGTACTTTCGTCAAGAATTTTTCTTGAAGTCCAAGTACATTTTTTGTTTTTTCACTTTGTCTTTCTCTTTTCTGTTGACCTTTTTCAGCACAACTTGAAGGACAAATGTACACATAGAGCTCGTGCCTTAGCTTTAACAATAATTAGTATTGTGGTTATTTTGTTGAACTATTTATGGTTTTTAATCCAAATTTTTAATATTTTTAATTAGGCTTAAGTTCATGAAATTTAATTTTTATTAAATTATTTTTGTGAAGAAAGGAATTTTACAACATGAAAATTAATTAAAATTGTTATTGATAATCTTTCATTCTTGACGTGGCTCGGGCTCGAACCCTGGCCGGCAGGTTACCATGACATGTTTCGATCGCAACCACTCGATCTCCTCAGATGGATTTGCCGTCTTACACTCGCAGCGCAAAATTGTTATTGATAATCTTTCATTCTTGAGCAGTCGTCGATGGCTGCGAGTGTAAGACGGCAAATCCATCTGAGGAGATCGAGTGGTTGCGATCGAAACATGTCATGGTAACCTGCCGGCCAGGGTTCGAGCCCGAGCCACGTCAAGAATGAAAGATTATCAATAACAATTTTAATTAATTTTCATTTTGTAAAATTCCTTTCTTCACAAAAATAATTTAATAAAAATTAAATTTCATGAACTTAAGCCTAATTAAAAATATTAAAAATTTGGATTAAAAACCATAAATAGTTCAACAAAATAACCACAATACTAATTATTGTTAAAGCTAAGGCACGAGCTCTATGTGTACATTTGTCCTTCAAGTTGTGCTGAAAAAGGTCAACAGAAAAGAGAAAGACAAAGTGAAAAAACAAAAAATGTACTTGGACTTCAAGAAAAATTCTTGACGAAAGTACGAAAAAACAGAAGTAAAGGAAAAAACATGTAAAATCAATTAAAGTGGATAATCATTCAGGAAAGCAAATTTCGATCTTCCAAATGTTAAAATACAATTTGGTTTAAGGATTGATGTTTGACTAGTGACGTCAACAGTCGTCGATGGCTGCGAGTGTAAGACGGCAAATCCATCTGAGGAGATCGAGTGGTTGCGATCGAAACATGTCATGGTAACCTGCCGGCCAGGGTTCGAGCCCGAGCCACGTCAAGAATGAAAGATTATCAATAACAATTTTAATTAATTTTCATGTTGTAAAATTCCTTTCTTCACAAAAATAATTTAATAAAAATAAAATTTCATGAACTTAAGCCTAATTAAAAATTTGGATTAAAAACCATAAATAGTTCAACAAAATAACCACAATACTAATTATTGTTAAAGCTAAGGCACGAGCTCTATGTGTACATTTGTCCTTCAAGTTGTGCTGAAAAAGGTCAACAGAAAAGAGAAAGACAAAGTGAAAAAACAAAAAATGTACTTGGACTTCAAGAAAAATTCTTGACGAAAGTACGAAAAAACAGAAGTAAAGGAAAAAACATGTAAAATCAATTAAAGTGGATAATCATTCAGGAAAGCAAATTTCGATCTACCAAATGTTAAAATACAATTTGGTTTAAGGATTGATGTTTGACTAGTGACGTCAGCAGTCGTCGATGGCTGCGAGTGTAAGACGGCAAATCCATCTGAGGAGATCGAGTGGTTGCGATCGAAACATGTCATGGTAACCTGCCGGCCAGGGTTCGAGCCCGAGCCACGTCAAGAATGAAAGATTATCAATAACAATTTTAATTAATTTTCATGTTGTAAAATTCCTTTCTTCACAAAAATAATTTAATAAAAATTTAATTTCATGAACTTAAGCCTAATTAAAAATATTAAAAATTTTTATTATTAAAAAAAAAAACCAACCATCCGGGCACCAGGCGTTTTACCCTAATTCGGGTATGCTGAATTCAGTGGTGCTAACCGTTTTTTAGGTTAGCTCTTGTTTTCAAAATTTAGAAAACGGAGGAGGTTGTACAGCGTAACTCAAAAACGGTTTAGTTTATAAAATAAACTAAAAAAACGAAATTCCACAATAATATTACCTTTAACAATTGTTATAGGTTTTTCTAATATGCGTAGTCATTTTAGAAACCAAAATTTTTTTGGCAATGGGGATAAAACCAAATTATGTGAGGTTGGTCATACATTTGACCCAACTAAGGGCAATCTTGGCGCTGCAGTGGCCAAATTTAAGAATTATATTAAGCCGGCATATTTGTATGGGAGCCCCCCTAAAAGGGTGGAGATATAAGGCAAGTATGTTTTAAGAAAATGTTAAGCACAAAAAACTAATGAAGGTCCGTCATATATTTTATCCCCCTTGGGGTGGTTCCTTGGCAGTTCTAGGGCTTTTTCTTCAATATATTTCTAGTAGGTGTTGACAATTTTATATGAGAGCCCCCTTAAAGAATAAATAAAGCGTGCAGGTTTGTTACAGGGATGATTAATGAGAAACCCAATACCGTACTTACGAATTTCTAAAATAGTACTTTTTCGACCCCAATAGTAATAAATAATTTTTTTTTTTATAAAAGAAAAAGACTTTTGTTGCGGTTACACTTGAAACCATTGGTACATACGGCCTATTTCGTTCCTTCGTTTTTATAATATTTTGCCATGAAGGCTTATATGATGCCGCTGATACTTGATTTAGAATGTGGCATATGCAATCGTCCAATGATCAAGTGCAAAAATCTATTCACAATAGCGAAGTTTAGTGTTGGTGCAAATGGTCTTGCAAAGAGCAAATGCAAAATATCATAGCTGTTTTGTTAAATCCAACAATAAAATACACAGAGTTTCCTTAAGATTTCATAAAAACGCTACGAAATTTTGCATTTGCACTTTGGCAAACCATTTGCACCAAACACTGAAATCCGTTTATATTCATTGGACAGTAAATACGAGATGCCATTTTATATCAATTATAAATATTTAGGTTTGAAAAATTTGGAAATAGTACCAAATGAGTTACGGGGGTACCACCGTACTTTTTGGCTTTGAATTGTATCAAAAAAGTACAATTGCACCAACCGTGGTACGTTAGAAACAAATGATATGCGTTTGACTATTTTTTTTAAGCAAACGCACACAAACACAAATATTAAAGCTGAATTGACGTGTGTAAGTCTGGGTTCACACTATGAAAGTTTTATTTCAGAAAGTCTGAGTTTATGGGTGAGAGAGGAGTGAATTAAAGCATGTTCTCTTCCCCTCTCACCAATAAACTCAGACTTTCTAAAAGAAAACTTTCATAGTGTGATCCCAGACTAAGAAAAAACAGTTCTAAAGAAAAAATTCGCATCAATGCTGCTGTTTACTTTTTATTTTAATTAGGTTTTGTTCAATATGAGTTTTAGAGAAAACTTGTTAAGGCAAAAGTTGTTGGAAACTTTACTAACAACAACTTCTAAGAAAACGATTTTTATGTAAAATTAATATTTTCCTAAATATAAGTCATACAAGTCATTCTTTACGATTTTTCTCAAACATTGGCGGGCGTGAGGGACGGCTTAGCCGTCGCCGATTGTCCTAAAAAAAATTTCCGCGTCGTTTTTTATTAATACCCACCGAATTGGGGGGTTATAGCATGGAAAAATAGGAAATAAATTTGATCCATACAGTTAACGACCACCCTAGTGTTCATACTGCCCTGTTCTACAACTTTGGTACTTACTACTTTCTTTGTAGAACAAATGCTTTATTTTGTTTGTCATAATTCATACCGCTCAAAACATTGTTAACAATTTGTTTTAAAACAAAATATAAAAATATTTACACATTAAAATCAAAAACAGTCTATTTATATTATAAACATTTTAATTTTTATAAGCCATTAGTGATGTAAATATTTGTTTCCAACCAGTAATAGCGTGCAGAAACCGCTTAAATAGCTTTAAAAATCGCTCATTAAGTACATTAATGATGAAAGTGTAATAGTTGTAAATAAAAGCACTAATTGTGTTCTATTGAAATTGCACAACATGTAACACTTCGAGTGATTATAGGTAACATTAGAAAATGTAACATGTATATACGGTAACATATTTTTCTCAGAAAAGAAATCGCCATATGTTATATCATTCTACAAAAAAAATTCAAGAATAAAAACGAAAAAAAAAATTTAAAGAATTCTGGTTCTACCCTTCCCTTAATTCAAAGTAGTCTACCTATTTATATATTCTCTGGCATTTAAGTACCTGATTATAAATCGATTTAATCACTTACTGAATGATCCATTAGGATTTTGAAGTATTCCCCCCATTTGGGGTAATTATTGGTTTTGTCGTAATGGTATTCATTAAGTTATTGATTTATTACGTTATTTATTTCCTAAATTATTTATTGGTAGGTAAAGTTATTTATTTATTTAGTAATTTATATCTAAAGTTATTTACTTGTTAACTTGTTTACGTATTAAGATAATTATTTATCATAGTATTTCATTTGGTCAGCTATGACCGTTTATTTGGTTAATGGTACCTAATTGTTCGGTTAGTAATGACTACTCATTCGGTTAGTAGTGACTACTTATTAGGTCAGTAGTGACTACTTATTAGGTTAGTAACAACTATTAATCTAGTATATTATTTGTTAAATTACTTATTTATTTTATTTTATTCATCAACTTATTTATTTATTTAATTATCTACTTTGGTGTTCGTTTATTTATTTAATTATTTATTCCTTAAATTGTCAATTCATATCCCATCCGCTGTATAAGAAAAAAAAAAAATCACCCAAATTCAAATTACAGTATCCAAGTTCAAATCAAGTCTTTAAGTTCCTTTTCTTTTTTTTCTTTTTTACGTATTCAAGATTTATTTTTGGTTTCAGATACCCGAATCCATATTCAATATAAATTCAAACATTCAAACCCGAATTCAGTATCGGTATTCCGATTTATTTTCTGCATTCAAACACAAATCAAGTTTACTTATTTAAACTCAAATTAAGTATTCAAGCTAGATTTATCCAATGTATTTAAATTAGAATCAGGTTTAAATATTAAAACCAGGTATTTTTACTTGGTTTTACGAACTTGGTTTTGCTAATTATTAAATTTGAGCATTCGAATTCAAATGAACTTTAAATAAATAAATTGAAACTTGGTTTTATTAATTATTAAATTGAACATTCAAATCCAAACTAACTTTAAACACCCAAATTCAAATTTGGTTTTACTAATTACTTAATGTGAATATTCAAATTAACTTCAAATACTTAAATGCAAATTTGGTTTTATTAATTACTGCTTAGTATAAATTGAAACAAAATAAGAATAATTGAAGTTAATTTTAAGTTCAGGGTAAGTCCCGCTATTAATTCAGAAATACTTAGTCACGCATGTTATGTTTGGGATAAGATATAAAAAAACATTAGATTTTAAGTCATAAAGTAGGTTAGGTAGTAAAAATAAGTATACTAATAATTAAATAAACCTTATAGCAACTAATATTATGACCCTGAGTGTAATAAGGTTGGGATTAATAGTAGATATAATAACAATCCTAGTTGTGATTATAATTATAAGTTTTAACTATAATTGTAAATAATAATTGACATATCGTCAGCTCATGACTGGTTTGACCTACCAACCATTTAAAAAAAAAAATGAGTTAGGTATGAGTAATATATTTTTTTAATACCCTCTTTCTAAATCAAAAACCTGTTTCGCGAAAATTTTTCATGGTTTCTGAGATATAAAGCATTAATTTTGCTGCATATCAACTGTTTCAAAATTTTTTAAGTACTGTTTTGCTCTACAAGCCGTTGTTTGGCGATTGCAACAAATTCTTCATACAAAAAAACGTACAAAATAAATTTTACTGTTGCTTTGCTGCATTGCCGTAAGAAAAAATATAGTTAAAGCAAAATCAAAATAAAATGACAACAAGAAAATTAATTTGTGAAAAATAGTTTTATAAAATAATGGACCCAACCAAGTGTACGGTTTGCTATGATATGCAAAGTGTTTTTAGCCTACCTAAGCGAAATGCTTCAACATTTTACTACAAACGAAAATTGAATATGTACAATCTTACAGCAACCATTATTATGCCAAATATACCAACTTTTACTTATTGTGCCTTGTGGACGGAAGCTCATAGCGGTCGGAGTGGTAACGATATTGCTAGTGCTTTAATTAAAATTTTAAATGAATTAATAAAAGATTATCCACTAATTAAAACTTTGACATTATGGAGCGATTCTAGCGTACCTCAAAATAAAAATCAAATTAACGCAACCGCAATCAAAATGTTCTTTAAACAAAATAATATTGATGCCGTAATACAAAAGTCTTCAGAACCAGAACATTCTTTAATTCAAGAAGTGGACTTTGTCCATGGTGTTATTGACCGGTACTTAAAGAATATTGAAATTCATAGTCCTCTTCATTTACTAAATTAGCTTAAAACAATGCCAAATAAGTTATGGAAATGCTTCCGGAAATTTTTCGCATATACTCGTTGGAAGCAAATAAAATGGACTTTCGAAAAGTCCCTTTTGCTAAAATTAAAGTACTTCTATACAGTTAAAATAATGATTTATGTATAAATTATAAAACTTCTACCAGAGAGGAAAAATATAAAAATGCAATTTTGATTAAGTCTGCATCAACAAATTGTTTGAAAACTCCTGAGAATTGGTTGACGAATGTTTTGAAAATATCGAAACCATCATTTATTTCCAGCGATAAAAATAGAGACATAAAAGACTTGCTTATATTTTTTCCACGTGTTGGTAAAGCTTATTATAAAAATTTACTCAATATTAAAAGTTTTAAAATTTCTTTTTACTTTTGCATTATTTAAGTTGTTTAATTTGTGGCTTTTTATGTAACTTTTCATAACAGTAGAACAGTTTTTTCTGTTTTTGTAAGGTTTTTTTTTTTTCTTCATAATTTATTTATTGAATCTTCATATATTAAATATGAACTAACAATAATTAATCAAATCTTAACCTAATACGTTATTTTTTGTCCTGCCAGTGCCAGACAAAAATTTTCTTCATCGCGGGTTCTGTTCACTTTTATAGGTGTTCATCGCTCATCTAATTGGATAAGTGCTGCAGTGTCTCTTCTTCTTAAGCGAGTGTGGCCGCTATCATTTAAAATATTTCGTGCTAGTGGGTTCGGGTGCAATTCGAGCCTTTTTAAGTATTTTACTGCATATTTCGTAATCATAGTTTTAACTAATGGAACATTAAGATTCTTGTGAATATTTAAGTTTTTAACATACCAAGGGGCAGCTATGATTATTCGAAGTAGTTTATTTTGGCGCCTTTGAATTTTTTCGATATTAGAGGCCGAGGCAGTGCCCCATAACTGAATACCATAGCACCAGATTGGCTTTAAGATGGAGTTGTAAAGAAGAAGTTTGCAGTCGAGTCTAAGGACAGAGTTTCTTCCAATAAGCCAATGAATTTGGATGGCTTTTAGTTTCATTTGAGTTAATTTTGCCTCTATATGGCTTTTCCACGTTAAACGGCGATCTAGATGAATACCGAGGTACTTTACATGCGAATTTTGAGGTATTATTTGATTATTGATTTTAATAGGGGCATGATTCCCGACGCAAGGTGAATGTTATATGTACGCATTTTTGCTCATTGACCTCTATCCTCCATTGCTTTAACCATAGTTCGAGTTGAAATATATGATCCTGTAGGTATCGAGATGCTTCTTGACGGTTTTCGTGCACGCTCAAAAAAGCTGTATCATCAGCAAATGTTGAAGTTTGTGTGTAGTTGTTTGTTGGCATATCCGAGGTATATATTAAGCATAAAAGTGGGCCCAGGATGCTTCCCTGAGGGACTCCAGCGTCAATTTGCTGAGGAGAGCTTAAATAATCACCTTCTTTAATAATAAATTTTCGACCGACTAAGTAGCTTTCTAACAGCTTGTGTGTGTTTACTGGTAAGTTGAGCTTCAATTTATGTATTTATTGTAAAGTAAAATCAAATAAAAAAACTATAAAAAAAAATTCATCTCAACAACAAGTTACTCAATACACAGCAATAAGTATACGTAGGCAGCACAAAAAGCCACTTTTTTAATTTTTTTTTTGAAAAGTGGCGTATGCGGCACAAACAATATTTTTCATTTTCAAAAAAATACTATTAAATTCTAACTTTATTCATGAAAGTGCGCAAAAATTTACATTTTTCTTCAAAACATATACCGGAAGCGGTGGTAAAAATATAAAAAAATTCTATCGGGTACATTTTGAGAAATCTTCTTTGTCGTTTTTCTCCACTCCGACTTTTTGGCATATGCGCCAAACCAATTCTGAGCTGACGATATGTTTAATTACGGTAATGCCACGATCATAAAAAAATTACATTAAGAAAAATTTCAACAAAAAAAATTAATACTCGGTTTCATCAAAAATAAGGGACTCTCTCTGCCCATTTTATGTGCGTAGGTTTGTTTGATTTAATTACTTTTACCAGTGTATCCTTTTTCTTATGATTTACCGTCCTGGGTAGTATACTAGTTTTATCTGCGGCAGTTGTGGGATAAGGTGTTGATCCACAATTGTCTTTGGGTGGTATGCTTGAATTCTTCCTTCAGACAGATTTATAGTTGGCATGTATTTAAAATTTCAGACAGGTATTCTTCAGGTATGTGTACGGGTAAATCTTCTTCCTTCGGACAATTTTATTATGGCAGGTAGGTATCTAAATTTTCAGATGAATTCTTCAGGTATGTATTCGGGTAAATCTTCTTCCTTCGGACAATTTTTTTATGACAGGTAGGTATCTAAATTTTCAGATGAATTCTTCAGGTATGTATTCGGATAAATCTTCTTCCTTCGGACAATTTTTTTATGGCAGGTAGGTATTTAAAATCTCAGTTAAGCATTCTTCAGGTGAGTATTCTTCCTTCAGACAAATGTTTTTATGGCAGGTAGGTATTTAAATTCTCAGGTAAGTATTCTTCAGGTGAGTATTCCTCCTCGGACAATTTTTGGCAGGGATTTATTTTTTTCAGGCAAGTATGCTTCCTTCGTACAAAAATCTTTTTATGGCAGGGTTTTATTTAAAATTTCAGGCAAATAGTCTTCCTTCGGACAAAAATCTTTTTATGGCAGGTATATAATGATATTTTCTTTAGACAATGGGTAGGTATTCAAATTCAAGTAAGTTACAAGAAGACACACTTTTTAACTTTTGACACGTTGTCTCACAAAAATAATTCAAATTTTTTTTTACATGTGCTTTTCTTAAATTTTATAACCAACCCAAAGATTTTTGTTGGCTAGCCACCATTTTGTTAATTTCTTTCTTTTTTTTTCTGACAACTTATTACCACTATCTTCAACCGCTGCCACTTAATGAATGAATGGAACCCACGCCGTTTTTTTACTCGACTCTGTGCCCATGTTCTGTAACTCTCGCGTCGATAATGTTTTCGATTGAAATGTGTAAAATGAAACAAAAATGCCATATATTGAAACAAACAGCTGTTTTTCTCACTAAACTGTGTCTGTAACTTTTTCGGCGAGTAATAGCTGCCACGTAAGGAAATTATTCGCCAATTTACAGAAAAAGTGTGTCTGAACTGTCAAATAAACTCACGAAAAATAATGGGGCGAGAAACAATTTATCACTAACAACTATTAAAAATGCATAGAATAATAATGATAATATTTTGTTCTTGGCACATTTTTTCATTGTTCAGTTATTTTGCTTTTAACATTTTTATAAAATATACGAATTTTTTCAAAGCTCATTTGCAAACAACAAATATTAAAGTCGCACTTTACATTATTTGGTATAGCCGACGGTTGTATTTTCGACGCCGTCGTTAAAATTGTTTAAATTTTAGTAAATGTTGATCGCCGTCAACGATATGTGTGACTGGCGCTCTCAACGTCTGCAATTTCACAATGGCTTCGAGTGTAATATTATGACATTTATAACGTAGGTAGGTAGGTAGGTAGAAAGGCCGGTGTGAAGTTTCCTTCACACCTTCACCAAGAGACCAATATGGTCCATTGTGACGCCTTAATTAGAGATAGCCAAGAAGGCATAAGTAGGTGAAATAAGCAGCAGAAGCATAAGACAGATCCGAAAGATGGGTAGAAAAGAAAGGAAGGAAAAGAAGGTAAAGGACCAACCCCGAGAGAAATCCCTTAAACCAAATCCGCCCTACGAGCGGTTAGCACCCAGTCTCCCCTCGCGCAGCCAGGCCATCCCCATTACGAATCCTATCAGATTCTCGAGTCCGCAACCCGAGACATCCCCTAATTCGCCCAGGAATCTACTGACCAGCCACCTCAACCTGCTACCCTGCAGCCTGGGACAGTGGCACAGAAGGTGCTCAACTGACTCCAACTCCTCAGGGTCCTCGCACAACCTGCATATATCCGACAAGTCGGATCCCATCCTCACCGCCATCCTGCCTATCATACAGTGGCCCCTGATAATTCCTATCATGGTCCTAACGCAGACCCTGCTCCTGCCCAACAGCGACACCGAATCGGACTTCCTAAGCACCGGCCACAGTGTCCGCGATACCCGACAGTCCGTTCGGCTCCCCCAGGCCCGATTGGTCACGCTCATTATCCATTCCCTAATTCTACTAAAATAGAAGCCCAATGGAGGCCTAACCGCCTCCACACAGTCAGGATCCTCCAACTCTGAGCCCTGTCTTGCCAACTCATCAGCAATCTCGTTGCCGCCTATATCGCAATGACCCGGCACCCAGCATAACCTTAGCAGATACTCCCCTAAGGCTCCCCTCAGAGCCCTCCTACACTCATCAACCAGCTTGGAGTTCACATAACAGCCCCTTACGGCCATAAGAGCCGCCTGGCTGTCCACGTATATAGTGACCTCCGAGCCCCTATCAATGTTGTCCCTCATCAGTTCCACGGCCCTCCAGACCCCCAGAACCTCCGCCTGAAAAACACTGCAGTCGCCAGGAAGCCTATATGACCTTCTTATGTTCAGATCCTCAATGTAGACCCCTGCACCCGTGCCCCTCATCTTTGAGCCATCAGTGAAAATAGCAAATCCACCAAATAATCTGCTCCTGCCCGACCGGCTCTCCCTAGAGGGCATTATTACCTCTGGCAACCGACCAAAATCCAAATTGGTGCCAACATAATCAGTGGATCCCGGCGGTCCCAGGCAATAGCCACCAGCCTCAATCTCACCCAGGATCCGTGAGTGACCCTGAGTGTCATTCCTCGTAAGTCCTAACTCCCTCAGTCTAAGGATGCTCCTGGCCGCCATTCCCATCACATACTGCTCAATAGGCAGAAGATGTAGAATGACATCCAGGGCAGCCTGAGGAGTACTTCTCATGGCACCTGTCATGCCAATTGAAGCACACCTCTGAGCCTTAGAAAGAAGTTTCCTACGACTTGCCAATCTCAATGATTCCCACCAAACACAGCATCCATACGTAAGAATGGGTCTAACCACCGAAGTGTACAGCCATCCCACCACTGACGGCCGGAGTCCCCAGCTCCTACCTATCGATGATCTGCAAGCATAGTAAGCATTGAGACCCCTTTTGAGTCTCTCTTGAGTATTCCTACCCCATGACAGCTTGCTGTCCAGAAAAACCCCCAGATACTTAGCACTATCAGATAGTCCAAGCTCCACTCCTCCCAGTACCGGCAGTCTAAACTCCTCCACCTTGTACCTCCTAGTGAAAAGAACCAACTCCGTCTTCTCCGGGTTTACTCCCAGTCCCTTGTCACTTGCCCATGCCGCCAGTTCGCCCAGCGCCCCTTGCATGATGTCGCTAATTGTCGGCAGAAACTTGCCCGACACCAATATCACCACATCATCCGCGTAGGCTACGACCTTCTGACCCATTCTGTCAAAACGTCTCAGAACGACATTGACGGCCAAGAGCCACAATAAGGGAGAGAGAACTCCCCCCTGTGGGGTCCCTCTAGTCACCGATTTCCTTAAGCGTTCGTTTCCCCAGTCCGAGTGAATAACTCTGCTGCAAAGCATCATAGTTATCCATTCGACCAAGAACAACGGAACCCTTAGGTCAATCAGTGCCTGTCTTATGGCCTCTATCCTCAAATTGTTAAAGGCGCCCTCTATGTCAAGGAATGCCGCCAGGGTGTATTCCCTGGTTCGCAAACCCCGCTCCACATAACCAACCACATCATGCAACGCACTCTCAACAGATCTACCTTTAAGGTAGGCGTGTTGAGCGCCGCTGACGATGCCGGCGTCAATCTTCGTCCTCAGATGTAGATCAATCAGTCTTTCCAACGTCTTCAAGAGAAAAGACGACAAGCTGATTGGTCTAAAATCCTTGGGTTTAGAGTGACCGGTTCTACCCGCTTTGGGAATAAAAACTACCCTAACCTCCCTCCACCTCCTAGGAATGTACCCGTTCAGCACACATACCCTAAACAGTTCCACCAACAACAGGAGTGACGATTTCCCGATATTCTGTAACATCGCCGGAAATATACCATCTGGCCCCGCCGATTTGTAGGACCCAAAGGTATTTACCGCCCATGTTACCTTATCCAAGGTAATCATATCCCCCACCGTCTCCCTTTCCTCACCGCCTGAGCCCGAACCAGAGAAGGGGTCACCACATACAGCCTGTTCCCCCGACCCAGGATCTACACACCCCGGAAAGTGAGTCTCCATAAGCAGACAGAGAGATTCAGAGCCAGATTCCGTCCATGAGTCGTCCGATCTCTGAATAAATCCAGGGACTACAGGGTCCTTAGATAAAATGACTCGCTAAACTTAATCCACGAGTCCCTTTTCGCCCTTCTAATATCTCCCTTATACCTCCCGTAACTCAACCTGAAGTTACTCCAATCCTCATCCCTGCGCGTATACTTCGCTCTATTGAACAGCCTTCTGACGGTGGACCTTTGAGTTTTCAACTCGTCTGTCCACCATCTTGGCTGTGTACGCCTGCCCGGAAAATTTAACGGACAAGATCGCTCATAGCTACTGGTCAATACCCCCGTGAAGGTGTTTACCAGTTGCTCCACACCGGCCGGAGTCGACCCCCAGTTCCGTGTAACCCTAAGGTTCCGTTGCACTAGTCCCGAAAACGAATCCCAATCCGTCCTTCTCGGATTCCTATATGGACACCTTTTCGACCTCTCAAACATTAGACTAAAGGACAGGCAACTATGATCAGAGAAGGAAAAATTTATAACGTAACGACGTAATCTTTTTTGATAGTTTTCGCCATGAGTTACAGACACACTTTTTTCTGACTTTTCGAGAAACGATGAAATATTTTGTTTCACATCTTTTCGATGCAAGAAGTTCTCACTAAAGTTACAGAACATGGGTTCTACGCGGTATTTTCTACAACTTACGAACTTTCTATCTTTCTTGATTTTATCCATCTTATACTTATTTTCTTTACTGTATTTTCTTTTTTTTCTCTTATTGAAGGGATTCACAATGGACCATATTGGTCTCCGAGTGGAGGTGTGCCCTTGGGCGCATAACTCTTCTTAACCTAACCTGACCTAACCTACAGAACATGGGTACTGGTTTCATTAGCAACCGCACTTTTTATCCAGGGTTGTTAGCCTTGTAGAGTTGTATTTCACCGTGCTCAAATAGTGATGACACCCAGAGATGGGAATACTTAAGTGTTGTGAATACATAAAAAACGCTTAAATTCACAATAACCACGTTGGCCGTCACAAGATTCACACTAATGCAGAATCGATTGCTTGAAAATAACTTTAAACTTAACAACATCAGAAATATAAATCCCACACCCCCACCTCTAGCACCAAAACGATCATTACGACAGAATTTATAACAGGGAATACTAATTGCCCGTGTTGAGACAGGATACTGCCACGTTTCTGAAATTCCAATTGCATTAAACCCTGGGGTCTAATCACCGCATTCGATACTATCGTATCGAATAAACTATCGAATTGTTTTGCATACGATAGACACTGACGTATCGAATGAAAACTGAATAAATGTAATGTCGAGTTACCCGATATCGAATGCTATTATTTCAAATTCAATACATTTCATTCGATATCGAGTTTCATGATCCCAAAATAAATAATTTCGATCAATTTTACTCGATATCGTATGCGGTGATTAGACCTCTGACTCCGCTAAAACAGGTCTGATCTCATCAAACTATGAAGTATTAGAAGCTGGCCTAATACTACCCACATTAAAGTGAGCAACGTTTAATTGGTTCTTGAAAGGCCGTAAAATATTTCTAGTATACGAGCTGCCACCAACATCAAAACAAAAATGGTAAGACATACATACGTGCCTGTTCGGAAAATCACGTGATTTAAAATCACGTGTTTTTGAAAACACACGTGCGGTTTTCTGGTGTTCTGAAAGTCATACCGTTTTTGTGTTTCTCTGTGTGCTTTCGGCAATTGAAGATCACACCAAAGCACACAAAAATGGGACACGAAAATATCACACGTGTATTTTAGTAGGCACATGTGATTTGAAATCACGTGTTTTGAGCAAAAGTGATTTGCAGAACAGGCCTGATAGAAGGGAATAAAATTCTAAGACAATACTGAGTTGACAAAATTATAAAAAAATTAAATCATTTTTCACATTAATTAAATATATTATACCATTTTTTGGTCCACATTTACTTCACTGATAAATATATAAACCACTTGAAATCACTGATGCAGCGCAGTGATGCATTTACGAACGCACCCAATATGTTTGAAGTCTACTTACTGATTCATATAGATTTTTCAAAACCAAAGTTTTCAAAACTTCTACAGCTATGTTTTTACTGGTCACGCTTTTTTGGATTCTGTCGTAAAATATTTGTTAGGTCTGCACATAACTTAAGTCATATCTATGTATTTTGTTGGTTCCTTACCTTCGTGAATTGTTTTGTTTTTATTTTAATTAACTTTTTATTATTAAAACTTATTTGATTTTTGTATTTTTATGTATTCGAATTAAAACCGGTTAACTGGTTATTTTTAAAATGCTTAACCGAAGACCGGTTTTTTTAAAATAGCAACTATTCGAAATATTCGAAAACCGGTTATTGAAAAAAGTCGAATAATCGATCTCCCTAATAAATACATATGAGGGGCTTAGAGCACAAGGGGTTTAAGTGCCTTTTTCTAAAATTGAGTTTACATATGGAATTATAGGTATATTTCGGAGAAGTTGTTCAGAGCACAAGAGGTGAATGTAGGATTCTCATCTGGACGCTAGATATAGTGATAAATTCAAGCACTTGACATTAAAATACCTGCTTCTTTGGAGCACAAACGAAACAACCGCTTCAGTCTCATTATTTAAAATAAGTCACTTGAACCCCTTGTGTTTTAAGCCCCTCATATACATATATGGATACATATGGATACATATGTATATAAATACATATATATATACATATATATACATATATATATACATATATATACCTATATAACATATATATCAAACACATCAAATCGAAGATATGTACATTAGACTTGTCGCATCTTGTATGGGATTTTTATTTTTAAATATGTGAATACATAAAATCAGAAGTTGTTAACAGATTTTAATCATTTATAGCTGGTTTTGTTTGCAATGTTGTTTTTTATATGACTGTATAAAATTAGAAGCATAGCTGCATTTTTAAATTTTTTATGAATTTTTAAAAACAAAAATGTAATTTATTGCGGAATTTCGGTTTTTTTTTAGTTTTTCAGTAAGCTAAAGCGTTTTTGAGTTACGCGAACATATGTTGTGCAACCTCCTTAATTTTCGAAATAACGGTATATCTCGAAAACCAAAGCCAACATAGAGAAAAAAGTTTCAACTTTCTTAAAGTAAATTTTATTGCGGAATTTCGTTTTTTTTTAGTTTTTCAGTTGCGCGAACATATGTTGTGCAACATACTTAATTTTCGAAATAACGGTATATCTCGAAAACCAAAGCTAACCTAAAACAAGTAAGAGTGCTATATTCGGCTATGCCGAATCTTATATACCCTTCACCATGGTTTGGAAAGAACAGAAGTTTATATATATATTTAAATATATGTATATATATATGTATATTTATAAAATATATATAGTTTAGTTTTATTTAATTATTTGCACATGATTGCGTGCTATTAAATATATTAAAAGTTTAATTAATATATAGCACGTTAAGTTTTGATCGAATTTCAGTATTTGGTCATACCGACATCTTAAAGTATAAAATTACCATTTACTTTGGTGATAAAATTTGTAGTCGGGAAGTTCTATGGTTCACAAAAATAGGTATTAAAAAAAAAAACTATATTTTTGACATTACTTTTTTTCTAAGTTTCCGAGTTTTTCTAAAGATTTCCGATATTTTGATATCTAAAACGTATGAATAGGTCATAATACAGCTCTAAAATTTTAGCTTTTATAAAAATGTTAATGTTTTTAGTTAGAGTTGTCAAATATTCGCATATTTACAAAAACCGGTTTTCGAATACATCGAAAAACCGTCTTCTGAAAAAATCGGGTTTTCGGTTTTGCAACTCAAAACCGGTTTCGAATAATCGGTTTTTCGGTTTTTTAAATTATTTAATAAAAAAGTAAAACAAAACAAGCTATTTGTACGTATGTTCTTCAGAACTAAAACGTAAAATACAAGCTACTTATATAACTACATAAAATGTCATGCTATGTTCACACTTGGGTTTTTAAGCGCGTTAAAGCATCTCGAACGTGATTAAGCTTTAATCATACAAAATCAAGATAATTAACCGTACATTGAAGTGATTTGTTAACCACTTTAAATTGGCATGATTACCACTAAGTCATCTCATTAATCACAAAGAATCCCCTGAACACACCTCAAACTCAGTATGATGTCGAATCGGCCACATACACTCTCACTTTTTTACTAACACACTCACACTTTTAAATTGACCACGAGATTGCTTTCGATTTCAACTTTCCATTTGTTTAGCAATTTTACGTTCAATTTAACAGCTGATTACAAGTTTGTCTTAATAAATTGTTTTCTTGATGACATCTTGAAAGTAATTTGCTTAAAAATTGCGTTAAGCCTACATTACAGTTTTCAATGTTTGGAAATTTTGGCAAACAGTAAAAGACTATCAAGAAAGACTTAATTGTGTGGCTGCAGGGTAAATAATCCATCATTAATATGTTTAAAATAATCTCTTGATAACATTATTAAAGTAATTTTATCCATTTTTAATACTTTAAAGAAACAAACCAAAGCCAAAGTCAGAACTTGGGCTTAACTCATACTGCTTGGAATTATAAAAAATTCTGTTTTGTAGTACTCTTCTGCAAGTTCAATAGCTTGGTACTGTAATGAATATGTTATGTATGATGACAAAAATTAAAATACTGTTGTAATTAACAAAAGTGGTTACTAAAAAATGTCATCGAATGCAAGATAATGAAAAAAATTAAATATAAGAAAAAGTCGATTATTCGAGACCAAAAAACCGGTTTCTCGAATACTTCGAAAACCGGCCTTTGTAAGGAACCGGTTTTAAAAAACCGGAAAAATCCAAAAAAAAATCGGTTTTTCGAATAGTTCGGAAACCGGTTTTGACAACTCTAGTTTTTAGTCCTTTTTTGGAGTATTTTGCACATAACTTAACCATTTTTATACGAGATGGGTCTGCTAGATCAGGGTATTATTCTCGAGGGAATTTCGGATCATAGGACTATGACCCTGGACTTCGGTGCAACACCACCAGTGGAGTTCCCAGATAGGGAAATTTGGAGTGGATCCAATGGGCTGTTTGAGGGGTGGGCAGTGTTTACGGATGGATCCAAGATGGAAACCGGCACTGGTGCCGGTGTTTATATCGCGGACACCGAGGTAAAAAGGTCATTCAGACCCCCTGATGAGTGCAGTGTCTTCCAGGCTGAGATCCTAGCGATCTGGAGGGCGAAGGAGGTGATACTGGATCACATCGTGGGTGGATCTGAGGTGACAATTTACGTCGATAGTCAGGCGGCGCTTCGGGCATTGAAGAACCATACGGTGCGATCATGCCTGGTTGCGCGGTGTAGGAGCGCTCTTAGGGAACTCATGGGTGCATTCAACGTGAGGCTGTGTTGGGTACCAGGACACTGCATGGTTGAGGGGAATGAGGTGGCGGACGAACTCGCGAGAGAGGGTTCGGGTCTCGACTTAGTGGTGAGGGACAGGGGGGTAAAACCCCCCTATGCTACTACTATGGGGTGATACGGGAGAAATTCCGTGATGACGTTGACCGATCCTGGAGGGGCAGAATGGATTGCAGGGTGTCTAGGGCACTATGGCCCAAATTGGACGCGGGGGCAACCAGGGTTCTACTGGGATTGGATAGGGGTAGTCTCAGAACACTTATAGGGTTCTTGACGGGTCATTGTCCTGTCAGGGCTTTTGCGAGCAGATGGGACAACGCCATACCGGACTTCTGCAGGCTATGCGAGGATTCAGAGGAGCTAGAGACGATCGAGCATGTACTGTGCCATTATCCTAGGATGCAGGGTCTCAGACTGAAGTGGCTAGGAGATAGGTTTCACGACGAACTGGGGTGCATAGCTGGATGTAATCCGGCCAATATACTGGGGTTTGTCAGGGAAATAACGCGGCTGTTTCTGTTGAGGGGACTGTAAGGGGGGTATTGGTCCTACTTTCTAATTTTCTGTCTTTATCTTACTTCCTTTTCTCTATTTCTTCACTTCGTCTTATCTCTCTCCCTCTTACTTCATATTTTCATTGAAGGGAATCACAATGGATCGTATTCGGTCTCCGAGTGGAGGTGTGCCTGTGGGCGCACAACCCTTCTTAACCTAACCTAACCATTTTTAACCGATTTGGCAGATTTATATACCAACGTGCTTAAAAATAATATTTCCATTAAATTGGCTTTTAGGCATATATATATATACCTACATATGTGTACATATATTTAAGCAAACTTAATTATAAAAAAAAACAAACTTAATTATAAAAAGAGTAACTTTTGGGATTTCAGTATTTTGATTATAACTCAGCCATTTTATAAAACTTGGACTCGAGAAGATCCATGGTTACCGAAAATGGGTATTTAAAAAAAAAAAATTAATTTTGGTCATAACTTTTTTGTATCTGAACCGATTTTCCCGAGTTCTTTATAAAATATGTTCTACTAAAAATTTCCGATATTTTGGTATATAAGTCATATCCATAGGACATATGAGCCCTAAAATTTAGGTTTTTATACAATTTTTAATTTTTTTTGTACGGGAGGTACCACGCCCACTTCTCCAATCCCGCCCACATTTTGTAGGGTGGTGTGTATTGACAACCTAAATGTGTGTACCTAATTTGGAAACTTTGGCTCTTACCGTTCTCCAGATATACAGAAAAAAGCAATAAAAATACAACAACAAGGGATTTTTGGAAAAAATTAGAGCCAGTCGTGGTTTTTTTATCATATCTCAGCCATTTATGGACCGATCTTGCTGAATTTCAATAGCACGAAATGGTGGACTATATGTGACATAAATGTAAAACAACCTAGCCGCTATCATGTCTGGTTTTCCCGGAAAACACATATCAAGCGTAAGACGGACAGACGGACGGATATCGTTAAATCAACTCATAAGGACCCAGAATATATATACTTTATAGGGTTTAAGATCAATATTGTAGAAATTACAAACGGAATGACAAACTTATATATACCCTTTTCCACCTGTGGTGAAGGGTATAAAAACGGCTAGCACCACTGGATTCAGCGACCCCGAATTAGGTTAAAAATCTTTCGTTCGTATCATACTAAAATATTAAACAGCAAATACTTTAATCTATCTATACAATATATAATTTCTTAGTATGTCAGGATGTTTGCATGTATGTCCTATTCTTTCCACAACTTTCTGAAGCCATCTAATGACATAGGAAGCTGAAATTTGGCACACTTGAAGTACTTTCTCTGCGGAAGATCGTAACGAAGCCATATTTTTGATTTTCGGCTTTTCAACTAGTATAACTATGAAAATCTGATAGAAAAGATGTTTTTTTTTTATAAAATGGGGAACTTTGGGCCCCACCCGGCAAGGCTAGGAACCGTCGGATTGACCTGAAAAATTAGGTCATGATTTCTTACACCAAACCTCATATTTTAAGCAGCGCAAACAATTAAATTTAAAAAAAAAATTGCGACCAGTCTAATGTACATATATTATTCCTACGAAGCAAATCAAACCCAGCAGCATCATAGACATCAGTTTCTTTACCATCAGGCAATGTTAGCCTAGCAACAAGTTTATCCGCATTAAATTGCTTATACATATTTCAGAATAATCTTATCCATGAGCAGTTTCCGACAAACAACATTAAGCTTACTGGTAGCAAGAGAATAATGGTCACTAAGAAAGACTCTGTCGTAATCCTATTTCCGGAATCACCACCAACCCTGATGTTTTTGTTTTGTTTAAGCTTTGATATTGTTACAAGTAAGACTTAGGCCCGTTTTCACAACTTACCGATTGATAAAGGAAGGATTTTATCGGCCGTTCCATTATTAAAATTTTACTTTTACCTACCAGGTAGGATGAACCATAATTTACTTTATCGCTCACTTAAGGTAAAAGTTAAGTTTTAATAATAAGGCCGGTTAAAGTCTACTTTAGCTATCGGTAAGTCGTGAAAACGGGCCTTAGAGTGTTTATAATTCTTTTTCGCTTTAGGGTTTTATTTGTTTAATATTTTTGGCTTTTCTAAAATCTTTGGAAAAGGTTTCCTGATGAGCTGGCCTTCGCAACCAGTGAAATGCGCATAGAAGCTAGCTTTCCCTCAACAATAAATTTCAGTGTATTTATCAAATATGAAAAATTGGGAATTTAGCACGTCATACGGAAATCGTATTAATAATAATCATCAATTATGTTCCCTCTATGTAGGGTACGGGTTTTAAAATATTCCCCCATAATTTTATCACGAACATGAGTACTGTTGAATTTTATCAAAGTATCCCTTTTAACATTAATATAACATACGTGATTACCATCACGGCCGGAAACAGGGAGATGTTGTAAAATCGCACAAAGCAACAACAATCGCCACCAGATCACCAAGTCCACCCGGTAAACCACGAACCACAATGTCATAACGGTTATGTTGGTAATTGAAAATCTGGCAACTTTCTTCTGCGTGATGTAATACATTCTAGATGCAACCTTTACTTTTTACTACGTTTTTACATTGTACAAACTCTTATAAATTCTTTCACTTCCTTTTTGTATTTACTTAAATAAACTTGTGTTAACTTTTCTTTTACACGTTGTTCCGAAATCAAGTCGTTTTATTTTAACATCCCAACAGGTTATGGGCCCAGAACTTGATTAAACAAGTAAAAGGAAACTGAATTTAAGTAATTTAAAGTTATTTTTTGAAAATGTCCATCTCCACGTCTTTTAACATTGAAAAACTAATTGGTCGAGAAAATTATGCAACATGGTCGTTTGCCGTCAAAAACTTGCTGCAGCATGAGGAACTCTGGGACACTGTAGAAGGTAAATACCCATCAAGCGGGATGGATGCAAAAGCAGACACCAAGGCCAAAACAAAAATTATTTTGCTGGTAGACAAAATAAATTATGTTCACATCGAAGATGCTAATACTTCCAATGAAGTGTGGAATAAGTTGAAAGCGGCTTTTCAAGATTCTGGTCTTACAAGAAGGGTGGGATTGTTGCGGCAACTAATAAACACGAGTTTTTCTGGTTCTGATTCCATTGAAGATTATGTAAGTAAAATTGTGTCAACGGCCCACAAATTAAAAGAAGTAGATATGCCAGTGAGCGATGAATGGATTGGAACGCTATTGCTAGCAGGCCTTCCTGAAGAATATGCACCCATGATAATGGGCATTGAAAGCTCTGGTGTCAAAATTTCATGCGATTCCATAAAAACAAAGTTATTACAGGACATCAAGAAACCGACAACAGGTGGTGCTTTGTTCGCTAAAATGAAAAATAAAACAGATCCAAAAAAGGGTTTTCGTTGTTTTAATTGCAACAAATACGGTCACAAGGCAGCTGAATGTCGTTCAAGTAAAAATAAAAAACAAAACAGAGAAGTTGGCTTCTGTACGGTGTTTGCAGCTGGTGCAATAAACATAACAGACTGGTTTATCGATTCGGGTGCCAGTTTACACATGTCGATGAGAAAGGACTGGTTCAATAAAATAGAAGAATCTCATGTTAAAGAGATTTTTGTGGCGAACAAACAAAAACTTCAAGTTGAAGGGGTTGGTACTATTAGAATGTCTGTAAAAACATACCGCAAGAAGTGTGGTCAGGTGCCAAACTAGATTTAAGCCATTTACGGGTTTTTGGCTCACGTGCTATCGCTTATATACCTGACGAAAAACGTAAAAAGTGGGACCCGAAGTCGCAAGATTTAATATTTGTAGGCTATTGTGAAGACACTAAAGGCTACCGGCTATTGAACCCACATGGATGGCGTTTAGTAAAAAGCCGTGACGTAAAATTCTTTGAAAATAATTTTCAATATAAGATCAAAAATCCTCGCAAAAATCAGGCGCTTAATTTTGTTGAACAAGATGATAATGATTCAGTGGAGGTAAACAGTAACAACACAAGCAGCAACTTTGGTGATTTTTCGTTTAATCAGAGTGGTGATGTCTCTACAGTAGTTGCAGATCAGTCGTCCGATTATATACCAAGTGAAACCGTCGACAGCGAAAGTGACACAGAATTGGCTGAAAATGAAACCACCATTATCCGTCGTTCGGAACGAACACCAAAACCCGTTAATAGGCCTGATTACTATTCATATTCAGTGGAGGCAAATTCGTGTCATGAACCAGTAACAGTGCAAGAAGCCTTAAACAGAAATGATGCCGAAAATTGGAAGCAAGCCATGGAAAATGAAATAAAAGCATTAATAGACAATCAAACTTGGACATTAGTAGACTTGCCCCCTGAAAGAAAACCTTTGAAATGTAAATGGGTATTTAAAACCAAAAAGAATGAAAAGGGTGAGATAATGAGACACAAAGCAAGGCTGGTCGTAAAAGGTTGTTCACAGAAACCAGGAATTGACTATCAAGAAACTTATTCACCAGTTGTGCGGTATACATCAATAAGGTACTTATTGTCAGTTGCGTCACATTTTGACCTGGACATTGAACAAATGGATGCGGTAACCGCATTCTTACAAGGTGATCTATCTGAGGAAATATACATGGAACCCCCAGAAGGCGTCAACTTCAATATGAAAGGTAAAGTCTGCAAGCTTAACAAAGCCATTTACGGATTAAAGCAAGCAAGTCTTGAATGTATTTATTTTCAAGTTTCTGGTGCCACAATATTTTTTATAGCGGTTTATGTGGACGACCTGCTTATCTTCTCAAACAACAACTCGTTAAAGTCCAGGGTAAAAAACAGTCTACAGGAGCAATTTTTTATGAAGGATTTGGGGGAGGCTAAGAGCTGCGTTGGTATTCGTATTACAAGAAGTCGAGAAAAAGGTGAAATACATATTGACCAATCAGCATACACAACGGAAATTTTAAATAAATTTAACTTGTTCGATTGCAATCCCGTTTCAACCCCCTTTGATATCAACGTAAGACTGACAAATCCTTCATCCGCAATTAATATGCAGGGTTGTAAAAACATACCCTACCAGGAGGCTATAGGCAGTTTGCTGTTTTTGGCGCAAGGAACTCGTCCGGACATTGCATTCGCCGTAAATTACCTTAGTAAATTTAACAACAATTTCGACAATACGCACTGGGTGGCTGTTAAGCGAGTTTTTCGCTATCTCAAAGGGACTATCAATGTGGGAATTACGTATACAAACAGCAAAGATTTAAAAATGTATGGTTTTTGTGATGCGGACTATGCCAGTGACACAACAGATAGGCGATCCTGCACAGGATATGTGTTTTTGCATAATGGCGCAATTAGTTGGTGTAATAAACGCCAATCAACTGTGGCCCTCTCAACCACCGAAGCAGAATATATGGCCATGTCTTCGGCTATTCAAGAAGCTGAATGGTTACGTCAACTACATAATAATATATGGAATGATACCCAAACAAAGATAACTCTATTCTGCGACAACAAAAGTGCTTTAAGTTTAGCCAAAAGTGATGCCTACCATGGACGCTCCAAACATATAGATGTTCGTCATCATTTCCTGCGAGACAAAGTTAGTGATGGACAACTTATATTGGAATATAAGGAGTCGGCTGATATGGCAGCAGATTTCCTAACGAAACCAGTAGTCAAGGAAAAACACGTGAAATGTGCAAGGATGCTAGGTCTTTCGAATCTATAGACAGATTTTAGTGGAGGTGTTGGTAATTGAAAATCTGGCAACTTTCTTCTGCGTGATGTAATACATTCTAGATGCAACCTTTACTTTTTACTACGTTTTTACATTGTACAAACTCTTATAACTTCTTTCACTTCCTTTTTGTATTTACTTAAATAAACTTGTGTTAACTTTTCTTTTACACGTTGTTCCGAAATCAAGTCGTTTTATTTTAACATCCCAACAGGTTAAGTCTCCTGTATAAAATGTGATTTTCCCGTTCAATAGAATTCATTTTGGCTGAAGATGTACACTCAAGACGATGAATGTGCTCACTACATTTAGTAACATCAGTTCTCATTTCTTTTAAACACGCACCCATATCAGCCTTAATCTCCAAAACTGCAGACGTAAAGGCATCCTTTATGGAACATATATCATCCTGGGCCTTCGACATATAACTGTCAATATTTTTATTCAAACTACGATGTTGTCATTAATAGAAACAGGGTTCTCAGTGCAGTCTACACAAGAGTAAGACAATGCTTTGTTGTTCTTTAAAAACGTAAGTTTCTTATCAGTAATCTTAACACATGATGAATGGAACCATAAGGGGCAGGATTTAAATTGCAGACAGGCCTGTAACTCGTTTCTGTATTTCCCGCATCGTAAAATTTCTCACATGAAGTGTGAAACAAAAAATTCCATCGTTTCTTGATTTGTATTTGAATGCGAAAACAGACAACACAGATTCTGTTTTAACTGGAATATTTCCAGTAAGTAAGTGTCAAATAAAAGCGAAACGTCAACTAAAGAAATAAATATAATAAAAACAGGGCTGCCAGATTTGACGATTTATCGTCATTTTGACGATTTTCTTGTTCCGAAATTAGCAAAGTGCCAGTTTGCTGATTTTATCTAAAAAAGGGACGATATTATTTAGTCTTTGAAATAAGACAATTTTAAATCTTTTTATATGTTTAGTAACTAGGCCCTACAAAAAAAGATATCTTTAAAAAACAAGGTAGCCTTAATTTTCATATGTATCACTATTGTGAAAATTGTCCTCGAAATTGTTTGTCTCTTCCCTAAAAAATATATTAGCAAAAGCAAAATTTCGAGGGAAAAGTGTTTACTTTTTATTCCCGTGAATATTTAATCTAATTGTTTGTGTTCAAAACATTAAACCATTACCCCATTTTTCAGTCAATATACTTAGAAAAAATTTTGAGTCAAGCTGATTTTTTTTTTTTTTGTTTTTTCATTATTTATTTATTGAAAATTCATATAATAAATATGAACTAACAATAATTATTCAAATATTAACCTAATACGTTATTTTATGTCCTGCCAGTGCCAGACAAAAATTTTCTTCATCACGGGTTCTGTTCACTAATATAGGTGTTTATCGCTCATCTAATTGGATAAGTGCTGCAGTGTCTCTTCTTCTGAAGCGAGTGTGGCCGCTATCATTTAAAATATTTCGTGCTAGTGGGTTCGGGTGCAATTCGAGCCTTTTTAAGTATTTTACTGCATATTTCGTAATCATAGTTTTAACTAATGGAACATTGAGACCCTTGTGAATATTTGAGATTTTAACATACCAAGGGGCAGCTGTGATTATTCGAAGTAGTTTATTTTGACGCCTTTGAATTTTTTCGATATTAGAGGCCGAGGCAGTGCCCCATAACTGAATACCGTAGCACCAGATTGGCTTTAAGATGGAGTTGTAAAGAAGAAGTTTGCAGACGAGACTAAGGACAGAATTTCTTCCAATAAGCCAATGAATTTGGATGGCTTTTAGTTTCATTTGAGTTAATTTTGCCTCTATTTGGCTTTTCCACGTTAAACGGCGATCTAGATGAATACCGAGGTATTTTACATGCGAATTTTGAGGTATTATTTGATTATTGATTTTAATAGGGGGGCATGATTCCCGACGCAAGGTGAATGTTATATGTACGCATTTTTGCTCATTGACCTTTATCCTCCATTGCCTTAATCATAGTTCGAGTTGAAATATATGATCCTGTAGGTATCGAGATGCTTCTTGACTGTTTTCGTGTACGCTTAGAAAAGCTTTTTCATCAGCAAATGTTGAAGTTTGGGTGTAGTTGTTTGTTGGCATATCCGAAGTATATATTAAGTATAAAAGTGGGCCCAGGATGCTTCCCTGAGGGACTCCAGCGTCAATTTGCTGAGGAGAGCTTAAATAATCGCCTTCTTTAATAATAAACTTTCGACCGACTAAGTAGCTTTCTAGCAGCTTGTGTGTGTTTACTGGTAAGTTTAGTTTCAATTTATGTTTATCAAAAGCTTGAGAAACATCGATGAAGAGAGCGGAACAATATTTTCTTCCTTCAAAGGCTTTTCTTGTTGCGTTTACTATACGATGGGTTTGCTCAATTGTGCTGTGTTCTCTTCTAAAGCCGAATTGGTGGTTTGGAATACATCTATTTTCATTTAAAATTGGGGTTAATTTTGACGTTAATAGCTTCTCAAACAGCTTTGATATATTAGAAAGTAAGCTTATAGGCCTATATGACTCAACTTTTGTGTGATCCTTTCCTGGTTTAGGTATCATGGTGACTAAGGAAACCTTCCACTTTTGAGGATAGTATTCAAGGCGTAAAATAGCATTAAAAATTAAAAGAATAATTTTCTTTGCTATGCTGGGTAGCTCCAAAAGCATTTTGTTGCTGATCTTATCAAAACCAGGAGCATTCTTGGGGTTTAAATCACAAATAGCCTTTTCGATTTCTCTTAACTCAAATCTTAGGGGAACAGCTGCTCTAGCTGCAACAGGTGGTAACTCGACCGCAATATCATGAGATATATTTGGGGTAAATACGTTTTTTAAATGATTGACAAACAGATTTCCTTTTTCAACATCATTTCTTGTTCAACATCCATTCAAGTTTCTTAATGGTGGTTTAGAGACAACTGGCCATTTGAGATTTCTAGCTGCACGCCATAATGAGTAGTCTGATTGTGGGGTTGCATCAAGTTCCTTAAGATATTTTTCCAGATAAGCCGTTTTCTGAGTCTGCAGTAACATTCTTACAGCGGTATGTATAATGAAAAGTTAGCCACAGTTTATATACTACGTACAACGAGCTGCCAACTAGAATACCGATTAAGCTTAGCAGCTTGTTAGCAAAATGTTCATGTATAATATACTTTTTCACTGGTGCAAATTTTTAATAAATCAACTCTGATATATAACGATGCCATACTGTATTAAAAAAAAAAAACATTATTTTTGCTGAAATCATCCCTGATTTTGACATTTCATATTTTGTTTTCCCTCCATAAAAAATTAATTGGTTAAAAACTTAATTCAAAATTGAAAAGAACACAAACTAAATTTAAAAAATGGAAAAACAAGTAAAAAGATCGGCAAATTGGCAACAAGATGAAAAGGTCAGTAATTATGTGCCTTGAATTGTATTTTTTGACAATAATAACATGTATTTTTAGGATTTGCTGTCAAAGATTGTTTTGGATAAATTGGATATTATTGAAGATTCAAGAATCGATACCAACACAAATAAAAAGAAAAAAGATGCATGGAATGCTATTCATCTTCTTTTTAATCAAGTTACTACGCACAATAGAACACTGGATCAAATACAAAACCAGTGGAGAAAAACGAAGTCTTTAGCAAAAACAAATAACTCTGCTTTCATTAAAAATACAAAGCAGACAGGTGGTGGTCCAGCTCCCAAGCCCTTAAGCAGCGTGGAAGAAGAGTTGGTATCCAGACTACCCAAGCACTTTGAAATTGATACCAATATATATGATAGCAATTCACAAAAAAATGAACCAAGTTCAGAAAATGTTGATGTTAGCGAAATAAACAAATCAATAAGTGCAGACGATGAAATATTTAATACGGAAGGTGATACTCCAATAAAGGAAATTAAAAAGACAATAAATTTTAAAAGAAAAAGAACGATGAAGTGTCAATGTGAGATCGAAAAGGAGAATGTTAGAAGAATTGAACTATTGGATCTTAGCATTAAGCAGAAAGCACTGGAAATTAAACTCTCGGAAGAAAACCATATTATGCAGAAAAGAAAATATGAAATGTTAGAACAGCAAGAGAAGGAGGAGCATACTCTAAGAGTAGAAAAAATTAAACTAGAAATCGAAAAGTTGAAAAAAAGTGGATTTTTTAATTAGTGTTGTACTAAGATGAATGAAATGTGATTAAGGCCATTTATATGTGATTGTAGAGTTATAAGTTATAGTTTTTAAAAAAGGGCCCAGCTGAGTCAAGGATTTTCTTTTGCTGTTGTGAAACAGTCTGTGAATTTTTTTTTTTTTTCTTTTTTAAGGCGGATGGTTTCTAATTAAATTATTTTATTTTCATTATATTAACCACTTATATTTTTCGCATGTGTTCAATGAATCAAATATTAATTTATAAAGCTTTCTTGCAATAGTCCTATTCCCTCAAAGGATAGCTAAAGTTAAACATGTAACAAAAAATTGCAAGAAAGTTTTATAAATTAATATTTGATTCATTGAACTCATTCGAAAAATAAAAATGGTTTATATTATAAATATAACTTAAAAAATGAAATAATTCTCACATATTATTTTATTTTCTTAAAAAAATAATTGTAGCCGCTTATTACAGTATTAATTTTATCTTATTAAAAAAAATGTACAATGAATTGTTATTTGGTTTAAGTTTTTATTTATAATAATGAATTACATACGTATGTACCATATTTGCGTTATAATTGTTTTATTTTTTTTTTTAATAAACGTTTAAAGAAAAAGTATTTGTAAATAATTAAGAAAAACATTTTCGCAATGTGCAGCTTTAGATGAAATTGTCGCAATTTCAAAAATTTTGATTAATATAAATACTGCGAGAAATATTTTCATCTTCGTTGCCATTATGATAAATTTCAATTGGTGAGGTATTCCTTTGACCGTCGTTTTCATCTGTTAAAAAATTTATTTTTACATATGCAGATATTTTAAAATTTTTTAAAGTAATTTTATGGGTTGATACGGATGTAATCTCATGTTTAAATATAAAATTAAAAAAATAATTTGTATATTTTAACATGACCTGACATCCGTAATCGACCCATTAGTCTTACCAAAGTTTTCCTCTTTATACATAATGGATAAATTATGGAGAACGGCAAGAGCCACTATTAAAGTTTTTCCGTTGCTTCTAGAAACTCTAATTTTATCCAAAAGGATTCTAAATCTGCTCTTCCAAACACCGAAAAGACGTTTGATAACATTTCTTTTGTTATATGCATTTTGTTGTAAAGCTCTTCCTTTGAATCTTTTGGATTCTGCACAGGTGTAAATAAATACTTTGTGCATTTATAACCACCATCACCAATTAAACGACCTATAAACGAATGTTCCTCAAACCTCTCTTTTATTTTACTCTCATTGAATATTCTTGAGTCATGTGTACTTCCTCTCCAGCATGCAACAATATCGGTTATTTTCAAAGAAGCGTCACAAACAACCTGCAAACATATTTATAAATATATATTTCGGTTGTCACTTAACCCATGTATACATATACATTCCTGTACGTTTAAGGAGAAGTATCCCTTTCGATTTACAAATAATTGGGCATCGTCGCCGCCTTCAGCTTTTATGCGAATGTGGGTGCAGTCAATAGCTTCTAAAAAATTTTTAAAGCCAGCAATATTTTTAAATTTTTCCATTTCCACAATTTGATCTTCTACTAGTGTTGGCATTTTGATAATATGCTTGGCCTTTCTCGCAAATGCATGAGCAACCTTTACACAAATTCTGCTCATTGTGGACTGGGTGAAACCATGGTACTCAGCACAGTCATCTTGCACATTGTTGCGGCCCCAACACCTTAAAGCCGCTAGCACTTGTATATGTTGAGAAATGCTGCCGCCTTTTCTTGTACCTTTTCCTTTTAGGTCAGCTTCCACTAGCCTTATTAATTTTTTGGCATTTTCTTTTGAAAATCTATACTTAACACGAAACTCTTTTTCACTATATTCCAAAAATGGGTCTTTTCTTTTTTTATAATTTTTTTTTGACCGATAGCGCACTGTAAAATATTCTAAACTATCTAAAGCGTCTAAAGTTTCCATTTTTTATTTTTGCGCCCAAAAAATTTTTATTTTTTTTTTTGATTATACAAATTTTTGACACTAAACAGCTGTTTTTTCCAAATTAGCAGATATTTGGCAACTCACTAGTCAGAGTTTAGCAGTTTGCTATCCACAGTCTGTAAGTGTATTATAATTCAACTCTGTGCTAACTTCTTGCCAATTTTTCATTATACATAACGCTGTTAGTCTTTTTGTACACTCTTTAAGTAAGTTCTTAAGTTGAGGGGATCTGTACAATTGCCACTCTCTTCGAGCCCTCCTTTTTTTCAGACAAAAGATGCTCGACATCTGTGGAATATATTTTAATAGTTTTTGTTTTTTTGGGGGCAATATAGAAATGTTGAACAGCTAGTTTCAGAAAACTGTCGAAATTGCCAATAGAGCAAACTGCTTGGAAATTTTGCAAACCATATAAATGAATGCTTGAGCAAGAACCTACATTGCCTAGTGCTATATACTGATTTTAGCACAGCTTTTGACACACTTTCCCATAAAAACCTTATACAAATTTTAGAAAGAAATGGCATCAGAGACACCACACTAAAATGGTTCAAAAGTTACCTTGAACTGAGAACTTTTCATGTCAAAATCAAAGATAGAATGAGCAATAAAATGACATCCCAATATGGAGTCCCACAAGGATCAAAACTGGGCCCAATACTTTATATTATATATGCCAACGAGATGCTAAGTGCACTAAGGGAAAGCACAACATTCGCTTATGCAGACGACACAGCAATCATTGTCGCTAATAAAAATATCAACAACGCCACTCAAGTTATGCAACGTCAACTAGATATTGCAACAAAATGGTGTCACGACAATGGCTTAATTATCAACGCATCTAAGACGAAGATTATGCATATAAAGCCAAGGCATCTAACAGAATCGCCCATCTTTATAAAATTCCACAATACTGAGTGCTTGCATGATCAAGTCTTAAAACCTAATAGTCACAACGAAAAATGTAACACAAATATCGAACTTGTGCCATCATATAAATACTTAGGCGTTTATGTCGATAGTAACTTTAAATGGAAGTCACAAATTGAAAATGTTAAGAAAAAGCTTAGGAAATCGGCATACTTTCTGTACCATTTAAGCAAATGTGCAACATACAGTGTACTTCGACAGGTTTATTTTTCTCTTGCTGAGTCTTATATAAGGTATGGAATTGCTGCATGGGGAAATGCTACACATTGTAAAGCTCTACAAAAAACACAAAATCGAATTTTAAAACTGCTTTGGAACCAGTGTTCAAAAAACTACATTACCTAAAAATTTTTTTACTATTACTAAAACTAGTACTCTAAACAATTACAAGTAGCGGCAAAAGAGCAGTTGTCTTGTTTTGGAGCATTACCTTTTTTAAAACTACTGCTACGTGCAAAATATAAAACCAAAAAATGGAGTAGCAGCAGTAAAAACAAAAATTAAGTAGCAGTTAAAAAAACTAAATAATTTTCTATTGGTTTGATTGAGGTTTTCGATTTATAGCTACTACTTACAACACTGGGAGTTTTTTTTCACTAGAAAATTTTTAGGCAGTAGTTTATTAACATTGAGGTAGTAAAAAAATAACATTGATGTAGTATGTTAATAACATTGAAGTAGTAAAATAATAACATTGAGGTAGTCAAAAACTAAAATAAAAAGCAAAACTATAAACCAACAATGAGTACGTATGTATGTGTAGTTGTTGCTTGAATGATTCTAAACAGTGTTGCAACTCGACACTTTTTAAACATTTCTATGCGAAAAATTTTCGACTGCTTATCTTCGCAGAACATATTGTGAACAAATTTAAACAATAATTTAGAAGTTATTGTACTCATATCTCGCCTGGGTAACAATCTTGTCGAGATGCGAGGGCTTAAGTGCACTCTACGGTTCTGATCTCTTGGGATGATGTATGTGATGAATGCGTCTTCGCGGGAGGTCGTGAACACTGAAGGGGTGTGCAACTAAAGGTTACTCATCTTGTCAAGATAATGAGGCGGTGGTGAATGGTACACTTCCGGTCCATTATCAGTACATATAGCATGGCGTGCCAACCCATGGGTTCGCTCCTTGCAAGGTGGGGGCTTTACCAGTGGTTGGGGCGCGAAATATGCACTTTTAAGGACAACGTGGTTGGTAGCAGTGCCGAGGTCCTGTGTGGCTAGTTAGTGCGTAAAGAAACTAGTCGTTAACAGCTCCCCTCAGCGTCAGGGCAAAGCGCTGTTGTATGTTAGTTGCCTAGTCCACGCACGCCGTCACTGCGTGGTACGGTCCGTCTGAACGAGCCTACTCGTGGGAACAAAAATGAAAACCTTTTTAAAAACCAAAAAACAAAAAACCATAACAAGCAATAAAAATATAACGGAAAATGAGGACACGACGGACGAGATTGACCAGTTTCAGTCGGACGTCACGGTCTCTGAGTCGGAGAGTACCCTCTTGACTGTTCATAAGAACATAATTGAGCAGGAGAGACAGGTACTGACCGACCTATATGTGGATAGTCTTCTGGTACTATCGGGTGACTCCTGTGGTGAAACCGGGGCTACTCAGGGGTTAGAGAGGTTGACTCTGCTCTCTGACACGGAGCTTGATATTGATATATCAGCTCACAGTCAGACTGCAGAGCCTGCCACTCTTATCTGTGAGGCCAGGGGACATCAGAGGGGGCACTCGGGAGAAGATTGTCCACAAATTGTTCGGCAGGACGCCGTGGAGGGCGAGCCAAGCGCCCCTCCACGAGATATTAAGAACTCCAGCCGAACGAAGGAGGAGAAGGCGCAGAACGGAACAAGGAGCTCTCTTGCATATCTGGACAAGCTGGCGAAGAGAGATCCTTCAACGTTCTCCGCGAGGGATAGGCACCTTCTGAGAAGGCACCGACAAAGCGTCGCTAAATTCGAAAGAATTTACGGCCCTGTCAGTACCGTGCTCGGTTGGCCCTATCCTTGGAGAAAGCAGGTGAACGAGGTCGCCGACCCGGAAACTACTCAAAAGAGTACAGGGCCGGTGGCGTCGTCAACCTGCCGTGGAGAGATAGAGGAAGGAGGGGTTGCCCCGGTGACCAAAGCGCTCATGTCTTCGGAACGAGCTGCGGAGGATAAGGGGGCGATACCCAAGAAAGGAAGCAAAGTGGCTAAGGCAGCGAACACGGGGAAGAAGGCTGGTAATCCTCCGTCCGACTTCTCTAGTGGCTCTCGTAAGGGGGTCACTAGGGGAAAAGGTGCGGGCAGAAACGGGCCTTCAAAACCAGTCGTACCGAAGTCACCGAGCACAGTGAAGAGGGCTGGTACATCTCCGGCTGAAGCTCCTAAGGGCTCCAATAAGGAAACCATTAAGAGGGTCAGATCTGGGGATGATCAGCCTTCCTCAGTGAATAAAAGAATGAAGAAGTCGACGAGCCTGGAAGGTCATCTGCAGGTGGCTGTCATAGATCGGAATGATCCGGATGGGAGGATCAGTGCCGAGCTATGGCAGCTAGTAGAGGCTAGGCTTATCGACGAGCTGGCAGTTTTTAAAGGCAAGGAGGAGGACGTATCCTTCAATGGTGCGGACTGGGTTAAAGGAGTCAAGGTTGTCAACTGTGGTAACAAGAATTCATTGGAATTCTTAAGAACCACAATTGGCAAATGCGGCGATATTAACCCGGGGGCAAGGTTTGAAGTCATACAAGCCTCCGATTTGCCAATTAGGTCCATAGTGACAGTGTGGATTCCACCTCCCGTACGCAAGGTGGAAACTATACTGGCAGTATTGGGCAACCAAAATAGTAGGTTTCTTACTGACCAATGGAGGCTAGTGACCTCACTGGTGTGTAAGGAGAATACCGGCAAGGACTTCCGTTTCGCAATCGATCGGAAGTCCATGGAATTCTTGGAGGAGGTGGGGGGGGGGTTGTTAGGTTCGGTTTAGGTAACGTTAGGTTTCGGTAACCGAAGCATGACAGGACCAAAGAGGCTGTTAGTGGTGCAGATAAACCTGCACCATTGTGAATCAGCCTCGGCCGAACTTGTAACCTTCCTCTCCAGTACTCGGACGGACGTAGCCCTTATCCAAGAACCTTGGATAAATAAAAATACATACATAACTGAAATTTAGCTCATAGAATAAATTCGAAAAAATAAAAAATGTTGAAAAATGTAACTTATTTACTTTTTCAGTAAGCATGTTTTTCGGATTTATTGCTTTGTGAAATTTTAAAGTTGATTAGACTTATTTTTAACAAAGGAAATAGCGCTGTTTATAAACAATCGTCGCTTAAATTTGTTTCACACATTTCTGTTTCTGCTTTCGTTATGTGATTTCGGTTTTTTTTTTTCAGACAACGTCAGTTGCAAAGCAACATTCTTTTTTGAGTGCATTCTACAATGCAACCGTGTAGAACTTTACAATGTTATTTGTCCCGAAATACACCAGAAAAGTTATCGATGCGTAAACAAAAAGCAAACTGTGCATTATAAGCTTGATGATGCATTTTTGACTTTGACTGCAAAGTATTATGACTTTTTGAAATCTAGCTATAATTAATATAACGTAGTTATGACGATGTAACAATGTGTGTGCGATATTCCTATCAACTTAAAAAGCGTTAAGTTTTGTTAAACAATATTTATTTTTATTTTATTTTTTTGATTAGGCTTCTCTCAATAGTGTATATAAAAACATTTCAAGTTTAAAAATTATAAATTAATGAATTTAATTAAAGTTTCCAATTTTCGTTATATGTTTGTTATAAGCTTAAAACATTGGAGATTTATGTTTTGAAATCATAATCTTTTATGGGATCACCACATCAATTTCTTAAAGACAAAAGTATCATCAGGAATTGGCATTCTTTATAAATTTAAAAATAAATAAAATACCACCACCAAACTTATGCTTTACCACGCATTAATTCATTCACATCTAACATACCTTCCTATGATATATGGCTATAAAAAATGTTCAACATTAAAGTCTTTACAATCGGCACAAAATAAAGCCCTAAAAATTGTATATGGTCTACCGTTCCGGTACTCCACAGTAAATTTGTTTAAAAATCATGCCAAATTGATACTTCCTGTTCGTGGTTTGTATAAACAACAATTATTAATATGTATATATGTTTAAATGTATAAAAGGAGTTGGCACTCACAGTATACGGTTTCAAGAGAACATGTCAATTACACATAGAACTACGAGGCAATCAAGAAATTTAAATATAACGAGATGTCGACTTGAGTTATCTAAACAACGTATTTCTTACAATGGGTCAAGTGAATATAATCAGTTACCAAATGAATTAAAGAATATTCCGGTCTTATCAACTTTTAAACATAATTTGAAGAAATATTTACTCGAGAATGTTGAATAAATATATACATACTAGCTTAACCCGGTGTGCTTCGCTACCCCCATCGTTATAAAATTAAACTGAAAGTATGTATTTACAATATATATAAACAAAAATGTATTTATTAAATTATTAGCTGCTTCGTAGTAAGAGAATTCCGTGGCATTTCGTTTTATGGGGGTATTGCTCTCCCTCCGTCAACCCCGCCCATTTTTCTTTTAAAATTTACCATAAAATGGATTTTACCACGTTTGAAGACTCCAGCTATTATAGCTCTTCAGTAACGCGATAATTAATATTTGCATGTTATGGGAGGTATTGCTCCCCCTGCGCCTACCCGCTTTATTTTTATTTTCAAAAGTGTAGTATACCATTAGAATGACTTCTACAAAGTTTGAATATTCTCACTATAACAGTTTTTAAGATATGCGATATTAAACATTGGCGTCATATGGGGGTACCACTTCCCCCGCTGCCAATTGATTTCAATTTTGGGGCTCAGAAGATCCAACTACCAAAAGTTCAACAAAATGCTTGCAGCGGCTCTTAAAATATGCGATATTTAATATTGGCATCCACGAAAAAATATGGCACCGCCCCTTTGTCCAATCACACCTTTTTGAACCCTACGACACATTAATTCAGAACAGAATAGCCTTCTGCGAAAATTTGATACAATCGGTTCAGTAGTTTATTAGATATAACGTTTTTTACTTTTTGTGTAAAGGGGCGGGTCCACGCCCACTTTTTTAATTAAACATGTTTCTATTCATGCCAACAACATATATACCAAATATTATCGCCGTAGGTCAAAAAATATCATAGATAACACGATTTAAAATTTTTGGTTGTATGGGCGTGGCATCGCCCCTTTGCCCAGTCACAATTTTATATAGCCTAATGTCTCTTCCAGGGTCACTGTAACATTGTGTGAAAATTTCAAGGCCATCGGTCAAGTGGTTTGGCCTGCTATAAGGCACAAATATATATATATACAAATAAATATACATACATTCACTTTTATATATATATATAGATGTATTTATATTATTTTTTTTTTCTTTTTTCCTCTTCATTTATTGTACGTATGTAAATATTGTATAAATTAGAATAATAGATATAGTAGTTGCCATTAGCCTCTTTAATGTCATACTGGGCGCTGAGGCGATTTATAGTTATGTAATATTATTTCATTGAGATTACAATACACAAATAAAAAAAAAAAATTGTGATTTTCTGGCAACACTGATTAAAACACACATGTACTTATTTTTCTAAAGATTTTAAGTTTTTATTACTTCTACTGCTACCAAAATGTTATTTTATGACTGCTTCAATGTTATTAACCTACTACTGCAATGTTATTCTAAAACTGCTTCAATGTTATTAAACAACTACTTCAATGTTATTCTTCTGCTACTTCAAATACTAGGTTGTCTTCTCCTTCTATAACTACTGAGGTAGGTAGTAGTTAAAATTTAAAAAATAAAACTACTTTAGCAGTAAAGGGTAGCGAGAGCAGTACAATATTTTTTACTATGCTGCTCCAATTATTTTCTTTTTGGTCTACTACTACAACTACCGCTACTAAAATGTGACGGTAGCGGTAGTAATAGTAAATGAACGAATACAAGTTTTTAACATTTTTTAACTAGACTATTTTGTGTTTTTTCGTTACTACAGCTACTTGGAGTCTAGTTTTTAAACACTGTTTGGAACAAGCATCGAACCTACGCAAACATAAACACAACAACTAATAACTCAGCTAACAGTACCCAAACATATACACCTATCAACAACAGACTCATTGAAACAGGCAATAACTCTTATCACAACAGCTACAACACAATAAGCAACAACAATATGAACAATGCAAACAGCGTTTTTAACAACAACACCAATATCAACACAAACATCAGCATAAACAACCAACATTTAAACACAAACAGCACAAGTATACAAAACCTTAACAACGGAAACACCCGCAACATAACAAACATCTACGTTAACAACAACCAACAAGTAAACACATACTTCACAAGAATAAGTCACTCAAACAACGTTAATACCAACAACAATACAACAAACACTAGCATTACCAACAACAATCTACAAGTAAACACAAACAACACAAGAACCCAAAATATGAACAACACAACTAACATCAGCACCAACCAGCTAAGCAACACAAATACCACAAGTAGTCGTCATTTGAACACCGGCAACATTTCAAAAGATCTAAAAGTTCTAACTGTGAAAAGTTTATTTTATTCTACTCTGGCAAATGAATTCTTCAACAACAAAGATTATTTGCATGAAATAGATCATGCATACAACACAAGACGTCAGGCGCAAAAACGATATAAGATTGAGAGATTCCATAATGAGTATGGAAGGAATACCCTCAGAGTTACTCTACCTTCAATACTCAACAAACTACCAACAAACATATTAAATACTAAAAACAAACACATTAGAAAAAAACTCATCAAAAACTTCTTTATAAGTTCGCAATGAACACATAGAATAATTTGTTAATCCTTTATACAACTACATACTTATATTTAATATTTATTTTAATATATAGTTTATTCAACTAGTTTCATTTTTTTTCCTGCTGACAAGCCACTGGCTTAGCGGGGTTAGCATTAAAAACGTTGTAAAATTATATAACATTATCAATAAATGAATTTTGAATTTTGAAAAAAAAAAAAAAAAAAAAAAAAAAAATGTGCTCGCCAGGCTCGTAAGAAATTGTGATTGCAACATACGAGCCTTTAGTAAACGCAATGAAATTTATACGAGTTCTGTTTTGTATTGTTTCGTAAATTTTATTTTTTTAACATTCGACAATAGCATTCGTACTTCTGATAAATCATTCAATGTTCTCTCTCTGCTCTTCGCTGACCTAGAGTTATAATTGCCTGAGTGCACAAGTGTTTACTCGCAGCATTCGTCATTTCTAGTAATACTTAATGCAGCGCTGCCAGATGGTTTAGGGAATCGTATATTTAAGTAAACCCTACCGGTGGCCCATATTTTCAAGAAAAATTTCAAAATTATTTTGGACATCTGGGCACCCCCTAATTTTTTTACTAGCAATAAAATTAGTATGTTTGCAAAGTTTGAAGACAAAATTCCAATTGAAAGACAGTGCTCAAACCAATAGTAGAAAAATAATTTATTTAACAGTTAAAAATGAATAAATAATATAAAAACTTTGTTAAAAAGAGGTAAGTTAAGTAAACAACTGGTTTAGTTTTTCGAAGATGACGACTTCAAACTTTCAATTACGGCTTATTGTACGTTGGCAAAGAACAACAGCAAGGGCTTGCCTATCAGAAATCTTATTGCGATCTAATTCGCTAGTAGCGTGTTTAAAGAATAATTATTTCTTTGCAGTTGTATCAGTTTGCAGGTCTGTGTGAAATCTTCTTTTTTTTTGGGAAGCTGACGGTTTTATAGCTCGGTTGATTTAATATCAGCAGAATCAGAGTACTCAGGTGATTCATCTTCTGTATCTGAACTTGAATAAGTCATATATAAAGATATTATGAAAGCGAAGTGTAGCTTATTTTCTTTTTTAAGTCACTCTTGTTCTTTTTTTTCTTTGAACCATTCTTTTTCAATTAAAAACTCTGTCTTTGCCTACTTTGCACATAGTAAGTGCATCATTATGCGCAATGTCAAAAAGCATATCCAACTGATCTTGAAATTTTAAATTACGATTCTTTTGGGTACCAGATATTCTTCCTTTATTTTTCTTTAAAAGAAGCCATTAAGAATGCGAGTCAACTAGAAATAGTGGATTTTTGCCACACTAAATAATTCCTGTACAGTACTGTGACTTGCATTTCGAACTGATTTGTATACCCTTCACCATAGGTGGTAAAAAGGGTATATGTATATAAGTTTGTCATTCCGTTTATAATTTCTATTATATTGATGTTAGACCCTATAAAGTATATATATTCTGGGTCCTTATGAGGAGCGAAGTTGATTTAACGATGTCCGTCTGTCCGTTGAAATGGACTTTCCGAAGGCCCCTATATGATGGGGGCCAGGTTATTATACATTTATGTCACATATGGTCCGGAATTGTTTGCTATTAAAATTCAGCAAGATCGGTCCACAAATGGCTGAGATATGAGTAAAAAACCACGACTGCCTCAATTTTTTTCCTTTAAAGGTCCAATTAGACGTGACATTACCATACCAACACTGTATTACCAAAACGACATAAACATACCATACAAACCAATTCAATTTTGGTTTCTACGGTCATACAGTGGCTATGGTAATACAGTATTGGTAATGTGATTTTTTTTTCGTTGTTTTTTTATACCCTTCACTACAAGTGGTGGATTTTATTTGTAATGTGTTTAATTTTACGCATACACATACACATCAATGCATGTATATAATATTGCCAGCTCGAATCCCAAGAAGAATTTTTTTTTTTATTTAATTTATGTTCTAAAAAACGATTTTAAGATTATAAAACGAATTTCAAACATCAACTTTGGCAAAAGAGGAAACGGGCTTAGGTACATCATAAGGGTATTCACGTCACAAGTTGCACCCTTGCAAAAAAGCAGAAGTGCAAAAACATAACAACAACCACAAAGACAATTATTTACGCACAACTAATTGTCTGTGTGGTTGTTGTTATATTTTGGCACTTTTGCTTTTTTGCAAGGGTGCAACTTGTGACGTGAATACCCTTAATATGTACTACATACATATGTATATACATTTTTTGTTTTTTATATTCTTCGGCATGACGAAATGAAATGTTGGCGTGGCTCAATTAATATTTATTTATACCTATCTAAAGAACGTTATTTATGTATATAACTTTTTGTTCTTATCTCATCGTGTTGAAGGGTATATAAGATTCGGCATAGCCGAATATAGCAACCTCACTTGTTTTTATTGTAGGAAGAAGTGAATTCTAAGAAGAACTTGTCTTTGAGTTGGTGGTTGACATTGGCTCTAAATCTTTTACACCTATCAAAAATGCAGTTGCTTGACGTGTTGAACTGATTAAAAGGCATATTTGCAATTTTTTTCGGGTGTTTTTTATTTGCTTGTTAAAAATAATTTCTAAACAAAATATTCACACTTTTAAACTAGAACCATTCTTTATAATATATTCTTATACTAATGAACCATCACAATCTTTATTAAAGTTAGTTTTTATATAGAGCAATATTTTGGGGCATACCTCAAAACAAAAAACGAAATTTTAAAATAACTGCTCAGCGTATACACAAAACGCAGCACTCATATACATACATATATCTGACAGTGTGAGAAAGACTAAACAATATAAGCGTTGAGCACTGCCTTCTGTTCCACGTAGGGCATTGATATTTTTACACTATACAACTTATGACAGTAAAAAATTGAGTGGGTTCCCGGGGGTATCAAGTAAATTCGAAAATTTTGGGCCACCCTAATGTAGGGCTAAATTCATTATGAAATAAAATGAATTTAAAAGTTATTATAAGAAAAATTTTCGTGGAAAATTTGAATTAAAATATGTATATGGCTATTTCCAAAAAAACGTCAAACACAAAAAATGGAAAAAAAAAATTTTCTTTTCAAGATTTATTTAGAGAAGTGCTTATATTTTTCTAATATACATATGCGTATAAATTAATTGATTCGAAAAAAAAAAGATAAATGGTAAACGAAGTACTACAACTTTTAGCACATACTTGTGTATATTAGAAAATATGCATTTGGAACAACAATACTCTAATCTAAGGCATATTTATGATCTGAAAAACATTTTTTATTAAGTTTCTTATATAAAGGATTATAAATAGCAACATAAAAAAAATTTTAAATCATGGTGGAAAAATTGTCCCGTTTACAATTTCTTTAACAATTTATTTAAAAAAATGTAATTCATATTTTATTTTGAAATCGAAACCATTTTTAGGGCACATTAGTACGCAACATTTTAAAATTAATCCCAATAAAATATTGTGTCAGGTTTCGCAGAAATCACTGTTTAAACGGTTACCCCTTAAAACCCACTTCCGTTTTTTGTCCCGTTTACAATCACTGGTTTTTTGCAATTATCTCGGAAACCACGACAGTAAGCGAAAAATTTCATTTGCGGAAATTAAAGAGCTAATTGAGTGTTAAAAGAATCATTAATTAAAAAAATGAAAATCAGGTTGTTTTTTACAGTTTTGTCAATATAAACGTGTGCGAATGTCCCGTTTACAATCTTGGAAGTGCCCATATAACGAATGCGACAGGCTTTTGAATCACAATTTTTTATACGTCAATTTCATTTATATGTAAATATTTTTACAAAAATATTGACCAATGGCAACGCAGCGCAGTCCGTTATTTCATTGTGCGACGTAGACACAGAATTTACTTTTTATATATTTATACATTTTTGACAACAAATTTTACAAAAAACACACAATTATATTCTATGATGCTAAAGATGCACATAAGAACATTTTTTTAAATGGCTGAGTGCGCTCTTTATAAACGGTAACAATCAAACTCATTCCAAGAATCCATTAATAATGAAGTAGAAAAAGATAGTAGAGAAGCAGTAATTATGACTGATGACTTTGATTTATTGCAGTGGTGGCGCAAAAATTAAAAATATTATCCTCGGTTATGCAAATTCGCTCAGCATGTACACTCAATACCGGCAAACAGTGCTGCATCGGAACGTGCATATTCATTAGCGGGAAATATTCTAACTGAAAAGCGAAGCAGGTTAAGGCCGAAGTCATTGGACAGTTTATTGTTTTTAAATCCATTTTTTTTTTAATTTTCCACAAAATATTACCTAAAATGATTTTTGTTATTTCATAAAAAATAGGTTAGGTTAGGTTAAGAAGGGTTATGCGCCCAAGGGCACACCTCCACTCGGAGACCAATATGGTCCATTGTGAATCCCTTCAATTAAGAAAAAAAAAAGAAAAAGAAAAGAAAAGATAGTAAAGAAAATAAGTATGAGATGGTGGAATCAAGAAAGATAGAAAGTTAGTAAGTTGTATGATCCCGCGTAGAACTATTGACCCCTCTACAGTCCCCTCAACAGAAACAACCGCACTATTTGCCTGACAAACCCCAGTAGATCCGCCGGACTACATCCAGCGATGCACCCCAGTTCGTCGTGAAACCTATCTCCTAGCCACTTCTGCCTGAGACGCTGCATCCTGGGACAATGGCACAGTACATGCTCGATCGTCTCCAGCTCCTCTGAATCATCGCATAACCTGCAGAAGTCCGGTATGGCGTTGTCCCATCTGCCCGCAAAAGCCCTGACAGGACAATGACCCGTCAAGAACCCTATAAGTGTTCTAAGACAATCCCAGTAGAACCCTGGTTGCCCCCGCGTCCAATCTGGGCCATAGTGCCCTAGACACCCTGCAATCCATTCTGTCTCTCCAGGATCGGTCAACGTAATCACGGAATTTCTCCCGTATCACCCCATAGTAGTAACATAGGGGGGGCTTTACCCCCCTGTCCCTTACCACTAAGTCGAGACTCGAACCCCCTCTCGCGAGTTCGTCCGCCACCTCATTCCCATCAACCATGCAGTGTCCCGGTACCCAACACAGCCTCACGTTGAATGCCCCCATGAGTTCCCTAAGAGCGTTCCTACACCGCGCGAACAGGCACGATCGCACCATATAGTTCTTCAATGCCCGAAGCGCCGCCTGACTGTCGACGTAAATTGTCACCTCACATCCACCCACGATGTGATCCAGTATCACCTCCGTCGCCCTCCAGATCGCTAGGATCTCAGCCTGGAAGACACTGCACTCATCAGGGAGTCTGAATGACCTTTTTACCTAGGTGTCCGCGATATATACACCGGCACCAGTGCCGGTTTCCATCTTAGATCCATCCGTAAATACTGCCCACCCCTCAAACAGTTTATTGGATCCACTCCAGATTTCCCTATCCGGGAATTCCACCGGTGGTGTAACACCGAAGTCCAGGGGGGTTATTATGTAATACGATTCGAAAGAAAAGATTTACGAATTCGTAAAAATTGTATTATGTAGTACGTTTTTCGAAAATTTATTTTCGAACGTTCGGAAATATTTTATTTATGCGGGATTTTTTCACCCCTTTTCGTAAATTAAAAATTACCCTTTTACAATTGCAACTATGTAATACGAAAGCAAATGTCAGTTCATTTAAATTGTTCGTAAATTATTCGAAAGTGGCTGTGCTTGCGAAAACGATAAAAAAATTAAAAATGTAAGTAAGTAAATAAAACTTTTTACAAAAACTGTAAAATACAATTATAAACATAAGATATCCTCTATATTTAGAACTGTGAGTGACTTGAAATCACAATTTATACCATGTGTTTGTTGTCACAACTCTTTTTGTTTTTAGTCTGAAAATTTTTATACATAGCAATTTTTTTAAATGCTTTAGGGAATGCTCAAACAAAGCAATGTTTACAAAACCAAGACAGTATGAGGGGATGGTTGATTTTATGGTTGCACATGCAGATTTAGCAACGGGCCACCTAAATGTTACAAATGCTTAAAGCAAGTCGAAGGATTTGTGGCAAAGACTGTCAAAGGATTAAGATGCGGTTGGTCCACCGTATAGTGAATTGGAAAAAAGTGAGTTCATTTAATCGATTTTTACAAATGTGCTTTGTTACTAGGTATGGGAAGACTATAAACAACACGTTAAAGTTAAATGTCTGTTTTCGGTTGAAGTATAAATGCTCATTGTTACTTGACCTTATTACTTGAATGTGAGTGCAGTCTACTGCTCCAATTACTCCACATTAATTAAAAAAAAAATATCTTTTCGCCTCCTTTTTTTTTCTTCAGTCATTTCAAAGATAATATGCTTCGGTCAAAGATTTGGTTCGATTATTTCGCATACCTCAGATAAGCATATGGAAATTGATGGGTGTGAAAGTCCCACAAGGCGATCTTGGCCAATCTGATGTTGGTATCCAACTAGTGCCAAACATTTTAATGTGGCAGCTAATTTTTTCAAAGGTGCAATGACTGTCGATCTTTCAGGTGGCTCTAAATCGCCTTTTATTCAATTGTAGATATATGTACATAAATGAATTTTTATTAAGCCGAAAGTTTTTCACGAAACTAAAAGTAGTATTTTTATGATTAAATTTCATAATTAAAAAAATCTTTCTTACTCTTTCTGCAATTGCATCACTTTATTTATCGCTATCTTCCAACCACAATGCAATGTTCTTAAACCGTTATTTTTTATTAATAATTTTTTGTTATTTTATTTTGTTTGGAGGTTTTCATTTATATTTACGTTTTGCGGAAAATTTAACGTTTTTTTTAAAACGCTTGTTTTTCAAAAAAAGTTCTGTCAATATTGACAGGTACTGTAAAATTTATTGTGTATAAATTTGGCAGCACTTTGTTTTTCCCTTTTATTAACAAATACAAATCTGTGGTGCTTTCGAACGGATTAGAAAATACCATTTCATTTTCGATACGGAAATTTCTTTCGAAAGTATTTTCGTTTCGAATCGAATTACATAATAACCCCCCAGAGTCGTAGTCCTATGATCCGAAATTCTCTCAAGAATAGTACCCCGATCAAGCAGACCCACCTCGTACAAGATTCTCGTGTGATCATCCCGCCTAGGTCTAACTAAGGAAGACTCGTAAAGTCTAAGTAAGTTCCTAGCAGCCACACTTCTCACATAATGCTCGATAGGGGATAGATATAGTAGGATGTCCAGCGCTGCCTGTGGAGTGCTGCTCCTTGCACCCGTGATGCCCAGAGATGCACTCCTTTGTATACAAAATAAGTTTGAATTAAATTTGGTTTTTTTTTTCATAAGCTTGAAATGTAATTTTTAATTTAACGTATATTAAAATGTAATTTTATAGATAATAACAAATAAAATACTTTAAAAAAGCTTACATTAAATCATTTAAACGCCTAAAATCATCTTACCTACGAGAAATTATAAAATCTGGCAGCCATGTTTTCACTTAATGATGAATTTTAAATACACGAGCATATACTAAATGAATATGCCGTGAATGTTGTTGTTACGAGCTGGTCGTAACACCTAAGTCGTGTAAGTTAAATACAAAGAAGTTACCGAATATGAAAATAGAAAAAACACGAAACTTTGCTTTGAGTGGTTGTGACATTGTTCATACTTTTTTCTGGGCTCTTACTACTTTATGTAGTAAACACATGTACAAGTAAAACGTTATTGTGTAATATTTCATGCATGAAGCTCGCTTTGTATGAAGAACGAGCCAACGGGCCAACACAACCAACGGTTTGCAATAAATAACCCCTCAAATGAATATGATGACACAGGATCAAAAATTTTAACACGATAAATATATCGTAATATACGATTATATATTTCCCGCAAATGATTAATATTAGTTCTATTAGTGCTGCCATAAACTTCAAAACAGTAAAGGATATGTGTCATAAGTAAAGCAGTTGATAATCTTATCCTAATAGTAGTAGGTATGTAGAAGTCCAAATTATAAAGAATACGTAGAGAATAACCAACTTTAGCAGCAACTGCCGATATATGTTTTCTAAAATTTAGATCCCTATCTAGTATTACCCCCAAACAATTAACGGTTTCAACAAATTGCACACGAGTATTTTCAAAAACCACACTCATAGAGTCTTCCGGGTTATCAATAGAGCCAAAGACTATGGCTTTTGTTTTATTTGGATTAAATTCGAGTTTATTTAGTTCTGCCCAGTCTGCAGCTCTTAGAAGAACATAATTTATGGTCTCAACATGACAATCTAAAAACTCTTTATTTTCTGTAAATAGCAAATTTATATCGTCAGCAAAGAGAAAAACTTGGCATTGTAGCATACTAACATATTCAATGAAATCGTTCATATATATAAGGAAAAGTAACGGACCAAGTATAGAACCTTGAGGAATGCCGCTTGAACATATTTTAAACGATGAGTTATTTCCATTTAAGCCAACAAATTGTAATCTATTAAATATAAGCGCGTGTATAAGTTTACAAGAAGTATATCGTCGGTCACAGGTTGACAACTCTTAACATGTTTTTTTGTACTTTTCAGGAGACAAAAAAAAACGTTATTACTCCGTTACTAAACCGTGTTGGAAGTAAATAAAAAAACCAAAATTAGTAGGAGATATTTATTGTAAGATGGTGTAAAAATATAAATGAAACGTACTAACATGCAGAAGGACAGAAACAGTCTTTTTGCATCAAAAACCCGATTCGATTTTTTTGCGAGTTAAGAGTTGTCAACCTGTGACCGACGATATGAAAAACCGAACCCTGAATATAATCTGTTTATTAACACGGTGTAGTTCACCGTATCAAACGCTTACTTAAATCAAGTGAAACGAGGGTGGATATACATTTTCTATTCATGTTGCCACGAATTTTTCCAGTCATACTAAGCAACAATGAAGATGTGCTAGAGCCAGCCCGAAACCCGAAATGTTGGTCACTTAACAACTTTCTTGTATCTAAACTATATAAAATTTGTTCCTTTAATATAATTTCAAATACCTTCGACAAACAACAGAGTATACTAATTGGTCTAAAATATTCTAAATTAGAATGAAATGACTTCTTCTTTATTGGCACTATACGTGATATTTTCCATAAATCAGGAAACTGAGAGGTAGTGATTATTGTGTTAAAAATAAAAAGTAAATAGTACTCAATATAGGGGAAATTTTTTTTTATAAATATAATAGGTAGCTCGTCAGGACCAATGGCATTAGATTTTAATTGAAACATAGAACTTAAAAGCTCTTCTCTGAGTATACGCCTGAAGGTAAACCCAGAATTAGAAACATTTGAAAAATCCATAGGAACATCATTGCTAACCGTCTGCGACGTAGTGAAATAATCATTAAAAGTTACCGGATCATATTGTTGAAATGGATTTTCCATCTTATTACCACGTTTGTTATTAACTATTTGCCACATTTCCTTACTATAACATCTATCAAAAACATCAGTCCAATATCTCTTCTTGTACTTTCTCAAAATATTCTTAACCCTGTTACGATATTTACAATAGGTTTTCCATGTGGTCTCACATGTGTTTTCCTTATACGCCCTAAAAGCCAAATCTCTCAAATTCCTTGCATTTTTAACCTCGGGAATATTACAAAATTTAGCAGCGTATTGTGTTCGTCTTTTCTTCACAGGAACAGTATCGTGTATTTTGTATAGTAGCTGATAAAAGGTTGTTAATTGATGATTGACATTATTGGTGACAAAAATTTCATCCCAGTAATAAGAACCCATGATTTCATTGACTGCGTTTAAATTCAAAGCTTCATAGCTCTTGTATTCTATCGTATGACTTCTAATTACTACCGGGTTGTCAACACAAACATAAAAAAACGCATGATGCGTGAGAGCAGGAGCCAGAAACTGTCCAGATGCCCTAATTAAATTAAGGTCATTAATTAATGTATAGTCTATTAACGATGTTGAGGAATGTTGGGTATCAAAATGAGTAGGCATTGAGTTGTGATCATAAAATAGGTTAGTATCATTACATAGACGCCTAATATGTTCAGCTCCCCGACAACTAAACATGTTATTGTTAAAGTCTCCAACAATCACGATATTTTCATAACGACAACTTAAATCTCCCAAAATTACGTTTAATTGAAAAATGTTTCTCCTTGGAGAGTATATTACACCTACTAACGTCTTGCCATTAACATAGTCAACCTCAATAAATAACCCCTCAAATGTTTCAGGATCAGATATAGTTTTAATTATCCTAGTCGAAATACCCTCACGTACATAAAACGCTACTCCGCCTCCTCTTATGTTGTCATCTCGGTCATTTCTAATTATGTAATAATTAGGAATAGCAACAGAACTATCAGATATTCCACTCTTTAACCATGTTTCAGATACCGCGAATAAATCAATTAGTGAGCCGTCTATATGTTTAAATTCATCGAATTTAGAAGTTTTTAACGATGGTTTAAGACTTGTTATGTTAACATGTCCCACTTTCAAGAAAGCACTATAGTTTTTAAGTTTTTCCCTTAACCAGTAGTTATTATCAACAATAGGACCTAAGTTTTCCAACAATGGATGATTTTCATTATTCATTAGAGTATAATTTAAGAAAAAAATAACAATAATAATGACTATTATAGAATTAGAACTACAATTAATACAAATGAAATTTTGCATGACCTAAAAATTCAAATTTTACAAAACAATAGAAATATTAGTTAGTTCTTACAAACTGTTAATAGCCCCAAGTATGTATATTTAAAACTATGAGCTATCATAGCTTCTGTTTTCAACGGTAATTACTATTCATATAGTAATATGCAGGGTTATTGATACCTAAATTTCAATACAATATGTCTAAAAAGATTTCATAGATATCAAAGCAAATCAATTTTTGTTGTTATTATACATTAATTACAACTATAAGAATTCCGATGAAAACTTGGGAAATGCAGATCTGAACCATACTTTAAAGAATTAAAGTATGATCAGAATGGTGAAATATTCAAGGTTAAAAATTAGTTAATGAAATCTATATACTCAAAAATTTATTTTGGAATTTGAATACAATTACTAGTTATTTGATGCATCCAGGCAGACATCCTCAGTTTCACCAGATTGTGCTGAATTAGTTATGTTGAAAAATGTATTTAGCCCAGGTAAATCAAAGATCCTTATACTTCCATCAACAAGAGTAATTTTTACTTTAGGTATATCTGTGTTAAGCAACCGGAACTTAGAAATTTTTTTACTCCTTGCAAATTTCGACAAAGATAACAAATTTTTCCTGCTTTTGGGGTCAAATTGTCATTTAAATATATTCTTTTTTGAATGCCAGTATCTCTTCCAAGCTGGTCAGAAACAAAGCTAGACAATTTCAAATCTTTTTTTTTCAAAGTAACTTTTCATTATTACATCCCTTTTTGATATAGAATTAAACTTCACCAAAACTGAGTGCCCATTATTAATAAAACAACACAGACCGATATCTGATTCACTTACATCAACATTAAGCGATTTAAAAATTTTGACTGCAATATCATATATATTTTCTTGATGTTGTTTAAATCCATTGACGATAATATCAGCTCTAATAATACGTTTTTGCAATATTTCATTTTGATCCTCTAAGCTTTGTATTTTTTTTGAAGTTGATGTATCCAAATAATTAATCATTTTTTGACAATTGTTTACGTCGCTTTTAAGTTCTTTAAATTTTAAGCCCAATTCATTTTTTACTTCGGCTAAGATAGTATCAAATTTTGTTTGTATGTCCATAAGCTTCGTTTGCTCTTTATTTATTCTTTAAATATTTCACTTTTTTGTTAATTAAAACAAGCTATTGTTATTAAAAATGATTTTTATTTAAGCCACACGCGTTTTCTCTATCTGATCATTACGGCGTTGCCAGATATATTTATTGGTTCCAATTTGCTGTTTTATCTTCTTAACCTCCTGCTGTTGTTGTTGTTTTTGTTTGCTGTGCGGCTTTATTGAGGTGCCATTTTGGTTTTTTTGCTGGATTGGTGGACAAATTTTAGTTCATCCTATTACTGAACATTCTTGCTTTGTCATACGTGCACCTAAGTTCTATTGTGTTTTGTTGCTGCCTATTATATGTTATTATGCCTGCCACTCGTAATATTAAGTGCCGAGTTTGTGATGCTGCTGTTGGCAAATCCAAAGGCAGTATTATGTGTAAAAAATGTAACCAATGGCTTCATCTGACCTGTGCTAAGGTTAGTGAGAAACATCTTGCCATTTTTAGTGAAAGCCCAGAATCGTTTTCTTTCACTTGTGCTGATTGTCTTAGTACCAATGACCTTTCGTTGCGAGATGAAGTTCGTGCATTAAATAACAACTTAAACCATTTTGTGAAAACTAACCAGGAACAACGGGACTTATTTGAGGCTTCTATTACGCAAATTCTTTCTGGGTTTAAAGAGGATGTTACTGCTTGTGTGAATAATATGAAGGCAGATATAAATAACTGTATGAAACTTGTCAATAATATTGATAACTCTACGTCAACTAAAATTACAGCCCTTGAATTGGAAAATGACATTCTTCATCGCAGAATAAATCGTGGAAATATTATGATAAATTGGTTGCCTGCTGCGTTGGAAGATCTAACCAAAGTTATAACTTCATTATGCTCATTCTATGATATAAACGTCTCAAGTCATGACATCAACCATATCTGTAATGTGAATAATCAAAAACTGGGTTTGGTTAAATTTAATAATGTCAATTTGAGAGACCGGATCATGAAAGAATATTTTAAAACTAGGAACTTGAAACTTTCAGACGTTATTGGCGGTGACATTGGAAGCCGTATTTATTTGAATGATCATTATAACCCTGTTGCTTCTAAGCTTAATGCTTTATGCCGTAAGTTGAAGAGGAAAAAAAAACTATTTTTAAGTACACCATTCTTAACTCTGACAAGGTAAAAGCTAAGCTTGTGTTGGTTGATGGAACGGAAGTTATATATGATATTGGTGAATGTGCGGCCTTATATAACAGCAATTGCAATCGTACATAATAAGTATTTTTACTTTTTTTATTGTTCATACTGGATTAATATACCTTTTTTAACGATTTCATTTTTAGAATTTACTTTGCCTGTTATAAGGCTTCACCTGCGTCGTTAAAACTGGTAGTTTATCCCTTTTTTGTCTACAGTATTTTTTAAACTCATTCTTAATTAAGTGGATTTGTTGATCTTATTTTCTATTTAACTCTCGCGGCTGATACATTTATATGATTGTTATGAATAATATTGAATTTTTTGTCTACTTTTGGTTTCCCACCCATCTCTTTTTGCTTTCTAATAAATATCTTGTCTGTAATTAATAATAATATTGGTCCTGTTGAAGGTAGTGGATCTTTTATTAAATCGTCTCTGTATCAATATTCCGATTTGTTGAAGGTTGCACATATTAATTGCCAAAGTATCAGACCTTGTGGGCAATCTTCCAAATTTGATGATTTCAAAGGGATTATAGGTAGTAACTTTAATATTATAGCTATGTCTGAGACTTGGCTAAAGCCACATGTATCGAGCCGATCCCTTTCGATTTGTGGATATTCCTTGGTTAGGAATGATAGATTACATGCTCGTGGTGGTGGAGTTGGTTTTTATGTGTCTAATGCGTTGAAGTATAAATCTATCTTTAAAACATCTCTGCCTGATTTAAAACATCTCTGCCTGTTTCTTGAAATCTTGAAGGATGACATTGTTTGGTGTCGTCTACTTGCCTAAAGGTGACTTTGTTTCTTTCGAAGATTCTCACTTAGATTTATTTACGAGATATTCAAATATTGTTGTAGTTGGGGACTTCAACTGTAACCTGTTTAATATAGTGCAATCTGGGCATATTAGATCACTTTGTCGGAGGTGTAACTTATGGGTTTTTATAATTCCAGACCTACTCATTTTAATATTGCCAATTCCTCCACTTCTTTACTGGATTTCTGGTTAGTGAGTAATACTTCCATGATAAGTTTTTCGGACCAGGTTCAATGCCCATCGATATCTCATCATGCCCTAATTTTTTCTGTTCTTAATTTTAATGTTGAGACTTCAGTGGAGTATATTGAATATAGGAACTTTAGTTCTATTGACTGGGATGGAATGCTGTCTTATTTATCTGAATTTAATTTCTTGCCTTTTTTTGATTCTGCTGATGTTGATTTTCAGTGGGGTATATTGTGTGATCTATTGGTGTCGTTGTTTGAATTTGTACCCCTAGTTCGGAGAAGGATTTCTACTTATGTTGATGACTGGAAGAAGTCTGATCGTAGAATGTTGGCTACCTCTTTGCGTGATTTGGCTTACTCTTCTTTCCAGGCTTCTGGTTCTGATGAAGACTGGAGAGTTTTTTGTAGGTACCGTAACAAAGCTAAGAATGTAATACGCAGGGAGAGAAGGAGATATTTTGAGAAATTGTTTTCCGGCCTGGATACTGGCTCTATGTGGAGAATTTTGAATGGAAAAGGTCTGACGGCTGGTAATGATTTTTGCTGTGAATTTAATGCCGATGAAGTTAACTCTTATTTTGTTAATTCTTCCGTTAATGATTTGGCGAGGGTTGACTTTGCTGTATTTGATGATAAAGGCTCTTTTTCCTTTAGGTGTATAACTGAGGATGATCTGTATATTTCCTTATGTAGTGTTAAGTCAAATTCTGTAGGTACTGATGGTATCCCGATAAAATTAAAGAAAATCATTTTTGCTCATATTTCTCACTTATTAGTTTTTCATATTAATTCCATTTTAACAACATCGATTTTTCCTGCTGATTGGAAAGTAGCCTGAGTTATACCTATCCCTAAAACTCGATCATTTAGTTGTTTAGACGACTTAAGGCCTATTTCTATTTTACCGGCTATATCTAAAGTTGTGGAACACATTATTAAACAGCAGATTTTGTCTCATGTTCAGAGTAACCTGTCTTCTTCGCAATTTGCTTTTCGTCGTGGGCATAATACTACCTCCTTGCTTTTGAACTTGACTGATGCCATACGGGAGAATATCAATAGGGACAATATAGTGTCTTTAGTTTCACTTGACCTTACGAAAGCTTTCAATTCGGTCTGCTTTTGTACTTTGATTAGAAAATTGAGTGAGTTATTTAATTTCTCGAAAACGGCCTGTATGCTAATTTATTCTTATTTATCTGGAAGGTACCAATTTGTTGATACTGGTGGGATTTTCTCTGAAATTCTTCCTTTAGTTTCTAGTGTTCCCCAGGGATCTGTTTTGGGGCCTCTTCTTTACATAATGTACGTGAATGACCTGCCGGGTCAAATGGAGACGAGTATTTGTAGACCTTTTCTTTTTGCTGATGATGTTTTTTTATTGTTTAGTAGTCATAGGGATAATGTTGATGTTCTTGAAGCTAATATGAATGATAATTTAGCACGTTTTTCGTTATGGTCGTCTCTTAACTCTTTGATTGTTAACCACAGTAAGACCAAGGCAATTATTTTTGGGCAGATGCAGAATGCTATGCATGTTTATGTAGATGGTCAGAGAATTGAATTTGTTGAGAGCCTTAAGTGTTTAGGGGTATTTCTTGATGCTAGCTTTACTTTTCGGGTTCAGGTTGATCGTATTTTTTCTAAAGTGATAGGTACTTTGCGAAGAATTTATTCTAACATCATTTGTTTACCTTTTCGAATAAGGTATAAATTGGCGTATTCGCTCCTGATGCCACATGTTTTTTACGGATTAGAGGTTGTGTCTGGTACTCTTGCTTGCATATTAAACAAATTAAAGCGTTTAGTTAATATGATTACGCGTTATGTATATATTATTTCTAGGAGAGTACATATTTATAATTATGTGAAAACTTTTCTAGGTTGTAATTTTGGTAATTTTGTCAGGATTCGTTGCTTATTACTTTTTTATAGGGTGATTAGAAGCGGTGTTCCTTGTCTTCTTTGTTCTGAATTTAAATTTTTCTCTTCTAGTAGAAATCCCCAGATCTTTATACCTAGAATAAGATGAGTTTATTTGAGAGATCTTTCGTTGTGAGGGTGGCAAGGAACTTTAACTATTTGCCTCTTGTTCTCCGTGCTTTTTCTCACTCTAATAATTAATTTCGTCTGAAACTTTTGGTTCACTTATCTGCTCTGTAAATCAATATTCACTTATAAACATAAGTATGTATGTATGTTATTTAAGTGTCTTTTAGGATTGCGATACTAACATTTATTTTGACTCACGAATTCATAAACTAACTAATATGCTAACTTTACACATATATATTGAGCGGAAAGGATTATTTTATGGCCAGTGTTGCTTTAATTTTACTTGACCTACTACTTTGGGACATTTTTTATTGTTATGTTGGATTTTTTTGTACCGGCTGGGGAGCCAAAAGTGGTCCATATTGTATATGTATTTTGTTTTTTTATAAGTAATTTATGGAATATCCAATCAGGTGTATATATATACTTTGTAATATAAAATTGTTTTGGCCTATGAGGCTTATTATATTACTTTTTTTGTGAATAAATAAATAAATAAAAAAATTATTCGAACTTTTTAATATTAAATAAGTTGGATTCTCAAAAATTTTTTATAATTCTTTTTATATTGAAATATTCTAAGCTGAATATATTCTAATCAATTTAATTCAATAAAAAAAAATTTTATTTTATTCAACAAAATTGGTAGAAAATAAAAATATTCAAACAAAAAAATTTTTAATACAAAGATTTCTATTAATTTTTTTTTAATTTTTCCTTGAAAAATGAGGAAGACAATGTAATAAAATACTGGGATAAAAAAGTTCAGCTCCATTTTAAAATACAAGCATTAAAAGTAAGACAATATCGTATTTGAAAATTTAAAAAATTAACGATATTATACAGTTACTGGTTACTTAACTACCACAAGGTTATTTTCCATGGCATTTAGACATAAATTCGGCGGAAAACTGCCCAGAAACTAAAAGCAATATTATATTCCTTGAATTTTGGTAAAGCGCAATTTGTGAGGTTGAATTGCTCGAAGCGAATGTATGCACTTGTTTTCCAAATAGAAACGTACAGTTATGTGCTAGAAATCAATTAAAATACCACTCTTATTTATTATATAAAAGGTAATAACGTTTATAAATTTTTTTTCAATTTTGGAATAAACAAAAATAACATCATAATTCTAATATCGAAGAACAGATTATGAGTAATTCAAAAAATTTTTGTTGAATTAAAATATTTAATGTGTGTTAAGATAAATACGTATTTAACTAGCGGAGACATCCACCACAATTTCTTAACAGCAACTGTTTGCAGTTAACATTGCACCTAACAGTGCTGCTATAGTAGAATAAAGTGAATTTAGGACGATTTTCAGGGAAATGGAACCGGTTGCACATAAGAATATGGTTCCTTAGAGGATTCTGGTAGTGGGATATCTGAAATAATTTTGGAATTTCAGAAATTCAGATTTTAAAAATTTCGTTTTTTACGAAAATTTCTGAAGAAAAATCTGGCAACGCTATGCCTGAGTGAAGCGCGTGTTTTTCTTAGCTGTCGAGTATTTTATATTAAATAATTAAAAAATAAAAATCTAATGAATTAAATAACATCTATTGTGAAATTTTTTACATTTTAATTAATGCTGAACATTAAAAATTAAAAATTTATTCTTGTGGATTGCTGTTAAACATTAAGTGTTATTGCTGTTGCGTGATGCGAAAAAAAGTCAACCATAACCTGAAATATATAAATCTGAGCGTTTGATAAATATTTGTGTAAAGTTTAACATTTAAATAATATAAAGAACACCTTATAATTGAAATATAATTTCATTATAAATATTCAGTCTGATTTGCTGATTGTTGTCTTTTGATATTGTATGCTGTTGTTGTTTGCTGTCATTTGCTTTTTGGTCTGCTACTGCTATTAAAATGCCGCCTGCTAAAGCCTTTAAGTGCGGAGTCTGCAGTGATTCAATTTGTAAAACCCAGGGCAGCATTATGTGCCATGTTTGCAGGTTATGGTTCCATCTTCCCTGTGCCAATGTTTCTGACAAACACCTTGATTTGTTTAAAGAGAAACAAACATCATTTTCTTATACATGTTCCGATTGGCTAATGGCCCTAAAAGTCACGATTCGCTTCATGATGAAATTCGTGCTATAAAAACAAGTTTGGATGAGTTTATTAAAACTAGTCAAGCAGATCGTCACTCGTATATGAATTCCTTAACAGAAATTCTTTCGGATTTTAAAAAGGAGATATTGTCCAGTAACAAACAAATGAAGGAAGATGTCTTAGCTTGTACCAAGCTCGTCAATAGCATAGAGTCATCGACTTCTGCGAAAATAAAGTCCCTGGAATTGGAAAACCATATTCTGCATCGTAGATTGTATCGTGGTGATATAGTTATTGGCGGTATGCCTTCAGGACTGGATGATCTTGTATCGGTTATATGTTCCTTGTGTTCCTTCTACAAAATAAGCATTTCTTCTGGTGACATTAACTATGCTTGTTACATGAACAATAGGAAACATATACTAGTAAAGTTGAATTCTGTTTACTTGCGTGACAAACTGATGAAGGAGTATTTTAAGACCAGATCATTGAAGGTCAGTGATGTTATTGAAGGTGATGTTAGTAGCCGAGTGTATTTAAATGATCATGTTTCCCCTGCTGTATCACATTTGAGAATATTGTGCCAAAAGTTGAAACGTCATAATTGTATTTCGAGGTTAAAGCTAAGTTGACTTTAAATGATGGAAAGGAGGTTATATACGATGTGGATCAATGTTCCGGATTATTAAGCAGCAGCCTAAACTCATAAAACATTTTCAATATTTTGTTTTTAATTTTTTATTCTTTTTTTTTTTATTATGTGTTAAACTTTAAATGGTTTTAACAACTACTTATGGTTTTGAATTTTCTTGCCTATTAAATAGGATTAATATCAATTGGTTGTTAAAGCTTTTTAATAATATGTTTTCACATATATCTGTGGTAATTATTTACATAACCTTATCTATTTTCTGAATTAACCTTTTAATTATTTAATTATTTTTGATCTCATTTTTGCTCTTGACAGTTAAGTTTATATGTATATGATTGTATTAAATTTATGATGCATCTTTTTTATATAGTTTTTTTGCATTTGGTTCCCCACCCTCTTTGTTTATAATGTCGGCTAATGTTAACATTGGTCCAATTATAAGTGGTAGTTCTTTTAATGTGGTAGATTTGCGGAATGATTCTGATCAGCTGAGAATTGGTCACATTAATTAATTGCCAGAGCATTCGGCCTAGTAGCTGCTCTACGAAATTTGATGAATTTAAGAATATAGTCAGTAAAAAGTTTGATGTTTTTGCCATGACGGAAACTTGGCTGAAGCCATATGTATCTAATTTGACCTTAAAAATTCCTGGTTATTCTTTGGTAAGGAATGACAGGTTAGGTATGCGTGGTGGTGGTGTTGGGGTATATGTATCTAATATGTTGCAATTTAAAATAATTTTTAAGATGTCAGAACTTGGTGTCTGTGAATCGCTCTTCTTACAGTTAGAGAGCTGTGGTGTTTCTGTCCTTTTTGGTGTTGTTTATTTGCCTAATGGCAATCTTATGTCTTTTGAAGAGAGACACTTTGATTTATTTATGAAATACTCTAATGTGATTATTGTTGGAGATTTTAATAATAATTTGTTCGACACTGTTAAGGCTAATCTCGTTAGATCGCTATGTGTAAGATGCAACTTATCTCTATTTCATAACTCTATGCCAACTTATTTTGATGTTGCACATTCATCGACGTCCTTATTAGATTATTGGCTGGTTAGTGATAGCTCTATGGTCAAATTTTCGGACCAGGTTCAATGCCCCTCTATCTCTCATCATGCATTAATTTTTGCCACGTTGCGTGTTATGGTCAGGCGTTCTGAGGAATTTATAGAGTATAGAAATTTTAATGAAATTGACTGGAATGGTATTGCTTCTTTTTTGATGAATTTAGATTCAGTGCCGTTTTTTGACTTTCCTTCTATTGATTTCCAATCTTCTTATTTGTGCTTTCTTATGGAATCTATTTTTGATTTTGTTCCAGTTGTTAGAAGGAAAATTCAGATTGGTATTGATAATTGGATGAAGTCTAACTGTGTAGTGCTAGCAATTTCCTTACGAGACTTAGCTTACTCTGCCTTTCGGTCATCTGGTACTGATGTAAATTGGAAAACTTACTGTAGGTATAGAAATAAAGCTAAAAGCGTTATTCGTAGAGAGAGAAGAAAATATTTTGCAAAAAAGTTTTCTGGGCTTGATTCATCTGCTATGTGGAGGTTACTAAAGGGACGTGGATTAGCTAGTGATTTCGGAATTCAGTGTGACTTTAATGTTGATCAACTTAATTACTATTTTTCTAACGGTATGGATTCGCAGAGTGTTAATCAAGTTAATTACGGTGCTTTTGAACAGCTGGATGATTCTTTTTCTTTTAGAAATGTAACTGAAGAAGAACTTTGGATGGCTATATGCAGGGTTAAGTCTAAGTCCATAGGTACTGATGGTATTCCAATCAACTTTATAAAAATTGCTTTCCCATATATCTCTGGGTTTTTGATATTCCATGTTAATTCTATACTGACTACCTCTACATTTCCTACCTTATGGAAGGTGGCGCGGGTTTTACCTATCCCTAAGTCAGGAACTGTTGGTGGTATGGAGGACTTAAGGCCTATATCTATCCTCCCTGCCCTATCTAAGGTGGTTGAACATATTCTGAAAGACCAGATTCTCTCTTTTGTTCAAGGGAAAGTCTCGCCATCGCAGTATGCCTTCCGTAGTGGATACAATACCACTTCTTTGCTGTTGAATCTAACGGATATTATTCGAGAAAATATAAACAGGAACAGATTGACGTCATTGGTTGCGTTGGATTTAACTAAGGCCTTTAATTCGAATAATCATAACGTTATGTTGTCCAAATTGAAAGATCTTTTCGGATTTTCATTGTCTGCGTGTAAGATGATTTGCTCATATTTGTCGGAGAGTTGTCAATTTGTTGATGTAAATGGTAAATATTCAGGGATACTTCCCCTTCACTCAGGAGTACCTCAAGGCTCTGTCTTAGGACCACTTCTTTTTATATTATACGTTAATGACCTTTCTGAGTATATTGATGATAATGTGTGCTGTTCTTTTCTTTTTGCTGATGATGTATTTCTACTTTTTGGTGCTGATCGTGATAATGCTGATGTTCTTGAATCCAACATCAACTTTAGCCTTGAACGATTTTCACAATGGGCGTCTAGTAACTACTTAATTATCAATACTTCTAAGACAAAGGCGATCCTCTTTGGGGTAACTCGTCATCATTTTGTTGACCTTCATATTTTTATTGGTGGAGATAGGCTTGCCTTTGTTGACCGGATGCGATGTTTAGGTATTTACAATGATGATCGTCTTATTTTTGATAAGCATGTTGATGCTATTTGTTGTAGGGTCTCTGCAATTTTGAGAAGAATTTACTCGAACAATATTTATTTACCATTTCACATTAAGTATAAATTGGCTTATGGACTATTAATGCCGCATATTTTTTATGGGCTTGAAGTTGTATCTGGCTCTCTGGCTCTCGTTACGGCTAGATTGAATCGTATTGTGAATACCATTGTGCGATATACGTACGTTGTTCGACGTTGAGCGCATATTTCTGGATATGTCAAACATTTTCTTGGTTGTACTTTTAAAAGATTTATATCCTATCGTAACTTGCTACTATTTTTTAGAGTTTTGAAAACTGGACAACCTTCTCAACTTTGTTCCTTGTATATTACTTTTATTAAATAAATAAATAAATAAAAAATAAAAAAACGAAATTTTTAAAATCTGAATTTCTGAAATTCCAAAATTATTTCAGATATCCCACTTCCAGAATCCTCTTAAGGGCTCTCTTCTCCCCCATTCCTATATGGTGTTATACTAGTACCCATCACCATTTCTCCAAATTGTCCAATGTCCATAAAGTCCACTTTCAACATTTTTCAAAATAGCATTTTTTAAATCCAATTTTCTTAATTTTCAGAATTATTTCAGATATACCACTAATAGAGTCGTAAAGAGGACCCCTTGGAGCACCATTTCCATATAGTTTGTTGCTAGTACCATTCCATATTTTTCCAAAATGGCCACTAATCCAAACCAGAAATTTTCGTAAAAAACGAAATTTTAAAAATCTGAATTTCTGAAATTCCAAAATTATTTCAGAAATCCCACTACCAGAATCCTCTTTAGGGCTCTCTTCTCCCCCATTTCTATATGGTGTTATACTAGTACCCATCACCATTTCTCCAAATTGTCCAATGTCCATAAAGTCCACTTTCAACATTTTTCAAAATAGCATTTTTTTAAAATCCAATTTTCTTAATTTTCAGAATTATTTCAGATATACCACTAATAGGTGGCTGGGCAGTAGATTCCTGGGCGAATTAGGGGATGTCTCGGGTTGCGGACTCGAGAATCTGATAGGATTCGTAATGGGGATGGCCTGGCTGCGCGAGGGGAGACTGGGTGCTAACCGCTCGTAGGGCGGATTTGGTTTAAGGGATTTCTCTCGGGGTTGGTCCTTTACCTTCTTTTCCTTCCTTTCTTTTCTACCCATCTTTCGGATCTGTCTTATGCTTCTGCTGCTTATTTCACCTACTTATGCCTTCTTGGCTACCTCTAATTAAGGCGTCACAATGGACCATATTGGTCTCTGGGTGAAGGTGTGAAGGAAACTTCACACCGGCCTTTCTACCTACCTACCTACCTACCTACCACTAATAGAGTCCTAAAGAGGACCCCTTGGAGCACCATTTCCATATAGTTTGTTGCTAGTACCATTCCATTTTTTTCCAAAATGGCCACTAATCCAAACCAGAAATTTTTGTAAAAAACGAAATTTTTAAAATCTGAAATTCCAAAATTATTTCATATATCCCACTACCAGAATCCTCTAAAGAACCATATTCTTATGTGCAACCGGTTCCATTTCCCTAAAAATCGTCCTAAATTAACTTTATTCCACTATAGCAGCACTGTTAGGTGCAATGTTAACTGCTAACAGTTGCTGTTAAGAAATTGTGGTGGATGTCTCCGCTAGTTAAATACGTATTTATCTTCACACACATAAATATTTAGGCATTTTTTTTTAAATTATAAAATTTTTTCATATGAAGTCTGAGATTTTTTTATTCGATAAGTTTTATACAAATTTATTTTATTTGTTTCTTCTAAATTAAATTTTTTTCAAACAAATTTGTGTGCTTTTCTATTGATTTGAATATATTTTTAAAATATTAATTTGAATAATATAAATTCAAATAATAGTGAATTTTACTTCCAAGAGAAGAAATAACATTTGAAAGACATTATCGTAAGAAGTATTAAATAAATTTAACATATTTTAATTTTTGAAAAACAGTTACAAATTGTCAATAATTCATTTTGAGCCAATATTTAGAAGAAAATTATTTACAATGAACAGCTATGATCAAAACAACATTTTTATAAAAATTAATAAACAGTAGACGCTCGGTTATATGAATACCCAGTTATATGAACATCCAGAATAGTGAGCAACAAAATTTTAACACATGAGGTTCTAAAGAGTGAACACAACCTATCTCCATTATGTGAACAACTTGCAACCGTTGATTTTTTTGTAACTATTTGTTGTAAATTATGTTTTTTTTTTAGAGTATCAATACTTTGAGTTGGCATCACTGCTTTATTTGAGCACCCATTTAACAGCTGATAGTTGCTTTTTGTTTAGTTAGCTTTGAAATTTCATTATGAATCGACTTATGGCTTATTATGAATCGAGCAACGCGCAAATTGTTGACATTTTTAATCAAAATTATTCGGCAAATGGGATGAAGCACAATTTTAATTGATTTTGAACTTCTATTCAAAATTTTATTTTCTGATGAAGCCCATTTCTGGTTGAATGGATACGTAAATAAGCAGAAATGTCGCATTTGGAGTGAGTAGAATCCAAAAGCTTTTGTCAAAACACCATTACATCCACAAAAATTACTGTTTGGTGTGCTTTATGGGCTGGCGGAGTCATTGGCCCATATGTCTTCAAAAACGATGATGTTCAGAAAGCCAAAAGTTGTTGGCCTGGCAGAAATCATATTTAAATTTCATAAAATTTTTTTCCAATAAACCCCATTTCATTGATATTAAAAATATATTTCCTTGTTTTATTATGATTTAAACTTATGTCACTCTATAAAAAACACCCTTTATTAGAAAGATCGTTGGTGTTTGTAAAGTTATTGCTTGGAGTGAAAATAATATATATGTATGTATGATAATGATATTTGGCATTGCGAAAATGCAGGGACAAGGCATTACAGAAATCCTTTTTACTTTTTTTATTAACAAACTAATTTAAAATAAAATCTTAATATAGGTTAAGTATTTTTTTATTTTTCGAATTTATTCTATGAGCTAAATTTCAGTTATGTATTTTATAAAGCTTTTTTGTAATAGTCCTATTCCTTCAATTATTCAGAAATGACTTTACACACTACCAGACTATTAAATTGTATTTTCTTGTTACATTTTACCTTAGCTTTCCATTGGAAAGCAAACGCTTAAACTAATTGCACCGCTGTATTGAAATTTATGTTTTTTAATACCAGAAATCGTTGTGCAGAATTTGGGAAAAATTTAAGGAATAGAACTATTACAAAAAAGCTTTATAAAATACATAACTGAAATTTAGCTCATAAAATAAATTCGAAAAATAAAAAAATGTTGAATACAATATAAAGTCCCCTTCGGAAGGAAATAATTCCCAGTTTCTATAGGTGAAGTATGTACACATCAGAGAACAGCTTTATGCAATTGAAAAAAAAATTGCATTTAATCAACAGCAACAAATACACTCGCTTGCGGTCATACAATGAAATTTCCTCAACCGCAAATATTCGCTGCTGGTTTGCAGTCATTCAAATAACGCACATCGTGCTTTGTTATTTATACAATCGTTAGCTTCGTTTTTTAATAAAGATGTTGTTGTGTTCGGTTCGAAAATGATTGTTTTGGTACAGAAAAAAAAAAAATACAAACAAAAAAGCCAGAAATCAAGCAATCTTACTCATGGATTTATTCAGCATTAACTATGTAGTACAAGAAAAAAAATTGAAATCAAACTAAACACACATAGACTTTTTTTCATTTTAAAAAGTACAGTAGTAGTAGTAGTAGGTACCCTGCCGTCAAATGAGTAGCTAACTACAAAAAAAGCCAACTTTAAGTTAGCTTGTATAGACTAACTTAAAGCCAACAACTAAGCAATGGAAAATTTACATTAACCAAAGTGTATACAAACACTGTATATTTTAAGTAGAGAGAGCCAAGTCGATTAACAAGCAAACGTCATTATAGTCAGAAATTATAGTTTTTTAATGCAAAAACTACAATGCCCCGGTAGACTAGCTGGTAGCGAGCTAGTCTAGTAGCACCGAGGTTGCGGGATCGAATCCCACCAGAGACAAAAAAAAAATAAAAAATAAAATAAAGTAAAATAATATAAGAAAAAATAAAAAAAAATAATAAAAAGAAATAATTAAAAAAAAATAAAAAAATTTTTACTCTATTGACTTTGTGTAACTATATATTTTTATAAAGTTTTTGCTGGGTAGCTACAAAAAGTTAACTTTTAAGTTAACTGAAAGTAGTGCAGAGTCGGACAATTGACTACTTCCTAGGACATCGCAATGTTAAAATAGTTAGTTAATTTCATAAAAAGCAATGCAAGTGTCAACCACCACTACTTGAGAAATAGTTAGCTTTCAGTTAATTTAAAGTTAACTGAATGTCCGACAGGGTATGTACAATGTATTCTTGTTATTGTTGTTTTTATTGTTGTTAATTTGGAAAAAGCGTCTCATCGAGTGGATTATTGTTGTTGTTAATGTAAACAAAAGTATAAGAATGTGTTCTTTTGAATTTACTCAGTTGTGTTATATTGCGTAAGCAACAAAAATGCAAATAAAGCACTTTCAATAAAAAACGAATAAATGCAAAAATAAAATGTGTACGAAAGATTGTAAAAATTACCAACGTTGAACTTTGTTTTGCATGTATGTATAGAGTTATTGTAAATTTTAGCGTATGAATAAATCAACAAAAATAGTGAATTTTGAGGTTCTCTGGTACACATATTAAAAATGATTTGAAATACTTATTTTATATTGTTTCGATTATGTTTACTTTTCGATTTTGTAAACGGGCCCCGTCTGAATTAGGTCATATAAGCGCACGTCTACTATACCTACGAGTTAAAGCGTTTATACTAGCGCTATTGTATCAAAAAGTTCATATCGCTCATTTGCTGCAAGACCGGCATAACTCAAAAAATGAAATTTTGGAGTTAGAGATGCAGAATTGTTCGCTTTGTTTTTCGTTATATTGTGTATTAAATTCATATTTATATCTTTTATACTTTCCCAGTTTGAAGAGAATGTGTCTTCTTTTTTTCTAAGAAGTTAGAGCAAATCAAAAACTTTAAATGCGTTTATCTCGAAATGGATTTTTTTGAGTTATGCCGGTCTTGCAGCAAATGAGCGATATATATTTCCTGAATATAAAAAAGATGTTCAAATTTCCTCAGAACAACTTCGCACTACTAGAAATCATCGATTTAGGTGGATCGTATGTTGAAAATTCTATAATGTTTATGTAAATTTTGACAAGTTCGGCCGAACCCGAACTTTTTGTTAATAAATCTGAACAATTGTACTTTTTTTAATGTATTTATTTAAAACAAAATAAAATTCCGGGAAATTATTACATTTACACTTTTGGAAGGATGCAACATGAAAAGATAAATTGCACTTTATAGTAGTCAAAACTTATTATAGTTAAAAAATAATAAGTCGGGTGTGCTCTAGAATCCGAATCCACTCGAAAGTGGATTACTTAGCATTTTTGGTGTTCTGCATTTCACATCCACAAGTTTTTATTCGTTTTCAATAAGAGTAGTAATGGGATGGTGAAAGTAAAACGAATCGACTTTTATTCTAATCTTTGATAACATTTTTAACAAAAAATTAAATTTTGTTTTTAGCTTAAAATCTTCTTTATCCAATTTAAACAAAAATATATCGTTATCTAAAATGCAAAAGTCCCTAACTTACCCTAAATTTAAAATCGACTTTTTCATTGTTTTGATGTAATTACAGCTTATTTTTTTTTAACGATTTTTATGTTATTTTCAGACAATTTGTTTTTTTAATCGATTTAGCGATCTCAAATTAGTTTTTTTGTTTGTTTAAAATTTTGCGATTTTTCGCGAATTTTAGCCATGTTCGCGATAGAAGCGATTTGTTTCAGTAAGTTTTCTGATTCTTTACAGCTTTAACGATTTATAATAAATAGTAGACTTTGCTATCATGCCGATGTTAGCAAATTTTTGCGAATTTCAGCGAATTTAGCAATTTTTACCTAATTTTTGCCAATCCTTATAGTTTTAGGGACTTTAAATCAATTATATGGCTGGTTTGAAATATTTAAACTTTACGCGATTTTTGCAATTTTTTTTTGTTATATTCCGACATTTTGTTTTTTTTACCGATTTAGCGATTTCAAATAAATTTTAGTGTTTGTTTAAAAGTTTGCCATTTTTCGCGAATTTTAGCCATGTTCGCGATAGAAGCTATTTTTTGCTGCGATTCTTGGCAGCTTTCACGATTTTAAAAAAATATTAAACATTGCTATCATGTTGCGGTTAGCAAATTAGCGATCTTTAGTCCAAAAAAAGTTTTTTCGGACAAAAACTTCGAATACACAAAAATATGAGGATTTGAGAGCACCAATTTATGAATTATGCGGATTTAAAAAATTGTTTGTTTTCAATTCGAGTCGAACCTAGAACATACCTGAGTAATTGCTTTTTGTTAAGACATAAAATAAAAAATAAATTTCAAGTTTAATACAGTATACATTAGATCAGTGATAACCAAGCCCCGAACGCACGCACCCAAAGATATTATGTGCTTGTGTGCGGTCGCAGAGACTGATGATGGTCTGATGTTTTGAAACGAAGAAAGTTGTAATATACATGTGAATTGCCGACCGTGCCTATGTGAAAAATACGATTATTGACAGGCTCGCGAGTCTATGGAGTGGTTATCACTGCATTAGATCTATAACTTTTTCACACTTTTTGCGAAAATCAAAAACGGCATAGTATAGTCGTGTAGAACATTTAAAGTTATTAATAAAAAATATGATAATTTTTTCGGATTGTTAAGAAAGTCCTGCGTGAACTTTCGGGTTGAAGTTTAAAAACAACCATTTAATCTCACGGAAATTTAAAAAAAAAAAAACACCTGATATTTGTATATATTCCTATTCGTATCACTTAAATGCTATTTTGGAATTCATCCACTGATTTAGATTTAAAAATTTCCCTATGGTTTACAATTCATCGCGGTTCAAAATTTCTTAGAAGGTTTTAGAAATTTGCTTCCCTGCGTTGTCGTTCCACAAAATCCTTAATAAAAACTTTATTTTTCGTCCGATTTTTTCAAATTACGCTTAAAATGTTGGTAATTAAATATTCTATTTGGTAAAAAATAAAATATTCCAGATATTTAATATAACGAAGTAAAAAACGAAATAAAAATGAAAAATTTTGAAAAAAACGTAAAAAATAGACATTTTTTGAACTTTGATGTGCCATTACTCAGCCATTTCTTATCAGATAGAAATTTGTAGCATATCGATGGAAAAGGCATTTAATTAGCTTTCCAACGATATGCCATTTATTGGTTGGGCTCCTCAAGGGTTTGAGTGGGACCATACACCGAAAAACACAAAAGTACCGTTATCTAAAAAACGGTACTTAGGAAAAAAAATTACAGCGGTTTTCGTGTTCAGGAGGTCCCAATTAACTTATCTAGGCATGTGGTGTTCTTGGTATTTTGTGGCTGTAAACCAGTGCTATAGATTATCTTACCATATGCAGATTTTTTTTTGTTGTATTTTTTACCGACTTCTAAAATTTACACATACTAGTGTTCGCCTAATGGTCAAAATTCGTTAATAAATTTTCATGTTCATATGAAGAAAACATAGATGTATGTATATATGAATTGACATGTTTCGAGCATTTTTTTCGTCTTAGTGGATCGATTTGGCAAAGGACCAACCGCATTTACATATTTTAACTTCCAAGTGAGTTAATTTAATTTTATAATCAGAATTAATAAAACAAAAAAGTATCAAAATATCTCCTTAATAGATTGTCACTCAAGACATTGAATGTTTAATTTTATTTTTCAATGCCTAATTTTAACGTTATTTAATCAAAGTACCAGATGTTGAACGAAAAAGTACCAAAAAGCTCCCCCTTACATGTTCTTATTCCCCCAGGACCATGCATTTTTAATTGCATCTTTATAGGTCGAAAAGTAACAAAAATTCAAAACGTACCAAAGGAAAAAAAGTACCAACATTTTTCATCTTATAAGTTTTCATTCAATATGGACCCTGCACCTATAATATTACGTTTCTAAGTTCAATATTGTAGTAAATTTTAAAATGATCACATTCAATTTCCCGTATTTTTTAGTCGAAATATTCGAAAACCGGTTTCTTAAAAATGTCGAATAATCGAAAACCCTATTTTTTATTATTTAATAATTGAAAAAACAAATTTTCTGTATATGTGTTAGTAGCAAATTTGAACGCATATAACTCTCAAATTATTGAACAGATTTTCATAAAACATATGTATATTGTGCACTTCTGTAGGTAAATATTTTGCAAATGGTGTATATTTTGTTCAAATCGGTTGACATACAGAGGAGGAAAGTGTTCTTAACTGTTTTGCCTTTGCCGATTTATATAAAGACATTTTTGTACACTTAAGCATTTTATTAAGTCATCGCTGCATTTTTCGAACTATGTAATAGTCATAGAGAAAAAAATAGTTGTATTGATTTCATTTTCAAAAACAATGAAGCCAAATTAGAAATTGAAATTAAAACAAATATGTTATTTCATAATAAAGTTCGGTGTTCGGTAAAGTTCGGTAAAAATTTCGCCGAACACCGAACTTTGACCAAACATCATTTTTTGCCAAACGCCGTAACCGAACCCAAACGTTCGGTCGGACACTAATGTTTTCTTTTACCATTATTGAAGCTGCTATATTTGCTAGTATTGAGTCGGTTACACACATGCATTCAAAAATGGAAGTACATACAACTACTTTGTATTTAGTTGTTTTTTAGTATTCATAACGAAATGATAACTTTAAAAAACTTTCTCAGAAACAGAAAGTTTAATATTTTATTTCTATACATTTTGCGTACAGATTTAAGATACGAAAAATGTCAGGATTATACATGGTACATGAAGTCATCAAAAAATGTATCTTTCGTTCGCCAAGTTTGAAGTAAAATAACCAGCTGTAGTTTTACATATTTACCTATCAGTACCCTTAGTATAACTCCAACTTTAAAAAAGGGCATCTTGTTCTTTAGAAATTAAAGTCATTGATGGACAGTGAACAAGAGTCCTAACGTTTCGCACCGAAATAAACACTAAAAGTGGGATTTGTGAAAATCAACATAATAACATAACAGGTGAAACCATGGCATTCATGTGGAATTGAGCTAACAAGTTCAAAAAAAGATTTTAAGTGATCACGATGAAAGGCGTATATTAAATGAAATAAAGAAAAATGCATTAAAATCCGCCGTCGAGCTACAAAAGTATGTAGAAACTCATATCTGTCGAAACTGTAAGAAAATCCTTAAGAAAACACTATTTTCATAGTCGTGTTTTAAGAAAAAAGCCGTTTATAAGCCTTTAAAAACAATAGTATGTTTATAATTTGCTAAGGAATATGTTGTTACAAATCAATATTTTTGGAATACGGTAAAATATATTGGTCATTCTTCGTTAAGAGGTTATCCGATATTATGAATGGCGGCGTGATAAAAATATTAAAAATAATGAAGTTTGAATGCATGTTTAATAATGGCCAGTCAAGTTATCTACTTTTTCCGGTATTTTAAATGACCAGGGGAGATACTCTACACAGGGTAAAGACATGACGGCCAGGACAAGATACCTTACTTAAAGGGGAAAGATAAATTGAAAACAAACCTTATTTTCGTAAGAATCAACTTTAATTATTCAATATTTGATGATAGTTTAAAACAAAAAAAATTAGACTAACTCCATAGAGTCTTCTTTTATGTAACTTAGAAAACAAAATACTTAGAGCCAGTTTTTGACATAAAGATCAGCGATTAAATTAGAACTAATCTTTGAAATTCGTTTTTGGGTAGTCGATTATTTCATTTTGTTTCCAAGTTTAAACGCCCAAAGTTGGCGGTTTAAACTTGCGACAGAACTTTCAAAAGTACGAACAGCTTATGAAAGGAAATATTTTTTTTTTTTTTTTTTATTTAAAGTTTTATTAAATAATTAAAAGTAATTATAAAATAATGGTCAAATAAGAATAAATGTGCTTTGTTGTGATACAGACGTGTATTTTAGCCCCGCATACGATTTGAACTATTAATTAATCACATTTGATTTTGTAATATAAGCAGCGAATGGACGCTTAAAAAAAATAATATACATATTTTGTTATTTAAATTATTTAACATAATAGTGAACAATTTAAAACGATAAAATAAAATAAAATAAAACAGTAGAAATATATACGTACATATGTATGTATGAATGTTCATACATGTGTATACATATTCTGAACAAAAACATTTAAACTTCTTGTTTTTTTTGTTGTTGTAAAATACAATAAATAATAAAAATATTAAAGCAAAGCAAAACGGTGAAAAACAAAAACAACTCTTTGCATGAGTACGAACAGTGAAACAACACTAAGACAAAATGAAAGAAACGTTTACGTTTTAGTTCAAGCAAACGAAAATAATGCAGAAATAAATAAAACTAAACAAAATAATATAAACTATTTAACGGCTAAGCCAATTACTCGAACACGTTCCCTATCACTCATTAAAAAAACTACAACTAGATTTGGTGACAAGTGTTGCCAGGCCAGCAAGTATTGCCGTGACGTCAAAAACAAATTAAGTGGGAAATGATACCATGAACTTAAACACAAATGCAATGGAAAACCCCCAGTAAAAAGCTGTCAAAAGCCTACAGTACAAGTTGGTATGGACAGGTACATAACAGTGCTTAAACGGGGACGCATCCCTACCTCTGCAGCAGTTGCTTCGGCCTCAAAAGTACCATCTTTTGATAAAATAAATACACAAAATCGTTTCGCGATTCTGGAGGATGAATCCTCTGAAGCACGAAACGTCATTAAATCGTCTAAGCCACCCCCGATATACCTTAGAGAGCAAAACTCTAATGAGTTAATAAAAAGTTTAATGTTGGTGATAGGTGAAAATTCCTTTTATGTAGCTGCAATAAAGCGCGGTATCATTAATGAGACTAAAATACAGGTGAATCACGAGGATGATTTTCGAAAAATAATTACAAGATTTGAGACTCTGAATAAAAACTTTTATACTTATCAACTGAAGAGCAGTAAAGGTCTTCAGGTAGTAATCAAGGGTATAGACTCATGCGTAGACCCAGGGGAAATTAAAGCTTTTTTAGAAGAGAAGGGCTTTAAAATCAAAAACGTAACAAATATCAAAAATAGGGAAAAAAATCCCCAACCACTATTTCGAGTGTAGCTAGAACCCGGCGACGTTAAGCTCAAAAAAAATGAAACGCATCCAATTTATAATTTAAAATATATTCTGTACAGAAGGGAAACTGTTGAAGAGTCGCAAAAAAGAAACGGTCCTGTTCAATGTTTAAACTGCCAGGAATTTGGCCATACTAAGGCATACTGCTACTTAACCAATGTTTGCGTAGTATGTGGTGAATTACATGGAACAGTTCTTTGCGACAAATCTAAAACCGACCCCAACGTAAAAAAATGTACCAACTGTGGCGGTAATCACACTGCCAATTATAGAGGATGCCCTGTATATACTATCGTCAAGCAGTCGGTCGGACCGAAAACTAATCCCCCTCAGATGCAGGTAACAAATCAGGGAAACACAAATGCAATTCAAGCCCCCAGCCTAGTAATAACAGAACCTCTTACGCTAACGTCCTAAAATCAAACCATGAGCCAATGCAAGGTGCCTCGCCAAGTAATGATGAAACTCCAGTTTCTAATTTAAGTCGTTTAGAAAAAACCATGGAAACATTAGTGCAAACGGTAAATAATTTTACTAACACAATGGGTAATATGATGCAGGAAATGCTTAGAATGCAATCGATGTTATTGCAAGCTGTACTTAACAAACCATGAACTGTTTAAAAATTTGTTTTTGGAACGCAAACGGCATCCGCCAACATAAAAATGAATTAGAATACTTTCTTAAAAATAAACAAATTGATGTCATGATGATTTCTGAAACTCATTTGACCTCAAGAAATTCGTTTGATATAAATGGTTATATACTATATGATACCAAGGACCCTCGAGATAGAGCTTGTGGAGGTTCTGCCATTTTAATAAAAACCCGAGTCAAACAGTACCTAATGTGTGATCATCATGAAGATTATCTCCAAGCAACGAACATTTGCGTTGAGGAATTAAATAGAAACCTAGTAATTTCATCGTTATACTCCCCGCCTAGATTTTCAATATCGGAGGACCAATATTATAAATATTTTAAATCATTAGGACCGTGTTTCCTAGCCGCTGGCGATTATAACGCTAAACATACCTTCTGGGGGTCGCGACTTATAACACCAAAGGGTCGTGTTTTATTTAACACAATTTCTAAAATGGATTTAAATGTGGTAGCGAGCGGACAACCAACATATTGGCCCACTGATCATCAAAAAATTCTAGATGTCATCGATTTCGGCGTGGTTAAAAACATTCCCATAGAAACGATTCATGTTGAAGCCTCCCTAGATTTATCTTCCGACCACACACCTACAATTGTTACTATAATGAACCCCAATAGAATTGTTCCTCCGACGACAGCTACTCAAATTAATTGGTTATAATATAAAAAATATCTCAGTACCCATTGCACAGAAAATATTGCGGTCAGTACACCGGATTATGTAGATCGCTCTATTGACAATTTTGACAGTTTTCTGAAACTAGCTGTTCAACATTCCAATATTGCCCCCAAAAAAACAAAAACTATTAAAATATATTCCACAGATGTCGAGCATCTTTTGTCTGAAAAAAGGAGGGCTCGAAGAGAGTGGCAATTGCACAGATCCCCTCAACTTAAGAACTTACTTAAAGAGTGTACAAAAAGACTAAGAAAGTTACTGCAGACTAAGAAAACGGATTCTCTGGAAAAATATCTTGAGGAACTTGATGCAACCCCACAATCAAACTACTCATTATGGCGTGCATCTTTTTTTTTTTTTTTTTTTTTTTTTAAATAGTTTTTGTGTTTTCATTTTTTTTTTTTTTTTAATTCCCTATGCTAATCCCCGCGAAGCTTGATGCTTGTCTGCAGGAAATAAACCGGAGTCTCTGGCGGGAATCGAACCCGCAACCCCGGGGTTGATAGACTAGCTCACTACTAGCTAGCCTACCGGGGCACCCCGGTTGTCTCTAAACCACCATTAAGAAACTTGAATGGAAGTTGGGCAAGAAATGATGTTGAAAAAGGAAATCTGTTTGTCAATCATTTAAAAAACGTATTTACCCCAAATATATCTCACGATATTGCGGTCGAGTTACCACCTGTTGCTGCTAGAGCAGCTGTTCCGCTAAGATTTGAGATAAGAGAAATCGAAAAGGCTATTTGTGATTTAAACCCCAAGAAGGCTCCTGGTTTTGATAAGATCAGCAACAAAATGCTTTTGGAGCTACCCAGCATAGCAAAGAAAATTATTCTTTTAATTTTTAATGCTATTTTACGCCTTGAATACTATCCTCAAAAGTGGAAGGTCTCCTTAGTCACCATGATACCTAAACCTAGAAAGGATCACACAAAAGTTGAGTCATGTAGCCCTATAAGCTTACTTTCTAATGTATCAAAGCTGTTTGAGAAGCTGTTAGCGTCAAAATTAACCCCAATTTTAAATGAAAATAGATGTATTCCTAACCACCAATTCGGCTTTAGAAGAGAACACAGCACAATTGAGCAAACTCATCGTATAGTAAACGCAATAAGAAAAGCCTTTGAAGAAAAAAAATATTGTTCCGCTCTCTTCATCGATGTTTCTCAAGCTTTTGATAAAGTCTGGCATGAAGGCTTATTACATAAATTGAAGCTCAACTTACCAGTAAACACACACAAGCTGTTAGAAAGCTACTTAGTCGGTCGAAAATTTATTATTAAAGAAGGTGATTATTTAAGCTCTCCTCAGCAATCTCAGTTTAGCTAATTATAGAATTAAATTAACTTTAATCTCAAACCCAAAAAGTGGCTCTAAGTAAAAAACCCGCTCTTAGTATCTGCTTAACCGTAGTCGAAAAAAAGCATATTATTTACATAGTTGCACATATTTTGCAATATAGGGTGACAAGAATATATAGAGCATCAATGCACCAATAAAAACATTAAACTTAAATGAGATCACGCCTGTTCAAAGATATTAACACCCTCGTCAAAAGCTTAAAAATCCTGTGTCCTTTCATTTTGTTAGCTTACAAGCTGGCATGCCTTCTCGGTAACTGCTTAAGAACAAGACTGAGAAGATACTTCATTTGTGGTTCGTCGTCAGATTCACTTTCAGGCCCATATACATTATCAACATTAAGGGGCGGTTTGGTTTTCATGAAAGCAAAATCCAAAGTGCCGACCACAAAATGATTGGATACTTCAAGACCACAGAAACATCTTAAGCTCTTCATTGTCAATTTATTGGGGCAAAATATACTTCCAGTAAATTGATGAACCTTCATATTGGCTGAGAAACTTTTAAAACTTTTTTTATTGAGTCCCTCTTCTTTCTTTGAAATGTCTTCGTCATCAATGGTGAACACTTTTACATTAGGACAATTTTTCTGAAAGGCGTTCGTTAAATCTTCCAGCGATGAATTATCATTCCCAGCTCCAACAAGTCTATCAGCAGTCCTTTTGCACGTCACACCTACTCCATCAGGCGCGCACTTGCCGTGAACGGCTTCGTGGTAATTTCACGTGAATAAATTATAAAAAACAAATATTGGATTTGATTAAAATTTGGTTAGCACGATTTTTTATAACTCTCGAATGTCAGAACGATAATATGGCAACGAAAGAAAGAACTGGACTACCTTCTATTATTGCATAATGCTACATATGTATGTATGTTAGTAGTGTAAAACTAACTTAAAACAAAATTCATATTAAATAAGGCATACATACATTTTTGAAGCGTTAAAACACGTATATAGTGGATATGTGTTGGTTTAACGTAAAATACTAAGAATGAAGTAATATCTCACTTCCTTATCTACCCTGGACGCAAAATCTCTACCCTGGCATCTGATGAAGCAGGGGAAATACGGCAGGGTAGAGATGTTTTCATTAAAAAACTAGCACAATCGGACAAATATGTATTGTGACGAAAAATCAAACTAACACAGTAAATTATAATGAAATTAAAATAAATAAATATTACAAACAAACTAAAAACACAAATAACAAATGAATAAAACTCTCCAGTGGAGATACATTGATCACTGGCACGTGCGAGCACCCCGAGTGGTTTGGTCGAATTATTGGCCCAATAAGAACACGCTAGTGGCTCACGCGACTTTTATTGCTAAATTCACTTCGAAACAAATGTTCTGCTGTTTAAATTTGCAGCGCCAACGCATTTTAGCGGCATTTTTAAACGATCGAAAAATGTGCAGGGGAAGAGACTTAAAATACGAGGGACAAAAAATATGTCAAATCGATGGAGCCGTTTTCTAATTTTAGGTAAATCGAAAAAATGGGCGTTAAAGTGGGCGGGGCAAAATTTTCTTTCCGTAAAAGCCTAAGTTGGACCATGGCGATGATTTAATAGAAAAAATCGTCCAAATAAGTCTAGCCGTTCTCAAGCTATGCGCCTTATAGAAAGGGTGGGCGTAAAAGTAGGCGTGGTACATTTTTCTTTCGATGAAAATTTAAAATGAATTAATACCAAGATTTAAAAGAAAAATTAGTCAAATCGATGGTGCCGTTTTTTGATTTTAGGTAAATCGAAAAAAGTGGGCGGGGCAAAATTACGCAAAAAAAAAATAATTTTTAAGAAAAAATCGTCCAAATCGGTCAAGCCGTTCTCAAGTTATGCGCTTAATAGAAAAAGTGGGCGTAAAGTAGGCGTAGTAAATTTTTCTTTCGATGAAAACTTAAAATGTAAAATGAATTAATACGAACATTTGAAAGAAAAATTTGTCAAATCGATGGAGAAGTTTTCTGATTTTAGGTAATTCGAAAAAAGTGGATGTAATTGGTGGTGCAATATGAAAATTGGATTTTGCCACGCCCCTCCGCCCGCAGACCGAAATTCAAAAATCAAACTTAACAGTGTTCTGAAGATTCCCTGAAAATTTCATCAAAATCGGCCCAGCCGTTTTGGAGTCCATACGTTACATACATACACACATCCTATTTTATATATATAGACTAACGATTTACAGTCTAATGCATAAACACTTCATTGCAGCTTTATAAGTCATTAATAAGCAAAAGTCGAAAAAAGAGTATTTATAAATGTTTAATAGCCTATTAAACGTTTAATAAACTTTTCATATATTTGAAATATTTATTGTTGCCTTTACCCTACTTTAAGCGTTTAATAAACTGATATTTTAATGTTTGTTCAAATAAAATTTTAATAATTGCATGAAAAATTAACATTTTTGTCTTCTTATTTATTTTAATAAAAAAGTTTAATACGCATAAAATTTTTTTTTCTAGAAAAACGATAACTAATGTTTGAATTAATTTTATATAATATAAGCAGCTTAATGAATTTTTTTGTAAAAAATAACGTGGGTCGCGAGATACTTATGTATGTTCTCTGTTAAAACTTAAAGTCGTTATAAGTTTTTGCATAAAAAGCTATTAAGATTTATTTCAAATAATGTAAACCTCGTTTTTACCATTCATTACACTTATATTTTAAAATGTCTTTCAAATAGGTATAGCTAGTATTTGTTAAAGTAAACACAAAGTAGAAACCGCATAGTATATCGTCTGTTGGTTACTGGTTTGCCGCACGGAACAAAAAGGTTTTGTCCTACATGCTTTGACACCAGGACACAGTGGGCTCCTGGGCAACCATACTGTGGACAGTCTAGCCAAACAAGGCTGTCTGTTGGACGACATGTTCGTCGACGGCCTGATTGGCACTTCAATGCCCCGCTGCAGGACTCTCATCAGACGGGAGTCGTACAGAAGGGCTCAGGGGAGATGGCAGGGCGAGAATACCTGTTTGATGGCCAGGACTCTATGGCCTGGCTATGACGCGGCGAGAACGCGCGTACTACTCGGTCTCGGCAGGGACCGGATAAGGACAGTGATATCGGTTATCACGGGTCACTGGGTGATAGGGACTCATGCTAGGAGGATGGGTCTTGCGTATAATGACTACTGCAGGAGTTGTCATGATGAGGAGGAGGAGGAGACGGTGTTTCACTTCCTCTGCCAATGCCCCGGTCTGGCGGGCGTTAGGGTGAGGCATTTTGGGAGACCGGAATTGCCATGTCTGGACGATTTGTCCAATGCGGGACTGAAATCGATCTCCCTGTTCTGCAGGGAATCGGGGTGGTTCGAGACTGCGGTGACCTCTGGGGAATAGTCTGGTGGATACTGGCTGACCCTTGTCACTGGCTAGAGGTATCACAAAGGGACCGCTATAAGGACCCAAGTGAGTCGTCTTCGTGACGGCTACCCATTTAACCTAACCTAACCTACATGCTTTGCATATAGCACACAAAGTAACAAATGAAGCAAAACAATGAGAAGATCTTCATGGGTTCTCTCAAGCAACGATGTGTAGAATTTCAGCCAGAGTGGCTCGTGCCTTAGCTCGCTGGGCCAATAGAAAAATTAAAATGCCTTCATCTCTTATAGAGGAAGCAATCCTACCTAATAAGAGAATTTAAGACATTTAAAAATTTCCCAAACGTTATTGGTACGCACATACATATAAAAAAAAAAAACCGGCGCAAATTTTGCCCAATATTATTATTATTATTTATTATGGCCATTTTCTCATTAGGCGATTATCTTTTTTCCCAACGAAAAACTGCACATTAAAGAAATTTGGTTTTCTCAATGTCTCATTTGCTTCGATTTTATCGCAAAGCTAACCGGCACTCATCTGCCAATTATTTATTTTCCTTTTATTTGCCGTACAGATAAATTCAATCAGCTGACTCCCAACTTTTACATGTATTTTGAGTGGCATTGCCAGCTTCAAACTTTGTTTTTTGTCGGTATATTGAGAAACCCAAAATCGTTAACGGACAGTTTATCGGTCCAATAAATTTATGTTGACATTAGGTAACAGGCAGTTTGTCGATACATTGAGAAAATGGCCATTAGTATTTTAAATACTTTTAATGTACAATGTCAAAAATTTATGTATCAAATATTTCTAGCTCTATTAAAAAGTACAATTTTTTACAAAGCATACAATAAGTTTATTAAATAAATTTATATTCGTTTCCATTTTTGTACTGTTTGGCAAAGAGTTATACAGCTGTAATCCCTTATATAATAGCGATCGTTGCATTGCAGTTGTTGATGCCCTCTCGAGGTCTAAAATCTTCACTATTCCGAAGTTGGTAAGGTTGAGCCTCTCTTACGTATATAAGTTGTTCTGTTAAATATTCTGGTGCTTTTCCGTTTTTTATTTTTTTAATGAATTTAATTGTGTTTAATTTAAGTCTTTGTTTTATATTTAGCCATCTAAGTGATTCTAACATGTAATTAATTGATGTGTATCGGTTACACTTTAATATGACGCGCATAGATTTATTTTGGAGTTTTTGCAGTCTTTCAATTTGGTTTATTGTACAGCATGAGAATAGAATTGTTGACCCGAATTCGAAATGAGGTTTAATCATTGTATTGTATATATTAATTGCTGTTAATATCGTTAATTGTTTTCGCAACCTTTTGAAGAAACTTATTTTTTTGCCAATCTTCTTACAAATATAGTCGATATGATTTTTAAAATTTAATTTTTTATCGATTACAAAACCCAAATACTTAATTTGCTCTACCTTTTCAATTATGTTATTGTTTATTTTAAAAGTTATGTTGCTATTAGTGTTTATTTCCATTATTTTTGTTTTGCCTTCGTTTAATTTCAGTTTGTTCATTTTTAGCCACTCCGCAACTTTTTCAAAGTCCCGATTTAGTTTGTCGTAGCATTCGCTATCCGAGCTCGCTTCCACAAAAATAAGTGTATCGTCTGCATACAATATTATTTCACATTCATCAACTATTTTAGGCATGTCGTTTATGTATATGATAAATAATAAAGCTCCTAGGATTGATCCCTGCGGTACTCCATAGTCATTCTTAATTTTATTAGATTTAATATTGTTTACTTTTGTCATTTGTTTTCTATTTGTTAAATATGATTGAAACCATTTTAGTTCTTTCTCCTGAATCCCGTATTTATGTAATTTTTGGATTAATATATTTCTATCTATCGTCTCAAATGCTCGTTTAAAGTCTAAAAATACTGCAACAATTTTTCTATTTTTTTCTATTTTTTTCCATCTATTGATTAGGTAGTTTACCGATGTTTCACATGAGTAATTTTTCCTAAATCCCGATTGATATTTGGATATTAAGTTGTTTGATTCCATATATTTCTCTAATTGTTCCTTAACTACTTTTTCGATTATTTTCTCGCATGTCTTTAATGTGTTTATTGGCCGAAAGTCTTCACACTTGGAGGTTTTTGCAATCTTTTCAATTGGTGTTACCATTGACTCTTTCCAATTTTCAGGGAAAACTCCTGTTCCTAGTGATTTATTTATTATATCTAACATTGTTGTACCTATTAAATTCCAGCTGTTTAGTATAATACTACTAGATAGTTTATTGCAGTCGGGCTTATTTTTTAAGTTTTTACATATATTTTTTAATTCATTTAATGTTATTGCACGAAATTTGAAAGTTGAGGTTATCACCGGTATTTTGTTAATATATTGCACATTATTTATTTCGTCCCTTATATCCTTAATACTATTCACAAAATAATTGTTGAAGTTATTGGCCAATATAAAATTCTCCTTACATTCTATTTGGTTAAATATCACAGATTTGATCACATTCGGCTATTGCTATTTGGTATTTATTAATTTTTTCTCTTTTTATACGTCTTATTTCATTATTAAACCATTTGTTTTTATTGTTTAATTTAACTACCTTTTTATATGTCAGTTTCCTTACCGCCCTTTCCAAATATTCATCGAAAACACGTACTCCGTCGTTTGTCATTATTAACATTCATATATTGAATACCCCTTATTTCTTTGTTATATCGATTGTTGTTGTATTTAAATATTTTTATTTCTTTATCTATGGTCTCATTACAATTGTTAGTATTATTAATTATTATGTCGATTGCTTCATGGTCCGCTATTTTGTTTGCAATATTAATATTTGCCGATATATTTTGATTGTTCGATATTATATAGTCTATTAAGGTATTTGAGTTTATTTTTATTCGCGTGAATTCTTTTACGATTTGCATAAGGCCATTATCATTCATTAAACATTCTTATTTATTTTTGTAAAACCCGTCTTTCATCCAATCAATATTAAAGTCGCCTGCTATTATTATATCACAATTAAATTCATTTATCATTTCCATTATTTCTTCAAAGGATGAAATAAATTCCATTTCGGCACTACTCGGTGATCTATAAACAGCAGTAATAATAAATTCGTTTTTTTTTAAATGTGGCTTTATATGCTGTTATCCAAATTTTGGAATCAACTACCTTTTCAGCAATTTTTTTCACATTCCATTTCTCCTTGAAATAAACTATCACGCCCCCTGTTCTTGTTGAGTTTGATAATGTTGTATGTTGATTGTATTCTTTTAATTTTATTTCTTGTTCTTCTACATTCTCCGTTAAATGGGTTTCCGATAGTATAATGAATTCTGGCTTATTTACTTCTGCGATTATTTCTAATTGAGTGTAGTTATTAAGTAGTCCTTGTATATGTGTATAAATACCATGTATTTGCCTTGATTGTTAGGCTGACATACCAAATCTTCTTTTTTTTGCATTAAGCTTATTTTGATAAACCGGGCACTCTCTATATACGGTACTATGGTTTTCATTCAATCCTAAGTTTAATCTGTTGTTCATCCTTACGCAATTAATACATTTATTTATAATATCCTTCTTACATTCACGTGATTTGTGGTTGCCATGACATTTAAAACATGTTTCCTGATTTTTGCATTCGTATATAAACAGAATGTTCAGGTAAATGAAAACATTTGAACTTAAAACATTTTGGCAGTTATATGTGGCTAAAAATGTTTTGTTAAAACCTATGAGGTTTTATTTTCAAAACATCTGGTTAAAATTGGTTAAATTATTCATTAAACATAAAGCTGTATAATCTCTTTTGGAACGTACAGAGTTAAAGCAGTAAAAATTTGATATTGAAATAGGTATGATTTACATATTTCGCTTCTATTTCAATAGTATGTATTTTATTAACAAAAAAAAACCATAAAATTAATTCAAATATAACGTTTTAAAAAACAGAAATTCATTTTAAATTGAAAACAAAACAGAAATTCACTTAAAATTCGTTCGTTGTATATTTTTATTTACTCGTATCGTTTCATCCCTAGTTGTATGCATCAGTATTACAAAAATTACAATTAAAATATCATGATGTTGCCAACATAATAATACAAAAGTAATATAAACGTTTAATTTTTAATCCACTCCTATTAAGCGTTTATAAATTAGATTTTTTGTTAATGGTTTATAAAACAAAAAGTGTTTGATAACTATTGTATTCATTAAAGCTGAAACAAGAAATTTTTATGAATTAGACCGTTAATGTTTAATGAATTAGTAATGTGTTAAATTTCAAAGATTTTGTTACAGAATACTAAAGGGACAGGCCAGGGTAGATATTTTTTTTCTAGGTAAACATAAGTTATGACTAAACTAAGGTAATTAAGGTATTGCTATTTATTAGTAAAAAAATTGTGTATGATTTTTTAATGTAGCCGTCGATAGTACCTATTAACGTAGAAACACCCATATATCAGTGCAAAATTTTCGGCAAAAAATACATTCATATAATTTTAATAGGTTCTTTTTAGGGACGAAAGTATACTTTTATAAATTCAACCTACATGGGTAAGATGGAAGAAAGTTTGTGTGAAGAAACCCAAACTCCGATTTCGAAGTAAAATATACGAGAGCTACCTTAAAACATGTGGAGAATCTGTGATGGTTTGGGGCTGTATGTCCAGTGCTGGGGTGGGAAACTTACAATTTATTTATGAAAAAATGGATAGGTTTGTTTGCCTCAACATTTTAAAAAACAACGTTAAACAAAGCGCGGAAAATTGGGATTAAAAGATAATTTCGCTTTTTATAATGACCAAAAACAAATTATGACTCATCCATCACTGATCAAATTGCTCAAACCTCCTCCACAATCCCCTATGGGACGAACTAGCGCGTAGAGTTTACAAAATACATTTAAAAATATCATCCAATTTAAAACAGCCTTAACAACAGAGTGGAACAACATACCTGCTGAAGTGTGCGCAAATTTAGTCAATTCTATGCAAAAAAGTCATCGAATCTAAAAAAAGTATTAAAAAGTTTGTTATTTACCTATTTTTTTAAGTTTGGAGCAAGTGCTGTGCGGGCTTAGCAGTTTTGTCCGATTTTGAGTTTGAGTTAAAAAAAAGTGGAATAATAAAATTTGCTTTTTTTTATTAATTTAATTAATTAATTCTTTTTTTAATACCAAAAATACCTATACGTTTTATTAAAAAAAAAAATAATGTTTTGTTTGTTATGCTTTTAATTTGAACGGTTAAGGTGTCTCCGATTTTGGGTTTGAACCTCAGTATATCTTATAAAATTACCATATTCTAATTCCAACTTATTTTTATTCAAGAATCAAAGTAATTTTTTGCGAATAGAAAATTTCTAATTTACAAGTTTTTGTAGGTATGTCGTGCTGAATTCCCAATTTTTTATTCTTGATAAAAACACTGAAATTTATTGTTGAAGGGATAAGCTATTCTTATGCGCATTGCACTGGAAACTTAATCCAAAGATTTTAGAAAAACTAAAGATATTAAACAAATAAAACAAATTAGCGAATAAGAATTATAAGCAACAGTTTTACTTGTAACAATATCAAAGCTTAAGCAAAAACAACAAAAATAAACAGTGAGTTCATCTTTTCTCATATTCCCTTCTACAATTGGTTAAGAAAAAAACAAGTAAAACTGTTGCTTATAATTCTTATTCGCTTAACAGTTTTATTTGTTTAATATATTAAGTATAAATTTTATTTAATATATTAAGTTTTTTTTAAATCCTTGGATGAAGTTTCCTGAGGATCTGGCCTAAGCAACCAGTGAAATGCGCATAGGAATAGCTTATCCCTTCAACAATAAATTTCAGTTTTTATCAAGAATAAAAATTGGGAATTCAGCACGACATACAAAATCTTGTTTATTTAAGAATTTGAAAAATATTTTCAGCAATTTGTAGGAAAAAATAAATTTGTTCATTTGCTTTTTTCATCTAACGTAAAACGCCAGAAAGAATTAATTATTGTAGGTATGTATATGATGACAATTTTCGGTAATAATAAAATATTTATAAATAATATTACCCAAATGATTTGCTGTTTTCATCTAATTTAAAACGATTGAAAGAATTATTTATTGTAGGTTTATGATGACAATTTTCGGTGGAAATAAAACATTTATAAATAACAATGCCTAAATGATTTACTTACTTTTTCGATTAGAATAAGAAGAATTAGCGTTAGATTTGCGTCCTCGCCCACGGTTTTTAGTTTGGGATTTTTTATTGTTCCTGCTTCCATCACTTTCCTGTGGTGAAGAAGCACGCGAGGCTGAAGGAGTACTTAATTGAGATTCGCTTGTCTTACTCAAGTATTTCGGTTTTTTCATTAACTGATAATTAAATTTTGAGCCAACACGATCATTTGGAGTTTTTGGAGGCCTTCCTCTTTTACGAATTCCGCGACCACTCATATTTGTATTGACAAAATATGTAATTTGATTTTCAAACACTTTAAATCACTATTTTGTAATTTTGATTGTTTAAAATAAAAATTTATCAATTTCCAATTTTTTACTTAAGATAATGTATTTCATTTGAAGTTTTAAAATCACATATGTAGATATATTAATAAAGTTAACTTTTATGATTGTTCCAAGCATTTAAAAATGTAATAAATTTAATTTTTACCTTTTCTTCATAATATATCGTTTTTAATTGTATTTTATTTTGTAACTAAAGACACCAAAAAACCAATTGCCATCGCAAAGGTCCACAATCATTAAAATTTATTTTATTATTTCTATCTTGTCATCTGCCGACTTGTAAATTTGTTGAAATGTTCCCAAATAGACTGTAATTATTTGTTATATATGGATATGCTGTTATTTATATTTTTATTTGGCAATTTTTTACAAGAGAAAAAATTTTCACTTTCAACTCTTCGCAGAATTCAGCAAAATTTGTATTTTAAATGTTGGCAGCAGTGTAAACGTTGGCGTGATTTTTCTCAAAGAAGACAAATGCTAAAGAGAGATGCATATAATACGTCGCATCACAAAAATATAAAAGCAAAAACAACCCTTAGTTGCCACACTTTCTTGTTTTTTGACGTGCGTCAACAAAACATACCCAAAAAGATCGCTGTGAGCAAAACAACTTTTTTTACGCGTGTGAACAAATTAATATGAAATCAGCCGCAAAATCAATATTTTGTTTATGTTGAACACGTGCTATTGTTATTGTTTTGAAAACAACAACACGTGCGTGACAAACAATAACAATACAACCAAAAATATATCAGGAAACATTACGAGTGCTATATTAAACATAAAAAGTAAAGAAATTAATAAAAATATGAAAAAAATCTTAAATCTTTGCGGCTTAAAATGTTTGAAAAATTTTCCAAAAAGTTGTTAGTTGAATAAAATCTGTAAATTTATATGTTTCTCAAATCTGATAAGTGAATTCGAAAGCCTTTAACCAGGGCTATAAAAGCCACCAGCTGTCACTTTCGGGAAATTAAAAGTTTAGGGGGCGTTCTGTATTAAAATCAAAAAATTCAAAAATGTTCCAAAAAGTTGTTAGTTGAATAAAATCTGTAAATTTATATGTTTCTCAAATCTGATAAGTGAATTCGAAAGCCCTCAACCAGGGCTATAAAAGCCACCAGCTGTCACTTTCGGGAAATTAAAAGTTTAGGGGGCGTTCTGTATTAAAATCAAAAAATTCAAAAATTTTCCAAAAAGTTGTTAGTTGAATAAAATCTGTAAATTTATATGTTTCTCAAATCTGATAAGTGAATTCAAAAGCCCTCAACCAGGGCTATAAAAGCCACCAGCTGTCACTTTCGGGAAATTAAAAGTTTAGGGGGCGTTCTGTATTAAAGTCAAAAAATTCAAAAATTTTCCAAAAAGTTGTTAGTTGAATAAAATCTGTAAATTTATATGTTTCTCAAATCTGATAAGTGAATTCGAAAGCCCTCAACCAGGGCGTTCTTTATTAAAGTCAAAAAATTCAAAAATTTTCCAAAAAGTTGTTAGTTGAATAAAATCTGTAAAATCTGTAAAATCTGTAATTGATCTAAAACATCCGATCCAGGAAACAAAGGTCTACCGGCATCTGCCAATTCCGCGAAGATACATCCAGCAGACCACATATCTATACTAGTTGTGTACAATTTAGCCCCGAACAAAACATCGGGCGGACGGTACCACAAAGTCACCACTTCAGCGGAATAACATTTTACAGGTATGCCGAAAGCTCTAGCCAAACCTTGAAAACAATACTTAAAATTAGATTTTTATATAAAATTAACAAAAGCACTACTTACCAAAATCAGCCAATTTGAGTTCTCCATTTTTATTGATCAATAAATTTTGTGGCTTCAAATCTCTATGCAAGACATTGCGACTATGACAAAATGCCAAACCTCTTAATAACTGCAACATAAAACTACGACATACTTGCATATCGATTTCTCCATTTAGACTATCAAAGTATTTTTTTAAATCCTGATCACAGTGCTCAAAAACCAAAGTTAATTTCTTTTTCGAGTGCAAAACATCATATAATCTTACAATATTTTTGTGTTTCAGTTCCTGAGAGAAATTAGGAAAAATAAACAACGTTTATAATTAGCTGTAAACATTTTTTAAGTTGATTTATTTACTTTTAGCAAGCATATCTCACGTAGGGCAGAAGATGGCACCCCTTCGTCATCTTCATCTAAACGCACCCGCTTGAGTGCAACTATTTCCAAAGTTTCTCGGTTACGACCTTTAAACACAGTACCATAAGTACCTTCACCAATTTTTCAAGTTTTTTGGAATTCCGTCGTAAAAAAATTAAAAAATAGTGCTGCCAGACACATATAAATTCAAAAAATGAAAGGATTATAAACAATATAATACACTGAAAATAAAATATGTATTTTAACAAATATAATATGGGAGAAGAAAATTTATACAACTTTTAGATACGGTAAAGCATTTTATAAGAATAATATACGTAAAAAGAAAAATATAACAATATATAAATATTAAATAAATAAGACTAATTTAAAGTTAAAAAAACGCGCCGAAAAAAATAAGTGGAAAAATAATAAAATAATCAACTAGAAAACTACATAGAAAACTGTATTAAAAATAAAAGTTTAAGTTATAAATGGCCTAATTAAATAATATGTTAAAATGCTAAACTATGCAATTTCGAAAGTTTCGAATTCACTTATGAGATTTTAGAAACACCCAAATTTACAGATTTTATTCAACTAACAACTTTTTGGAAAATTTTTGAATTTTTTGACTTTAATACAGAACACCCCCTAAACTTTTAATTTCCCGAAAGTGACAGCTGGTGGCTTTTATAGCCCTGGTTGAGAGCTTTCGAATTCACTTATCAGATTTTAGAAACACACAAATTTACGGATTTTATTCACATAACAACTTTTTGTAAAATTGTTCAAACATTTTAAGCCGCAAAGTTTTAAGATTTTTTTCATATTTTTATTAATTTCTTAACTTTTTATGGTTAATATAGCACTCGTAATGTTTCCTGATATATTTTTCGTTGTATTGTTATTGTTTGTCGCGCACGTGTTGTTGTTTTCAAAACAATAACAATAGCAAGTGTTCAACACAAAAAAAATATTGTTTTTGCGGTTGATTTCAAATATTGATTTGTTCACACGCGTATGTATTCTCTCAATTTCATCCTGAATGAGAAACTCACCACCGTCATTGCTAGCGGCGTTGCCACATGAATTCCTTACACGTTCCGAGTCAGGGCTGTTAGGCTTTTTTCTTTAAAAATCGTCAAAAGTTTCAACAAAATTCGTCAAATTCGTCATGGAAAGTTAACAAAATCGTCAACAAATCGTCAAATATTAAAATTTTACAAATTGGAGACAATTTATTGCATTGAGTGGTTCAAAAATCTAAATTTTTATCAAGAAATTATATTTATGATAAAGAAAGTGATAAGGTTAAGTTTTATTCTATTTACTTCAGCAAGTGGGCTGAAATATATTTATCATTTGAAAAGAAATACATAAGAAAAAATATATTTTCATAAAAACATAACAAACATTTATTTATTTAATTTATCCATATTCAAAAAACATTAAATAAAAAATAAAATCTCATTTGCTGTTAACTCGAGCTATCTTTAAATGATTAATTTATAGCGCTATCACTAATTGTTTTTACTGTTGAAGGTGATAAACCAAGGGGTTGTCTAAATCAACAGTCTTTTAGCCGACTTGAAACGATTTATGACGTCCAATTTTAGTTCCAAACTTTGCACTCATTTTTCTACACAACTTCTTATTAAGAACTAACTTCTTACTTCCTAACACTCAACTATACTTACACTTAATTTACATGATGAATTTTATGACGTCCAATTTTGGACGTCATTTTTTTGTTTGGAAGCAAGCGGTGTAGAGAAGAAAGAGGGGTAGAAAAATAGACATGATTTCTGTTTTCTCTTCCTCTTTCTTCTCTACACCGCTTGCTACCAAACAAAAAAAAAAAAACGTCTAAAATTGGACGTCATAAAATTCATCATGTAAATAGAGTGTTAGAATAACTTACGTAACAGAATTCAATGGGAATTCGCCTTTTTACACTCAAATAGAAAAATTCTTCACATATGATTATGACTTCAGCGAAAAAATGAAATCGTATGTAGCGTCGCAAATCGAAATCATAAAAACGCAAAGCGGATTTAACCAATTTTTAAAAAGCGGACCAAATAGGACCGACGCAAATCGGGGCATTCATTTAATTGTAGAATTCGAGTTACTTGTGCTTCTAATGAAAACCACCTGGTTTGTGATGGGAGAACAACTTCTTTTGTTTAATTTCTAATAATTTTTGTATATCGAAAAATGAGTTTTACGTTTTGAACTGTTCCCAATACAATTGTTTATATTCTGTTTTACTGATGCCAGAAAATCGTCATAACACTATTACTTTTAGTTTAAAAATCGTCAATCGTCATTTTACTGTATTTTCACAAAAAAATCGTCAAAATGACGAAAAATCGTCACATCTAACAACCCTGTTCCGAGTTGAAGATTATCCCTACAAGAAGACTTTCGGTAATTTTACTAGTTATATGAGCGGTAGTGTTGACCAATATATTAGTTAAAGTTTCCATTAGTTTATTAAGAGCAAAATGAAAAAACTAACCGAAACTCTTGTGTACATATGATTTTGCCATTCTTTCTAACTAATGAACTCCACTCAACTACGGACCATATATCTGTATTGCTTACTCTCCTGCTTTTTATTAGTCGATGATAACCAAAATAGTGGTTAATGGTAACTAGTTAGTCATAACTTAAATATTGGTTAGCACTAACTAGTTATTTATATCGTAAAAATTGGTAAGTACTAACCTTTATAAAAAAAAATACTTTTTTTTAATTTTCATTTTAAATTAAATTTTTTATTTAAAAAATATACTCGAAGTTCATTAATGCATTACAGTCAGGAAATTAGATATCAGTAAAGTAAATACCACGTACCATTATTTCTGTGGCTGCTCTTTAACGTTCCACTTCTTGCATGGATCAATTAATCGTAGATCTTAAAAAGACATTTTATTTTGTTAACAATTTGTGTGCAAAAAATTAAATACATACTTGAAAAGCCATCAGGATTTTTAATAATTCTTTTTGTTCCTTAATTATCTGCACCAAATCTTAAACGATTATCCTGGCCAAAGCCACCAGCCGAAGACCGCTACCTGTTGAACGAGCACTCCTTTCAAAAAGACCTTTTCGCACATACCTCTGTTGTTTCCTGATAATCCAGCACCACGTCCTCTGAAGCCGCCGTCAGTACGCCCTCTAGCACTAGCATTTTGATTACATCTTTTTGGCGGTGTCACTTTTTTTATCTAACTACTTTAGTTACAAATTATAAATTTAATTGATTTTTTTCTTTAGTAATACCAATCGCAAATATTAAATTTAAGAAATTCACAAATTTTTACACGCGTATAACAAAAATATATTAAAACATTGGCATTATTTTGAAAATGTTAGTTGTACCATTCTAACATATATGTTAGAGTGGAACAACTAATGTAAAATTGTTGCAAGTGTGTTAGTAATTTTTTAGTTTTGTTTATGCATTTCTTGTAGGGATATTTCTAAGTTGATCATGCGTTCCATTACAAATGTCTCCACCGGCATATTTGGGTCCCCATTCCTCCACAAAAATCTTTGGCTGTCTTGATCTTCTTTGGCGATAATGATTTGGTGGAACATTTCCTTAATATCCCCACATACAGCTACTGGGGCTTCTCTAAATTTAAAAAGAATTGAAATTAGTGTATTGTTTAGACCAGGGCCTGAAATGAGGAGTTTATTTAGCGATACTTTCTGCACTTCAGCGGCTGCATCAAAAACGACCCGTATTCCTTTTTTGTTAACGTTTTTGACGCCAAAATGTGGCACATAAAAAATTCTATCCTTATTTATCAAGTTTTCAACTTCTGTGAGCTTTCTGGCGTAGCCTTTTTCGACATAATCTCTAATTTTTTCACAATATTCATTTTTATACTCACAGTCTCTGGACATTTTTCTCTCAACACTGTATAATCTATTCAGCGCCATCCAGTACGTGTCTGGCAACGACGGAATATTTTCTTTCCATAGGAGTCTACGTTCATAACGCCCATTAATTTCTCTTGTGGTTTCTTTCAATATAGCCAGAGCCCTCGCATCATCTTTTGATAAGGGCTGCTTGGTATTCACCTTTATGCCGAATGTCTCTATGTCAAAATATGTTTGCATCATATAGTGCATTTCCTGCAGCAAATCGTATTTTTCAGTATTTTCATCTGAACATATTCGAGCAACCAGAGCACGTTTAGTTGATGTAGATAATTTGCCAGGAAGCGGTCCATAAACAATTTCACCTAATCTGGTGGTGGTGACAATTGGCCCAGAAGTAGTCAACAGACTGGGAACCTCCAATGGAACTGTCAAAAATGAATGATATAAACTCAAAATTAATTTAGGCTGAACATTTGAATAATTCCTAATTTTTAAATGGGAATTATGAATACATTCTTGGAATTTCACCAAAAAGGTGGCAACTCTGAACAGGCAAAGATAAATTCGATGAAATTTAAACATTAGAAATTGTAAATTTCTTGTCAGCTTGTTCTACACCACTTATTGTTATGTTCACCTTTTCAGATTTCTGTGTTGTAGAATGCTCATTTAGCCACTGTAGCTCCAATATTTCAGGTTTTTCATATCGAGCCCTAACAGCGAAAATAACGTAAGCGACATGATTTTAAATTTTCGTTTTTTTAATAAATGACTTTATTGGCAACACTTGCATCATCTCCTAAAATATCATGGTCACATAATGTACCGTTACGATTTTATAGCAAAAACAATTTTAGTGTAAGCGACAAATTTCATACAAAATTAATATGAAATAAAACAAAAAAGCTCTCTCCTGTAAAATTTGATTTTTGGCGCTTACATTATTTTCGCTGTTAGGGGTCGATATATATCTTTCCGCGAATACCTTTTAATGTTATACATGGATTTCTTTCAATTATCTCTTCAATTTTTTCCAATATTTCGGGAGTCAATTTGGAATGACGTCTTCCACCACGGTTTTTCATGATAACGCACCCTTCCTTCTTGTAGCGGTTTATAATGGATGTAGCTGTATTTTTATTTATATCAGCTATTTCGGCTGATTCAACAATGGTTTTTCCTTCGTTATAAAACTTGATCAATATATTTTTTTATCTACGCTAATATGGTTATGTTTTTCACGTTTTCTGCGATGACTATCAGGCGATGTTGTTTCCGATATATTTTCCTTGGAAGAACCATTTGTTAGAAACTGAAGCCGACGATAATTTCGTACATTCGATATACCAGAACTAGTAGTGCGACTACTTTCTTCGCTGGATGAAATTTTGTTATTTATTTAGTTTTAATAAAAGTTACAAAATAAGAATTTCTTTAAAATTGTAACAACTTTAATTTCACTTGATCTACCCACTAATTGACTCAGTAGTCAAACACTTTTAGCATTTTATGTTTATTGTTACAAAATGTTTTTTAGTACATTCATTAATCGGTGTTTTTATTATTGTACTGGAAAATATTTTCCAGTATTATAAATAACACAATAATAGAAAAGGAATCACGAATAAAAGAAGAAAAAAAAAACAGGTTTTAAATCTGTCCATATTGAATACGTGGAAAAATTAATTTGAAGTGAAAAAAATTTAATTGGAAAAAAATAAAATTTAATTCAAAAAGAAAAAAATTGAAATTAAAATGAAAAAAAATTAATATGTGTCGAAAATAATTTAATTTGTTCCGAATAAAATTGAAGTTGCTTTGAAAAAAATTGAGTTTGATTTTTAAAAAATTTAAATTGAACGGAAAGAGTGTGAATTTGAGAGTAAAAACCTATATATAAAAAGAAGTGTACACTTTGATGTCACCAATAACTGCGAAAACGGGTTGGGGTACGTTGGGGATAGTCTGTAGATGGTTTATGTAAAGTTTGCATGAAATCGGCCCAGTGGTTCCGGAGATATAGCATTTAGATTTTCCTATATATTCCCATACAAATATCAACAAAATGCCCTCCATTTTAAACTCCTTCGAAACGGCTTTACTGTCTTATGAAATTTTGTATGTGTTTTTGTTAGGTATGATAATATGTCGTAGAGAATATTTTTAATTGCTAGAGGGAACAAAATATGGCATAAGCTCCCCCTCCCTATATCTAATTAGCTAATCAACCTGTTTTCTTAAAATTTGGCATGCAGGCACTGTAACATCTGAAAGAAAATAGGGAATAGGGCGTGAAATAGGGCAAGAGGAGTAAAAGCTACCCCTCCCTATATCTGCTTAACAAATTGACCGATTTTCTTAAAATTTTGCAGGAAAATAGTGTAACATGTGGAAAGCACTATAGCCTAAAATTTTTATTATTTATGGCGTGAAACAGGGCAATAGATGTAAAAGCTCCCCCTCCCCAATCCAGTTCGCGCGCAACATTGATGTCTAGCATGGAAACGTTGGCACCGTCGCACATAGGGTTTTTTTTGCCAGTCTAGCCGGACATTAAGCAAAAAATTTAATTTAAGAAATGGAAAAATTTAAGTACGCAGCTCGACAGACAACAAAGTTCTGCATCGTATAGTGATGTCTTTTGCTTGAGATTTGTGGTTTTGGGACACTGTTAAAACCAGGAAAGTTGATTAAATTGCATGCGTGTTCATTGACTTTTTACGGTTTTGGGATGTTTACAATATATTTTTTTGTAGATAAACGAATAAAGATTTTACATTGAATTTTTTTTCTGTGAAAGACGATATAAACAGCTAATTATGAAAATTTTTATAAAAATTTTATTTGAATTTTTTATGATAAAAAAATTAGTACGAAATTAAAAAAAACGATTTTTTTGTTCACTTTTTTGTAAAAAAAAAAATTTAAAAGGTTTTTGAAGGTGAGTTCCGCTGAGTTCTTAAAAATGTTATACGTCACGATAAAATTTGAAATCTCTACTTTTAAATTAAAAAAAAACGTTGCGCGTTGTTGCGCCATTTTTTTTATGATTTTTTGAAAATTTCACCATTTTTCTGTTTTTGCTCATCTTGCATAGGTACATATGATAGATACCCTTTCGTCAGTCATAAAATGTGTTGGTTGTACGTAGATGTTTTTTATTTAAATTATTACATCTAAGACTAATATTACCTGTGTAAAAAAGGGATGTGCGAAACAGTAAGTAACGGGTTTTAACCACCTGTGCGGCCGCTAAAGGACGTTATTTAATAGAGCAAAAAAATTTTTTTACCTTTTTTCTGTTTTTGCTCATCTTGATAGAAACCCTTTCGTCAGTCATAAAATGAAAATCAAAAGGGATATAGACGTAGATGCACTTTCTTTCGGATTATCTACTTTGCACGCCAGAATTCGTCTATTTGAGAGCATATTACACCTATCGTATAAACTCACAGTAAAAAAGTGGCAATTAAGATCGGATGAGGACAAAACTATTGTTAATGAGAGGAAAAAAAACTATCCGAGAAAAATTTAGAAGTGAATTAAGGCTAATAGTGGATGTACCGAAGACTGGATTTGGAAACAGCAACGATGGTAACACCATCAGACGATTTTTTCCAATCCTGAATTAGCTGCAGAAATAACTGGAATTGCATTGGATTTCATCTACCGGATCAAAGTTATTATTGAAGTAATTACAAGTGGTCACAAAATCCATTTGCACGAGTTTGCCCATTATTGCTTAGACACTGCAAAACTTTACGTTACTCTATATCCCTGGCATCCTATGACACCTACATTGCACAAGATTTTTGTACATGGCGCAACTGTAATGAGTGAGGCATTGTTGCCTATCGGGCTATTATCAGAAGAAGCGTCTGAGGCACGAAATAAACATTTTCGGCTTTACAGGCAGAATTTAGCTAGAAAGTTTTCGAGGGTTCAGTGTAACAAAGATGTTATAAATAGACTTTTGCTCAGTTCTGACCCACTGATTACTAGCATAAGACCAAAAAAGTCATTTCCCTTTACGAAAGAAGCAATTTCTTTTATGCTTCCACCTGTACTTGGCTCTGAAGAGAATTCAGATTCAGAAGAGGATTTTGAAGAAGCAGACGAAGAAGAACCATGGCACTCATCATCATCTTAGTGCAAAAGAGAAGTTATTTTAAATAAATTAGTTGTTATTATTTTAAATAAAATTTGCTGTTACTATTATAAATAAGTTATTATTACGAATATATTAATTATTTTCAGATAAATTAAATACTATAAAATACATAAAAGTCACATAAAATCTTAAAAATTAATATGTTTTGGAAATTAGCAAAAAAAAATTTTTTACAGGGGGGTGTTTGGAGGGATACCTCCCCCTACCCATTTAAGTTCAAAAATTTAATTTTTATAGTATTGAGGCGTTAGTAATCTATTTCTTTTAATATTTACATTTTTTTAAATATTATTTTATGTAGCCGCCCTCAAAAGGGGGCGGGGGCGAAAAGTGTAATTTTACGATCTCATGGGTCTTATTTTAGGTTTTTTAACTTTCGCCGACGTTAAAAGTTGCATTTGCCAAACAAAAGTATGGGAAAAGTTAAAAAAATTGCATTTTTCAGAGGTTGGATTAGTTCTTCTAGGGGGAACCTTTTCCTCCTTGGTCCGATTTTATCTATTTTTGAGGTTTACCTGCCTATGACAATATCACATATTTCTGCCAAGTTTCATCGATCTAGGGGCACTCAATAACTTTTAAGAAGCAATATAAGCTAAAACAACAAGTAATGTCCGGCTAGATTGGCAAAAAACCCCTATGTGCGTCGTCAACAAAAGCATATGAATGTTGAAACTACCTTTTCCTTTCCGTAGAGGTTTACTGGTAGTATTTGGAAAAGAACATTATCGTTACTGATGACTGCGTGACAATTTCTGCGTTGTTGTTGCGGCTGTGCAGCGGACACATTACTAATTGTAGTGTATCCATTTTCTTTACCATTTGCGACGTTTTCATTCGGGACGGTTTGTTGAGTGGGTTCTTTTGTTGACGTTGCTGTGTTAGATAGACACTTTTTCACGTTCGCGGGGTGCTTTGTGTAACAAAAAATTGTGCGATTTTTGGCAATCGTCTGTGCCACAGCGTTTTTTTGTGTGACATTGCATTAATTGGTGTCCTCTCTATAGGCAACAAAAACAAGCTCTCAGCGGCTTTATAACATTCCATCGTGCATCAATAGACATCTGTAAAAATTTTCTACAATTGTTTATTGAGTTACACTCACCTTGACAGATCGGACAATGGCTGTTGACGGCGACACCAATGCAGGCGTATTTATGGATATTTGATACAGTGGGAGCTGGCTGACGACGGTGAGATGCTGTTGACGTTGATGGGCGACTGTCGTGGACGATGTTAGTGAGGCGGCGTAATGTTCCCAGCCAATTGCTGAAATCAACAACGGTGGCTGTACGTTCTAACAGCAGAGATTTTTCTGCCCACTGCATTTGACGATTGGTTGGCAATTTTGCGACCAATGCGCTTAGTAGCGACGGATTGGCCAAATGATGCTCACCTCGAGCATTTTTTTAAAAAGGTTGACATATTAGAAATTTTGTTGGCAAAATTCACGAGGGCTTCTAAATTACCATTAGAAAGAGATGGAATTGCGCGAACTTTTTAAATCTGGCTCTTTATGAGCTGTTCGGGACGACCAAACGTTTCCCGAAAGATGTCTAGTAGCGATTCTACAGTTTCGCGAGCACGACCTTTCAGAGCATCTCTAAGGCGCATTATATTATGTAGACTGGAATAACCAAATTCGGTCGTGGTGCTCTCGAATGCTTCAGAAAAAGTTTACCACTCTTCCGGAAGACTAGAAAATATATATAACGGTGGCTTGCGGTGCCAATTGCTGACGATATATCGTCCGTATAAAACTGTGGCGGCTGTAGAGTCTGCGACATTGATGCAGATGGTTCTACTAGATTTGTTGATTGTGGCGGCTGTATAAACAGTGGTGGCATAGTTTGCTGCGGCGGTGGTATTGGTAATGACGACAGAGGCTGTTGTGGCGTTGACTGTAACGGTTGTGGCAGAGTCTGTGGCGGCGGCGGTATTGGTAATGAGTCGTGAATTTCTTTTCGCAACTGTTGCGTATTGTTGACAAGCTTTGTTTGCAATTGCTGGGCATAGTTTACAAGCTGCGATTGCATTACTTGCATCTGACGCTGCATTCCCTGCATCTGCTTGAAAAATTCACGTCTAAACTCACCAAACTCATTTGTGTCTTTTGCAGAACTACCGGCATTAGTGCTTTTTGGTAACTGGACGACTGGCAACTATGGCGTTGTCTGGGCAGACGCGTTTGGTGCCTCGACTAACATACTTTGAGCCTGTAGTGGCGGTGTACCAATACCAGTACCGGTCGGCGAATGTTGTGTAGGCATTTCACAAATAAATGCGTCAAAACTGGCTGGTGGAATTCCTTGGGTTGTTCTTTGGCTGGCTCTTCTCGTCGTTTCTTGGTTTTGTGGCATAAAACCAACAATTAAAAATGGCAGAATGAGAATACAGTACAAACAATCCAGTACCCAAAGGCATTAACGCGCAATAACAAAGAATAAAATTGTAAATAATTACAGCTGACCTTTTGTTATGTCCGTGAATATACACCATCAACTGGATTTCCAATGTGTTTAAATAATCCCTAGGCGGCAAACTTTCAGACAGTAAGAAATTAATGTAAACAATTCGTGGAATTCGTTGATTTTGATGATCGTTTATTCTCTTGTATAATGAAATACATATAAATGGTTACAAAATATTAAAAGTAAAATCACATAAAACACTTTACACAAACTAAATGAATTAAACAGAGTTAACTTTTTTTTTATAAAACAAATATTGCTAGAAGCACTTACTTGTCTTTCGGGTCAAATAACAAAAGGGACTTTTAAAATGCCTGAAGGGCGCTTTTATATGACTTCAAAAAAGATAGAAAAAAATACAAAGATGTTAAAATATAAATGTTTTGTAGTATATAATAATTTTTCTCCTTCGTTTTTGGCGGTCTGCTTTTTGTGGCTGTCGATCGATTCTCGATTACAGCAAAACAGTGTTGTAAACTTTTGAGTTGCCATCAACGACACATTTTCTTCTTTGAATCAGCTTCGGCGTTTTCACGAGTCAAGTCTTATTATTTATCTGTTATTCTATTTGTATAAATATATCTGTGCGTTTTGAAAATGCACACACAAAAAATCACACACGCTACGAAATTAACTTTGTACAACGAAATTAAATATGAAAGATAATTGTGAAAATAGACCTGCTGAAAATTACGAATGAGAAAACAAAACGCATATGACGAGTGCAGCAAGCTGAGTACTCGTTTATTTTCGCCTCGTCACTCTCGCCTACAAAGTAGCAAGCTGATCAAAAAGACTTGCATTGTGGAAATTGGGACTTCTCCGCTCAGTAACATTAATGGAAAGCTTGTTAGTATTACAATGCAGTGACTTTAAAATTAGATCGTTAACAAATGGGAAATTCATTCATTCAATTTAATAAGTAAAATAAATAGTGAAATCGACAAAAATACAATTAAAGTTAATATTAATAAGAATTTTGATTTTGTATCTCAGATGCGACGGAACTCATTTCTGCGCAATGTTCTTAAGTTTTGGGTATAACATTTCATTCCGTCAGTAAACAAGCGAAAATGCCTCTAGAAAATCTAACGTATCTAAAGACTTCTTCTTTCTTATAACATTTTCACAAACACTTTAAAGATCAGTTCTTGTAGACTTACTGATATTATCCACACAGATCTCAACGTCCCCACTATCCAGGAGGAATTAAAAAAATATTCAATTAGATACATCGATAAACTAATGGCCCAACCTAACTACCTCGCTCGGGGTCTGCTTCAGTTCGAAGGTCACCAGCGGCTAAAAAGAACCGATACTTTGAGCCTAACTAGAAGACATTTTTAAAATTTGAATACAGCAGTAGTGCGATTCACTAACTTTTATAACGATAATCGAATCGTTAAAATAAGTATAACGAAAATTTATCGAATATGTTTGTCTGTAAAATTTTTAACGATATTCGCTGTCGTTTAAAAGTCAGCTGTTACTTTAAGCAATATTTTTGTCGTTATCTTAGCGACAATAATTTAGTTTGTGTTTATTTTATCGATAAAATGTTTTTTATGTTTAAAATAGCTTACATACATACAAAGATATATTCATATGTATATTAGGGTGGCCGTTATTTTCTTTTTTTTGATTTCTTATATTCTCCCCCCCCCCCCCCCCCCCAAATCGATTCAGTTTTATGTAAAAAAAAATACAAAAAAATTTCGTAGCGATAAATTTGTTGAAAATTTGTGTCTAAACTACTATTCAGTAGAACTAACGTTGGTGCAAATTTCATCCAAATCGAAAGACATCGGTTTCAAAATTAGTTCACATGACATTAAATCCCCCTTTTATATATATAAAACGTATATCAAATGTTTGGTATTTTGTTGTTATTTTCTTAATTATTTTCTTAAATATTAATTTTAGCAAAAAACTTTCTTTGAGGCTAATGTTGTTGACTAGAAGAGCTAAAATATTGTCATATATCATATTCTTGTTAAATGTTGTTTTTAAGAGATAGTCATGTGCAAACAAATTACATTTGAATAAATGGCTTGATGGCAAACTTTGAGGGGCGGACGCCCCCCCTAAAACACAACTTATCGCTACGAAATTTTTTTGTAATTTTTTTTACATAAAACTGAACCGATTTGTGGGGGGAGAATATAAGAAATCAAAAAAAAAGTTCTCCATACAACTAACGGCCACGCTAATGTATTCTAAATGTAAAATTCACAAAAAAAAATATAAAACCACAAATTAACCTTTCGTCTTACTTATGAGTCTGGCCAGCCCTTTTTCAGTGCATTTTGAATGAAAAAATATGTATAACAAGGGGGGTTAAGAACAATTTCATATGTTTTTATTTTATTCTCTTTTGTGCTTTTCGTTTTTTTTTTTAACATTTTGTAGACAGAGATGTTGCAAAAAAAAAAAAAAAAAACAGCTGTGTACTATCGTTAAAATAATTACAGAATCACACTATCGTTACTGCAAGCGAATATAAATGTCGACAAGTATTACGATTGTCGGATCGTTAAAAGTTAGTGAATCGCACCACAGTTAGTGGTTACATTGGTAACAACTAATAAACAACAAGTAGAACTATTTAAGATTGGAATACATATTGTAAATTTCGATAAGAAATATTCAATAATAAAAATAAATTAAAAAAAAAAGTGTAGGGGTGACAGTGTCTTCTCACTATCGGAATGCGAAGTCATGTAAAGTAGCTTAATAAGACGTTTTTTTTTTTCAATATATTGCCCTTGAAATATTCGAAATTTGTGTCTCAAATCGTTCATTCATTGAAATGGCGACTAAATGAGTCGCTAAAATTCCGCTTTCGCTCGATTTAACTGCTCCGATTTTTTCTTTGGGGTTACCTTAAAGGCAAGGTGTATGCCAATAAGCCAAGAACTATCCAAGTGAAATGAAAAAAAAAGTTATTGGAAATGTATATCAGGTCGAAGCAATTAATGGCCACCATTTTAAAGATATAATCTTCAAAACATAATGAGAACATATTTGCAAGCTTAAATCTAAATTTTAATAAATGCCAACGTTTGAGAAAATCTGAAAAAAGTTATTCATTAAATATATCATTACGTTACTTATGCGGCACCCTGTATTTTTGTATGCTCATTATCATTTTGTATATGCTAGACACAGGTCACAAAAATGTAAAGTGTGTAAAAGCAATAAATAAACTATTAGGCCGTTCTGAAAATCACATTTTATGAAAGTGATTTGAAATCACAAGAAAGGTGTTCTAGGCATATTATTTTGTGATTTCAAAACGTTCAGCTACGTAAACAACTTTTAGAAATCACCTTGTTATTTTTGCGACTATTGCAAGATGACCGTCATTATAAATTACTTAAAGAAAATATTCAATGTGTTGGTTATTGATTTTTTATGCAATAAGCTATTTTATTTACAAAAAATCATTTAAAAATAAGAAAATTCGACGACACTACAATAATAATATTTGCTTTTGTGACTTTTGTTGTGATTTCAGGTTTGTTGTTTAGTTCAGTTAAAGATCGCTAATTTGCTCACAGCGGCATGAAAGCAAAGTCTAATATTTATTTAAAATCGAAAAAGCTGTAAAGAATCACAGGAAAAAATCGCTCCTTTCGCTTTTATCACGGCTAAAATTCGCGAAAAATTGCAAATTTGTAAACAAAATTTAAAACAAATTTATTTGAAATCGCTAAATGGGTTAAAAAAACAAAATGTCGGATAATAAGAAAATTTTTTTTTGCAAAATAGCGAAAATGTTTAATAGTTCAAACAAGCCGTAAAATTTAAAAGAAATGGCAAAAAATCCTCTAAAAATTGCTTAATTAGTGGAAATTCGCTAAAATTTGCTAACAGCGGCATGATAGCAGAGTCTTTCATTTATTATAAATCGTTAAAGCTGTAAAAAACAGAAAAATTACAGGAACAAATCGCTTCTATCGCGAGCATGGCTAAAATTCGCAAAAAATTGCAAATTTTAAACAAACTTGAAATGCTAAATCAGTAAAAAGAAACAAATTTTTAAAAAAATAACATACAAAGCGTTAACAAATTACAATTTTATTATGTTTGTTTGTGCTTTCGACAATTGAAAATCACACCGAAAAACACAAAAACGATGTGATTTACAGAACAACACAAAATCACACGTGTGATTTTTGAAGCACATGTGATTTGAAATCACGTGATTTTCAGAACAGTGGTGCGATTCACTAACTTTTAACGATCCGACAATCGTAATATTTGTCGACATTTATATTCGCTTGCAGTAACGATAGTGTGATTCTGTAATTTTTTTTAACGATAGTACACAGCTGTTTATTTTGTAACATCTCTGTCTACAAAATGTTAAAAAAAAACGAAAAGCACAAAAGAGAATAAAATAAAAACATATGAAATTGTTCTTAACCCCCCTTGTTACATATGTTTTTTCATTCAAAATGCATTAAAAAAGGTCTGGCCAGACTCATAAGTAAGACGAAGGGTTAATTTGTGGTTTTATATTTTTTTGTGAATTTTACATTTAGAATTTAATTTTTGTTCTTAATTTGCTTTATTTTTGGAAATTTTTAATTTATTATTTTGTTTTTGTTCATACATATTCATATGAATATATCTTTGTATGTATGTAAGCTATTTTAAACATAAAAACATTTTATCGATAAAATAAACACAAACTAAATTATTGTCGCTAAGATAACGACAAAAAAATTGCTTAAATTAACAGCTGACTTTAAACGAAAGCGAATATCGTTAAAAATTTTACAGAATAGCATATTCGATAAATTTTCGTTATACTTATTTTAACGATTCGATTGTCGTTATAAAAGTTAGTGAATCGCACTACAGGCCTGTATATTACAAAACTTTATTGTTTTAAAAAGTGACTGCTTTTAAAAACTGTAAAAAAATTGTGTGCCTCTTACAAACATACTTAAAGTAAAAGTTTCTAATGTGCTGTTTCCAAGTGACAGGCGATTGATTGGGTTGTAAAATTTATATAAAAAACGCTCTGTTTTTTATTGATTTAAACATTTAACTTTACAATCACCTGTCGTTGGAAACATTTCATAAGTTTTTCTCAAATGATTTTCTATTTGAGTAATATTATATTTTGGTAAAAAAAATCAACAAAAATATGATAAAATCATCTTTCTGGCAACGCTGACGTTCATTATGTTAGGTTCCAAAAATTATTTAACTTGGTAGCACTTCTTGAAAAAGCACTTATGTGCTGTTTCCAGGTGACAAGCAATTGATTGTGTAGAAAAATTTATCTCCGTGAACATAACAAAGTAGTTAACAAAGTAAATATTTTTTCACAAAGAGAGCAACAAAATATGTCTCTCTTCTCCTCATTAAAATTGAGTATTTCTGGCAGAGCAGTACTAAACTTAGGTGCGGCCAAGTTAAAATAGAAAAATATTGTGAATAGATATGGCAACTTTGGCCATTTCATTGAGAATAATATCTTCTTCTTGTTTTCGGTTTATGGGAGAGTTTTCGGCTTTTAACAAGATAACAAAGTAAAACCGGAAATGTTATTTCAATATTAAATAATAAAAATATTGCGACAAACAATTAGAGAAACTAATATATTTAAATTAGTTTACAAATAATTGTGTTAAATGGATTCCTTAAAAATATTATTTTACTCTATAATTTCCTTTCGTTTGTTGTTAAACAAAGTTTATGAAATAACTTTTTTGGCTAAAGGGCCAACATTAGGACTTCCTCCGAAGGTTGGCTATATGTGGCTTATAGCAGAGTACTTAAGCTTCATTTTGGTATATCATTTATATTTCCCTAAAGTTTTTTGTTGAACAAAGTTATAAAAAATAACTTTCTACTAAACTTCACTCATTTTTTCTTTTGGCTAAGGGGCCAAAATTAGGACTTCCTCCGAAGGTTTGCTATATGTGGCTTATAGCAGAGTACTTAAGCTTCATTTTGGTATATCATTTATATTTCCCTAAAGTTTTTTGTTGAACAAAGTTATAAAAAATAACTTTCTACTAAACTTCACTCATTTTTTCTTTTGGCTAAGGGGCCAAAATTAGGACTTCCTCCGAAGGTTGGCTATATGTGGCTTATAGCAGAGTACTTAAGCTTCATTTTGGTATATCAATTATATTTCCCTAAAGTTTTTTGTTGAACAAAGTTACAAAAAATAACTTTCTACTAAACTTCACTCATTTTTTCTTTTGGCTAAGGGGCCAAAATTAGGACTTCCTCCGAAGGTTGGCTATATGTGGCTTATAGCAGAGTACTTAAGCTTCATTTTGGTATATCATTTATATTTCCCTAAAGTTTTTTGTTGAACAAAGTTATAAAAAATAACTTTCTACTAAACTTCACTCATTTTTTCTTTTGGCTAAGGGGCCAAAATTAGGACTTCCTCCGAAGGTTGGCTATTGTAACGTGACGTTACAAACCTACCCTACATTTACATTTAATCCTAACATCACAAAGTATAAATAACCAAACACCTTGAATACCCTTATTATTTTACTTACTACTATGAATACCCTTACTATTTACCTACATAACTTTTTTTACCGTATAATTCTCATTTAGTTCATTTTATATTTGAATAAATAGACAAGGTTTGCCTCAGAACAAACAGAGTAGATATTGCCCCAGTATTTACTCTCGGTAGTTAGTAGTAACCGTAGTTAGTCGTTTTACCCGAACACCTCGCTCTCGAATTCCGTTGGTGCCCGAGTAAACCGAACCAGTATTTAATCGTATATTAGCCGAACACCTCGCTCTCGAATTCCGTAGGTGCCCGAGTAAAACCAAAACAGTATTTAGTCGTACACCACGCTCTCGCATTCCGTTGGTGCCCGAGTAGTTAAACCAGTAGTCCACGTATTCTCACCAGTAGTGAATACGAGCCAGCACTCAACCTGTAGTTAGTCGTATTAAGCCGACCGCCGGTACCGCCGAATTCCATTCGGTAGCCGACTTAATACCAACCGTATTTAACCGAACCTGATAAACAGAACCGTATTTAGTATGGTACCCGAAGTATTCTACCAGTATTTAACCGAACCCGATAAACCAGAACCGTATTTAGTATGGTACCCGAAGTATTCTACCAGTATTTAACCGAACCTGACAAACCAGAACCGTACTTAGCATGGTACCCGCAGTATTCTACCAGTATTTAACCGAACCGTATTTAACCGAACCTGATTAACCCAAACCGTATTTAGCCGACTAAATACAAACCCGTATTTAACATATTATTAGTCATGTTCAGCCGACTGCCGGTGCCTCCGAATTTCATTCGGTAGCCGACTGAATACAAACCAGTAGTCCACGTATTCTTACCAGTAGTGAATACGAACCAGCACTCAACCCGTTATTAGTCGTGTTCAGCCGACTGCCGGTGCCTCCGAGTTTCATTCGGTAGCCGACTGAATACAAATCGTATTTAACCGGACCTGATTTAGTAACCCGTATTTAACCGAACCTGATTAAATAACCCGTATTTAACCGAACCTGGTTAAGTAACTTTTATTTAACCGAACCGTATTTAACCGAACCTGATTAACCAGAACCGTATTTAGCCGAACGCCAAGACCTCCTTAATCTCTTGGTGTCCGAAGTATTTTTAAGTAGTTTCTAGTATTTAAGACCGTATTTAGCCGAACGCCAAGACCTCCTTAATCTCTTGGTGTCCGAAGTATTTTTAAGTAGTTTCTAGTATTTAAGACCGTAGTTAGCCGAACGCCAAGGCCTCCGAAATCTCTTGGTGTCCGAAGTATTTTTAAGTAGTTTCTAGTATTTAAGACCGTAGTTAGCCGAACGCCAAGGCCCCCGAAATCTCTTGGTGTCCAAAGTATTTTTAAGTAATTTATAGTATTTAAGACCGTAGTTAGTCACGCCATGGCCAGACAACCGTCAGCCACCGACCTATGCGAGGCCGCAGTTTGCCGAGCCCCCGAGGTTGCGAGATCCTCCTGTGTTCGAAGCGCTCGGCCCAACTAGTCGAAGTAGTTAGTCGCGTGTACAGCCAACTACGGGGCGCACCGAATGCTCCGTACTCGGCATAGTTTCGATCGTAGATGTAGATACTAACAACCTATAACCGAAACCCGTTTATTATCTTCTCTGCCAGATCGAATACTCAGTAACTAAACGATGCCCCACGGAACGCCACCGTACGTGCCTACTGGCAGCAACATCTAGCCGTTTCCTAACGTCATCAGCCGTACGTGCACGGAATCACGCTGCCTCAGCACCCGTTCCCGTCTACAGCCACGCAGAATCAGTCGAAGGCCGTCGTAGTTCTAAGTATTTAGAGTAGATTAAGATTTCGTAAATAAAGCTTTGTTGAAATTTTTGTAAGCGAACATACACGAAAACATCCCGTGTTTCATTTCAAAGGAAGCAGACCTTCGAATTGACCCTGGACAGACTGAGTCGTACCTCAGCTGGGAAAGTAAACTGCGTTACACTATATGTGGCTTATAGCAGAGTACTTAAGCTTCATTTTGGTATATAATTTATATTTCCCTAAAGTTTTTTGTTGAACAAAGTTATAAAAAATAACTTTCTACTAAACTTCACTCATTTTTTCTTTTGGCTAAGGGGCCAAAATTAGGACTTCCTCCGAAGGTTGGCTATATGTGGCTTATAGCAGAGTACTTAAGCTTCATTTTGGTATATCATTTATATTTCCCTAAAGTTTTTTGTTGAACAAAGTTATAAAAAATAACTTTCTACTAAACTTCACTCATTTTTTCTTTTGGCTAAGGGGCCAAAATTAGGACTTCCTCCGAAGGTTGGCTATATGTGGCTTATAGCAGAGTACTTAAGCTTCATTTTGGTATACCAATTATATTTCCCTAAAGTTTTTTCTTTAACAAAGTTACAAAAAATAACTTTCTACTAAACTTCACTCATTTTTTCTTTTGGCTAAGGGGCCAAAATTAGGACTTCCTCCGAAGGTTGGCTATATGTGGCTTATAGCAGAGTACTTAAGCTTCATTTTGGTATATCATTTATATTTCCCTAAAGTTTTTTGTTGAACAAAGTTATAAAAAATAACTTTCTACTAAACTTCACTCATTTTTTCTTTTGGCTAAGGGGCCAAAATTAGGACTTCCTCCGAAGGTTGGCTATATGTGGCTTATAGCAGAGTACTTAAGCTTCATTTTGGTATATCATTTATATTTCCCTAAAGTTTTTTGTTGAACAAAGTAACAAAAAATAACTTTCTACTAAACTTCACTCATTTTTTCTTTTGGCTAAGGGGCCAAAATTAGGACTTCCTCCGAAGGTTGGCTATATGTGGCTTATAGCAGAGTGCTTAAGCTTCATTTTGGTATATCATTTATATTTCCCTAAAGTTTTTTGTTGAACAAAGTTATAAAAAATAACTTTCTACTAAACTTCACTCATTTTTTCTTTTGGCTAAGGGGCCAAAATTAGGACTTCCTCCGAAGGTTGGCTATATGTGGCTTATAGCAGAGTACTTAAGCTTTATTTTGGTATATCATTTATATTTCCCTAAAGTTTTTTGTTGAACAAAGTTATAAAAAATAACTTTCTACTAAACTTCACTCATTTTTTCTTTTGGCTAAGGGGCCAAAATTAGGACTTCCTCCGAAGGTTGGCTATATGTGGCTTATAGCAGAGTACTTAAGCTTCATTTTGGTATACCAATTATATTTCCCTAAAGTTTTTTCTTTAACAAAGTTACAAAAAATAACTTTCTACTAAACTTCACTAATTTTTTCTTTTGGCTAAGGGGCCAAAATTAGGACTTCCTCCGAAGGTTGGCTATATGTGGCTTATAGCAGAGTACTTAAGCTTCATTTTGGTATATCATTTATATTTCCCTAAAGTTTTTTGTTGAACAAAGTTATAAAAAATAACTTTCTACTAAACTTCACTCATTTTTTCTTTTGGCTAAGGGGCCAAAATTAGGACTTACTCCGAAGGTTGGCTATATGTGGCTTATAGCAGAGTACTTAAGCTTCATTTTGGTATATCATTTATATTTCCCTAAAGTTTTTTGTTGAACAAAGTAACAAAAAATAACTTTCTACTAAACTTCACTCATTTTTTCTTTTGGCTAAGGGGCCAAAATTAGGACTTCCTCCGAAGGTTGGCTATATGTGGCTTATAGCAGAGTGCTTAAGCTTCATTTTGGTATATCATTTATATTTCCCTAAAGTTTTTTGTTGAACAAAGTTATAAAAAATAACTTTCTACTAAACTTCACTCATTTTTTCTTTTGGCTAAGGGGCCAAAATTAGGACTTCCTCCGAAGGTTGGCTATATGTGGCTTATAGCAGAGTACTTAAGCTTCATTTTGGTATATCATTTATATTTCCCTAAAGTTTTTTGTTGAACAAAGTTATAAAAAATAACTTTCTACTAAACTTCACTCATTTTTTCTTTTGGCTAAGGGGCCAAAATTAGGACTTCCTCCGAAGGTTGGCTATATGTGGCTTATAGCAGAGTACTTAAGCTTCATTTCGGTATATCATTTATATTTCCCTAAAGTTTTTTGTTGAACAAAGTTATAAAAAATAACTTTCTACTAAACTTCACTCATTTTTTCTTTTGGTTAAGGGGCCAAAATTAGGACTTCCTCCGAAGGTTGGCTATATGTGGCTTATAGCAGAGTACTTAAGCTTCATTTTGGTATATCATTTATATTTCCCTAAAGTTTTTTGTTGAACAAAGTTATAAAAAATAACTTTCTACTAAACTTCACTCATTTTTTCTTTTGGCTAAGGGGCCAAAATTAGGACTTCCTCCGAAGGTTGGCTATATGTGGCTTATAGCAGAGTACTTAAGCTTCATTTTGGTATATCATTTATATTTCCCTAAAGTTTTTTGTTGAACGAAGTTTGAAAAATTTAATTTCTATTGAACTTCACTCATTTTTAGTTTGTTGAAAGCCGAAAATCAGCTCCCATGTAGAAAGAAAGAAGAAGAACATGCACTCTCTTTAGTTCTCTCATTTTCGGTTATATGAGTTGCCGTATAAATTTACATGCACTTAGTTTCAGGGATGGAAGCACTGTTGCCAGTAGTGCAGATTTCTCTACATTTTGCTGATTTTTCGTAGCAAAAATTACGAAGTGAGATTGGCGATATAAAATTAAACAATTTTATTGCAAGTGTATGAGCCGCAAGTGTATGAGCCAGAACAACAGAGTAATATTTCTTATTGCTAAGCTTATGTTAAAGGCATGGGAAAACGTATTTATGTTAACTCATAAAAAGAATTTTTATAATTTTATTTTAGTGTTTATTAAATTCTTTAATTTAATTCTTTTACTACAATTATAATTTGCTACCATTTGACTAACTTAATTTCGTTCTCACACAATTTGCATAAATTTTTTTTCTTTTATGCTTATTTTTTTCAATTGACAACCAAATTTGACGTTTTATGTAAGCAATAATTGTCAACGAAAATGGACTAACAATTATTGCAACATAAATTGCCGCCAATTAAAGATAACATAATTTTGACATTTACTGCAATATATGTCGCAATAATTATCTCTGGTATAGACGGGCAGTAACATAAGCTGAGCAATAAGCAATATTGCTTTGTTATTCTGCCGACGTTCTTGCCAACTCGCTGAGTTATTTATCTTTAGTGTAGACCTAAAGTTAGAAAAAATGCAATATTTATCGAAACAAACAGCAATTTGCAAATTTTGTCGCTTACGAGGTTTTTTTTCGTTTTGGTTTTTATAAATTAAATGTCTATAATTTTGTGGTACAAAAATTTTAAATTTAATAATAATTTACAAAACAAATTTTATATGACTATTGTTTTTGAGTTACGAGGTTGCGGAAGAAACCCATCGATATGATTCATTTATGTGTTAAAATAATGATTTTTAAATACATACCTATTTTGAATTTTTGTTTTCGCTGTGACAGGCCTGGGAACTAATTCTGGCAGTCGTGATCGAGTACTTTTTCGATTCGAAAGCAATTTATTTCTAATTCTTTCAGCCGATACTAAACGAATCTAAATTATTTTTTCAGTACCGTGAAACTCAAATTATTAATTCTTTACTGATAAAAACACCTAAAAGTGATTCATTTTGTTAAAAATATTCCAAACAAATAGAAAATATTTAAAGCTATTAACTTTTAATAATATCTAAAAATAAGCAACAATAATGGCTGCTACTTTAAAACCATATCTGACTGCTGTACGCCACTCCTTAACAGCTGCTATGTGTTTACAAGACTTTGCCTCGCAGGTGGCGGAGAGGCACAACAAACCCGAAGTTGAGGTATGCTCCAGCAAGGAATTGATTTTAACACCTGTAGTCATATCCCGCAACGAAGAGAAGAGAATTGAACCCTCCATCAATTCCGTGCGTGTCAGTATTGCCGTAAAGCAGGCCGATGAAATCGAAAAGATTCTATGTCAGAAATTCACCCGTTTCATGATGCTTCGTGCCGAATCTTTCATTATTTTGAGACGTAAACCTATTGATGGTTACGATATTAGCTTTTTGATCACCAATTTTCATACGGAACAAATGTACAAAAAAAATAAACTAGTAGATTTTGTCATAAGTTTTATGGAAGAAATTGATAAGGAAATTAATTTTATAAATGCTTTCTCTGCGTAGACATTATTGATTTTCATAGTATAATAAGTACCAGGTAGGTTCATTAGGAAGAGTTGTCATTATTTACCCATGCAATGTCAAATTAATTTATTTGATTTTTTAGGCTTGTTTAAATTTTTTCCTCATTTCCTTTTGTTTGACGTTATATGGGTTTTAAAATTGAGAACAAATTACTATACCTTGAACTTATTCTACCATGATTGATTTAAGTAAAACCAAATTTGTAATTTGTAAAATGAGACATAAAGCCATATTTTTGATAATGATTGTATTTCACCCTATTTCATGTAGAAAATGCTTTGTGGTTTCATGTCGCCCTGTTTTATGTCAAAAATGGCGGTATGAACTAAGTCCCCAATGAATTAACTCCCCAAACCCAAAATGAACTAAGCCCCTAAATTTGGGGACGTCGTTCATATATGGAAAAAACCCGAAAAAGCTACACTAGCAAGTGCTTCTCTGCATAGCCGGCCTTCGGCCGGACGCAATGATTTTCTCCTCTATGGTATAACAAACACCGGCTTCGCTAACTAAAGCTTCTCTGCGTAAACGGCCTTCGATCGGAAACAAGACAGATTTTAGAAGCTTTACTTAGCGAAATCGGTACTTGTTATACCATAAAGGAGAAAATTCTTGCGTCCGCCAAAAGGCCGGCTATACAGAGAAGCTTTAGTAAGCGAAGCCGGTGTTTGTTATACCATGGAGGAGAAAATCCTTGCGCCCGGCCGATGGCCGGCTATACAGCGAAGCAGGTCTTTGTTATACCATATAAGCATTTGTAACGCAACACATCAAATGGGACATAACACCATAATGGCTTTATGTCCCATTCCACTTAAATTGATATGAGACTTAAGGCCATATCAAAATTATGGCTTTATGTCCGTTTGGATTGAGACATAAAGCCGTTATGGCTTTATGTCCTATGGCTTTGTGACACCCCACCAAAATTATACTAGCGTTTTTTGTATGCAAAATTTAATTAAAATAAAAAAGAAAAATTAACAAAAACTGAACAAAATCGACGTTTGGCAATTTCTGACATCCGGTTTGGCGATGGAGCTCAAAAAAATCTGACAACCCTGTTGAAAACCAAATAGCCAATAATATTTTGTGCTGCCAAGTTTAACATAGTTTTTACATTTTCTGCGCATTGCCAGATTAATGCGTGTTGCCAGATTAGCTAATTTATGCCATAAATAATTTAAATAAATTTCTTAAGTTCACCTCAGCCCATTGCCGCTGGAGTCCCACAAGGCAGCATCCTGGGCCCCCTATTATACTTAATTTATACTTCGGACATGCCAACAAGCAACTACACACAAACTTCAACATTTGCAGACGATACAGCTTTTCTAAGCGTCCACGAAAATCGTTATGAAGCATCGCGTTACTTACAGCATCATATATTTCAACTAGAAATATGGTTAAGACAATGGAAGATAATGGTTAATGAGCAAAAATGCGTACATATAACATTCACTTTGCGCCGGGAATCTTGCCCCCCTATTACAATCAATAATCAAATAATTCCTCAACATTCGCATGTTAAATATCTCGGTATACATCTGGATCGGCGATTAACGTGGAAATGCCATATAGAGGCAAAATTAACTCAAATGAAACTAAAAGCCATTCAAATTCACTGGCTTATTGGAAGAAATTCTGTCCTTAGTCTCGATTGCAAGCTTCTACTTTACAACTCTATCTTAAAGCCTATCTGGTGCTACGGTATTCAACTATGGGGCACTGCCTCGGCCTCTAATATCGACAAAATTCAAAGGCGCCAAAATAAACTTCTTCGAATAATCACAGCCGCTGCCTGGTATGTTAAAAACTCAAACATTCATAAGGATCTCAATGTGCCATTAGTGAAATCTATGATTACAAAATATGCAATAAAATATTTAAAAAGGCTTAAACAACACCCAAATCCACTAGCTCGAAATATTTTAAATCATGGCGGCCACACTCGCTTAAGAAGAAGAGACATTGCAGCACTTACCCAATTAGATGAGCGATAAACACCTATAAAAGTGAACATAACCCGTGATGAAGAAAATTTTGTCTGGCACTGGCAGGAGATAAAATAACGTATTAGGTTAAGATTTGATTAATTATTGTTAGTTCATATTTAATATATGAAGATTCAATAAAAAATAATGACAAAAAAAAAAAATAAATAATTTTTGTTAAATTTTGTTTTTTAAAAATTCAATAGTTTTTTTACTAGTATTCTCTGTACAGTGCGAGAATTATCTGTAATTTTTGTTATTTTCCAATAAATACTGGAATGGTATGAGAAAAAGTTTTTTGCAACAGTGGTATGTAAGGAGTTTTGGAACAAATCTAGTTTACAAACGCACCTCCAAATACATACAAAACTTAAAAATAAAAGTAATCGTGGCTATTCTGAAATACGCGTCGAATAAGTGAACATTTACATGAAAACAAAACCAAATTGACAAAAATGGTTTTTGTTTATCATACAAAATTTACAGTTTTTAAAAGAGAAAGAAACGCGTTATACCTCTCGCGTTAATTTGATTTTAGAAGTGTATAGATAACAAAAATAATTTTCGAAAATTTTGTTTTGTTTTCCTGTAAATGTACACCGAAGTTTTCAGATATACATATGTATATGCAATTTTCCACTACAATTCTGAACTTGTGGCCAATATTAGTATCATTTGAAAGCTTTAAAGTAGGGAATAAAAGAGACGTCTTTTTGCCGATACCTACACACAAAAGAAAATATCGGCGATACCGATACGAACATAAAATTTAAGTTTAAGGTAAAATTAACAAAACTCATGTAGTGTAATTTCTTTATTATAAGATTACTGTGTAAGTATAAATATTTAAAATTGATAATAATATTTTAAAAACTACGAACTGAATTTTAATTCATGGTAAAATTACCAAAAGTTTTATTATTTCTTAAACAAGAAAAGTGTTAGAGATTATTATTTAAAGTTAATATTAATAAGAATTTTGTTTTTGTATCTCAGATGCGACAGAACTGATTTCTGCGCCATGTTCTTAAATTTTGGGTATAACAATTCATTCCGTTAGTAAACAAGCGAAAATGCATCTCTAGAATATCTAAGGTATCTTGAGACTTCTTCTTTCTTATAACATTTTCACAAACACTCCAAAGTTATTTCTGGTAGACTTATCAGAACTTTTACTAGGTGTTGAGGTGACCGTGTCTGCCACACTTTCGGAATGCAGAGGCATGTTAAGTAGCTTATTAAGCAAATTTTTCAATATATTGTCCTTGAAATATTTGACATTTGTGTCTCAAATCGTTCATTTATTGAAATTGGCGACTTATTGAGTCGCTTAAGTTCCGCTTTCGCTTAATTTAACAGCTCCCGATATTTTCTTTGGAGTTACCTTAAGGGTAAGGTGCTTGTCAATAAGTTAAGAACTATCCAAGTGAAATTAAAAAAAGTTATTGGAAATGCACATCAGGTCGAAGCAATTAATGGCCACCATTCTAAGGATATAATCTTCAAAACATAATGTGAACATATTTTCAAGCTTAAATCTAAATTTGAATAAATGCCGACGTTTGAGAAAATCAGAAAAAAAGTTACAGTAGTTTTGACTTAACTGCCTTTTGTTTACGAGCACTTTTGACTTAACTGCACAAAATTGTTAATTTTTGGAATTATTCTTTATATTTCCATGCAAATTCCTTTTTTAAGTGAACTTTCTATACCTGCACATTTAAGATAAATGCACAACAATTTTGGCATTTTAAAATTATTTTCATACAAAAAATCAAAGTTAGCTGCACTTTGACTTAACTGCCCAAAATACATATTTTCTGGAATTATTCTTCAAAATCCTTTTTTACGTGCATTTTGTATACCTGCACATTTTTCATATTTTTGGGCAGCTTTAAAATATTTTCATACAAAACATCAAAGTTAGCTGCACACATAAAAATATTTGGTAGCCAATTTTTCACATAAATATCCAATTTTTTCCATAAATTTTTATGTTCTTTGTGAATTCTCATTGTTGTTGTTAATGTTTCTTTCATATTAAATAAACATACATACATGTATAAAATGATCTGTTATTTCCCAGCTAGCATAGGCTGTTTGTTAGACGATTATGTTTAATATACAACTCCTAAAATAATCTTCTCATGATTATCTGACGAGTAACAAAATAAAAACATCTAAATCTTATTGTAATTTCTTATTTATTTTTTGACTCGCTCGTCCTTAAATCTTGGAATGAACCTTTTGGTACTCTCTGTAAGAGTCGTATAACAGTTACTGAGCTACCTAAATAAGACCGTTTTTGAAGTATGAAAATGCTATTGACAATTCAATTTTAATAAAACAAACCGGCCTAAGGATCTGTAAAAAAGGATTTTCCGACAGGATGGTGTTAATTTCGCGACCTTAAGGTTTGTTTTATAGAAATTTTATGAAAATTAGAAGTTTTAGCATGAAAAATACGCTTGATGCCCTTATTAAGGTAGCTCAGTCATACGGCTGAGCATTTCACGAGTTGTAAAATAATACCTACATGAGTCTTAAACTACTCTTGGCATGCTTTTTGAAAGACTCGTTAGATAATCTCTACATACATCATAAACGATTCCCTTTACGATTAATATAAGCGTTTTTCGCTGCGTTATGGTAGAATCTCTCATAGGAATCAGCACGTGTAACAGTTTCTCCCGTGCGAGGAATTGTCTACAATCAAAAAATGAGCTTGTCGACGATCAAAAACACTCTTTGTGAGATTCCCAGTGGACTCCTATACGATTGAAAATGCTAGCTCGGTTGAAATAAAATTTTAATAATATATACATTTATGTAGTAATAAAATAATTTTTTTATTCTACTTTTAAATCAAACATTTTACTTAAGCTGCACTTTTGAGCAGGTAACCATATCATAACGATACTTATGCGCCACCCTGTATTTTGTATGGTCATTAGCATTTTTGTATATGCTAGACACAGAAGACAAAAATTTAAAGTGTGTAAAAGCAATAAATAAGGTCATACAAAACTTTATGGTTTTAAAAAGTTACTGCTTTTAAAAACTGTAGAAAAATTGTTTTTTTTTTTTTTTTTTTTTTTTTTTAATAATTTATTTTTATTATTGAATCTTTCTTATCGAAATTTACAATATGTATTCAAATCTTAATTCTACTTGTTGTTTATTAGTTGTTACCTGTGTAACCACTAACTGCTGTATTCAAATTTTTAAGACTGTCTTCTAGTAAGGCTCAAAGTATCGGTTCTTTTTAGCCTCTGGTGACCTTCAAACTGAAGCAAACCCCGAGCGAGGTAGTTAGGGTGAACCATTAGTTTATCGATGTAGCTTATTGAATATTTTTTAATTTCCTCCTGGATAGTGGGGACGTTGAGATCTCTGTGGATAATATCATTACGTATATACCATGGGGCGCAGACAATTTGTCGTAATATTCTAGACTGTCTTCTTTGAAGCTTTTGGATGTTAGATGCGCATGCAGTACCCCATAATTGGATGCCATATGTCCATATTGGTTTTATGATGGACTTGTATAGAAGAACTTTGTTGTCTAAAGACAAGTTTGAGTTTCTACCGAGAAGCCAATGTAGTTGAGCTGCTTTAAGTTTCATAGCCGTTATTTTCGCTTCGATATGACGAGACCAGGTCAAACGTCTATCTATATGAACTCCCAAGTACTTTACATGGTTTTCTACCGGAACAGTGATGTTATTTATTTTTACTGCTGGGCACGTTTGTCTTCTGAGCGTGAAAGTTAAGTGAGCACATTTAGCCGGGTTAACCTTTATTCTCCATTTTTCTAGCCATGCCTCTAGTTCATTGATGTGGGACTGCAGATTTTGCGATGCGACTTTTGGGTCATGGTTAACGCTAATAAATGCTGTGTCGTCTGCAAATGTAGAGGTATGCGTGCTCAGGTTTGTTGGCATATCCGCTGTGTATATTATATATAGAAGCGGTCCTAATATGCTGCCTTGGGGAACACCAGCAGTAATTTTCTTGAGGGGGGAGTATTTATCTTGCGACCTTACTATGAATGTTCTGCCTGTTAGATAGCTCTCCAGAAGCTTGTGAGTGTTTTGAGGAAGCATTCGTGTTATTTTGATGAGTAGCCCATCATGCCAAACTTTGTCAAATGCTTGGGAAATGTCTATAAACAGGGCTGAGCAGTATTGCTTTTTCTCAAACGCCGATCTAATAAGGGTGACAATTCTATGCACTTGCTCTATTGTACCATGTTTCGCTCTGAATCCGAACTGGTGATCCGGGATGATGTCGTGTTCATTTAGATGAGGAGTTATACTTAAAATGAATATTTTTTCGAAAAGCTTTGATAGGATTGATAATAAGCTTATCGGTCTGTACGACGCAACCTGGCTAGCATCTTTTCCTGGCTTGGGAATCATAACAATTATAGACTTCTTCCATGAGGATGGGAAGTATCCGACTCTTAATATAGCGTTAAAAATGAACAGCAAGATTCTGGAAGCAGACGAAGGTAAGTTTCTTATCATTGACCCTGTGATACGGTCAAGTCCGGGAGATTTTCTAATATTCACTTTTTCTATTGCAGATTTTACTTGAGTAATGTTAAATTTTAATGGATGGTTTACCTTATCAGGAATGGTTGGACGACAGGAACAAGTATGTGTATCATGTGGCGTGAAAACTTTCTCAAGATGGCCCGCGAAAGCGTTTAATTTTTCATCTGTGTTTTTCGCCCAAGTGCGGTTTTCCAGTCTTAATGGAGATTCTTGGGTTATAGGGCATTTCATATGCCGTACAGCCTTCCATAAGCTATAATTGGAGTTTTTTGTGGCATCTAGGCTGTTTAGATAGCCTTCTATTGCAGACTCGTGGTTCTGTCTCAATTTGTTGCGAAGAGTTGTCAGGCATAATTGTAGTTGGGCCTTAGTGGTTGGGGAACGACTGTTTTGCCATTGTCTTCTTAACTTCCTTTTTTCTCTGATAAGGGTCTCTATATCCGTCGATGTATTGTAAGGAGCACGTTTAATTGTCCGCTTGATTGGGGTTGCATTTCTTGCTGCAGCATCCAAGACTGCTGTAAATCGGTCGACAGCTATTTGGATGTCAGATGAATTTTTTAGGGGAATGCACTGTGATAGGTGAGAGCTCACATACATTTTATACTTTAACCAATTTGTGTTTCTGTTTGGATAGGAAAACCAGTTTGCAGCTGCGGCGTCAGAGTTACATTTTAAAATGAGGATTGAAGGTGAATGATCAGACGAAAGATCATAGGAGGAACTAACTAGTACCTGATCGCGCTTGATGTTTTTGATTACAGCAAAGTCAATAAGGTCTGGTAGCTTGTTGAAGTCGGTTGGCCAATAGGTAGGCTCACCACTCGATACCACATCAAAGTTATTTGCAGTTACGGTATTATATAGCTGATTACCTCTAGGACTAATAAGTCTGGAGCCCCAATATGTATGTTTAGCGTTGTAGTCGCCAGCAGCAATGAATTTCTGGCCCAATGTGGAGAAGAAGTTGAGAAATTTATCGTGTAGAATTTTGTGCCTCGGGGGACAATAAACGGATGTTAACGTTAGTTTGAAATCAGTCAGATTTATAGATGTGGCCTGGATACAATCTTCTTCGAACTCTGGCAATGGTAAGTGTCTGATGTGTTTGTGCACAATTATGGCTGTGCCACCACAAGCTCGTCCGCTGGGATGTTTTGTGTCATACGTAAGGTATCCATTTACCCTAAAGCAGTTTTTATGAGTAAAGTGTGTTTCAGAGACAAGAAGTACGTCGATTTCATGCCTATGAAGAAAGTTTGCAACTTCGTGTTTATGTTGGGATAACCCGTTTGCATTCCAGAAACATATTTTTAACTGGTTCATTTTTTGTTGAGTAGAACTTGCAGGAGCATGTTCTGGTTTCGCATCATTTCCTGAAACATGCTCTGCATAGTGGCCATGAAGTTATTCATAGTTTGAATTAAATTTTCAATTGAGGTAGGCATTTGTAGACCTTCCCTAGGAACATTAGCGTATGGAGGTTGCTTTGCGTTGGAAGTACTCGGGGGATTTTTCGCATTAGGGTTTCCTTTTAGGACTTGGGCATATGATTGGTTTTGTTTGTTTGTTTGTGTAGTACTAGCAATAGAGCCAGCGGCTTGGCTGGGCGCATGTGATGGACCATATTGGGAGTGAGTATATTTTTGAACTAAAGCTGGTTTTTTTAAATGCAAGAAGACTTTACAACCCCTATAGTTTGCCGTGTGATTTTCGCCACAGTTGCTGCATTTCTTGACATTTGGGTCAACTTTAGAACGATTACATTCGGCGGTTTTATGAGCGTCGCCACAAACCACACATACGTGAGGCAATTTACAATATGATTTTGTATGCCCATATTCCTGACAGTTTGTGCATTGGGAGGGACCCTTTCGTTTTATTGGCTCCTCAACAGTTATTCTTCTGTTGAGTAGGTAGCGCAAGTTGTATATGGGATGAACTGAATTTTTGGTTTTGAGAACCGATGAATCAAACGATATCTCAATGCGGTGCAGTGGTTGGGGAACTTTGTTCCTGTTCAAAATGTTATGAACCGATTTTACCTCGTACCCCTCTTGCTCTACGGCAGATTTTATTTCATCTGTAGGAACGGAACTATCTATGCCTTTTATGACAATAATCAATCCCTTAGCACTTTTTAATTGGTATGTATAGTAGCTTTTATTTTCTGCGTCCAGGTGTCTTGATATAATACGAAAGTTCGTTTCTGTACTGGCTTGAATTTTGGTCTCTTGAATTTGTCCGCGTCGTATAGAAACGACGTAGAAATTGTTCTTACCTACAAGTTGAGTCAACATGTTGACTATGCTATTTGATGTTTGCTCCCGCAGATAGATAGGTGGCGGTTTAACTTCTTTAGTGGCTGTCCCATTAGCTAATTCTGCTTCTTCATCGTCAGGTATGGATAGTACAGAGAATCTGTTACCATTTGTTGGCAAAGACACTACGTTAGAGCCTTTGTATTGTTTGGCCACGCGTTCCTGTTGGGTGGACCTAGGGCTAGCCTTTCTCTTAGTTATTGTTATATATCTGTCCATGCCTGTTTGCACTTTAGTACTTTTTGGTACAGCTCCTGTATTTGTTAATGCAAATCGTGATGTTCCAGGTTTTTCGTTATTATTCCTCTGGTCAGACGGCTTCACACTTTGAACCACATTTACGGTCGGATCAACACACTTGCTCAGGTTGGGCACACTTGAACTTAAATTTCTGTATGGAAAACCAGTTGCGCTGGCAATTTTTGCACTTAAAAGATGTTTGTTTAATTCAGGGTATCGAATGTTTTCATTGCTCACGCTCGGGGAGCTTACCACAATATACGCATTTCTGCTATTTGTGCTGGGCCTACTCTCCTTATTGGGAGTATTTGTGAGGCTCATTCACAAATCTCTTCGGGCACACTAGTTATTATTCTTTTTTTTTTCACCTATTACAAATATTTTTTTTTTCAGCTACGGTAAATATTTTTTCACTTTTTTTTTTTTTTATTATATTATTTTTTTTTTTTTTTTGTATTTTTGTTACTCACTGATACACGTCCGTACTCGTCAAGAGCTAGTTCGCAACCTAAAATTGTGTTGCTTGAACAAACATACTTAAAGTAAAATTTTCTCGTTTCTAAGGTGCTGTTTTTAAGTGACAGGCGATGGATTGTATTGTTAAATTTATATAAAAAACGCTCAGTTTTTTAGTCTTTGGAAACAGCTCATAAGTTCTTCTCAAATGATTTTCTATTTGAGGAAAATTATATTTTGGTAAAAAAAATTATCAAAAATATGATAAAATCATTTTTCTGGCAACGCTGATGTTCATTATGTTAGGTTCTAAAAATAATTTACCTTGGTAGCACTTCTTGAAAAAGCACTCAATTTTAATTAGCCATATTTGAGTCACTCTCCTTAAAATGAGAGGACTTTTTTATTACTCTCTTCAAATTGAGTACTTTGATAACTTACTTTCCCAGCGGTCAAAAAGTTATTACAAATTGAAACACATCCGATTGTTTACAATAATGTCAATAGGAAAAATAAAAAACAAGTTCGTTAATCGCATACAACTAGCATCCAAATCAGATTAGTCTTACTGATATCCCGTTGTTAAATAAAATGTAAATAAGAATCAAAAACAAAACAAACGCGAATAAAATGTTGCCATCGCACTAGCATCTGATTTGGATGGCTTAGTAATGTATCATATTTTTTTGTACATTTTCAATTGTGTATTTTGCTTGTTTTCTTCTACTTTTTGTTCCGTTATTTTTTCAATTTGTTCTTTGAAAATTTTAAAGTAAAAGTTCAAAGTGTAAAGTGCGTTCAAAAGTGCAAGTGAATAAACAGTGTAATTGTTATTAAAAAAATAAATAAAAATTATTAAATAAAAATTTATTGAAAAATATAAATATTTTAAGTATTAAAAATTATAAAAATTGTAAGTGATTCTGAATATTTTCTCTATTGTAGTTACCTTTTTGTATTATTTGTTTTTTATGTTAAAGACAAAAATGTTTGGATTTAGTAAAAGGAATTTAAGAAGATTAAAAAAAATAGAGTGTGAACGTTTGCAAGAAAATGTGGAAATGGCCTCCGAAGAAAATTTGGAAAACAATAATATTGGTTTTAATATTGAAAATAATAATGATGATTTTAACCAGTCATTATCAGGCTGTGAAAGTGTTTTGGAAATAAGTTCAGGAGAATTAAAAACTAAGTTGGCGTGTTGGTATAGAAAATATTTGCCGGGGAAGAGATGCTGCAACGAATTATTACAGATTCTTCGGTCAGAGGGACTGGACGTTCCAATGTCTGTGAATTCTTTTAATGAAAATAAAAAAATGGTTACAAGAGTTGTAACACCTGGAACGTATTTTCACATTGGCATTAAAAGTCGGGTACTAAATCTGAAAAATGAAATTATTTCATTGCAGTTAAAAGAACTGCTGTTAGATATTGGCATAGATGGTTTACCACTTTTCAAAAGCTCTAGATCAACCTTGTGGCCAATTATGGGGCATTTTTATGACTTTCCGGATTCTGAAGTTTTTCTAATTGGCACATATCTTGGCAAAAAAAAACCTTTAAATGTTGAGTCATATTTGCACGATCTAATGTATGAAGTTGATAAAGACCAGCATTTAATTGATTTAGGTAGCCTGAAAGTGAAACTTCGAATAAGAGCTTTCATATGTGACAGTCCAGCCCGAGCATTTATATGTGGAATTGTTGGCCACAATGCATTTCATGGATGTTCTAAATGTATGCAATTGGGAAGCACGTATGAAAGAACAATAATTTATTCGACTCAGTCTGGTCCTTTGCGCTCAGATGAAAATTTTTCTAACAGACAGGATCCATACCACCACTTACCGCAATATAGGATTTGCAAAACCATCTTAGAAGAAAAGGGTATAAATATGGTAACACAATTCCCAATCGAACCTATGCATTTAATGGATTTGGGCGTGTGTAAAAAAATCTTAAATTGCTTAGTCAACAAAAAAAATTTACATTTTAAATTATCAAATGCAAATTTAGATTCTATTTCCGAAAAACTACAATTTCTAGCCAAGTATGTGCCCTGCGAATTTGGAAGAAAACCCAGGGGCTTAGCAGACTTACCTCGATGGAAAGCAATTGAATTTCGTCAATTTGTTTTGTATACGTCAATAATAGTACTTCGAGGAATTATAAATGACGATTATTATTACCACTTTCTTCTATTTCATTGTTCTTATCGAGTGTTGCTTTCTAAAAATGCTGTTGGCTACTTGCCAGTTGCTAATAATATGCTAAAGGATTTTGTCGAGAATTTTGAACTGCTATATCCAAAAAAATATTTGTCTTACAATATCCATAACTTATTGCATGTAACACAATGTATTAAAGAATTTGGAAATCTTCAGTCATTTTCCGCTTACAAATTTGAAAATTTTTTGCAAAAAATAAAAAAGAAAATCAAAAGTCCAACAAATATTTTAAGGCAAATCGACAATAATTTTAACGGTTATTGCCCATTCAAAAATCAAAAATATTTGGGATTCAAAGTCTTAGGAAACAAGACAGTAAACAAATTCGTAACGAAAGATTTTACATTGACAAAAAAAATCCCAAACAATATGTGTTGTTTAAAAACCAATTTTCCATTTCAAATTTCAAACTTCGAATTACGCGACGAAAAGTTATTTGTTATAGGAAGAAGATATATGGAAAAAACTCTTTTTTATGAAACTCCTGTAACTTCTGCCGACTTTGGAATTTTTGTAGTGTCTAATAACTATTTAACCAACGAAGAAGCAATAGTTGCAGATGATATTGCCTACAAATATGTTTCATTTCCAATTGATGATAACTTTCTTCTTATACCTATTATTCACACTTCAGATACTTTTCTATTTGGCAATGGCGCTATTTAACAGAAAACAATATGAAATACCAGCAAAGGAAAATTATGGTAATACCCTAAGATCAGGCACGATTAGCAAGTTGTTAATTTTAGTATTTTTCTCTTATTTATTTCAGAACAATCAAATCATATAATTAATAAATTAGACCAAGTTTTAAAAAATCAATCTGAGATAGCACAGGAAATAACAAAGATGAACAACCGATTGGATGAAATTGAAAAAAAACTTGCAATTAATACTGGGGCTCATTCCGAAGAATTAGTTATTTTAAAACAAATGGTAAAGAAAAATGTGGCAGTTCCAGAAACTCATAATTTTCCAATTAGATCTGATGATGAAATTACGGTTATTGAACAAAAAATCCAACAAGATATCGAAAAATATGTAAGATTACTTAACATATTATATTCTTACCTTTCTAATAGTTATGCTTTTTCAGGTTAATTTTATTAAAATTATAATTTCGCCAGGAGGGCTAACAGACAATTTTGCTAAAATTATTGATTTAAATATGATTTTAGCTTATAATTATGATGGTACGCAAAATAAGAAATCATTTAAAGAATTTAAGCTTTTAAATATGGCAATATTCGGTAAATCCTTAATATTTCGTTTAAAATTTATTTTATAACCATTCTTTATTATCTGCCCTTATTACAGAAGCCATTAAGTGTGAAGGTTTTACTGAAAAGGACTACGGCCAAAAAATAAGAAACTGTTTCAAAATTCATAAAGCCAGACATTTTCGCAAGCTTTCATATAATAAAAAAAATATAAAAAATTAATTAATTACACATATTATTTTTAAGTTAATAACCAACATAAATATCAATAATAAAATCGTTTAAAAAACATGGATTTCTACTTTATTCAAATTGCTAAAACCCATCCGATGATTGATCTTATTAGGACCCATCTAATACTTATACAATGTCTGCTACAAAGGACTGATTACATCGAGACAAATCTTAGTACCCTCTGAATCACCACAATCATTGGACCCATCCAACCTTCACTTGCAATGTATGTAGTGTCGGATCAATCTGATAGCCTAGGCCATCTCTGTGTAATTGTAAGTAGGAATTGAATACAGACTTTGGATGGGTCGCACTTACATTGTCGTTGGTCTCAGACCGAAGATGTATGTGATAAAAAGTCCACTGGGTTGTTATCTTCTCGGCCGCGAAAAATTTATATGAAAAGCACTCAAAAGACTGAGTGAATCAATTGCTTGTCACCTGGAAACTACATATTAATTTTAAGTAGCCAAATTTGAGTCACTCTCCTTAAAATGGAGGACTTTGTTATGAGCCGTTCACTATCTTCTTCTTGTTTTCGGTGTATGGGAGAGTTTTCGGCTTTTAACAAGATAACAAAGTAAGACCGGAAATGTTATTTAAATATTAAATAATAAAAATATTGCGACAAACAATTAGAGAAACTAATATATTTAAATTAGTTAACAAATAATTGTGTTAAATGAATTCCTTAAAAATATTATTGTACTCGTTTGTTGTTAAACAAAGTTAAAGAAATAACTTTTTTGGCTAAAGGGCCAAAATTAGGACTTCCTCCGAAGGTTGGCTATATGTGGCTTATAGCAGAGTACTTAAGTTTGAAATTTAGTAGAAAGTTATTTTTTATAACTTTGTTCAACAAAAAACTTCAGGGAAATATAAATGATACAACAAAATTAAGCTTAAGTACTCAGCTATACGCCACATATAGCCAACCTTCGGAGGAAGTCGTTCGGTTTGTGCTTTGTTGTGATACAGACGTGTATTTTAGCCCCGCATACGATTTGAACTATTAATTAATCACATTTGATTTTGTAATCTAAGCAGCGAATGGACGCTTAAAAAAAAAAACAAAATAATGTATTTTGTTAATTAAATTATTTAACATAATAGTGAACAATTTAAAACGATCAAATTAAATAAAATAAATCAGTAAAAATATATATGTACGTATGAATGTTCATACATGTGTATACATATTCTGAACAAAACATTTAAATTCTGGTTTTTCTTTTGTTGTTGTAAAATACAATAAATAATAAAAATATTAGAGCAAAGCAAAACGGTGAAAAACAAAAACAACTCTTTGCATGAGTACAAACAGTGAAACAACACTAAGACAAAATGAAAGAAACGTTTACGTTTTAGTTAATGCAAATGAAAATAATGCAGAAATAAACAAAACAAAACAATATTAACTACCTAACGGCTAAGCCAATTACTCGAACACGTTCCCTCTCACCCTCGGTATTTACACAAACGGTGGATAGTGACTCATTAAAAAAACTACAACAAGATTTGGTGACAAGTGTTGCCAGGCCAGCAAGTATTGCCGTGACGTCAAAAACAAATTTAGTGGGCAATGATACCATGAACTTAAACACAAATGCAATGGAAAACCCCCCTGTAAACAGTTGTCAAAAGCCTACAGTACAAGTTGGTATGGACAGGTACATAACAGTGCTTAAACGGGGACGCAGCCCTACCTCTACAGCAGTTGCTTCGGCGTCAAAAGTACCATCTTTTGATAAAATAAATACACAAAATCGTTTCGCGATTCTGGAGGATGAATCCTCTGAAGCACCAAACGTCATTAAATCGTCTAAGCCACCCCCGATATACCTTAGAGAGCAAAACTCTAATGAGTTAATAAAAAAATTAATTTCGGTGATAGGTGAAAATTCCTTTTATGTAGCTGCAATAAAGCGCGGTATCATTAACGAGACTAAAATACAGGTGAATCACGAGGATGATTTTCGAAAGGTAGTTACAAGATTTGAGACTCTGAATAAAAACTTTTATACGTATCAACTGAAGAGCAGTAAAGGTCTTCAGGTAGTAATCAAGGGCATAGACTCATGTGTAGACCCAGGGGAAATTAAAGCTTTTTTGGAAGAGAAGGGCTTTAAAATCAAAAACGTAACAAATATCAAAAATAGGGAAAAAAATCCCCAACCACTATTTCAAGTGGAGCTTGAACCCGGCGACGTTAAGCTCAAAAAAAATGAAACGCATCCAATTTATAATTTGAAATATATTCTGTACAGAAGGGTAACTATTGAGGAGCCGCACAAAAGAAATGGTCCTGTTCAATGTCTAGACTGCTAGGAATTTGTCCATACTTAGGCATACTGCTACTTACCCCCTGTTTGCGTAGTATGTGGTGAATTACATGGAACAGTTCTTTGCGACAAGTCTAAAACCGACCCCAACGTAAAAAAATGTAGCAACTGTGGCGGTAATCACACTGCCAATTATAGAGGATGCCCTGTATATACTATCGTCAAGCAGTCGGTCGGACCGAAAACTAATCCCCCTCAAATGCAGGTAACAAATCAGGTTAACACAAATGCAATTCAAGCCCCCCAGCCTAGTAATAACAGAACCTCTTACGCTAACGTCCTAAAATCAAACAATGAGCCAATGCAAGGTGCCTCGCCAAGTAATGATGAAACTCAATTTTCTAATTTAAGTCGTTTAGAAAAAACCATGGAAACATTAGTGCAAACAGTAAATAATTTTACGAACACAATGGGTAATATGATGCAGGAAATGCTTAGAATGCAATCGATGTTATTGCAAGCTGTACTTAACAAACCATGAACTGTTTAAAAATTTGTTTTTGGAACGCAAACGGCATCCGCCAACATATAAATGAATTAGAATACTTTCTTAAAAATAAACAAATTGATGTCATGATGATTTCTGAAACTCATTTGACCTCAAGAAGTACGTTTAAAATAAATGGTTATATACTATATGATACCAAGGACCCTCGAGATAGAGCTTGTGGAGGTTCTGCCATTTTAATAAAGGCCCGAGTCAAACACTACCTAATGTGTGATCATCGTGAAGATTATCTCCAGGCAACGAACATTTGCGTTGAGGAATTAAATAGAAACCTAATAATTTCATCGTTATACTCCCCGCCTAGATTTCCAATATCGGAGGACCAATATTGTAAATATTTTAAATCATTAGGACCGTGTTTTCTAGCCGCTGGCGATTATAACGCTAAACATACCCTCTGGGGGTCGCGACTTATAACACCAAAGGGTCGTGTTTTATTTAACATAATTTCTAAAATGGATTTAAATGTGGTAGCGAGCGGACAACCAACATATCGGCCCACTGATCATCAAAAAATTCCAGATGTCACAGATTTCGGCGTGGTTAAAAACATTCCCATAGAAACGATTCAAGTTGAAGCCTCCCTAGATTTATCTTCCGACCACACACCTACAATTGTTACTATAATGAACCCCAATAGAATTTTACCTCCGACGACAGCTACGCAAATTAATTGGTTGAAATATAAAAAATATCTCAGTACCCATTGCACAGAAAATATTCCGCTCAGTACACCGGATTATTTAGATCGCTCTATTGACAATTTTGACAGTTTTCTGAAACTAGCTGTTCAACATTCCAATATTGCCCCCAAAAAAACAAAAACTATTAAAATATATTCTACAGATGTCGAGCATCTTTTGTCTGAAAAAAGGAGGGCTCGAAGAGAGTGGCAATTGCACAGATCCCCTCAACTGAAGAACTTACTTAAAGAGTGTACAAAAAGACTAAGAAAGTTACTGCAGACTAAGAAAACGGCTTCTCTGGAAAAATATCTTAAGGAACTTGATGCAACCCCACAATCAGACTACTCATTATGGCGTTCAGCTAGAAATCTCAAAAGGCCAGTTGTCTCTAAACCACCATTAAGAAACTTGAATGGAAGTTGGGCAAGAAATGATGTTGAAAAAGGAAATCTGTTTGTCAATCATTTAAAAAACGTATTTACCCCAAATATATCTCACGATATTGCGGTCGAGTTACCACCTGTTGCTGCTAGAGCAGCTGTTCCGCTAAGATTTGAGATAAGAGAAATCGAAAAGGCTATTTGTGATTTAAACCCCAAGAAGGCTCCTGGTTTTGACAAGATCAGCAACAAAATGCTTTTGGAGCTACCCAACATAGCAAAGAAAATTATTCTTTTAATTTTTAATGCTATTTTACGCCTTGAATACTATCCTCAAAAGTGGAAGGTCTCCTTAGTCACCATGATACCTAAACCTGGAAAGGATCACACAAAAGTTGAGTCATATAGGCCTATAAGCTTACTTTCTAATATATCAAAGCTGTTTGAGAAGCTGTTAGCGTCAAAATTAACCCCAATTTTAAATGATAATAGATGTATTCCTAACCACCAATTCGGCTTTAGAAGAGAACACAGCACAATTAAGCAAACCCATCGTATAGTAAACGCAATAAGAAAAGCCTTTGAAGAAAAAAAATATTGTTCCGCTCTCTTCATCGATGTTTCTCAAGCTTTCGATAAAGTCTGGCATGAAGGCTTATTACATAAATTGAAGCTAAACTTACCAGTAAACACACACAAGCTGTTAGAAAGCTACTTAGTCGGTCGAAAGTTTATTATTAAAGAAGGTGATTATTTAAGCTCTCCTCAGCAAATTGACGCTGAAGTCCCTCAGGGAAGCATCCTGGGCCAACTTTTATACTTAATATATACCTCGGATATGCCAACAAACAACTACACACAAACTTCAACATTTGCTGATGATACAGCTTTTTTGAGCGTGCACGAAAACCGTCAAGAAGCATCTCGATACCTACAGGATCATATATTTCAACTCGAACTATGGTTAAAGCAATGGAGGATAGAGGTCAATTAGCAAAAATGCGTACATATAACATTCACCTTGCGTCGGGAATCATGCCCCCTATTAAAATCAATAATCAAAAAATACCTCAAAATTCGCATGTAAAATACCTCGGTATTCATCTAGATCGCCGTTTAACGTGGAAAAGCCATAAAGAGGCAAAATTAACTCAAATGAAACTAAAAGCCATCCAAATTCATTGGCTTATTGGAAGAAACTCTGTCCTTAGTCTCGACTGCAAACTTCTTCTTTACAACTCCATCTTAAAGCAAATCTGGTGCTATGGTATTCAGTTATGGGGCACTGCCTCGGCCTCTAATATCGAAAAAATTCAAAGGCGCCAAAATAAACTACTTCGAATAATCACAGCTGCCCCTTGGTATGTTAAAAACTCAAATATTCACAAGGATCTCAATGTTCCATTAGTTAAAACTATGATTACGAAATATGCAGTAAAATACTTAAAAAGGCTCGAATTGCACCCGAACCCACTAGCACGAAATATTTTAAATGATAGCGGCCACACTCGCTTAAGAAGAAGAGACACTGCGGCACTTGTCCAATTAGATGAGCGATAAACACCTATAAAAGTGAACAGAACCCGCGATGAACAAAATTTTTGTCTGGCACTGGCAGGACAAAAAATAATATTAGGTTAAGATTTGATTAATTATTGTTAGTTCATATTTAATATATGAAGATTCAATAAATAAATAATGAAAAAAAAAAAAAAAAAAAAATACTTTTCACAAGCCTATAAATTCAATTTTTGTGGCAGTTTTACAAATCTGCCCTTCCTAGTTACATATCCTTCTGTGCCATTATTCTTACATTTTAATGGGACCTCAACGCTAGTTTGAGGGCCCTGATTAACCTCCGAATCTTTATTGATAACTATTTAATTTCCTGGAGATTTTCGTATATGATCCTGACTTCTCCTGTAAAAAGTACCACAATTATCCTTTATAATAAAAGATCTTGGCTCCTTACATGATTCTACTATTTCCCCCGGAAACCAACAGCTTGTGGGGTTTTTCTTGAATACTATGCTATCGCCTTTATAAACCGGTCTTATTTTTGTTGCAGTTTTATTGTAATAATTTATAGATTTTTGGATATTTAAATTTAGTTTATTTCTATAATCTTCAGAATTAACAATCTTTGGTTCAAAATTTTTAACTAAGGATGGAATTTTTGTTCTTAAGGAACGTGACATAAGTAATTCTGACGGACTGGGTAAGTTGCCCTTAGGAGCCGTTCTGCAATGAAGTAATCCTACAGAATGGTCCGAATTACTATCCTAGGACTTTAAGAATATTGATTTAATTATCTGAATATTTTATTTATTTTTTATTTATTTATTACTTGGATATCACATACAACAAGAATTTAATCTTTTTAATTACAGTATGTGATCTTATAACGATACAATTTATTTTAGTTACATTCATTAAATAAGACAAAAATAATACATTATTATAGTTTTATATGAAAGACAGAAAAAACATAAAATATATTATATAAAAAAAAAAATATTTATTTATAAGATACAGAGGTATATAAAGAAAACAAAAAAGGTGTTATTATTAAAAACTAGAGAACAATTTATTTTTGAATTGCATAACGTTGCCTATGGTTTGTACTGTGTTGGGTAGTGAGTTCCACAGTCGTATGGTATTTGTAAAGAACTGCCATACAGAAATTAACGTACAATATCTTAGTTGTATGATGTGTTTTCCTCTATTAGAACGTGCAAATTTTAGGCGGTCATATAAATAACTTGGTTCTTGGGTGTATATAATTTTATGAATGAGTAAAAGTGATTTAATTTTAAGCAATACTTCAAGATTAACTCCGTACAAAGATTTAGAATATAGAGAAGTTCCATCATATCTTTTTATTCCGTAGACGTATCGTAGAATCGCATTGTAAGCTACAGTTAATTTACTCTTACTGTATGAATCACAGAAAGCAAACAGTTCACAACCATATAAAAGCTTTGGCATTAAAAAAGTTTTCGCGGGAAGCACGCAAATATTAAGAGGTGTAACATGTTGTGATGGGTATAGAGTTCTTAACATAAAAAAATTTTTTCCAGAAACAGAAATAATGTGAGAATTCCATTAAAGAGTTTTATTAAAAAATAACACCAAGATTCATAGCTGATTCAACGATTGAAATAGTTTGATTTCCTAATAGTACCGGAATACCAACAACAATATTTTGATTCCTTTGAGCTATAATCAGGCACTTAGATTTTTTTGGATTTAAGTATAGTCCATTCGACGAGGACCATAAATATATCCGATTTAGATCCACAGAGAGTTTAGCAATACAATCTTGCATCAAGTTCTTTTTACAACTAATATATATTTGAACATCATCAGCATAAATGTGACTGCTGCAGTGCAAAAGGCGACTAGGTAAATCATTGATGTATAGTGTGAATAATAGAGGCCCAAGAATAGATCACTGTGGTACCCCCATAGACACATGTAGAGCAGTAGATAAAGAGTTACCAGCGGCAACGGATTGGTACCGATTAGTAAGATAAGTTCCTAGTAGTGTAGTGGCAGTTGAAGAAAAGTTAAACTTAATATATAACTTAGTGCAAAGTATTTCATGGTTAACTGAGTCAAATGCCTTAGAGTGATCTAAAAGTACAAGGAACGTAACTCCTCCTTCATCAATATTGCGTCTGATATCTTCGGATACACTGAAGAGCGATGTAACACAGCTATGCCTTTCTCTGAATCCAGATTGATTTTTAACTAGTAACTGGTGATTTGTCAAGTATTTACTCATTTGCTTATGGATAAGTCTCTCGAATACTTTAGATAAATAGGGTAGTATTGGTATAGGACGATACTCATTTGCAGTTTTAGGTACAGGGATGATCTTTGCATATTTCCAGCAATTTGGAAACTGACTGGTGGTGATAATGGTGTTAAATATGTGAGTGATGTAACCTAGTAACTTAGGTAGAAGAAGTTTTACGAATCTTGGATGAATTTGGTCCAGCCCGACCGCATTCGACGTTACAGATAGACAACATGATAGTACTTCAACTTGAAGAACTCCAGAAAATTCAAATCGGTGTACGGTAGGTGGTGCCGAGAGATGTTGTAAAGATTCTGAATTTTCAGCCATCACAGCTTGGGTACTATTCATTGGTATACTTGAAGGAATATTAACAAATGATGCATTTAGTTGATTTACATCGATATTACATGCAGAGTTAATTTTTTTCCCAATACCAATTTCCTTGATTGTCTGCCATTTCCTTTTAGAGTCTAAAGCTAATCTGAAGCGTCTTGCAAAATAACTAGTTTTCGCGTCCTTAATGCTTTTATTTACGTACTGACGAGCTCTGCGGTATTCTTCATGTAATTCAGAAGTTCTAAATCTTTTCCAACGTCTATAGGCCTCATCTCGAACATTTATTAGGGTTTTTATGGTTGAATTGAACCAGTTTTTCGTCCTTTTTTCACGACGGTATGTACGCACAGGAACCATGATATCAAATAGCTTGAGCAAGTGGCTATTAAAAAATTGAAGCTGTTCTTCAGCAGAAACCAAATTGTAGATCAAACCCCAGTTTATTGTGTTAAAACATTCTTCCAATATGTTAAGGTTGATGTTACGGAAATCATAAAAACTTATTGGTGTTTCAGCGTTTACTACTTTAAAATCATAGGATATATAAATAAGGTCATGATTTGAGAAACATGGTGCATTGATTTGGTCAAATAGTAACAGGTTCGAACGCTCCGCCAGCCCATTCGACCTTGGTAAGTATGGACTCGAAGTTTTATGCTCAATCTGCCAATTTGAACAAAATTGTTTTAACTCCTTAAATTAAATGGTGGCCCATTATCTGTCACCAAAATGTATGGATTTCCATGTCTTGCAAAAATTGATTTAAGTTTACCTATAACTTGGGAGCCAGTATATCCCGAATTAAGCGTTTCCATTTCTATATATTTTGAGTAATAATCCACAACAAGGATATACATCCTTTTATTAAATTCAAATAAATCAGAGCCTAGTTTATACCATGGGACATCAATTATCTCATGGGAAAGCATTTCAGACTTTGTGTTTGAACGTTAATATCGCATACAAATTTCACAGTTAGAAACTAAATTTTCTATATCGTTATATATATTCGGCCAATAAATAAATTGACGAGCCAAGTCCTTACACCTTTGTATACCCATATGGCCTTCATGCAATTTCCTTAAAATCTCCTTACGCAAATCTTTTGGAACTAATACTTGATGATTTTTTAACAAAATCCAAAACAGAAATTTTTTCTTTAATTTTAAAGTAAGGCATTATATCAGGTTCTACATTTCTTTTATTTTCAGGCCAACCGGTTTTTACATACCCTACAATTTTTTTAAATACGTTATCATTTCTTGAATATTCCTTTACTACATCCATGTTTGAAAATGGTATCTCCTTTAGTTTCTGCTAAAGGAGCCCTTGAAAGCGTATCAGCGATTTGCAAATACTTTCCAGGGCTGTATCGAACGAGTAGATTATACGGTTGTAGACGAAGCATAAACCTTTGAAGTCTTGCCGGGACTTTGTAAAGAGGTTTATCGAATAACGTAACTTAGGGTTTATGGTCAGTTTCCACTAAAATCTTCGAGCCATAAACAAATTGATGAAATTTCGTGCACCCGAATAATATCGCAAACAATTCCTTCTCTATTTGTGCATAATTTTGCTGCGTTTCTGGTAACGACACAGATGCATATGCAATTGGGTGCTTATTAGAGGTCTGCACAAATGATTTGGTAGCCAAATGAATGCTGTGTGTGTATTTGATATGCTTATCAAATGTGTAAAAAAATGTGAGCGAGTCATTCACGCTCAATCATGTTAAATGGGAGATCAACACAACACCGTTAATTAAAAAGTTAGCCACACACACTTACACTAATTGCGTGTGTTTCTCTATTATTGTTTATTGTTTGATAAACTCAAATTCATACATATTACATTAAAAAAACCTGAGCGAAGTTAAAAATCACACTAATCATTCGTGTGTTTCTTGACTTTCTTATTTTGTTAAGAGGAAAGTTAAAATTTTAACTAAAAAAGTAATAAAATGAAATGGTTGTAATATGCAAAAGCAATAACAATAATAATATTATAAAAAAAAATATTTTAAAATATGACAAAACCAGTATACAAAGGCAATAATTCTTAAGCACTTAATACACTATATTTTTATTCATTGATGATATAGAATATATAGAAAGAAACAGTAAATGTCAAAAAAATAAGTAAAATTGTTCAACTTAAAATTAAAGCTTAATATATTAAAAGTGTTGCTGAATCAGCGGTTTATGGGCAAATTCAGCGACTTACCGCTTTTTTCTTTGTTTTATTTTTGTGTTTCTCATAAACAAAACGTTGACAACATTTAATAAAATAAACAAAACAGTTAAAAAAAAAAAACTAAAAAACTTTGTTTACATTTTTTATAGTTTACTCTTTCTAACACTTACCGTTTCATTCCATCAATTCTATTTCAGTTCAATGAATGAAAAATGTTTTGCCATAACGGCTTAACGAAAATTTTTGAGTTGCTATTTTAAACAGAATTTCGCGCACGCATATGCTCAACGCATAAAAAGAACCCAATTTAATTACAGAAAAAAGATGCAGTATTGCATTAAATGAAGACAGTGTAAATAAAATTATGTTTTTGCATTATAATATTCCAAAGCATGAATTAGAAACTGAAATCAATGCACAAACGGAATAAATATTAATTTTCATGACTTTATATTTTACAAAAATAATTTCTATGTTTTCCTCATGAGATACATATGTTCTTCATTAATTATTTAATTTAATATTATTACGTCTTTTATAAAAAAAAGTCTGATATAGGTACCTAGTTCCTTATTATTATTGTCAATGTAGGTATTGAATTTATTTATATTTTAACTTTATTTATTGAAAACACATTTAATTTGTTTAAATAAAAATTATTTTAATTAAAAATTATAAATCTGCTTTTAAGTGTGTATTTTAGTATAGATTGACCTGCCAAAGTATACAAAAGTATGTTACACATCCCTCTGGGTGTTTGCATTAACATCCCAAGATCGAAAAAGCCACGAATAAAAGAAAAATAGACAAAAACCTAACAAAAGGAAAAACCACCCCATTTTTATACTTTTACATCAGCCATAGTCAAAACTGCAGCCGGCAAACAACAACAACAGAAAGCAACCCAACATCAGATGCAATAAACAACCTGTTCATTCCTTCAACCAAACAACATTTCTGCCACAAGTTCTTGCCCCCGCTACAGCTGCTGCCGCACAATACAAAAAACATTACTTTGTGCACACAACTGCCGCAACAAAACACCGGGGCTACCAAGTTTACGCCAGTAGGACTGGTGTGCGTGCAGATATGCACTGCGAACTTTACGAAACAAACAAAAAATGCACACGTGGGGAACTCCCACACCCTGAAGAAGAGTCTTCAGCAGCGTTACCGTTGTGATACTAAAGTATCAATTTGACCCTTTTTCGACGGTGTTGATACCTTTTATGACCCTTTTTTTAAATTATACTTTTGTATCATTATCACCTATTATGTGACACTTTTTGACCCTTTTTTGGAAATTGCTCTCACATTTTGTTTTTTGTCAACACTGCGTAACAGAAGTGCTAAACAAATGTTTTTGAAATAAGCATTGCTTGATATGGAACAGACTCAAAGTATAAACTTACAATTCCATGCTTTCCTCTCCTTGATTTTTGATAGTAAAGTACAATTTCCCTTAAAGCAAACATAACTCATATCGCACCTATTCAACAATACTGTATTAAATAAAAACTAGGTGACCCGTGCGAATATTGCGCACCGTTAGTTGCCATTTTTGTAACATAAAATTAAAATAATTAATAGAAATTTTAGTAACTTCAATACATTTTAAAATATAATTTTTATCAATGAAAATATTAATTTTTAAATTTCTAATTATTTTTCGTCATTAGTGTTAGAAATAAGCTTTAAAATGAGATATCATTCATTAAATTTAATGCGGTGGTATGGGAGATATTTGCAACCGACAAAAAAAAGTGCTTTAGAAATAATATATACTAGATGACCCGTGCGACTATTTCGCACCGTAATTTTTATCAATGAAAATATTAATTTTTCAATTTCTTATTATTTTTCGTCATTAGTGTTAGAAATAAGCTTTAAAATGAGATATCATTCATTAAATTTAATGCGGTGGTATGGGAGATATTTGCAACCGACAAAAAAAGTGCTTTAGAAATAATATATATGATGATTTTTAGTTTTTCACTTTTTTGAAATAGTCGACAGGTATTATTCATATCTAACCACTGTAAAACTATCGAGCTATTTTATCCACTTTTTTGTAAAGAAATGGTTGGTTTAAAAATATTTTTTCCTATGCCTTTCATATTAAATTAAAAATTGTTTTGCTTCTACTGAAAATTTTAAAATTTTGAAATAATACAGTATTGTTGAACAAGTGCGATATAAATATTTGTTATTTTTTACGGTGGTTTCTTTTTAAAACAAAAATTTGACATTTTATTAAAAAAATGCAATTTGGTGTTTTGCTCTCTTAAACAGTACTATGTTTTATTAAAAAAATTCGCCCTTAATAATGGCAAAAGGTATTGAACTTTTCGCCCCCTTTTGTTGAGAGTGCCCTATCAGGAATGAAAACAAGAGGTAAAAATTGCTCAATTAGCGGAAATTCCCAAATATTTGGTAAAAGCGGTATGATAGCAAAGTCTTATATTTGTTAAAAATCGTAAATACTTTAAAAAATCTGACACTTACAGGAAAAAATCGCTTTAATCGAGAAAATGGTTACAATTCGCGAACGATAGCAAAATTTAAAACAAACACTAAAATTTATTTGACATCGCTAAATCGGAAAATTACATAAAATGTATGAAAAAATTAGCTATAATGAAAAGGATTAAATTTTTGGTAGGTGTTTAAAACAGGACAGAGCATTCCATAAAAAATCAAGTTTTTTGAGCTCTTCCTACCTGAAATATTATTTTTTTGTTTGCTTATAAAAAAACTTGGTCTTATTATGTTCATCAAAATGGGAAATACTGCTAATAAAAAACTTGACCCTTTTTTTTATTGAAATACCCTTTTTTTGACCCCTTTTTCTGGAAAATCCCCTTTTTGTGACCCTTTTCGAAAATTTCCAACGGTAACCCTGGTCTTCAGCCGGGCAATACGAGGTAAGTTTCGTCAATTCTCCTAAATGTTCCTTATTCACCCCCTACTTTCCTCAGGTGACAGTATCTGCAGCATTTCCTCCCAAAGGTAACGAAAAACTATTTCAAACTAAATATTCCCTTTAATCTTACTTATTTTGTCACTCATTCTTTTGTTAGCCTCACCATTTTAATGTCTCAATAAAAGGTTTATTTTCAGATAAAAAAAAATAGTTTGTCTTCTGTTTTATTTAATTGGATTTAGGTGTATTTCTGAAAACTATTGCGGGTTAGATTGATCTTTATCAAAAAAAAAACACCTTTATGTATCTCGTATATATTACGTGTATCATTGCATGTATAATTAAACAACATTTATAAAAATATTGTATAATTATGAGAACACACTGTGAATACATAGAAAAGGTAAACGGGACGAACACAAACACAGAAACTTAGTTCCAATATTGCACCCGCTACCCTATGACTAAACCTTAACCCTATATTGCACTACCAAACAAATTATCACAGAAGAAATATATTGCACTTATTATCACATTTTAATGTCTTTAGCATGAAATATGCCCATAGGCTTGCCTTGCAATGATTCCGTTTCATACATATTGTTACCTATTGGCTTTGTTATACGACATTTAATGTATTTCCGACAAAATTTTGAATTTATATTATTCTTAAAGTCTGACAGTGCAAAATTTCTTCTGAAGACTTCTTGTCCTGGACTAAAATTAACCGTTCTTGCTCTTCTATTATATCTTTCCGCGCTTTTAAGGTATGCATCGTTTAGGTTTTGCTTTATTTTCTCCCGTAGGATCGTCATTCTATCACAGTTTTCCAAATTGTCTATCTCATGATCAGACATTGACTTTAATTTTCGCGCTAATTTATAATCGGCTCCATTTAAGAATACATGGTACCCAAAAAGAGCGAAAAAAGGTGAAAACCCTGTGGCCGAATGAACGGAAGTCCTTAGTGCACACTCTATCTCAGGAAGATATAAATCCCAGTCCCTATGGTCATTTTCCAGGTAAGCCCTTATGGCAGCTAATACAGATTGGTTAACCCTCTCTGCTGCATTTGATTGTGGGGAATAAAATGCGGTTTTCAAATGAGTAATTTTGTATGTACCTATCATTTCCTTAAATTGTTTTGAAACAAATTGCTGTCCATTGTCGCTGTGAAGGACCTCAGGAACCCCAAATTTCTGAAATACTTCCTGCACAAGAAATTGGATAACATTCTTTGAGGTAGCCTCCCTCATTGCCTTTAAAAAAACAAATTTGGTAAAATGATCCACCACAATAAAAATGTACGCATTTCCATTCTTAGATCGCGGATATTTCCCTAAAAAATCTACATATATTTTCTGAAAAGGTCGGTCCGTTTGCACCCTACACCCTATTGTCGGCATGGTATGTTGGTTAACTGATTTGGTCTCTTTACAGACCTGACATTGTCGGACATATTGTTGTACTTGAAGTACCATTCGTGGCCAATAATACAACCTTTTAAGCCGTTCCAGAGTCTTTTTTACTCCTCCATGGGCTGCTGTGACGTCATTGTGAGCCTTTTCAATTAAAATGTGAGTTATTTCTTGGGGAATCCACAACTTCCATACATTTTGATCTACACAGTTCAAGTTTTCGCATCTGGTTCTTTTATAAATTTTTCTGTTTTCTACACGTAGGTCAGGTAATTTGTTTTTATTTTCCTCAATAGTTTTCATTATTTGCAAGTACTCTTCGTTTTCAAAAGCAGTGGTTTCGAAATCAAAAAGCTCGTCATCGACCACTAATTCTTCAACTGGCATTCGCGACAGCATATCGGCGACAACATTTTCGTTACCTCGCCGATGTTCTATGTCGAAATCGTATGCCTGCAGTTGAAGTGACCACCTTGCTAAACGCCCACTTAGGTCCTTAAGGGACATTAGCCATTTCAGGCTAGCGTGATCGGTTATAACAGTGAACTTCATCATTTCGACATAAGGCCTAAAACGTTTAACAGCTAGCACTGCAGCTAGGCATTCCTTTTCTGTTACAGAATAGTTTTTCTGACAGTTGTTTAATTTTTGCGAGTAGAAAGCGATGGGATTTTCCTCCTGACCAAACTTTTGGAAGAGCACTGCCCCCACTCCATACTCTGAGGCATCGCATTGTATAAAGAAAGGCCTACTAAAGTCAGGGTGACGCAAAACTGGCGCAGTCGTGAGTGAAACTTTTAATGTTTTGAACGCTTCTATCGCCTGAGGTGTCATATTAAACTTTTTCCCTTTCTTCAATGTGTCTGTTATAGGTGCTGAAATACTGGCAAAGTCTTTAATAAAGCGCCTATACCATCCAGCAGTTCCCAAGAAACTTCTAACCTCCCTTGGCGTTTTTGGTAACGAAATCTTTTGCATGGCCTTAACTTTTTCCGGGTCCGTTTTTAGCATACCACCGCCTATTATAAATCCCAAGTATTGTATTTTTGTATTTGTATTTAAATAAAATTAAAATAACGATTTCTTTAAGCCAATTGTCAAATTTGCCTGTCTTTAACACTCCGCTACTTCTCCTAAAATCTTTAAATGGGTTGAAAACTGTTCGGATATAATAAGGAGATCATCTAAATAGATAAATACGTTCTGCTTTAGTCTCGCCGGTATCACCCTATCCATAAGACGACAAAAACGCTGAGCCGCGTTGCATAGACCAAACGGCATTACACGAAATTGGTACAGCGGTCGACCTGGAACTGTGAAGGCTGTATAAGGCTTTGCCTCCTCCTCTAGCTCAATTTGCCAAAACGCATACTTCAGGTCGACGCTGCTTATATAATGCGTTTCATCTATGCGGCTTAAAATGCCATCTATATTTTGTAGGGGATATGCATCCTTTACAGTCACCGCATTAAGCTTACGCGCATCTAAACAAAACCTGTTTTTACCCGGTTTTCTTACTTCGATTACTTTTAATTTTAGCATATTATCTATTTCTGCATATACTATGGCCTGAACTGCAGGGGAAATTGGGTAATGCTTATCCTTTATCGGATTTGTACCCTCTACTAACTTTATTTCGTGTTTTTCAAGATTTGTACATCCCAACCCATTTTGCTCAAATGAGGGGAATTTTTTTATTGTTTCATCCAGCTGTCTTTGTTGTTGCTGCGTTAATATGTGTTTGTTTAGTTTATGCGGTAAATCTTCGTTTTTTATTCTTTCAATTAATTCTGTGCTTATTTCAGAAACTGGTACTATTTGTGGAGCTATTTTAAACGCCCGCCAAAAATCTATACCTAAGTACATTTTCTGCTCTAAATCAGGACACAAGTAAAACACTATCTCCTGCCTATCGCCATTGTACTCAACTTCTAATCTGCATTTTCCTAAAATTCTGTGTTGTTTACCACTAGCCGTGCTTACCTTGCTAAAAATGTTAACTATTTCTGCCCCCAGATCTATAACAATTTCGCGACAGTCTTTTCCCAACAGGCTGACCGACGCTCCTGAATCTAGCAGTCCAAAAAACTTTTTCCCTTGAATTGTTACATCTGCATACGGTCTCTCATCTATTGCATTACTACTACGCTTAATGGCTTCAACGATAAGTCGTCGCTTACGCTTTCTATTAATAAAATCATTTCTGAGTTTGCGGATATATTCGTATTTTTTAATATCTATTGGCCGTTTATCCCTACCCTGACCATTATAGGTTTCATTTTCCAAATCGCTCTCTGTTACGCTTAATTCACCTGAGTTGCCAAATATTTTGTCCCTCACTCTTGCGTAATTTTCTTCCCGTTCGGCTAAGGACTTGCTATGACGGATTTTTGAAAATTCTGTTACTAATTTTGAGGTTGTCCTGGGGCAAGTTCCGACGAACGTGGCACCCCCATTACACCCACGCTCCTCCGCGAGTTTCCCTGAGCATTACTACAATTTGGGCACCTAGGCGTGATTGTATCCGGCCTGCCACATTTATAACAGAACAGATTTCTCTGCCTGGACGGACATTCTTTAAACACATGGCCATCCTGTTGACAGTTCCAACATACTATTGTCCTGTCAATGGCTGCTACGTCCAGCCCAGTCTGCGCCTGCTCTTCTTCTTCATATATCTCATTTACAAAGCGTTGTTGGCGGAGTGGTGGTAAATTCCTATTCTCTTTTCTCAGAAAATTTCTTTCTGCCTCATGGCACTCGACTCTAAGCTGTTCCACAGACGATACGGGTATTGGGTACACAATTCTCCCCAAGCTTTCCCTTACATTTCTCTTAATAATTTTTATTATGTCATATTCAGGAATGGGTTGAACTAACCTTGAACGAATTTGATTCATAATATGAAAAAAATTATCAATAGACTCATTCGGTTGTTGCTTTCTCTCTACGAGATCTCTCATGATCTCAAAGTTGGACCGAGTGGACTGAAATTGGCTTAACAACGCATGCCGGAGGCCAGGCCAATCCATGCATCCCTGCGTTTTAACTAGCAGCCAGTACCACTCCCTTGCTGAGCCATTAAGCAGAAGGTGAAAATCGCGAATGATCTCAGACCATGGTAATCGATATTGCCTCTGGAGGTGTTCCAAACGGAATATAAAATCCTCCACGCTAGTCTGAGTTGCCATTCCATTAAATTCCACACCTAACTTATCAATCCGAATTCTACTCTGCTCGAAACCATTAACAATCGATTGTGGAATTCTGTCCCTTACGTCTTGAGAATTATTATTATTATTACTACTGCCAGTGGGAACACTATCATTAGAAAACTGATCTACTGGATTTTGCGTACTTATTAACCGATTCTCATTTATCGGACCACTCGCACTACTGGTCCCGTTATGGTCCGGTGTGTTGCCCTGATACATCCTACTCAGATTCGCCATCGAATTGGCCAAATCGGCCATATTTTTCCTAATTTCAGACATTTCGTCCTGAACCATTTTTCTGACTTTTTCTTCCAAGAACCTTTGCACCACCATGGCCTCATCCACTACTATTTCCCTAACATCGGGTGTTATGTCCCCATCGAATCCTGAGACAGGTTGCACGACACCACCTTGACGCGGAATTTCCCCTAAACTTTGAGTCCTAGCGTTAATTGTTTCCGATAAGTCCATAAATTGAGGTGTAATTCTGTTATTAGTATTGGCATCCATTATTACTAATTGTTTCTGCTCTTTACGTTCTTTTGGTTGCCGATGAGGAATGGTTCTATTAGCATCAAACAGCGGTTCCCTATTTCTTTTTCTATGTTGATATTTTCCTATTTTTACTTTCCCTTCGACCCTATTACTTTCGGCCATACAATTTATAATAATAATAAAAAAGTAATTTAAAAAAAAATATTTTTATATATCTAAAGAAAATTATTATAAAAAAAATATACATAAAAAATAAAAAAAAGGATTATAATTTCCTACAGTGTAACTAAACAAGACAATAAAAAAAAATAATACAAAAAAAAAAATTTCTTTTCTAAGCTAATCCCTATTATTCTTCACACTTCTGTTATTTCTAAATCTTCTCCAACAAAAGAAAATTTCTAATAAGAATTTTGAATTATAAATAAAGTGACAAAAAACACAAAACAAAAGATTTCATATAATATTTTTGGATTTGATAACATTTTAGTGAGCGTATCATGTATTGAGTGTTGTTTAAAAAAAATTAAGTTACGAACTCAATTCGTGTTTCCCTACGACTAATATTGCACAAAAAGAAATTTACATTCTACCTAGTAATTCTAAACTTACTAAAGACTACTATTGCACATTACCCACGATCCTGAAACATTGTTCAAATCGGTTATTACATTGCCGCAATAGGCTTAGGTTCAAAAATTACTAGGCTGTCCTGAAAATTTTACTACCTATAATACAGCAGACCTCTACTAATATAAAGAGCGGCTATCACAGGCTTATTTCAGAAATGTAAAAAAAAAACTGTATAAATTAACGTTTTCATAACACCACAGACCCATGATATTTCTTATCAAAGCGGCTGTTATTCAACTTTTATTTCATATAAAATATAATTTAAACTGAAACTACAAAAAAAAAAATTTCGATATTTTTAGTATCCAATAGGACGTTTTTCAATATACAAACTCCCACGCTACAATACTAAAACTATCATCCGTACCATTTCAAATCAATAATATAGAAGTGTATTCAATACAGCTAGACCTAGTTCAACAAAGCTAATAATTTACCATTAGGTTGTGGCTCATAAACACTGTTTATAAGTTAACTGTGCCTTTGCAAGTACTGACTTCACCTCCTAATACTGACCTATGGCTGTTAATTTACCCTCATATACTTAGATGTAACGTATATATATTGTGATTCATTTGTATTTGTTTGGGCGCCATTATTGTTACACATCCCTCTGGGTGTTTGCATTAACATCCCAAGATCGGAAAAGCCACGAATAAAAGAAAAATAGACAAAAACCTAACAAAAGGAAAAACCACCCCATTTTTATACTTTTACATCAGCCATAGTCAAAACTGCAGCCGGCAAACAACAACAACAGAAAGCAACCCAACATCAGATGCAATAAACAACCTGTTCATTCCTTCAACCAAACAACATTTCTGCCACAAGTTCTTGCCCCCGCTACAGCTGCTGCCGCACAATACAAAAAACATTACTTTGTGCACACAACTGCCGCAACAAGTAGCCAGTTGTAAATTTTTTTAACTTGTTTACGATTAAATTCGGTAGATATAGTAATTATTGTCAACTGTGTGACATAATTAAAAAAACAAGTAAGAGTGCTAAATTAATAACAAATTAATAAAAATTCCATTTGTTAAAATATATATTTAAAACTATTACTTTTTGCTTCTAAAAAGTCTGTATCACTTTTTAATGCAACATCTTTTTACTAATATTTTGTTTTCAATACGATAAAAAAAAATGTTAAAACACAAAACACATGTTGTGTTTATAAAACACAATATGTACATCGTCACACAAGTGTATATACTCGAATTAAACAGTAAATTTGTTATTTATACCTGTATCAAATATTTCTCTCACAACACTCACATAAATAATTGAACGCTTTGCACACATAGGCTATTACTTCCACACAATTAATTGTGTATGATTCTAAAATCACACACAACACACTACTTGCTAGTTTGATATGTGAATTCATGTGTCGTTTAATCGCACACATGCAGACCTCTAGTGCTTATTATGCATAATTGTTGCACCAAGTGCAAACTTTAAAGCATCTACGGATAAAGTAATTTCTCTGTTGGGGTCGAAATATACTAGAACGGGAGATCTCGTTATCGCCAGTTTAAGATTTTCAAATTCATTTTCATGATCTGTCGACCAGTGCCAATCAATATCTTTTTTCAAAAGCTCCCTTAGTTTTTTATTTTTCGAAGCTAAATTCTCTATGAATGACCCTAGATAGTTCACCATACCCAAAAATCTTTGTAGTTCCCTCACATTGCCAGCTTTAGGCATTTTCATAATTAATCTTATCTTCTCTTCATCTGGCCTTACCCCCGTCTCACTAAAAACATGACCTAAAAATTTTATTTCAGTCCGCAAAATTTCACATTTCAACTTATTAAACTTCAACCCTACCTCTTTTGCCCTTTGTAACACTTTCTCTAAAATATCAAGATGCTCTTCCATAGTAGAAGAATAAATCAAAAAATCATCAATATATATTATAACTCCTGCAATATCACCGAATAATTTAACCATTTCGGCATGAAATATTTCGGGAGCAGCATTTCTCCCAAATGGCAACCTCAAAAACCTGTATCTACCAAAGGGTGCATTGAAAGTACACAGTTTTGATGACTCCTCACTCAAGGGAACCATCCAAAAATCACCATTCGCATCCAATGAAGTGAAAAATTTAGAACCACTTAATTTAGCTTTACATTCCTCAATATTTGGGAAAGGAAAATGTGGCCTCATTATAGCCTTATTTAAATTTAAATCTTGGATCTAAGCAAAGTCTAAGACTTTCATTTGGTTTTGTAACAAGCACAATAGAATTCACCCACTCTGTTGGTTCATTTTCCTTGATAATAACATTCAAATTGGTCATTCTTACCAATTCAGTTCTCAATTTGTCATACAATTTGAACGGAATTTTCCGGGGCGGATCAACTATAGGCAAAAAACTTTCATCAAGCCTTAAATTACATGCACCACGTAAAAGGCCAAGATCCAGTGTTGCCAATTTAGCCATTTAGTGGCTAGATTTAGCCATTTTTCATCCTGTTTAGCCATTAAAAAATGAGTTTAGCCATTAGCCATTTTTTAGCCTTTTTTCAACTTGTTTAGCCATAAAAATTTGTTTGCCCTTTTTCTTTTAAAAGAGTTATTTTTAATTTATTATAAAAATTTATAAAAAATAAAATAAACATTTTTAACAATTAAAACGCCTTTAATTTAAATCACAACTTTTACAAATGTTGAAAATCGCTATAAACTATGATCATAAAACATCTTTCAAAATAAAGGAACAGTATTTCAATATTAAATTTATGGATTAACACAAACATCGGTGTTTCTTTCTGGTTGCAAGTATTTTAATAAAGAGATGAAGGCGGCAACAAAATTGTTTTAGAAATTTCAGAATTGACTATAAGGTTTCTCTCACTTCCATGGTCTAATGCTGAAGTAGAGAGGTAATAGCCAAGTAAACATCGTTAAAAGTAATTTGAGAAAAAAGGTTACAATTAGCAACCGTAAATTCGATTTTATCAATTAGGTAAATATTTTTACCATAACAATAAAATATTTATACCAACACCACAATATTGGAGAGGGTACTATGCGTTTGTGCTGATGTTTGTAACACCTTAAAATATTGGTCCTAAGCCCACCTTTACGTATACCGATAGAATCAAAATCACTTTCTGAGTCAATTTAACGATGTTTGTCCGGTTGGCTGGCTGTCCATGTAAACATTGTGCCAAAGTACAGGTCGCAAATTTGCAGATAATTTAATAAAATGTGGTACATGGGTTCTAATGTGATTAGGGTTGACCGACTATACTTCCTTACTTGTTTTTTTATTGTAGATCCGGACTCAAAAAGTGTTGGGTAAATGTTGTCGTGATTATGTTTTACCTTCAAATTATTTAAAACTAATAGGCACGCGTGATTCCTATGAGATGAACAATAACGACATTGAATTTATCGATTATTTAATTTTTTAAATATCTATCAACATATTAATTTACGTTTATTCTTATTTAACAAATTGATCTTAACTTACAGTATCATCGTAAACAACTTTAAATGAATTATTTCTGTTTTGTTATTGAATTTTAATGAGTTGTTATTTAAAAAAAACTTTTAGCCATTTTTTAGCCCATTTTTAGCCATTTTTTTGCCATTTTTTCCCGTAAATTTAGCCATTTTTGGTCACAAAGTTTTGGCAACACTGCCAAGATCATTAAAAACAAACGAATATTTTTCAATAATATTATTCACTGATAATAAATTTACATTTTTGATCAAATTCATTTCCATTGCTGATTGAACACCAACAATATTTTCACATTTGATGTCAACTACAAAAAATTTTAATGAATACATTTGATTTTCAAAAAATACTTTTAAACTGAGAGAACCTAAAACTTTTAATTTTTCGCCGCTAAATGTAAAAATATTAACATTTGTTGCTCTCGTAATGTTTATAACATTTAATGTATTTGCAGTTTTTAAAGATATTATGTTAGCCTGTGCCCCTGTGTCTATTTGACATGTTATCTTGTTGTTGTTAACCTTTACCTCTATGTTCCATTCTGGAGCTGTTGTAGATTTTGAAAGAGCGCCAACAAACAAATCTTCTTCTTCCTCATTGTCGCCATCTTTTATGTCATCAGTTGTAATGTTTTTGACAAATTTATTTTTCAAAAAACACATTTTTGCATAATGGCCGCTTTTTCCACAGTTATGGCATTTGACTCCCTCTGTCGGACACCTGTTCTTATGAAACTGACCGCATCTACCGCAATTAATGGCCTGATGTTTGTTTTTAGCCAAAGGTTTAAAATTGATATTTATTCTTATTTGACCTTTATTTTACAATTATTTTTAATTATTTAAGCTTGAGGTCTTTTTATTTATTAAAAAATTATATTTATTTATTTCAATATTTCGCTAACCTTTGGTTAGCATCGTCAGGAAATTGAATTTTCAAAATTTAAAAATAACAAAAAACAAAAAACGATAACAAAATTATGAAAAAATTTTTATGACAAATAGGTTTTTGAATTTAATTTCTGACAAAAATTGTTTCATAATTTTGTTATCGTTTTTTGTTTTTTGTTATTTTTAAATTTTGAAAATTCAATTTCCTGACGATGCTAACCAAAGGTTAGCGAAATATTGAAATAAATAAATATAATTTTTTAATAAATAAAAAGACCTCAAGCTTAAATAATTAAAAATAATTAACAAAGGTTTAAAATTTTGCCTTCTCAATGTATTTATAACTGGTTCATCTTCTTGTATTTCCTCCAGTTTTAGTGCATTTTCTTTAGCCATTGCAATAGTTTTAGCAATACCAACCGCCTTATCAAGTGCAATTCCACCTTCAGATAGCAATCTCTCACGAATACTCGCCATTTTAGGTGATAAGCCACAAGTAAATATTTCTCTCACCAAATCTTCACGAAGAGCCCCAAACTCACAGTTCAGGCTAAGGTTTTTTAAAACTGTCACATACTCGTCTACAGTTTGTTCCTGCTGCTGTTTACATGTGAAAAACTTATGCCTCTCCATTGCTATATTAACTTTCGGTATAAAGAAGTTTTGCAATTTTGTAGTTAAAGTAGCATATGATATAGTCTCCAACTCTTCATTAAAGGAATTAAAAATACTAGTGCGACTTTACGCCGATCTGGCTGGGTTTCCAAATTAGAAGCAGTTAAAAATATCTTGAACTGAATGTGCCAGCATTTCCACTCTTTTGCCAAGTTTGAAGACTTAAGGTTGATCGGCTGCAACGTTGTTGCAAAAAATTGCCCTGCTTGTGTTGGATTAGCACCACCAGCAGAAATATCTTCCTTAGTCGCATTTTTATTAATTCTCACTTTTCGATTTTTTATTTTAATTTTTTCTTTTTTGCTTTATTTCAGCTAGACCACTTCTGACACCATGTTATGTTAAGTTTAGAATGAATCTTCTTTATTAAAATAAAATACAAAGATGCCATGTAATACAATACATTACATTAGTTGCCAACTATAATAAAAGTATATTACACTATGGGACTGATGATAGCACATATTGTAACAGATACCTTAAACTAAAAACTTTTATTGTTGATAACATATAGTTTTGTACATGTGTGTTTTTTTTTTTTTTTTAAACCTTTCTTAAATGTAAAGGTAAGTATTTTTTTTTTTTGGTGAATTTGGTTTTTAGGAGGATTTTATTCGAGATTAGATTTTTTAGTTAAAATTATAAACAATGAAGTGATACTAAACATTTATGAGACGCAATAGGTAATCGCGATTTATTTATAAAAAAAAAAAAAAATTTATTGAGTGCAATTTGTGATTTAATTATAAAATTAGTAATTGAGTTGGAATCCAAAATTGTTGACTTATTACAAGGTTATTTACCTATTTATAGTTTTAAATGGTTAATTAATTTTAGGATTATTTATCCGGCTATAATTTTCAAAACCTTAGCCAGTTTTAAACTTATTCATTTGTTTATAACTTCCAATTGTTAACTAACTTTTAAACTTATCCATTTACCTAAAATTTCAATTGTCAAATAATTTCAAAATTATTTATTTATTCACAATTTAATAACTGTTAAAATTGTATAACCAGATAATTCCGAAATGTAAATCAATTTCAAAATTACTGATTTATTTACAATTGCAAAATGTTAAATAATTTTAAGATCATTCATCTTATTCACTTATTTGTGCGTCTATAATTGTCAATCAAATATAAAATTAGTTATCTGGTTATACCCGTAACTGTTAATTAATTTAAAAGTAACGAATTAATGCATAATTTGAAGTGGCCAAACAATTAAAAAAAAAAAAAATTTTTTTTATTTATTTGTGATTCCGAATTGCTAAGCAATTTTGAAATCAATCATTTAGTTGTTGTTACAAAGTATTAACCAATTTAAAAAATTTTAATTTATTCGTAATTTCATAAATCATTATTTAATTATAAAATTAGTTAGCTGGTAATAATTCTAATAATCTTAAGTTGTCAAAAATAAAAAGTACTCATATCCTTTTTTTTTATACTTTTTTTAATAGTGACCCAATTCCTAAATCATTTATGTGTCGGTAATCTTACAATTACGAAGTTATACACACAGAAAAAAATCAAGTTAAAAACGTCGAAAACAAGGTTGATTTAAATTTTTTCGGTGGTGATTTTGCTTCATACGGGTTTCATGTTAATTCAACCTGATTTTACAATAACTGCGAACAACATTTTTTTCTTTTGATTAACTATAATTCATGTTAATTTAACATTGCAGTAAAGTTAGAGCAAAATGTAATTTATATTGAAATAACAATCGGAATCACGTTGAATGAAAGTTATTTCCAGTTGAAACAACGTGAATTTCATGTAGAATCAAATGGGTTTGAGTGTATTTTAACAGTGTGAAGAAGCTTCAGACAACATTTGCATTTATGTAAGAATAATTCAAAACCCTGTAACACATGTTTCACTTATTTTGTATTCTCCGTTGTTAACAGAAGCATCAGCAGAATCGCCCGATATGGTCATCATTCTACTTTGAAAACTTGATGTACTATTTAAATAAACAATTTTAATTAAAAGAATACGGGAATTGTCTTCTTTTTATAACATATTTTAAAAGGGAAAATAAAAAATGTACATAATTAAGTAGGTATGCATGTTAATTTAACAAGATAAACTTTTGATTTTAATACAAAACAGGTTTTTATGGGTTCAATATTGAATCCAGATTTAATTATATTTTAATATTTTTTTTTTTATTTTTTTAACAGTGAATAATATTGAATAAACGTAATTTAAGGTTATTTTGATATTTTTTATTAAAAATTAATATGAAATAATGATAAATTTAAGTAAAGGGCATAATTTTTCTGAAATTTAACATGATTCTCAATCAAAATTTTTCCATGTTAATTTTACATGGGTATTTTTTTCTGTGTGTACTTCGTTTGGTTTGTTATGTAATGTAATTTAATAAGTGAAATAAAACCTTGTGATAAAAAAAAAACTATATTATTCGAGTCCGAAATCCATCAATCTTCCCATCAGACGATTGAGTACAATATTCTTGACAAAGATAAAAATTATTTTTATGCATTGTTACCCATACAAACGAAAAAAATCTAAGCTGTGTGTGAAAAGTTGGAATTATTCAGTTCACTGTCATCGAAATAACTTAAACAAAATAAGAAACGAAAATTACATTAATTCGAGTCACCAGATCCTTTTCTCCCCTTCTCACTAACTTGAGCCTAATGAACGCTTAGCTATTTAGTCCCCGGATCATGATCAAGGTTAATGATAAGCTTCGAATGAAACCCTCTAACTCCCCCAGTACTAAGTTCCCTTGTCCGACGCTGACGCAACTCAGGCGTGGCACTATAAACGTACCCTCCAGGACATACATTGTCAAAAAAAAAAGTTCCTAATACCGAGATCACTAACAGGTTTCCCTATACGATGCCGACGCAATGCAGGCAGGGTATCTAATTAATTAATACCTTCCGCGACATAAGTCATTATATAAAAGAAAAAAGTACGAGATTGAACATTTTGAACATAACATATTGAACAAATGGAGGCCAGCAAAGATGAAATAAAATACCTTCAGGCTAAATTAATTTAACCCAAAGGGTTACAACACTTTCGGGCCCAACGTTGGGCGCCATTTTTGTAATAATTGTGATTGGAAAAAGCGATTTAAATTTTTCCAAAAAACCTTTTGCTTCGCGATGGATGTTGTCACGCTGGTGTTTTCGGCTGTAGCTCGCTGGGAATGGTAGGTTCGTTTCCATCCAGGTTATCACAATTACAAACTTTATCCTTGCCAAAATGTAAACGATGTTAAAAGAAAAAGAAGCAATTGAAAAACGAGAAATAATGCACAAAATACCTAACGAAAGCGGCAAAGACCCTTAATAAATCTGTCCGTTTATTATTTTATTTATTTCGATGACAGAAACTTTTACACTACGATTGTTTGGCAGGGCTCGAATCCTTGGGACAAGATGTTATGGTCAGGCTGCCCACCCCATATGACAGGTTAATGTCAACGGTGACATTACCTTTTTGCCTTGTGTACTTACCACTGTTCTATTTCACATTAGCTACATTTCAACGATTAAATTAAATTTAGCACATATTTTCAAATAAATTCAGGAAACAAAAAAATATTTATTAAGTCATCGTAAATACAAGGCTTATATAAGGTTAATCTATTTTGATACCTTAAACTAAAAACTGTTATTGTTGGTACAGTACTTTTCGTTTATAGTCATTACGCTTATAGTCACATTAGCGATATAGTCCATTTTATCTGTTTATTTTGCCGCTACAAGTTAATTTAATATAAAGTATTAATGATACAGTCCATTTAGCGATATATGCACATTTACCATACATGCCATTTATCAACAGTAGTCAAAGAGAAAATTAAGGCAAATTAATGGCGTTATAGTCACATCAGCAAAATTTACTAAGTTCTTTTCAGTTTTCAAATCAAAAATCCATCTAAAGAAAGAATGAATTAAATCATTTAATTTTTGTCATCAACTCTCTACTTGTAAAAACTTAGTTTTTGCTGTTGGTATCAGTTATGAAATATCTTGTTATTATTTTAGTTATTTTTATACAGTGTACAACTCCCCAGCAAAAACTTTACTTACAATCCTACTTTTAATGACTTCAAGAATTCATTACTTTGTAGCTTTATTCGCCACTTTTTGGATTATTAGTTATATATTAAATAATAACTTTATTATTATATCTTAAATTTACAGAAAAATTTATATTTTCCTTATGACAATAAAAATGTCATTATAGTCATTATAGTCAAAAAACATAGTTTTTTAATACAAAAACTACACTGCCCCGGTAGACTAGGTGGTAGAGAGCTAGTCTATCAGCACCGAGGTTGCGGGATCAAATCCCGCCAGAGACAAATAAAAATAAAAAATAAAATAAAGTAAAATAGAATAAGAACAAATAAAAATAAAATAATAAAAAAAAAAAAAAAAAAAAAAAAAAATAAAAAAATTTTTAATTTATTGACTTTGTGTAACTATATATTTTTATAAAAATTTTAAGTATAAAAAAAACATATTATTTTTTAGATTATAATAGGCTTAATTATAAAGGATTACTTTTGGGACATCTCGAACAAAAATAAGTACTTTTTCTAGTAGAAAAGTAAGTAGACGGCTCGTCAAATTCTCATTATTTTTCTGCTTATTTTGTAAGCAAAGTTTTTGCTGGGTCTGTTGTAAAGCCATAAGCCTGATGTCGGTGTAATTTATATGAATTTTTTATTTCCTTTATTAACATAACTTGTTTATATTCGAATTCGGTTATATGCGTCATAGTGGCATATATGTGAATTAGCCTTATAGTCATATTAGCGATATAGTCCACGTTATGGTTGCAACTAAAGGATGTGACTATAAGCGAAAAGACCTGTAACATATAGTTTTGTACATGTGTTTTTTTTTTTTTTGAAAAATTTCTTAAATGTAAAAGTAATTTTTTTTTTTTTTTGAATTTGGTTTTTAGGAGGATTTTATTCGAGATTAGATCAGAAGGAAAATTTTTTTAGTAAAAATTATAAACAATAAATTGATATTAAATATTTATGCGACGCAATGGGCAATCGCGATTTATTTAGAAAAAAAAATTTATTGAGTGCAATTTGTGATTTAATTATAAAATTAGTAATTGAATTGGAATCCAAAATTGTTGACTTATTACAAGGTTATTTACCTATTTATAGTTTTAAATGGTTAATTAGTTTTAGGATTATTTATCCGGCTATAATTTTCAAAACGTTAGTCAGTTTTAAACTTATTCATTTGTTTATAACTTCCAATTGTTAACTAACTTTTAAACTTATCCATTTACTTAAAACTTCAATTGTCAAATAATTTCAAAATTATTCATTCATTCACAGTTTAATAACTGTTAAAATTGTATAACCAGATAATTCCGAAATGTAAATCAATTTCAAAATTATTCGTTAGTTAGTTACGTGGTTATACTTTCAAAATATTAAATAATTTTTAAAATTATTAATTTATTTATAATTCACAATTATAAAATAATTTTAGAATTAATCATTTATTTGTAACTTTATAATTACCCACCAATTTCGTAATTATTATTTGCAAATTGTAATTTTATAATTGTTTATCAATTACAAACTTAGTTATCCGGTTAGAATTTCAAAACCATTAATTCAATTACAATTTCGAATCGATAAATAATTCTGAAATTATTTATTTATTTGTAATGCTACCAATTGGTATCTAATTACCAAAATTAGTTGCATTGTCATAATTTTAAAATATAAATTAATTTTAAAATTATTCATTTGTAAGATCATAATTGCCATTCAATTATAAGATTGATTATCCGTTTATAATCCTAAAATTCAAATTAACTTTAAACCTATTATTTATTTATAATTCCAGATGGTTAAATAATTTTAAATTTAATCATTTACTCGTAATTTTATGATAAAATGTTAATGAACTGTAAAATTATAAATTATTTTATAATTCCAAATGGTTAAATAATTTTAAAACTATTTATTCATTTGTAACTTTATAATTATTATTTAATTATAAAATTAGTTATCCGTTCATAATTTTAAACCGCTTATTAATTTTAAAATTATTCATTACATCCTTGATCAAGTTGTAAAATTAAGAATTTATTTATCTGTGATATGGTTTGTTTAGTTAATACACCAAATAATTATTTATTAAAATGACGAGCTACCGAGTTTTCAATTCCTATAATTTAACCTAATCTGTAAGAACTAAAATTGTACGTTTATTTGCGTTTCAATTAATGCATTCTTTTAACGTTCTGTTCTTTTCTCCTATCATCTCAATATCCTAAATTTCAGCCTAGTGCCGCACGTTTAAAAATTCCTCAATTGTCGAATTGAAAAAAAGGTTTACCTTTCCCTTTTTTTATTTTTTATTTTGATTGTTTTCAATAACAGTTATGTAAACAAGACAATCGCAAAATACTTAACTTAGCTAGCAAAAAAAAAAACTTTTCTTATTAAGGATATTTCTAGGATCATACAAGGTAGAATTCATTAGGGTTTAGTAACGATAATAATTGTAATATAGGGTTGTAGTAATTAATAATTCTTACCGGTTAGGTAGATATAATAATAACGATAATTTTTAATCGCACTTATGAAAGTTCCGATAGGTTAAGAAGATCTAATTTTAATTATAGTTTTAGGAAAAGTTAAGAGTAATAATCTTAATAGGTTAGTGTATATAATTGTAATTCGGGACTAGTCAATAATAATTGTATGACTAGTGTTTAGAATAATAGCAATAATAGTCTGAAGCAAACTAATAAAACAAGTAATTAAAAAAAAAAACCTAAATGCTTTAAATATCGATAAACAAGTAATATACATATGACATTGGTTTTTCTTTTCTTTGACAGCAAGATCATCTCACGGTTTTAATTTAGTGATTTTATAAGTGTTACCTGTTTCCGACGGGTATTTTTTAGATCGCTGGCGCCGGATTGGGTTTGGCCTCGATGGTCCTATAGTCGCTTTTCGTTCGATAGTAAAGTGGTATTCGGTTTTTGGATGGTAACGTTGTATTTGGTTGTGGTTTTTAAAATTGTTTTTGGTTTGATGATAAGGCTGTATTTGGCTGGACGGTAAATATGTATTCGGTTACGATGGTTTTAAAGCTGTATTTGTTTTGATGGTAACGCTGTATTTGTGCCGATGTTAATTTTTTGCTTTGATACAGGTGGTAGTTTTAGTTTGGTGAATTCCAATGGTTTTAAAGTTGTTTTTGTTTTGGCGGCCAAGTTTCGGTTAAGTTGAAAATGCCATTTTGTTACGCCACACGTGATTTTAGCTCGCCGAAGACTTTGAGGTTGGGGCTACCTTATCGTCTGGCCGCAAAAATGATTTTGCAGCACGTGTAATTTACGGCTGTTTCTTTTTTTTTTTAAAGAAACAAATTTATTCCAAAGGAATCTTTAACCCGGGTACACGTTTTGAATAAAAAAATTCGTCGAAGTTTCAAAGACACACCATACCAAGGAGTATTTGAGATAAAATCAGGCACGATTCAGCACAAAACCGAAAATTTAACCTGGAAATACAACAACGGGTTTCGGAACCCTAAATTCTTTGATTACCACTTTGTTTTATATTTCATTAAGTTCCAAATACCTGTATTTTCAACTTGTTCATAACTTATTGGCGTTGACTTATCCATTAAACGGGGTCTGTGTGTTTTTTTTAATCAACTGTAAAATTAATGTGATAACTTACATTGGCTGTTTTTAAAGAGATTTGTTTGCCTATGCTTCACTATTTTACTTTAAATGACAAAACCTGTGGCGTGAAAAGAGTTGGGAAACCGGATGATCTGGTAACCTCCTTATCGTTTCTCGTATGCCATCAAAACAATATTTCCTCTGTCTCCCATCATCTATTGCTTTAAGTGCTGGGCATGTATCATACCAATGAACTGTCCTCTGAGATTTTCAATCTCATATTGGCTGTTACCTATCGCCTTTCTGATCCTGCACCTTAGCCACGGTCTGCAAAGTTTTGCGTTGATTCCTTTTGAAAATTGGCTTTGTTCAAAGTTTTTTCTATAGACCTCTTGGCCGCGCATATATTTCACGATCTGCTTTTAAAATTGTAGGATTTAACATTTCGCAAATAAGCGCCATGTAGCTTTTCGCTAACTTTTTGGTGGATCAGTTGCATTTGTGATGATTTCGGCAGTATTAATATTTCGCCTTCTTCAGCTGCATTTAGTTTTCTCAATATTTCGTAAGCATCCGCATGAGTAACCATATTGTAACCAGTTAGTGAAAAATAAGGGCTAACACCAGTTGAAGAGTGATTCGTAGACCTTAGAGAACATTCTATTTTAGCCAAGTTTTCATCCCATCTCGATTGGATTAAGATTGCGGTGAATATATAGGGGTTTCATTTCTTTACATGTTTCACACTCACTATCGAAGTTTCTGATCTGCTTCACCATTGAATGCCAGTAAAAATACTCCCTTTTATTGAACAACGTTTTCGCTAAACCTCCGTGTAATGTGTTATCGATATGCGATTTCCTTACTATGCCATCTGTTAGGCGGGATGGTACCCATATTCGCCAGCAATCATCTTCACTCTCGAGAGCGTTTCGGTTAAATTTTACCCTCTTGTAAAGAATACTTTCTTTCACTTTCAAATCCGGACGTCTATTCGCTTTCTGTTTCACCGTGTCTATGAGCGTTAGATATTCTTTACTCTGGAATTCTTCGGAATTAAAATCTAATACGGTGCTAGTGTCGGATACCACCTCCTCCATATCCTGACTTGATAGCATATCCGGGACAACGTTTTTACTGCCTTTCCTATGCTCGATCTTAAATTTGAATCCCTGGAGTTTAAACTTCATCGAGCAAGTCTACCGTTTAGGTCATTCTGGCGCATTAACCACTTTAAACTGAAATGGTCAGTGATAACAGTAAAGTCCAAGAGTTCTATATATTGCCTAAATCTTTCAATCGCAAGTACAACCGCGAGACACTCTTTCTCCGTGGTGGAATAATTTTTCTGAGCACTATTTAATTTTCTTAAGAAATACTCAATCGGGTGCTCTTCACCTTCATCGTCCTTTTGGAATAAAACTGCGCCTAAGCCAACGTTCGAGGCATCGCACTGGACAAAGAAAGGCTTTCCAAAATCAAGGCTGGATAAGATAGGACTGGTAACTAAACGATGTTTCAACTCATCAAAAGATTTTAAGGCTTTCGCGATGAAGTTAAATTTAGGGGCTTTCTTTAGGGTATCAGTCAGGTGTGCAGTAAGTGTGGAAAAATCATGGATAAATCGGCGGTACCACCCTACGGTGCCTAGGAATCTCCTAACATACTTTTGATTTTTCGGCGGTTTGATTTCTAAAATTGCCCTGACTTTTTCATCATCGGGCCTAAGTTTACCCCCACCTATGACGTAACCTAAATACTTCAATTCCCTATAGCAGAATCTTGATTTTGACATGTTAATTGTCAGACCGGCAGCTGTTAATTTCTGACCTACGGTTCAAAGCATTTCCATGTGTTTGGGGATACAACCATGTCGTCGAGGTACACGAACACCCTATCTTTAAGCTCAGACGGCACTTTATCCATCAATCGACATAATCTCTGCGCAGCATTACACAGTCCGAAAGGCATAACCTTAAATTGGTATTGAAGCCTACCTGGGACTGTGAATGCTGTTTTCGGCCTACTCTTTTCATCCAGAGGGATTTGCCAGAACGCATCCTTTAAGTCGATTGCTGAAATAAAATATGTGTCGCCAAGCCTAGTTAGCCATCGATATTAGGGAGATGATAAGTGTCCTTTTTAGTGACCTTATTCAATTCCCTAGCATCGAGGCATATCCTGTTTTTACATTTCTTACGTTGTCCTATTGTCCCATTCGGCTCCTGTGGTTACTTCTATCACATCCAAATCCAACATTCGGTTCAATTCCTCAAAAATCAATTTCTGTACGGCAGGACTTACAGGATAATATCGCATTTTTTTTAGCGGGCGCATCACCAGTGTCGATTCTGTGTGTTTCCAATTCAGTTTTACCTGGACCATATTGAGTATGACATTTAAACGACAGTTTGAGATTTTCAAGTACTCTACGTTGGTGACTAGTCAAATCGTGAATTTTGGAGTTTTCTGAGCATTCTTCTGTAATGGCGTTAATTGTTTCGTTTTCGAAACTTATTTTCAGTCCTATTTGCCTCCAAAAGTCGTATCCGGGGATTAATTCTTGACTCAAATTAGGTACTAGGTATAAAACTGGTTCAACTGACTGGTTCCCCGATTTAATAATTGCCTGTATTTTCCCCACTATCATATGTTGTTTACCGTCCGCCGTTCTCACAGAAGATTTGTAATCAAGTACCTTCGTCTCCATTTTCTTAACGTTCTCTAAACAATTTTTGCCGAAGCAACTTACGCCACTGTCGAGAATACCCTGATAATTCAACCCATTTATAAATACCGACATATATGGTCTTATATCGTCTGGACTACATATTAGAGTTGACACGATTCTTTTTATCTCCGCTTTTCTTGCCGCATATCTTTTCCTGGAATTAATTATCTGTTTGCTTACCTTTGGTTCGTAGTCAGCAAAAATGTCCGCCCTTTTTTGTTGGTATAATTCAAGGCGTTGTTCATAAGAAAGATTTCGATTAATATTTGATTTCGAAACAGGTTTCTGGCCCCTTTGGGACTTTGTTTTATTTGTGGGCTATCCTTTTCACTCATTTGGCTACATTCTGACTTCATTTTACCGTGGTTTGGTCTAAATTCTGGTTTTCGGTTGGTTTGTCGCTAGCTAGTATAAAATTTAAAAAGGTTGTCATTTACTGGGTTGGGTTTTGGAATGAACACGCCGGCCCAGTCCTCTGCAAGTCGGGCTAGTTACGTCCTCGAACCCACATTTATAACAAAATATTCTTCTTTGGGTTACAGGACATTAAATGAATGAGTGACCTGGAGTCTAACAGTTCCAGCAGATAAGTTGTTTCGCTGCGAGGTTTACCTTCTGTAACTTCTCCACTAGCCGCGCTTGATCATCGTTTTGCTCACCATCAAAAACATCAACTTCATATACCCTACGCGTGTTCCCTAGAGGCATCCGTTGTGAAAAGCGTTTGGCAATGTTTCTTTCTGCCCTCTTGCATTCTTCAAGAAGTTGGTCTAAATTATCAATCTTAATGGGAAAAACTAGGGATGAAACGTAAATAAAAGTACATATTCGATATTTTTATATAAGTACCAAGCATTTTTGTAATCGATACATAGCAACCGACTACCAAGTAGTATCGGTAAAAAAATACTCGGTATCGGTCAAAAGTAATCGTTTCACTTTGGTATTGCAGTTCGGTTTGTGCTTTGTTGTGATACAGACGTGTATTTTTAACCCCGCATACGATTTGAACTATTAAAGGCCAGTTTACACGGTAATACAATGTATTACAACTTTGTAAAATCAAAATATTATGAAATTCTCTCCGTGCTTAAAAGAAAAAATAAAAATCTTTTGTAAGTATAGTTCATGTTTACACGGATGGTATAAGTAAAATCAAAAATAATAACAAAAAATCAGATGGTTGCAGTTTTAAATATTTACAAAAACAACATGAACATTTCCTGAGTTGATTTTAGTTGTTTTTGTAATCGTATAAAAATGCTATCACCTTCAATATACTCTGTTAAAATACACCTCTGGTGTAATAAGTTTCTAAAATGGTTTAGAAAAAAACCATTTACCGACCGCTTGCCAGATTTTGTATCCGTATTCTCTCTTACTCAATACATGTTGCTTTTACATGATAAGATTTTTCTCATTCTACATAATCTTTCGACAAGTCGTAATACATTGTATTACCGTGTAAATTGGCCTTAATTAATCACATTTGATTTTGACATATATCAGCAGCGAATGGACGCTTAAAAATAAATGATATATTTTGTTATTACAATTATTTAACATAATAGTGAACAATTAAAACGATAAAATTAAATAAAATAAAAAAGTAAAAATATATACTTACATATGTATGAATGTTCATACATGTATGTATGTATACATATTCTGAACAAAAACATTTAATTTCAAAAGATTTTGTTATTCGTGCTTAATTCCCAGTTTTTATTATTGATAAAAACACTTGAAATTTATTGTTGATGGGATAAGCTATTCCTATGCATTTCACTGGTTGCTTAGGCCAGATCATCAGGAAACTTCATCCATAAAGGTTTTAGACAAACTAAAGATATTAAACCAAATAAAACTGTTAAACGTATAAGAATTATACAACAGTTCTACTTGTAACAATATCAAAGTTTAAACAAAACACATCAACAATAAACAACAGTGGGTTCATCTCATCTTACATTTCCCCACTACAATTAGTTGAAATTCTCTCAACATTACACTCAATTCACATGAGGGCTTTTACGACGTCGTTTTGTCTTGATTCCCTTTTAAAGCAACTTCCAAAATCTCTTTGCGTTCATACGATGATTTTTGGTTGCATGTCTTTTTTTTATTTACAGTATGGCCTTGATTACCCGTCATTCGATTAACCGGCAGCTTCAATAAAATGGAAAACAAAAATTTTTTTGCACTGATTTAAATTGCCTCTATTATCCGAAATTATAAACAAATTATCTTTTTTTCGTTAAATTTTGAACAATCAAAAGAAATTTAAATAAACGAAGAAAGAGAATATCTTAACGGTGTGGAAGCATGTTCTGCCAAATTTTCTTTTTTCCTCATGTTTACATAATAAAACGTTATATATTTACATAAAATAAGAAACACACCAAAAAAAATAAATAATCAAGAATTCTGCCGATCCCGTCTATTATCGATAATCGAGGTCTCACTGTATTTTCAACCACACACTTCAAAGTAAGAAAAAGAATAAAACGTAAACAGAAAAAGTTAAAAGAGAAATGTAAAAAACGACATGCAAAATACAAAACGAGACATTTTGTTAACCCCTCTTTCTTTTCTACACCGCTCACCAACAAACCAAAAGAGACGTCGACAAAGCGACGTCGTAAAAGCCCTCATCTAAACTGAGTGTTAATTGTAGTTGTAAGTAGGTTAAGAAAAACAAAATGAAAAAAACAACAACTTACAAAAGATGTTGTCAATTAAGTGTTTTTTAGGCCGTGCACTGCCTGTTTATTATCAAAAAGTAATTTCAATTTTTGGGAATACAAAATTTTAATTTCAAAAGATTTTGTTATTCGTGCTTAATTCCCAGTTTTTATTATTGATAAAAACACTTGAAATTTATTGTTGATGGGATAAGCTAATCCTATGCATTTCACTGGTTGCTTAGGCCAGATCATCAGGAAACTTCATCCATAAAGGTTTTAGACAAACTAAAGATATTAAACCAAATAAAACTGTTAAACGTATAAGAATTATACAACAGTTCTACTTGTAACAATATCAAAGTTTAAACAAAACACATCAACAATAAACAACAGTGGGTTCATCTCATCTTACATTTCCCCACTACAATTAGTTGAAATTCTCTCAACATTAATTGTAGTTGTAAGTAGGTTAAGAAAAACAAAATGAAAAAAACAACAACTTACAAAAGATGTTGTCAATTAAGTGTTTTTTAGGCCGTGCACTGCCTGTTTATTATCAAAAAGTAATTTCAATTTTTGGGAATACAAAATTTTAATTTCAAAAGATTTTGTTATTCGTGCTTAATTCCCAGTTTTTATTATTGATAAAAACACTTGAAATTTATTGTTGATGGGATAAGCTATTCCTATGCATTTCACTGGTTGCTTAGGCCAGATCATCAGGAAACTTCATCCATAAAGGTTTTAGACAAACTAAAGATATTAAACCAAATAAAACTGTTAAACGTATAAGAATTATACAACAGTTCTACTTGTAACAATATCAACGTTTAAACAAAACACATCAACAATAAACAACCGTGGGTTCATCTCATCTTACATTTCCCCACTACAATTAGTTGAAATTCTCTCAACATTAATTGTAGTTGTAAGTAGGTTAAGAAAAACAAAATGAAAAAAACAACAACTTACAAAAGATGTTGTCAATTAAGTGTTTTTTAGGCCGTGCACTGCCTGTTTATTATCAAAAAGTAATTTAAATTTTTGGGAATACAAAATTTTAATTTAAAAAGATTTTGTTATTCGTGCTTAATTCCCAGTTTTTATTATTGATAAAAACACTTGAAATTTATTGTTGATGGGATAAGCTATTCCTATGCATTTCACTGGTTGCTTAGGCCAGATCATCAGGAAACTTCATCCATAAAGGTTTTAGACAAACTAAAGATATTAAACCAAATAAAACTGTTAAACGTATAAGAATTATACAACAGTTCTACTTGTAACAATATCAAAGTTTAAACAAAATACATCAACAATAAACAACAGTGGGTTCATCTCATCTTACATTTCCCCACTACAATTAGTTGAAATTCTCTCAACATTAATTGTAGTTGTAAGTAGGTTAAGAAAAACAAAATGAAAAAAACAACAACTTACAAAAGATGTTGTCAATTAAGTGTTTTTTAGGCCGTGCACTGCCTGTTTATTATCAAAGAGTAATTTCAATTTTTGGGAATACAAAATTTTAATTTCAAAAGATTTTGTTATTCGTGCTTAATTCCCAGTTTTTATTATTGATAAAAACACTTGAAATTTATTGTTGATGGGATAAGCTATTCCTATGCATTTCACTGGTTGCTTAGGCCAGATCATCAGGAAACTTCATCCATAAATGTTTTAGACAAACTAAAGATATTAAACCAAATAAAACTGTTAAACGTATAAGAATTATACAACAGTTCTACTTGTAACAATATCAAAGTTTAAACAAAACACATCAACAATAAACAACCGTGGGTTCATCTCATCTTACATTTCCCCACTACAATTAGTTGAAATTCTCTCAACATTAATTGTAGTTGTAAGTAGGTTAAGAAAAACAAAATGAAAAAAACAACAACTTACAAAAGATGTTGTCAATTAAGTGTTTTTTAGGCCGTGCACTGCCTGTTTATTATCAAAAAGTAATTTCAATTTTTGGGAATACAAAATTTTAATTTCAAAAGATTTTGTTATTCGTGCTTTATTCCCAGTTTTTATTATTGATAAAAACACTTGAAATTTATTGTTGATGGGATAAGCTATTCCTATGCATTTCACTGGTTGCTTAGGCCAGATCATCAGGAAACTTCATCCATAAAGGTTTTAGACAAACTAAAGATATTAAACCAAATAAAACTGTTAAACGTATAAGAATTATACAACAGTTCTACTTGTAACAATATCAAAGTTTAAACAAAACACATCAACAATAAACAACAGTGGGTTCATCTCATCTTACATTTCCCCACTACAATTAGTTGAAATTCTCTCAACATTAATTGTAGTTGTAAGTAGGTTAAGAAAAACAAAATGAAAAAAACAACAACTTACAAAAGATGTTGTCAATTAAGTGTTTTTTAGGCCGTGCACTGCCTGTTTATTATCAAAAAGTAATTTCAATTTTTGGGAATACAAAATTTTAATTTCAAAAGATTTTGTTATTCGTGCTTAATTCCCAGTTTTTATTATTGATAAAAACACTTGAAATTTATTGTTGATGGGATAAGCTATTCCTATGCATTTCACTGGTTGCTTAGGCCAGATCATCAGGAAACTTCATTCATAAAGGTTTTAGACAAACTAAAGATATTAAACCAAATAAAACTGTTAAACGTATAAGAATTATACAACAGTTCTACTTGTAACAATATCAAAGTTTAAACAAAACACATCAACAATAAACAACAGTGGGTTCATCTCATCTTACATTTCCCCACTACAATTAGTTGAAATTCTCTCAACATTAATTGTAGTTGTAAGTAGGTTAAGAAAAACAAAATGAAAAAAACAACAACTTACAAAAGATGTTGTCAATTAAGTGTTTTTAGGCCGTGCACTGCCTGTTTATTATCAAAAAGTAATTTCAATTTTTGGGAATACAAAATTTTAATTTCAAAAGATTTTGTTATTCGTGCTTAATTCCCAGTTTTTATTATTGATAAAAACACTTGAAATTTATTGTTGATGGGATAAGCTATTCCTATGCATTTCACTGGTTGCTTAGGCCAGATCATCAGGAAACTTCATCCATAAAGGTTTTAGACAAACTAAAGATATTAAACCAAATAAAACTGTTAAACGTATAAGAATTATACAACAGTTCTACTTGTAACAATATCAAAGTTTAAACAAAACACATCAACAATAAACAACAGTGGGTTCATCTCATCTTACATTTCCCCACTACAATTAGTTGAAATTCTCTCAACATTAATTGTAGTTGTAAGTAGGTTAAGAAAAACAAAATGAAAAAAACAACAACTTACAAAAGATGTTGTCAATTAAGTGTTTTTTAGGCCGTGCACTGCCTGTTTATTATCAAAAAGTAATTTCAATTTTTGGGAATACAAAATTTTAATTTCAAAAGATTTTGTTTTTCGTGCTTAATTCCCAGTTTTTATTATTGATAAAAACACTTGAAATTTATTGTTGATGGGATAAGCTATTCCTATGCATTTCACTGGTTGCTTAGGCCAGATCATCAGGAAACTTCATTCATAAAGGTTTTAGACAAACTAAAAATATTAAACCAAATAAAACTGTTAAACGTATAAGAATTATACAACAGTTCTACTTGTAACAATATCAAAGTTTAAACAAAACACATCAACAATAAACAACAGTGGGTTCATCTCATCTTACATTTCCCCACTACAATTAGTTGAAATTCTCTCAACATTAATTATAGTTGTAAGTAGGTTAAGAAAAACAAAATGAAAAAAACAACAACTTACAAAAGATGTTGTCAATTAAGTGTTTTTTAGGCCGTGCACTGCCTGTTTATTATCAAAAAGTAATTTCAATTTTTGGGAATACAAAATTTTAATTTCAAAAGATTTTGTTATTCGTGCTTAATTCCCAGTTTTTATTATTGATAAAAACACTTGAAATTTATTGTTGATGGGATAAGCTATTCCTATGCATTTCACTGGTTGCTTAGGCCAGATCATCAGGAAACTTCATCCATAAAGGTTTTAGACAAACTAAAGATATTAAACCAAATAAAACTGTTAAACGTATAAGAATTATACAACAGTTCTACTTGTAACAATATCAAAGTTTAAACAAAACACATCAACAATAAACAACAGTGGGTTCATCTCATCTTACATTTCCCCACTACAATTAGTTGAAATTCTCTCAACATTAATTGTAGTTGTAAGTAGGTTAAGAAAAACAAAATGAAAAAAAAAACAACAACTTACAAAAGATGTTGTCAATTAAGTGTTTTTTAGGCCGTGCACTGCCTGTTTATTATCAAAAAGTAATTTCAATTTTTGGGAATACAAAATTTTAATTTCAAAAGATTTTGTTATTCGTGCTTAATTCCCAGTTTTTATTATTGATAAAAACACTTGAAATTTATTGTTGATGGGATAAGCTATTCCTATGCATTTCACTGGTTGCTTAGGCCAGATCATCAGGAAACTTCATCCATAAAGGTTTTAGACAAACTAAAGATATTAAACCAAATAAAACTGTTAAACGTATAAGAATTATACAACAGTTCTACTTGTAACAATATCAAAGTTTAAACAAAACACATCAACAATAAACAACAGTGGGTTCATCTCATCTTACATTTCCCCACTACAATTAGTTGAAATTCTCTCAACATTAATTGTAGTTGTAATAGGTTAAGAAAAACAAAATGAAAAAAACAACAACTTACAAAAGATGTTGTCAATTAAGTGTTTTTTAGGCCGTGCACTGCCTGTTTATTATCAAAAAGTAATTTCAATTTTTGGGAATACAAAATTTTAATTTCAAAAGATTTTGTTATTCGTGCTTAATTCCCAGTTTTTATTATTGATAAAAACACTTGAAATTTATTGTTGATGGGATAAGCTATTCCTATGCATTTCACTGGTTGCTTAGGCCAGATCATCAGGAAACTTCATCCATAAAGGTTTTAGACAAACTAAAGATATTAAACCAAATAAAACTGTTAAACGTATAAGAATTATACAACAGTTCTACTTGTAACAATATCAAAGTTTAAACAAAACACATCAACAATAAACAACAGTGGGTTCATCTCATCTTACATTTCCCCACTACAATTAGTTGAAATTCTCTCAACATTAATTGTAGTTGTAAGCAGTGATGTTAACCGTACGGTAATTACCCTTTTTTACGGTAATTTTGAGCCCCAAAAGGTAGCAAGGTAATTTCATTTAAAATACGGTAATATCAAGATTTGGGTTTTTTGATATTTATATACATACTTACATACGAAGGCTTTATGATTTTAACTTTTGAGAGGTGATTTTCAACCAGTTTTAGAAATAGATGAATGTTATACAAAAAATTAAGAATGTTATGTTTCTGCAAATGCTTAGGTAACAGTGATATTATTTATTTTATTTCAAACTTTTTGTCCGTAAAACTTCGATGAAAACTTCGTACAGACGGTGGTCAGATCTTACAATGTAGTCCTTTTTCTGACAATGGTGCCATTGTCAGATGCATTAATTTAACACATCTGCAAATGAAAATGAGCTTACAGTGTTAATACAATGTTAACACAGTTGCAATTCTTTTTAGGCAATTTTAATGGCAACATTGTAAGATCTGACCACCGTCTGTACGAAGCTTAAATATTAAAACTTTTCAGTTGAAGCAAAACTATATGTTTTAATTTTGTATTAAAGGCATATGAAAAAGAACTTTTATACCAATCGTTTCATCATAAGAAGATGACAAAATAGCACTGTATTTTACAGCGGGTAGATATGAATATTGCGTGTAAATTATTTCACAACGTAATAAAAAAATTTTTGAGTTAATATTCTCTTGCGATATTCGAATTTTAAAAAATTCTGTCTTAGTTGAACGATACCAACTCCGGTCCAAATTCAAACTTTTTAGCTTCAGTCGTTTAGGCTGTGCGATGATGAATCAGTCTGGCAGTAACGTTAAAATTTTAGTTATATGATGATTTTACTTTCGTATTGATAAAAAATACAATAATTTTGGTTTAAAATATGTTTTAAACAAAGATTTTCATTAAAATTTTTCATAAAACACATTTAAAATTTAAATAAATTGTTTTTAAATACTGCTGTGAATATTTAAATTAAAAAACCTTTGCGTACGGTAATTTCTTCTCAAAAACGGTAATTTTTAGAGGGCCGTACGGTAATGAAAAAATAAAAGTTAACATCACTGGTTGTAAGTAGGTTAAGAAAAACAAAATGAAAAAAACAACAACTTACAAAAGATGTTGTCAATTAAGTGTTTTTTAGGCCGTGCACTGCCTGTTTATTATCAAAAAGTAATTTCAATTTTTGGGAATACAAAATTTTAATTTCAAAAGATTTTGTTATTCGTGCTTAATTCCCAGTTTTTATTATTGATAAAAACACATGAAATTTATTGTTGATGGGATAAGCTATTCCTATGCATTTCACTGGTTGCTTAGGCCAGATCATCAGGAAACTTCATCCATAAAGGTTTTAGACAAACTAAAGATATTAAACCAAATAAAACTGTTAAACGTATAAGAATTATACAACAGTTCTACTTGTAACAATATCAAAGTTTAAACAAAACACATCAACAATAAACAACAGTGGGTTCATCTCATCTTACATTTCCCCACTACAATTAGTTGAAATTCTCTCAACATTAATTGTAGTTGTAAGTAGGTTAAGAAAAACAAAATGAAAAAAACAACAACTTACAAAAGATGTTGTCAATTAAGTGTTTTTTAGGCCGTGCACTGCCTGTTTATTATCAAAAAGTAATTTAAATTTTTGGGAATACAAAATTTTAATTTCAAAAGATTTTGTTATTCGTGCTTAATTCCCAGTTTTTATTATTGATAAAAACACTTGAAATTTATTGTTGATGGGATAAGCTATTCCTATGCATTTCACTGGTTGCTTAGGCCAGATCATCAGGAAACTTCATCCATAAAGGTTTTAGACAAACTAAAGATATTAAACCAAATAAAACTGTTAAACGTATAAGAATTATACAACAGTTCTACTTGTAACAATATCAAAGTTTAAACAAAATACATCAACAATAAACAACAGTGGGTTCATCTCATCTTACATTTCCCCACTACAATTAGTTGAAATTCTCTCAACATTAATTGTAGTTGTAAGTAGGTTAAGAAAAACAAAATGAAAAAAACAACAACTTACAAAAGATGTTGTCAATTAAGTGTTTTTTAGGCCGTGCACTGCCTGTTTATTATCAAAAAGTAATTTCAATTTTTGGGAATACAAAATTTTAATTTCAAAAGATTTTGTTATTCGTGCTTAATTCCCAGTTTTTATTATTGATAAAAACACTTGAAATTTATTGTTGATGGGATAAGCTATTCCTATGCATTTCACTGGTTGCTTAGGCCAGATCATCAGGAAACTTCATCCATAAAGGTTTTAGACAAACTAAAGATATTAAACCAAATAAAACTGTTAAACGTATAAGAATTATACAACAGTTCTACTTGTAACAATATCAAAGTTTAAACAAAACACATCAACAATAAACAACCGTGGGTTCATCTCATCTTACATTTCCCCACTACAATTAGTTGAAATTCTCTCAACATTAATTGTAGTTGTAAGTAGGTTAAGAAAAACAAAATGAAAAAAACAACAACTTACAAAAGATGTTGTCAATTAAGTGTTTTTTAGGCCGTGCACTGCCTGTTTATTATCAAAAAGTAATTTCAATTTTTGGGAATACAAAATTTTAATTTAAAAAGATTTTGTTATTCGTGCTTAATTCCCAGTTTTTATTATTGATAAAAACACTTGAAATTTATTGTTGATGGGATAAGCTATTCCTATGCATTTCACTGGTTGCTTAGGCCAGATCATGAGGAAACTTCTTCCATAAAGGTTTTAGACAAACTAAAGATATTAAACCAAATAAAACTGTTAAACGTATAAGAATTATACAACAGTTCTACTTGTAACAATATCAAAGTTTAAACAAAACACATCAACAATAAACAACAGTGGGTTCATCTCATCTTACATTTCCCCACTACAATTAGTTGAAATTCTCTCAACATTAATTGTAGTTGTAAGTAGGTTAAGAAAAACAAAATGAAAAAAACAACAACTTACAAAAGATGTTGTCAATTAAGTGTTTTTTAGGCCGTGCACTGCCTGTTTATTATCAAAAAGTAATTTAAATTTTTGGGAATACAAAATTTTAATTTCAAAAGATTTTGTTATTCGTGCTTAATTCCCAGTTTTTATTATTGATAAAAACACTTGAAATTTATTGTTGATGGGATAAGCTATTCCTATGCATTTCACTGGTTGCTTAGGCCAGATCATCAGGAAACTTCATCCATAAAGGTTTTAGACAAACTAAAGATATTAAACCAAATAAAACTGTTAAACGTATAAGAATTATACAACAGTTCTACTTGTAACAATATCAAAGTTTAAACAAAACACATCAACAATAAACAACCGTGGGTTCATCTCATCTTACATTTCCCCACTACAATTAGTTGAAATTCTCTCAACATTAATTGTAGTTGTAAGTAGGTTAAGAAAAACAAAATGAAAAAAACAACAACTTACAAAAGATGTTGTCAATTAAGTGTTTTTTAGGCCGTGCACTGCCTGTTTATTATCAAAAAGTAATTTCAATTTTTGGGAATACAAAATTTTAATTTCAAAAGATTTTGTTATTCGTGCTTAATTCCCAGTTTTTATTATTGATAAAAACACTTGAAATTTATTGTTGATGGGATAAGCTATTCCTATGCATTTCACTGGTTGCTTAGGCCAGATCATCAGGAAACTTCATCCATAAAGGTTTTAGACAAACTAAAGATATTAAACCAAATAAAACTGTTAAACGTATAAGAATTATACAACAGTTCTACTTGTAACAATATCAAAGTTTAAACAAAACACATCAACAATAAACAACAGTGGGTTCATCTCATCTTACATTTCCCCACTACAATTAGTTGAAATTCTCTCAACATTAATTGTAGTTGTAAGTAGGTTAAGAAAAACAAAATGAAAAAAACAACAACTTACAAAAGATGTTGTCAATTAAGTGTTTTTTAGGCCGTGCACTGCCTGTTTATTATCAAAAAGTAATTTCAATTTTTGGGAATACAAAATTTTAATTTCAAAAGATTTTGTTATTCGTGCTTAATTCCCAGTTTTTATTATTGATAAAAACACTTGAAATTTATTGTTGATGGGATAAGCTATTCCTATGCATTTCACTGGTTGCTTAGGCCAGATCATCAGGAAACTTCATTCATAAAGGTTTTAGACAAACTAAAGATATTAAACCAAATAAAACTGTTAAACGTATAAGAATTATACAACAGTTCAACTTGTAACAATATCAAAGTTTAAACAAAACACATCAACAATAAACAACAGTGGGTTCATCTCATCTTACATTTCCCCACTACAATTAGTTGAAATTCTCTCAACATTAATTGTAGTTGTAAGTAGGTTAAGAAAAACAAAATGAAAAAAACAACAACTTACAAAAGATGTTGTCAATTAAGTGTTTTTTAGGCCGTGCACTGCCTGTTTATTATCAAAAAGTAATTTCAATTTTTGGGAATACAAAATTTTAATTTCAAAAGATTTTGTTATTCGTGCTTAATTCCCAGTTTTTATTATTGATAAAAACACTTGAAATTTATTGTTGATGGGATAAGCTATTCCTATGCATTTCACTGGCTGCTTAGGCCAGATCATCAGGAAACTTCATCCATAAAGGTTTTAGACAAACTAAAGATATTAAACCAAATAAAACTGTTAAACGTATAAGAATTATACAACAGTTCTACTTGTAACAATATCAAAGTTTAAACAAAACACATCAACAATAAACAACAGTGGGTTCATCTCATCTTACATTTCCCCACTACAATTAGTTGAAATTCTCTCAACATTAATTGTAGTTGTAAGTAGGTTAAGAAAAACAAAATGAAAAAAACAACAACTTACAAAAGATGTTGTCAATTAAGTGTTTTTTAGGCCGTGCACTGCCTGTTTATTATCAAAAAGTAATTTCAATTTTTGGGAATACAAAATTTTAATTTCAAAAGATTTTGTTTTTCGTGCTTAATTCCCAGTTTTTATTATTGATAAAAACACTTGAAATTTATTGTTGATGGGATAAGCTATTCCTATGCATTTCACTGGTTGCTTAGGCCAGATCATCAGGAAACTTCATTCATAAAGGTTTTAGACAAACTAAAAATATTAAACCAAATAAAACTGTTAAACGTATAAGAATTATACAACAGTTCTACTTGTAACAATATCAAAGTTTAAACAAAACACATCAACAATAAACAACAGTGGGTTCATCTCATCTTACATTTCCCCACTACAATTAGTTGAAATTCTCTCAACATTAATTGTAGTTGTAAGTAGGTTAAGAAAAACAAAATGAAAAAAACAACAACTTACAAAAGATGTTGTCAATTAAGTGTTTTTAGGCCGTGCACTGCCTGTTTATTATCAAAAAGTAATTTCAATTTTTGGGAATACAAAATTTTAATTTCAAAAGATTTTGTTATTCGTGCTTAATTCCCAGTTTTTATTATTGATAAAAACACTTGAAATTTATTGTTGATGGGATAAGCTATTCCTATGCATTTCACTGGTTGCTTAGGCCAGATCATCAGGAAACTTCATCCATAAAGGTTTTAGACAAACTAAAGATATTAAACCAAATAAAACTGTTAAACGTATAAGAATTATACAACAGTTCTACTTGTAACAATATCAAAGTTTAAACAAAACACATCAACAATAAACAACAGTGGGTTCATCTCATCTTACATTTCCCCACTACAATTAGTTGAAATTCTCTCAACATTAATTGTAGTTGTAAGTAGGTTAAGAAAAACAAAATGAAAAAAAAAACAACAACTTACAAAAGATGTTGTCAATTAAGTGTTTTTTAGGCCGTGCACTGCCTGTTTATTATCAAAAAGTAATTTCAATTTTTGGGAATACAAAATTTTAATTTCAAAAGATTTTGTTATTCGTGCTTAATTCCCAGTTTTTATTATTGATAAAAACACTTGAAATTTATTGTTGATGGGATAAGCTATTCCTATGCATTTCACTGGCTGCTTAGGCCAGATCATCAGGAAACTTCATCCATAAAGGTTTTAGACAAACTAAAGATATTAAACCAAATAAAACTGTTAAACGTATAAGAATTATACAACAGTTCTACTTGTAACAATATCAAAGTTTAAACAAAACACATCAACAATAAACAACAGTGGGTTTATTTCATCTTACATTTCCCCACTACAATTAGTTGAAATTCTCTCAACATTAATTGTAGTTGTAAGTAGGTTAAGAAAAACAAAATGAAAAAAACACCAACTTACAAAAGATGTTGTCAATTAAGTGTTTTTTAGGCCGTGCACTGCCTGTTTATTATCAAAAAGTAATTTCAATTTTTGGGAATACAAAATTTTAATTTCAAAAGATTTTGTTTTTCGTGCTTAATTCCCAGTTTTTATTATTGATAAAAACACTTGAAATTTATTGTTGATGGGATAAGCTATTCCTATGCATTTCACTGGTTGCTTAGGCCAGATCATCAGGAAACTTCATTCATAAAGGTTTTAGACAAACTAAAAATATTAAACCAAATAAAACTGTTAAACGTATAAGAATTATACAACAGTTCTACTTGTAACAATATCAAAGTTTAAACAAAACACATCAACAATAAACAACAGTGGGTTCATCTCATCTTACATTTCCCCACTACAATTAGTTGAAATTCTCTCAACATTAATTGTAGTTGTAAGTAGGTTAAGAAAAACAAAATGAAAAAAACAACAACTTACAAAAGATGTTGTCAATTAAGTGTTTTTTAGGCCGTGCACTGCCTGTTTATTATCAAAAAGTAATTTCAATTTTTGGGAATACAAAATTTTAATTTCAAAAGATTTTGTTATTCGTGCTTAATTCCCAGTTTTTATTATTGATAAAAACACTTGAAATTTATTGTTGATGGGATAAGCTATTCCTATGCATTTCACTGGTTGCTTAGGCCAGATCATCAGGAAACTTCATCCATAAAGGTTTTAGACAAACTAAAGATATTAAACCAAATAAAACTGTTAAACGTATAAGAATTATACAACAGTTCTACTTGTAACAATATCAAAGTTTAAACAAAACACATCAACAATAAACAACAGTGGGTTCATCTCATCTTACATTTCCCCACTACAATTAGTTGAAATTCTCTCAACATTATTTGTAGTTGTAAGTAGGTTAAGAAAAACAAAATGAAAAAAACAACAACTTACAAAATATGTTGTCAATTAAGTGTTTTTTAGGCCGTGCACTGCCTGTTTATTATCAAAAAGTAATTTCAATTTTTGGGAATACAAAATTTTAATTTCAAAAGATTTTGTTATTCGTGCTTAATTCCCAGTTTTTATTATTGATAAAAACACTTGAAATTTATTGTTGATGGGATAAGCTATTCCTATGCATTTCACTGGTTGCTTAGGCCAGATCATCAGGAAACTTCATCCATAAAGGTTTTAGACAAACTAAAGATATTAAACCAAATAAAACTGTTAAACGTATAAGAATTATACAACAGTTCTACTTGTAACAATATCAAAGTTTAAACAAAACACATCAACAATAAACAACAGTGGGTTCATCTCATCTTACATTTCCCCACTACAATTTCAAGTGTTTTTATCAATAATAAAAACTGGGAATTAAGCACGAATAACAAAATCTTTTGAAATTAAAATTTTGTATTCCCAAAAATTGAAATTACTTTTTGATAATAAACAGGCAGTGCACGGCCTAAAAAACACTTAATTGACAACATCTTTTGTAAGTTGTTGTTTTTTTCATTTTGTTTTTCTTAACCTACTTACAACTACAATTAATGTTGAGAGAATTTCAACTAATTGTAGTGGGGAAATGTAAGATGAGATGAACCCACTGTTGTTTATTGTTGATGTGTTTTGTTTAAACTTTGATATTGTTACAAGTAGAACTGTTGTATAATTCTTATACGTTTAACAGTTTTATTTGGTTTAATATCTTTAGTTTGTCTAAAACCTTTATGGATGAAGTTTCCTGATGATCAGGCCTAAGCAACCAGTGAAATGCATAGGAATAGCTTATCCCATCAACAATAAATTTCAAGTGTTTTTATCAATAATTAAAACTGGGAATTAAGCACGAATAACAAAATCTTTTTAAATTAAAATTTTGTATTCCCAAAAATTGAAATTACTTTTTGATAATAAACAGGCAGTGCACAGCCTAAAAAACACTTAATTGACAACATCTTTTGTAAGTTGTTGTTTTTTTCATTTTGTTTTTCTTAACCTACTTACAACTACAATTAATGTTGAGAGAATTTCAACTAATTGTAGTGGGGAAATGTAAGATGAGATGAACCCACGGTTGTTTATTGTTGATGTGTTTTGTTTAAACTTTGATATTGTTACAAGTAGAACTGTCGTATAATTCTTATACGTTTAACAGTTTTATTTGGTTTAATAAATTTAGTTTGTCTAAAACCTTTATGGATGAAGTTTCCTGATGATCTGGCCTAAGCAACCAGTGAAATGCATAGGAATAGCTTATCCCATCAACAATAAATTTCAAGTGTTTTTATCAATAATAAAAACTGGGAATTAAGCACGAATAACAAAATCTTTTGAAATTAAAATTTTGTATTCCCAAAAATTGAAATTACTTTTTGATAATAAACAGGCAGTGCACGGCCTAAAAAACACTTAATTGACAACATCTTTTGTAAGTTGTTGTTTTTTTCATTTTGTTTTTCTTAACCTACTTACAACTGCAATTAATGTTGAGAGAATTTCAACTAATTGTAGTGGGGAAATGTAAGATGAGATGAACCCACGGTTGTTTATTGTTGATGTGTTTTGTTTAAACTTTGATATTGTTACAAGTAGAACTGTTGTATAATTCTTATACGTTTAACAGTTTTATTTGGTTTAATATCTTTAGTTTGTCTAAAACCTTTATGGATGAAGTTTCCTGATGATCTGGCCTAAGCAACCAGTGAAATGCATAGGATAGCTTATCCCATCAACAATAAATTTCAAGTGTTTTTATCAATAATAAAAACTGGGAATTAAGCACGAATAACAAAATCTTTTGAAATTAAAATTTTGTATTCCCAAAAATTGAAATTACTTTTTGATAATAAACAGGCAGTGCACGGCCTAAAAAACACTTAATTGACAACATCTTTTGTAAGTTGTTGTTTTTTTCATTTTGTTTTTCTTAACCTACTTACAACTACAATTAATGTTGAGAGAATTTCAACTAATTGTAGTGGGGAAATGTAAGATGAGATGAACCCACTGTTGTTTATTGTTGATGTGTTTTGTTTAAACTTTGATATTGTTACAAGTAGAACTGTTGTATAATTCTTATACGTTTAACAGTTTTATTTGGTTTAATATCTTTAGTTTGTCTAAAACCTTTATGGATGAAGTTTCCTGATGATCTGGCCTAAGCAACCAGTGAAATGCATAGGAATAGCTTATCCCATCAACAATAAATTTCAAGTGTTTTTATCAATAATAAAAACTGGGAATTAAGCACGAATAACAAAATCTTTTGAAATTAAAATTTTGTATTCCCAAAAATTGAAATTACTTTTTGATAATAAACAGGCAGTGCACGGCCTAAAAAACACTTAATTGACAACATCTTTTGTAAGTTGTTGTTTTTTTCATTTTGTTTTTCTTAACCTACTTACAACTACAATTAATGTTGAGAGAATTTCAACTAATTGTAGTGGGGAAATGTAAGATGAGATGAACCCACTGTTGTTTATTGTTGATGTGTTTTGTTTAAACTTTGATATTGTTACAAGTAGAACTGTTGTATAATTCTTATACGTTTAACAGTTTTATTTGGTTTAATATCTTTAGTTTGTCTAAAACCTTTATGGATGAAGTTTCCTGATGATCTGGCCTAAGCAACCAGTGAAATGCATAGGAATAGCTTATCCCATCAACAATAAATTTCAAGTGTTTTTATCAATAATAAAAACTGGGAATTAAGCACGAATAACAAAATCTTTTGAAATTAAAATTTTGTATTCCCAAAAATTGAAATTACTTTTTGATAATAAACAGGCAGTGCACGGCCTAAAAAACACTTAATTGACAACATCTTTTGTAAGTTGTTGTTTTTTTCATTTTGTTTTTCTTAACCTACTTACAACTACAATTAATGTTGAGAGAATTTCAACTAATTGTAGTGGGGAAATGTAAGATGAGATGAACCCACTGTTGTTTATTGTTGATGTGTTTTGTTTAAACTTTGATATTGTTACAAGTAGAACTGTTGTATAATTCTTATACGTTTAACAGTTTTATTTGGTTTAATATCTTTAGTTTGTCTAAAACCTTTATGGATGAAGTTTCCTGATGATCTGGCCTAAGCAACCAGTGAAATGCATAGGAATAGCTTATCCCATCAACAATAAATTTCAAGTGTTTTTATCAATAATAAAAACTGGGAATTAAGCACGAATAACAAAATCTTTTGAAATTAAAATTTTGTATTCCCAAAAATTGAAATTACTTTTTGATAATAAACAGGCAGTGCACGGCCTAAAAAACACTTAATTGACAACATCTTTTGTAAGTTGTTGTTTTTTTCATTTTGTTTTTCTTAACCTACTTACAACTACAATTAATGTTGAGAGAATTTCAACTAATTGTAGTGGGGAAATGTAAGATGAGATGAACCCACTGTTGTTTATTGTTGATGTATTTTGTTTAAACTTTGATATTGTTACAAGTAGAACTGTTGTATAATTCTTATACGTTTAACAGTTTTATTTGGTTTAATATCTTTAGTTTGTCTAAAACCTTTATGGATGAAGTTTCCTGATGATCTGGCCTAAGCAACCAGTAAAATGCATAGGAATAGCTTATCCCATCAACAATAAATTTCAAGTGTTTTTATCAATAATAAAAACTGGGAATTAAGCACGAATAACAAAATCTTTTGAAATTAAAATTTTGTATTCCCAAAAATTGAAATTACTTTTTGATAATAAACAGGCAGTGCACGGCCTAAAAAACACTTAATTGACAACATCTTTTGTAAGTTGTTGTTTTTTTCATTTTGTTTTTCTTAACCTACTTACAACTACAATTAATGTTGAGAGAATTTCAACTAATTGTAGTGGGGAAATGTAAGATGAGATGAACCCACTGTTGTTTATTGTTGATGTGTTTTGTTTAAACTTTGATATTGTTACAAGTAGAACTGTTGTATAATTCTTATACGTTTAACAGTTTTATTTGGTTTAATATCTTTAGTTTGTCTAAAACATTTATGGATGAAGTTTCCTGATGATCTGGCCTAAGCAACCAGTGAAATGCATAGGAATAGCTTATCCCATCAACAATAAATTTCAAGTGTTTTTATCAATAATAAAAACTGGGAATTAAGCACGAATAACAAAATCTTTTGAAATTAAAATTTTGTATTCTCAAAAATTGAAATTACTTTTTGATAATAAACAGGCAGTGCACGGCCTAAAAAACACTTAATTGACAACATCTTTTGTAAGTTGTTGTTTTTTTCATTTTGTTTTTCTTAACCTACTTACAACTACAATTAATGTTGAGAGAATTTCAACTAATTGTAGTGGGGAAATGTAAGATGAGATGAACCCACTGTTGTTTATTGTTGATGTGTTTTGTTTAAACTTTGATATTGTTACAAGTAGAACTGTTGTATAATTCTTATACGTTTAACAGTTTTATTTGGTTTAATATCTTTAGTTTGTCTAAAACCTTTATGGATGAAGTTTCCTGATGATCTGGCCTAAGCAACCAGTGAAATGCATAGGAATAGCTTATCCCATCAACAATAAATTTCAAGTGTTTTTATCAATAATAAAAACTGGGAATTAAGCACGAATAACAAAATCTTTTGAAATTAAAATTTTGTATTCCCAAAAATTGAAATTACTTTTTGATAATAAACAGGCAGTGCACGGCCTAAAAAACACTTAATTGACAACATCTTTTGTAAGTTGTTGTTTTTTTTTTCATTTTGTTTTTCTTAACCTACTTACAACTACAATTAATGTTGAGAGAATTTCAACTAATTGTAGTGGGGAAATGTAAGATGAGATGAACCCACTGTTGTTTATTGTTGATGTGTTTTGTTTAAACTTTGATATTGTTACAAGTAGAACTGTTGTATAATTCTTATACGTTTAACAGTTTTATTTGGTTTAATATCTTTAGTTTGTCTAAAACCTTTATGGATGAAGTTTCCTGATGATCTGGCCTAAGCAACCAGTGAAATGCATAGGAATAGCTTATCCCATCAACAATAAATTTCAAGTGTTTTTATCAATAATAAAAACTGGGAATTAAGCACGAATAACAAAATCTTTTGAAATTAAAATTGTGTATTCCCAAAAATTGAAATTACTTTTTGATAATAAACAGGCAGTGCACGGCCTAAAAAACACTTAATTGACAACATCTTTTGTAAGTTGTTGTTTTTTTCATTTTGTTTTTCTTAACCTACTTACAACTACAATTAATGTTGAGAGAATTTCAACTAATTGTAGTGGGGAAATGTAAGATGAGATGAACCCACTGTTGTTTATTGTTGATGTGTTTTGTTTAAACTTTGATATTGTTACAAGTAGAACTGTTGTATAATTCTTATACGTTTAACAGTTTTATTTGGTTTAATATCTTTAGTTTGTCTAAAACCTTTATGGATGAAGTTTCCTGATGATCTGGCCTAAGCAACCAGTGAAATGCATAGGAATAGCTTATCCCATCAACAATAAATTTCATGTGTTTTTATCAATAATAAAAACTGGGAATTAAGCACGAATAACAAAATCTTTTGAAATTAAAATTTTGTATTCCCAAAAATTGAAATTACTTTTTGATAATAAACAGGCAGTGCACGGCCTAAAAAACACTTAATTGACAACATCTTTTGTAAGTTGTTGTTTTTTTCATTTTGTTTTTCTTAACCTACTTACAACCAGTGATGTTAACTTTTATTTTTTCATTACCGTACGGCCCTCTAAAAATTACCGTTTTTGAGAAGAAATTACCGTACGCAAAGGTTTTTTAATTTAAACATTCACAGCAGTATTTAAAAACAATTTATTTAAATTTTAAATGTGTTTTATGAAAAATTTTAATGAAAATCTTTGTTTAAAACATATTTTAAACCAAAATTATTGTATTTTTTATCAATACGAAAGTAAAATCATCATATAACTAAAATTTTAACGTTACTGCCAGACTGATTCATCATCGCACAGCCTAAACGACTGAAGCTAAAAAGTTTGAATTTGGACCGGAGTTGGTATCGTTCAACTAAGACAGAATTTTTTAAAATTCGAATATCGCAAGAGAATATTAACTCAAAAATTTTTTTATTACGTTGTGAAATAATTTACACGCAATATTCATATCTACCCGCTGTAAAATACAGTGCTATTTTGTCATCTTCTTATGATGAAACGATTGGTATAAAAGTTCTTTTTCATATGCCTTTAATACAAAATTAAAACATATAGTTTTGCTTCAACTGAAAAGTTTTAATATTTAAGCTTCGTACAGACGGTGGTCAGATCTTACAATGTTGCCATTAAAATTGCCTAAAAAGAATTGCAACTGTGTTAACATTGTGTTAACACTGTAAGCTCATTTTCATTTGCAGATGTGTTAAATTAATACATCTGACAATGGCACCATTGTCAGAAAAAGGACTACATTGTAAGATCTGACCACCGTCTGTACGAAGTTTTCATCGAAGTTTTACGGACAAAAAGTTTGAAATAAAATAAATAATATCACTGTTACCTAAGCATTTGCAGAAACATAACATTCTTAATTTTTTGTATAACATTCATCTATTTCTAAAACTGGTTGAAAATCACCTCTCAAAAGTTAAAATCATAAAGCCTTCGTATGTAAGTATGTATATAAATATCAAAAAACCCAAATCTTGATATTACCGTATTTTAAATGAAATTACCTTGCTACCTTTTGGGGCTCAAAATTACCGTAAAAAAGGGTAATTACCGTACAGTTAACATCACTGCTTACAACTACAATTAATGTTGAGAGAATTTCAACTAATTGTAGTGGGGAAATGTAAGATGAGATGAACCCACTGTTGTTTATTGTTGATGTGTTTTGTTTAAACTTTGATATTGTTACAAGTAGAACTGTTGTATAATTCTTATACGTTTAACAGTTTTATTTGGTTTAATATCTTTAGTTTGTCTAAAACCTTTATGGATGAAGTTTCCTGATGATCTGGCCTAAGCAACCAGTGAAATGCATAGGAATAGCTTATCCCATCAACAATAAATTTCAAGTGTTTTTATCAATAATAAAAACTGGGAATTAAGCACGAATAACAAAATCTTTTGAAATTAAAATTTTGTATTCCCAAAAATTGAAATTACTTTTTGATAAAAAACATTTAAGTTTAAATTTCTTATTTTTTTGTGTTGTTGTAATACAATAAATAATAAAAATATTAAAACCAAAGCAAAACGGTGAAAAACAAAAACAACTCTTTGCATGAGTACGAATAGTGAAACAACACCAAGACAAAATGAAAGAAACGTTTACGTTTAAGTTCATGCAAATGAAAATAATGCAGAAATAAATAAAACAAATCAATATTAACTACCTAACGGCTAAGCCAATTATTCGTACACGTTCCCTCTCGCCCTCGGTATTTACACAAACGGTGGATAGTGACTCATTAAAAAAAACTGCAACTAGCCTTGGTGACAAGTGTTGCCAGGCCAGCAAGTATTGCCGTGACATTAAAAACAAATTTAGTGGGAAATGATACCATGAACTCAAACACAAATGCAATGGAAAACCCCCCTGTAAAAAGTTGTCAAAAGCCTACAGTATAATTTGGTATGGGCAGGTACGTAACAGTGCTTAAACGGGGACGCAGCCCTACCTCAGCAGCAGTTGCTTCGGCCTCAATGGTACCATCTTTTGATAAAATAAATTCTCAAAATCGTTTTGCAATTCTGGAGGATGAATCCTCTGAAGCACCAAACGTCATAAAATCGTCCAAGCCTCCCCCGATATATCTTAGGGAGCAAAATTCAAATGAGCTCATAAAGAGTTTGATATTGGTGATAGGTGAAAATTGGTTTTACGTAGCGGCTATCAAGCGTGGAAGTATAAACGAGACAAAAATACAAGTCAATCATGAGAATGATTTTCGCAAAATAATAAACAACTTTGAAACGCTTAAAAAAAACTTTTATACCTACCAACTGAAAAGCAGTAAAGGTCTACAGGTAGTGATTAAGGGTATTGACTCATGTGTGGACCCAGAAGAGGTAAAAACATTCCTAGAAGAAAAAGGCTTCAAGGTAAAACATGTAGTAAATATTAAAAATTGAGAAAAAATTCCCCAACCACTTTTTCGAGTGGAGTTTGAACCCGGCGACGTACAACTTAAAAAAAAAACGAAACACATCCTATTTACAATTTAAAATATAATCTCTACAGAAGAATAACTATAGAAGAGCCGCACAAAAGAAATGGTCCCGTTCAATGTTAAAACTGTCAAGAGTATGGTCATACTAAGGCATACTGCTATTTACCCCCTGTTTGCGTAGTATGTGGTGAATTACATGGCATAGTTCTTTGCGATAAGTCTAAAACCGACCCCAACGTAAAAAATGTAGCAACTGTGCCAATTATAGAGGATGCCCTTAATACACTAACGTCAAGCAGTCATCTGGACCGAAAACTAATCCCTCTCAAATGCAGGCAACAAATCAAGTAAACACTAATGACATTCAGGCTCCGCAGCCTAGTAATAACAGAACCTCTTTTGTAAGTAATGATTAATCTCCAGTTTCTAATTTAAGTCGTCTAGAAAAAACCATGGAAACATTAGTGCAAACAGTAAATAATTTTACAAACACAATGGGTAATATGATGCAGGAGATTCTTAGAATGCAATCGATGTTATTGCAAGCTGTACTTAACAAACCATGAACTGTTTAAAAATTTGTTTTTGGAACACAAACGGCATCCGCCAACATAAAAATGAACTAGAATACTTTCTTAAAAATAAACAAATTGATGTTATGATGGTTTCTGAAACTCATCTGACCTCAAGAAACACATTTAAAATTAATGGTTACATACTATATGACACCAAGGACCCTAGAGATAGAGCTTGTGGAGGTTCTGCCATTTTGATAAGAACCCGAGTCAAACACTACCTTATGTGTGATCACCGTGAAAACTATCTGCAAGCAGCGACTATTTGTGTTGAAGAGCTAAATCAAAACATAGTTATTTCTTCTTTATACTCTCCACCTAGATTTTCCATATCAGAAGGCCAATATTATAAATATTATAAATCATTAGGACCCTGTTTCCTGGCCGCTGGCGATTATAACGCTAAACATACCTTCTGGGGGTCACGACTTATAACACCAAAAGGTCGTGTTTTGTTTAACACAATCTCTAAAATGGGTTAAAATGTGGTCGGGTGCGGGCAACCAACATATTGGCCTACTGATCAGCAAAAAATGTTATCGACTTTGGCGTGGTTAAAAACATCCTCACAGAAACGATTCATGTTGAAGCTTCCTTAGAATTATCATCCGACCACACACCTACAATTGTTACTATATCGAACCCAAATAGAATTGTATTTCCGTCAGGTTACTTAGCGACGCCAGCCACACAAATAAATTGGTTAAAATATAAAAAATTTCTCAGTGCCCATTGCACAGAAAATATTCCGCTTAGTACACCGGAGAATGTGGATCTCTCTATTTTTAACTTTGACAGTTATCTTAAACTAGCTGTTCAGCATTCCAGCGTTACCCCCAAACAAATTAAAAGTAATAAAATATATTCTTCAGATGTCGAGCGGCTCTTGACTGAAAAAAGGAGAGTTCGAAGAGAGTGGCAACTTTACAGATCCCCGCAACTTAAGATTTTATTCAAAGAGTGCACAAAAAGGCTAAGAAAGTTACTGCAGAATCAGAAAACGGCTTCTCTAGAAAAATATCTTAAGGAACTTGATGCAACTCCACAATCTGACTACTCATTATGGCGTGCAGCTAGAAATCTAAAAAGGCCAGTTATATCTAAGCCACCATTGAGAAACTTGAATGGTAGTTGGGCAAGAAACGATATTGAAAAAGGAAATCTGTTTGTTAGTCACTTGAAAAACGTATTTACACCAAATATATCTCACAATATTGCGGTCGAGTTAAGATAAATCGAAAAGGCTATTTGTGACTTAAGCACTATGAAGGCACCTGGTATTGATAAAATCAGTAATAAAATGCTTTTGGAGCTACCTCGCATAGCAAAGAAAATTATTCTTTTTATTTTTAATGCTATTTTACACCTTGAATACTATCCTCAAAAATGGAAGGTTTCCTTAGTTACCATGATACCAAAGCCAGGTAAAAATCATACAAAAGTTGAGTCGTATAGGCCTATTAGCTTATTATCAAATATGTCAAAGCTGTTTGAGAAATTATTAGTTTCAAAATTAACACCGATTTTAAGTGAAAATAGATGTATTCCAAGCCATCAGTTCGGATTTAGAAGAAAACACAGCACAATCGAACAGACTCATCGAATAGTAAATGTCATAAGAAAAGCACTTGAAGAAAAGAAATATTGCTCAGCACTCTTCATCGATGTTTCGCAAGCTTTTGATAAAGTCTGGCATGAAGGCTTATTACATAAATTGAAGCAAAATTTACCAGCAAACACACACAAGCTGCTAGAAAGCTACTTAGTCGGTCGTCAATTTATTATTAAAGAAGGCAATTTATTAAGTTCACCTCAGCACATTGCCGCTGGAGTCCCACAAGGCAGCATCCTGGGCCCCCTATTATACATAGTTTATACTTCGGACATGCCAACAAGCAACTACACACAAACTTCAACATTTGCAGACGATACAGCTTTTCTAAGCGTCCACGAAAATCGTTATGAAGCATCGCGCTACTTACAGCATCATATATTTCAACTAGAAATATGGTTAAGACAATGGAGGATAATGGTCAATGAGCAAAAATGCTTACATATAATATTCACTTTGCGCCGGAAATCTTGCCCCCCTATTACAATAAATAATCAAAAAAAAAAACATTCGCATGTAAAATATCTCGGTATACATCTGGATCGGCGATTAACGTGGAAATGCCATATATAGGCAAAATTAACTCAAATGAAACTAAAAGCCATTCAAATTCATTGGCTTATTGGAAGAAATTCTGTCCTTAGTGTCGATTGCAAGCTTCTACTTTACAAGTCTATCTTAAAGCCTATCTATTGCTACGGTATTCAACTATGGGACACTGCCTCGGCCTCTAATATCGACAAAATTCAAAGGCGCCAAAATTAACTTCTTCGAATAATCACAGCCGCTCCCTGGTATGTTAAAAACTCAAACATTCATAAGGATCTCAATGTGCCATTAGTTAAAACTATGCAATAAAATATTTAAAAAGGCTTGAACAACACCTAAATCCACTAGCTCGAAATATTTTAAATCATGGCGGCCACACTCGCTTAAGAAGAAGAGACACTGCAGCACTTACCCAATTAGATGAGCGATAAACACCTATATAAGTGAACAGAACCCGTGATGAAGAAAATTTTGTCTGGCAGTGTCAGGACATAAAATAACGTATTAGGTTAAGATTTGATTAATTATTGTTAGTTTATATTTAATATATGAAGATTCAATAAAAAATAATGACAAAAAAAAAAAAAAAAACTTTGGTATTGAAATAAATCTTAAATTTTTGATTATTTTCCAAAGCTGGAACACCAGTAACGGTATCAAGAAACCGTTTGACCAGTAAACACCTATAAACCACATATCGTCTAGGTCCATTTCCTCAATTTCTGGATATAGGAAGTCCGTTATCATGTCGCGGTAGCGAACACCATTCACGGTAATTGCTTGGCCGACCTCATTTTCGAAGAAGTACGGCCCGATAACACTGCCAGCCGCAGAACTAACTGGGCGAGCATGCACATATGTTTTCCCATTACCTACAGACCCGGTTTGCTGAAATTTGCGCACAATTCTCCTGATTGTGGAAACATTTGGTCGATTGTGCTGACCAAAAAAATCACGATGTGCACGAAATGCATTTTGATTGAACGCCCATTTTCGAAAAAGGCTTTAACAATCTTAACGAGCTGATCAATTGTGTACCTCTCAATGATAGAAGTTCTTAAATACTGAAACAAAGAAAGGTCAATTTAAGTTGCGCAAAAAACTTGACGTTAAGGTGACTCACAATTATCGTGGATTATGGTTAAACCACCCTTTATTATATATTTATCAATTTAAAAATAAAATACATATGTAAGTATTTACATTGAAAATAAATTCATTGTAACATTGTTCATTTCTGGAATAAAAGGGTGTTATTCTGAACGTTCTATAAAATTTTGTTTCCTAAGATAAAAAAGATTTTTCGAAAGGAAATTGATACTTGGTTGTAACTTAAAGGGGTCTCAAACTTTACACTTTGTGTTTTGCACAAAAATTCTAATGGGTCGTAGTAAGGGTTGCCAGACGGCCTGGATTGACCATTTGTCCAGTTAAAAAACTTTATTTAATTTTGAAAAATAATTTGTTCAATTATATTTATTATTGTTTAGAACAAAATCATATATGTACTAAGAAAAAATTATAAGGAAACAATTTCTATTTTGTCGACAAACATTCCAATTAATGAGATAGAGGTCCAGTTTTTCAAAAATGCGATAAAAATAACGTAGAAAACTTATTTAAATTGATCTAGTTTGTTAGTCATGCCATCTAGCAATACTTTTTGTGCATGCACTTGAGGTATTTTTGATAATCTTTATTCACAAGAATCCATTCATATGACCGAATAAAGGCTAAAATTTTAATAATACAAAATTTTGATGAAAGTTGCAGAATGTTTCAAACATTTTTGCTTACAACTAAAGTAATAGCGTTATTAAATTCTTCAAATAACAATACAAAAAAAAAAAAAAAAAAAAATTCGAATTCGAGTGAAATCAAAATCGAACAAACTTTAAAAACTATCCAGTGTTTACTTTATACTATTAGTACACCATATCTTTATTAGAACTTTCCTCAAAATAAAAAAACAACGGTAATTTTAAGAAAAATTTAACTGGAAATCTCTATTGATTTCAATTTCACTCGATCCGTAACATGGCTGTTTATGAATTATGAATTTATATAAACGGTGGCAGCAATACTACAACAAAACAAAAACCACAGAAACAGCTGATGTTAACGTCTCGAAATGTCAACTATTTATAAATAATATATTATGAAACCAAAACAATTTGATTCTAACTGTCAAAGTCTGCAGACTTTTCGCTGCCACTTGTAGCAAATTCGGCCTGATTATAATTTTTTAATATGATATAAGACTGATTTTAAAGTGTTACGTGTCTTTGCTTTTTAAAATTTTTTTTTTATTCCAAGATAAAATCTGAAGTAAAATTTTATATTTTCTTATAGTTAAGTACTTTCTCAAATTGTCCAGTTATTTTTTAAAAATCCAGGTGAATTTTTTCTATTGTTCAGTTATTTGACTTTTGATATCTGGCAACCCTAGTCGTAGTTCTTATTGTATTGTATAGCACTAATGCCCAATTTTCAAGATAGTATTTAAATCAATATTAAATTAATTTTCATAACAAACTTAAATCGTATTTAAAACAGATTGGTTTTTTGAGTTTTCTTTGAAAAGTCTTATTTAATTAAGATAAAAGTATGGTAGCACTACTAAATACAAAAAAAAAAAAAAAATATAAAAAAGTCTGTTGTTGTTGTATTGTTGTGATATTTAGCCCACCTTGCTAAAATATTACAATGGAAACTTAAGTTGAAATTAAGTGTACCACATCGGTGACTTAAGTTTCACTTAAGTTTTAAGTGAAGAAGAGAATTTTGTATTTAAAACGATTTTAAAAATAAATGTGTTTTAATATCAATCCTGAAAATTGGTCATAAAAAAAACGGTGTTATGATACTTGCTATTTTTGGTGTTGGATTTTTTTAGGATTGACTGAATGAAACAACAAATGCGAGAAAGAACAAGAAATACAATTTGATAAAATGTAAACAAAACAAACAATACTGCCCAAGAATGATAAAATAAAGATTACGCCAACAAGCTTAAAATTTTAAAATGTTCTGCGCATGTTGGCCCTGTGACGTCACACATTCTGTGTTTCTATTGGCTAATAATTATAATAATTTGCAGCTGTCGAACTGTAATGTTTATGAGTAAACACAACAGTGGAACCATTTATAATTTTTCTCTCAAATTATTTTGTAGTTAAAAATTAATTTTTCTTTTTTTTTTAATTTTTTTATTTATATTTATTCCATTTAATAAAAATTATCTATGTAACAATAAAAGACAAAACAATTAAAGACCATTTTTCTTTATGTTGTTATTTTATTCATTTTCCTTTTTCTTTTCATTCAAAATACATTCTGCATCTAAAAAAAAGTTTTTTCACCTGATCATTGGCTTCAATGTCCTTTGCTTCCAATAAATGTTTTTGCAAATATCCGGTTGCAAGCAACAATGTTTCACCATTTAGTTTTAAAAATATTGCATCACATGATTTTAGTGTTTTCATTAAAGCAGTTGATGGCTTACTTAGCCCACCTTCACTTAGATGGTTAACCCAGGAGTAGTTCGATTCCTCTAGAGGATTAACTGCAAGATTAGGGGTTTCGTTTTTTAATCTGTTGCAAAAACATATGTATATCCGGCCAAATTCTCCAATCCGTCATACTGCAGGTTTTCTAAGTCGGTTTCATTATTTTCGGTTTCAACTACATCTTCTTGGATACTATTATTAACACGCTTAAGTATAGCACCTGAAAAAACCACAAGAAAAACTAAACAATGTTTTATTTAAAATTGTATGTTGAGGTTTACCTGTTAAAGAATTAGTTTTATCTAAATCAGGCGTATTGTCGACTTCGACATTTGCTTCAGTACTTAAAATGCCTTCGTTGTAGCCTAGAATATATGACCGTAGTCTATATTTAAATTCCTGACGATCGGGATGATTGTGTGAAGTCCGCCTTTAGATCTAACTGAACTGAACATCCTGATTTAAGCGATACGTTAATATGTAGTCAATATTATATCGATTTTTTAGTTCGATATGTAACATTTGTAAAGCGTTATTTGATTGAATGGTGCCTGTGAAAAAAGTGTTTTAGATTTTAGGCAAAGATTTTTAAACATGTTATATAATATAATACCTTTTTGAAATGGTAACAATGTATTTCTGCCGATCACACGAATTTCTGACATCATTTTCGTCATATTATTTAAGATACCATTTTGTATTTCTGGTGCCAAACCATATGCGTGGAATCGCTCTCTTTTATCTTGTCTCGGCACCCTTGAATTCATGACATCAAACCAGTCGTTGGTCTAGTAAAAGAAAATCACAAAAATAATTTTGCTATTATTAAAAAAAAAAGTAATTACTAGTTTGAACAATTGATGACATTCGCTCCAATTTTGATTTGCCAAATGTCCTAAACTTGCAGCTCGCGTTATAGATTGTGCAATTGTGTGTGAGAAAAGTTTGGTAGCCAGTTTAACCTTTTGCCTCTCAGCACCAACCACACTTAAATTTTGTGCTGATCATTTGATTGGAGAGACAGAAGATTCAAAATGATATCTTTTTTAACTTCTTTGTTATCAATGATGAATCCACTATCGATAAAATGATTTCTCAACAGTTTGATTAGATGTGGAACATCATTGAAAACAAATATTTTTATGTCGTCAAACAAAAACCTGGAAATTTAAAAATACAATAGTAAAAAGCAGATCGATGCGTATTTTTATTAAACGTACCAAGGCTTATTAAAATCAACTTCAAGTTCATTGTAAAGTTTTCTATTCCCACCACCTAAATCGCATACAATTTCCACAATTGTAAAGCCACTCTGCTTCATTGTCTTCAATATAAATATGAAATAAAAGTGTTTTTGACATTTGGCAGTCATAATCATAGTATATTGGTTGCTTCCAATTTCCAATCAAACCTATTATCAAATAGACAAACAATTAACAAAAAAAAAAGTTTTTGTAAATAACTCACCTCTCAATAAAGCTACCTGGATATAATTGGCTGGTGCAAGCATAGAATCTGTTTGCTTGTCGTTACAGTACTTTTTTTTGCTTTCATTTCGTCAAAACTTAATACACACAGTTTTTCAGTTTCAGACATTTGGTAAGCCGCAGATAAAATTTTTACAACAGGGTCCAAAATACCTGTTGACATATCTAATTTGTGTGACCATCTTTGTAATGTTCTCACTGTTTTTTCCTTAAAAACTTATAAGCCTTGGCACTTGTGGAATATAAAGTGATTAATTGAGCAATATCTGCTTCAGTAAAGTTTTGTTTTTATCGCCGTTTTTAAGTTTTTTTATTTGGCCTTTAGTAAATAAACTTCTCAATGCTTTTTCGTAATTTAAGTTTGCAGAATTTAAGCTCTGAACTTTACGAGACAAATTTTTTATTGTAATCGCAGATTGACTTTGTGCAGTTTTAAGGATACCATTCTCCTGGCGCAATGCATCGCTAGAAAAGATTTTAAATAAGTATTTCTTAAGGCGACCAGATTTTGAAAATAAAAATAGAGGACATAAAGAAAAAAAGTACAAAAATTTTTTGACTTCAAGATTTTTTTACATATTTTACAGACAAATTTACATTCCCATATTAATAAATGTAAAGAAAATTTAAAAAGAATTACATATCGTCGGCTTAATATGCACTTGCGAAATCCACTTTTTAAGTAAATTGAGATTTGATGCCGTGTGGTAGAGAAATAAGTATGCCTCGTCGACCAGCATGTAGTAATTCTTCATTTTGAGTCTTGAAGTGTGTCAAATTAACTATATTTTTGGTTCTCCTCTCAAGCAGTAAATAGGAAAAATAAAAAGTTTTTCCTGTAAAATTTGTTGAAAGGGAGTTAGCAGGTTTGCATATTAAGCCGACGATGTATAAAAATTTACATTTACTTAAGTAAAAAATTAAAAAAAAAAAAACAACTAAACTTAATTAATCATTGCAAAAAATTATTCAAAATTTTATACTGCAAGTGTATGAGATTCCAGTAGGAGTATGAACAGAACAAGCATGGCACAACATTTTCCATACGATTGCACAGAAAAAACCCTTAATCACCGTGAAATAAAATTTTTATTTTAATTTATAAAAATAAAAGCAAATATTGGTCATGCTTTTAAAAATAAAGAGGACAAAGATGACAGATTATGAAAAAAAGATGATAATAGAGGACACAAATTTTATAGAGGACAGCCAGTTAAAAAAGAGAATTGTCCTCTAAAAAAGAGTACGTATGGTCACCTTATATTTCTTCACTTTTTTTAAAACATACATACATTTTACGTTTCAAAGTATTTATGTACTGTTCTCGACTATCTTCCTTAATGTCAGTCGTCTTTGGAGTGTTTAAAACTTTATTTGGAATTTCAATTTCATTTGAAATTTCAATTTCATTTTGAATTTCAAATTGAGTTGGAATTTCATTTTCAATACTGCTGTCAATGGTCGGAACTGCTCCCGGTTTCAACTTTGGTGCACGCCGATTGCTAAATCCTATTCATAATTATGAAGCAGTGAACTGCAACAATTAAATATATGTTGACTTACCCATTTCAAATATCAAATTTCTTTCAAAATCCTCCTCTTTGAAATGTAAGGCACAAATTCTATAATTTTTAACATCTATGGGTTTGCATCGATTGCAGAACATAACCCAAAGCTTTTTTTGTCCTGCATCTTTGGGAAATTTGTAAAACGATACATCTATAGCAAAAATATATTAGTTCCATTAAAAATATACAAAACTAGCTGAGCCGGTCCGCGTTGCTGGCCCTAAGCAAACATTATTACCAGACGATTTAATTTTAGCTTTAAACGAAATTTACGGCCTTTAAAATTTTCCTTCCGTAAAAACCTAAGAGACGATTTTAAAGAAAAAATCATCCAAATCGGTCAAGCCGTTCTCAAGTTATGCGCTTAATAGAAAAAGTGGGCGTAAAAATAGGCGTGATACATTTTTCTTTCGATGAAAACGTAAAATGGAGTAATACGAACATTTAAAAGAAAAATTTGTCAGATCGATGGAGCCGGTTTTTGATTTCAGGTAAATCGAAAAAAGTGTGCGGGGCAAACTTTTCTTTCCGTAAAAACCTAAGTTGAACCATGGTAATCATTTTAAAGAAAAAATCGTTTAAATCGGTCAAGCCGTTCTCAACTTATGCGCCTAATAGAAAAAGTGGGCGTAAAAGAAGGCGTGATAAATTTTTCTTTCGATTAAAACTTAAAATGGATTAATGCGAACATTTGAAAGAAAAATTTGTCAAATCGATGGAGCCGTTTTCTGATTTAAGGTAATTCGAAAAAAGTGGGCGTAAAAGTGGGCGGGGCAACATTTTCTTTCCGCAAAACCTTAGTTAGACCATAGCGATAGTTTTAAAGAAAAAATCGTTCAAATCGGTCAAGCCGTTCGCCAGTAATGCGCTTAATAGAAAAAGTGGGCGTAAAAGTAGGCGTGGTAAATTTTTCTTTCGATGAAAAGTTAAAGTTGATTACTACGAATATTTGAAAGAAAAATTAGTCAACTCGATGGAGCCGTTTTCTGATTTTAGGTAAATTGAAAAAAGTGGGCGTAAAAGTAGGCGGGGCAAAATTTTCTTTCCGCAAAAACCTAAGTTGGACCATGGCGATAATTTTAAAGAAAAAATCGTTCAAATCGGTCAAGCCGTTCTCAAGTTATGGATTTTGCCACGCCCCTCCGCCCCCAGATAGACCGATTTTGGATTTCAAAATCAACTAACCATCATCACTCCTCCCTGTACCTTCCCTAAAAATTTTATGGCAATCGGTCGAGCCGTTCTCGAGTTATGGAGTGACAATCAAAATGTACACTTCTTTTTATATATATAGATTTAATTTTTTTCTCACTTGTTTTTTAACTGCTGCTTTGCTTACATTTGCCCACTGCACACTTCATGTTTATATTTGTTGTTGTTTTTTTTTGTTCGTTTTTCTTTTTTCAACAGCTTTTATTTATACTTTTTAACACGACAATGAACGTTATTAATTAATTAAATATTATTTATCACCAAATACAATATCAAATTTATTTATTTTATCAAAACCCGATGTAATATTTTTTTAGAACTGTCAATGTGATTTCCATTACAAGGTTACCAACTATCACATAAAACATACATATTTACGCAAGAAATTTTAAATCTAACACATGAAATATTCTTGGTAACCCTTAGAATGGCCCTTCTACGTCACATAACGGGAAATCATGCGCATGTCGTTATCTTTATTTTATCATTCTTGATACTGCCCACGTTTTCTCCCCACAAAAAACCGTCATAAAAGCTAAAAATCGCAAAAAAAAAGTTAAAAACCGTTTCTTTCGATCAAAAACTAAAAAAATTGGCAACAGTGCTAACAATTAATCTGGAAATGTCAATTTTAAGTTAAAAAATTGTATATTTTTTTTTACAGTCTGAGATTATTTATCGATAACACATGCATATTTGTTTGACATTTCAAGATTTTTTTATGATATATTCATACTCTTTACACTTAGTCAGTTTTCCTATGCAAATATATTTGCACTGTTCTCCAATATAGAAAAAATACAAAAAATAGCAAGTAACATAACAGATTTAGAACGTTTTTAAATGCTGCTTTCTATTATTTTATGATACAAACCGATACAAGTAAGTATCGATACTTTTTGTTCGATACAAAGTAGGTATCGATACTTTACGAGCGATACCACATCGAGTAAAAGTATCGATACCTTAGAGGTATCGTTTCACCCCTAGGAAAACCTAGCTCTGCCAAACCATCCTTTAAGTTATCTTTAACTATCTCAACGAGCTCAGATTCTAAAACTTGTATTCTCATTTGATTTTTGAGTTTGATGATTCCATTATTATTTTTCGCCGAAAAAAGAAATCTTCAACAGTCAGATTTGGAAGTACCGTCATACTTTACACCCCACTTCTCTAACTGGTTAGGTGTTATCGGATTATAACCGTGGTTATGTGGTGAATTATCAAAACTAGCGGGTTCAAAATAATTTAGTGGACTGTTTCCAAATAACTGTTGTGGTAGTTGTGGCTGAGGTAATCGACGTTGAAAAGGCATTTGAGGATTATTTGGTGGACGAAATAGTGGTTGTCTATTATTGGCATTGAATGGTGTGCGAAAATCGTGATTATAATTGAACTGTCTGGGATTCGGTGGATTTGCCTGATCCATAGAATAGCTGCGCTCTGAACGTAAAGATTCTCTGATTAGTTGTGGTAACATCAACTGCATATTCTGTACTTCCCTCATGATTGAAGATTGCACAGCTCCAACAGATGCAGCGATTTATTCCCTAATCGTCACTCCCTCCTCATTTACGCCAAGGCCTGTGTTTACTTCCTCCCTAATTGGTGGTAATTCCCGATCCTGTTGATCCATGTTGTCGATCTCACGCCTTGCAGGTCTACTTCCTTGTCCACTTATTTCTCTCGCTGTTATACTACTATACGTTGGTTTACGGATGGTGATTTCGCTTTCCGGTGAAGAATGTGTTTGCGGTCCAAATCCCGGAGGAAATATAATAGACATTAACGGTGTAACCGCGTTTTGTGGGGCTGATGTTGTTGCCGAATCACGAGTTTGACTATCGTCGCTGGTAACGGGGTTCCGACTAGAGGACCTAAGATTCCTGGTACTTATCGTATGCTACCGTCCAAAACAGACTAAATCCCTCAACTAATTCAACAAACAAGCAAAAAATTCGGCAATGTACCAGATCAACTGACCCCCCAGAAAAAAGAATATCCGTTTAAACTTTCAAGGCAAATACTGAAGTTCAATAACTACAACAAATATGTAAATGAGATAACTGTTCGAGTCGCAAAAAAATCAACGATATGAAAACCGAAAGTTAAAATGACAAGCGTGTAGACAAAATAAAGAAATTTACAAAAAAATCCCAAAACAGTGGATAAATAAATATACCCAATCCACCGACAAAAGACGTTATATGTATAACTTCAATAAAAATGTAACAATGTTTTTGCAAAAAAAAATCCGTATTATTTAAGATTATTTTTTTTTTTTTTTCAATTATTTAATGCCCGTATTCATAAGAATATTCTTAAACTTAACAAAAGTCAAAAAAAATTTTTTTTTGTACAAACAATTTCCTTTAATAAACGTTAACCAAATTCAAGAACCGCTCACGAATACGAGGCTAAATATTTTATAACGGTTACGTATGATCCACTAAAAAGTGTATATGTAAATATATAAATTCAAGAAAAAATGTAAAAAATGTGTATTGTGAAAAAAATCTGAATTGTTTTAGATTATATATATTTTCTTTAATAGTTTTAGTATTTTATAACTTTTACGGTTTAATACTACAAAAGTTTAATACCAAATACATATATTTTATAATGTTAAACTACAAAAGATTTAATATTATAATTAGAAGATACGTTTTGTTAAACTACAAAAGAGTTAATATACTAACGGTGTTAATAGGTAAGTATCATTAAACTACTAAAGATTTAAGACTGTAATTAGTAGATAAGTTTACGAATTTACAAAAAAAAATTTTTGGTTTGTTATGTAATGTAATTTAATAGCATGAGGTTGAAATGTGTAGCATAAAGTGAAATAAAAACTTGTGATAAAAAAAAACTATATTATTCGAGTCCGCAATCCATCAATCTTCCCATCAGACGATTGAGTACAATATTCTTGACAAAGATAAAAATTATTTTTATGCATTGTTACCCATACAAATGAAAAAATCTAAGCTGTGTGTGAAAAGTTGGAATTATTCAGTTTACTGTCATCGAAATAAATTAAACAAAATAAGAAACGAAAATTACATTAATTCGAGTCACCAGATCCTTTTCTGCCCTTCTCACTAACTTGAGCCTAATGAACGCTTAGCTATTTAGTCCCCGGATCATGATCAAGGTTAATGATAAGCTTCGAATGAAACCCTCTAACTCCCCCAGTACTAAGTTCCCTTGTCCGACGCTGACGCAACTCAGGCGTGGCACTATAAACGTACCCTCCAGGACATACATTGTCAAAAAAAAAAAGTTCCTAATACCGAGATCACTAACAGGTTTCCCTATACGATGCCGACGCAATGCAGGCAGGGTATCTAATTAATTAATACCTTCCGCGACATAAGTCATTATATAAAAGAAAAAAGTACGAGATTGAACATTTTGAACAGAACATATTGAACAAATGGAGGCCAGCAAAGATGAAATAAAATACCTTCAGGCTAAATTAATTTAACCCAAAGGGTTACAACACTTTCGGGCCCAACGTTGGGCGCCATTTTTGTAATAATTGTGATTGGAAAAAGCGATTTAAATTTTTCCAAAAAACCTTTTGCTTCGCGATGGATGTTGTCACGCTGGTGTTTTCGGATGTAGCTCGCTGGGAATGGTAGGTTCGTTTCCATCTAGGTTATCACAATTACAAACTTTATCCTTGCCAAAATGTAAACGATGTTAAAAGAAAAAGAAGCAATTGAAAAACGAGAAATAATGCACAAAATACCTAACGAAAGCGGCAAAGACCCTTAATAAATCTGTTCGTTTATTATTTTATTTATTTCGATGACAGAAACTTTGACACTACGATTGTTTGGCAGGACTCGAATCCTTGGGACAAGATGTTATGGTCAGGCTGCCCACCCCATATGACAGGTTAATGTCAACGGTGACATTACCTTTTTGCCTGAATAAAAAAAAATTTAGGTAATGTCCCTAAACGTGTATTTACCACTGTTCTATTTCACATTAGCTACATATCAACGATTAAATTAAATTTAGCACATATTTTCAAATAAATTCAGGAAACAAAAAAATATTTATTAAGTCATCGTAAATGCAAGGCTTATATAAGGTTAATCTATTTTGATACCTTAAACTAAAAACTGTTATTGTTGGTACAGTTCTTTTCGTTTATGGTCATTACGCTTATAGTCACATTAGCGATATAGTCCATTTTATCTGTTTATTTTGCCGCTACAAGTTAATTTAATATAAAGTATTAATGATACAGTCCATTTAGCGATATATGCACATTTACCATATATGCCATTTATCAACAGTAGTCAAAGAGAAAATTAAAGCAAATTAATGGCGTTATAGTCACATTAGCAAAATTTACTAAGTTCTTTTTAGTTTTCAAATCAAAAATCCATCTAAAGAAAGAATGAATTAAATCATTTAATTTTTGTCATCAACTCTCTACTTGTAAAAACTTAGTTTTTGCTGTTGGTATCAGTTATGAAATATCTTGTTATTATTTTAGTTATTTTTTATACAGTGTACAACTCTGTTGTAAAGCCATAAGCCTGATGTCGGTGTAATTTATATGAATTTTTTATTTCCTTTATTAACATAACTTGATTATATTCGAATTCGGTTATATGCGTCATAGTGGCATATATGTGAATTAGCCTTATAGTCACATTAGCGATGTAGTCCACGTTATGGTTGCAACTAAAGGATGTGACTATAAGCGAAAAGTACTGTAACATATAGTTTTTACATGTGTTTTTTTTTTGAAAAATTTATTATATGTAAAAGTAATGTTTTTTTTTTTTTTGTTGAATTTGGTTCTTAGGAGGATTTTATTCGTGATAAGATCAGAAGGATAATTTTTTTAGTAAAAATTGTAAACAATAAAGTGATATTAAACATTTATGCGACGCAATGGGCAATCGCGATTTATTTAGAAAAAAAAAATTTATTGAGTGCAATTTGTGATTTAATTATAAAATTAGTAATTCAATTGGAATCCAAAATTGTTGACTTATTACAAGGTTATTTACCTATTTATAGTTTTAAATGGTTAATTAGTTTTAGGATTATTTATCCGGCTATAATTTTCAAAACTTTAGTCACTTTTAAACTTATTCATTTGTTTATAACTTCCAATTGTTAACTAACTTTTAAACTTATCCATTTACTTAAAACTTCAATTGTCAAATAATTTCAAAATTATTCATTCATTCACAGTTTAATAACTGTTAAAATTGTATAACCCGATAATTCCGAAATATAAATCAATTTTAAAATTATCCGTTAGCTAGTTACGTGGTTATACTTTCAAAATATTAAATAATTTTTAAAATTATTAATTTATTTATAATTCACAATTATAAAATAATTTTAGAATTAATCATTTATTTGTAACTTTATAATTACCCACCAATTTCGTAATTATTATTTGCCAAATTGTAATTTTATAATTGTTTATCAATTACAAACTTAGTTATCCGATTAGAATTTCAAAACCATTAATTCAATTACAATTTCGAATCGATAAATAATTTAATTAAATAAACATGTTAAAATAAATTAAAATAGATAATCATTCAAAGCAAATTTCGATCTACCAAAGGTTGAATACAATTTGGTTTAAGGATTGATGTTTGACTAATGACGTCAGCAGTCGTCGATGGCTGCGAGTGTTAAACGGCAAGCCCTCTGAGGAGATTGAGTGGTTGCAATCGAAACATGTCAGGGTAACCTGTCCGTAAACACCTGGGTTCGAGCCCAGATTGAGTCAAGAATGAAAAATTATCAGTAAATTTTAATTGATTTTCATGTTGTAAAATTCTTTCTTCATAAAAATAATTTAATGAAAATTAAATTTAATGAACTTAAGCCTAATTAAAAATATTAAAAATTTGGATTAAAAACCATAAGATAGTTCAATAAAATAACCACAATACTAATAATTGTTAAAGCTAAGGCACGAGCTCTATGTTTGCATTTGTCCTTCAAGTTGTGCTGAAAAGGTCAACAAGAAAAAGAAAGACAAAAAAAAAAAAAATGAAAAAACAAAAAAATATGTACTTTGAACTTCAAGAAGAATTCTTGACAAAAGTACGAAAAAACAGAAGTAAAGGAACAACATGTTAAAATAAATTAAAATAGATAATCATTCAAAGCAAATTTCGATCTACCAAAGGTTGAATACAATTTGGTTTAAGGATTGATGTTTGACTAATGACGTCAGCAGTCGTCGATGGCTGCGAGTGTTAAACGGCAAGCCCTCTGAGGAGATTGAGTGGTTGCAATCGAAACATGTCAGGGTAACCTGTCCGTAAACACCTGGGTTCGAGCCCAGATTGAGTCAAGAATGAAAAATTATCAGTAAATTTTAATTGATTTTCATGTTGTAAAATTCTTTCTTCATAAAAATAATTTAATGAAAATTAAATTTAATGAACTTAAGCCTAATTAAAAATATTAAAAATTTGGATTAAAAACCATAAGATAGTTCAATAAAATAACCACAATACTAATAATTCTGAAATTATTTATTTATTTGTAATGTTACCAATTGGTATCTAATTACCAAAATTAGTTGCATGGTCATAATTTTAAAATATAAATTAATTTTAAAATTATTCATTTGTAAGATCATAATTGCCATTCAATTATTAGATTGATTATCCGTTTATAATCCTAAAATTCAAATTAACTTTAAACCTATTATTTATTTATAATTCTATATGGTTAAATAATTTTAAATTTAATCATTTACTCGTAATTTTATGATCGTTATATAATTATAAAATTAACTACCTGGTTATATCCTTAAAATGTTAATGAACTGTAAAATTATTAATTATTTTATAATTCCAAATGGTTAAATAATTTTAAAATTATGAATAATTAATTTTAAAATTATTTATTCATTTGTAACTTTATAATTATTATTTAATTATAAAATTAGTTATCCGTTCTCAATTTTAAACCGCTTATTAATTTTAAAATTATTCATTACATCCTTGATCAAGTTGTAATTCAAAAATTTTATTTATCTGTGATATGGTTTGTTTAGTAAATACACCTAATAATTATTTATTAAAATGACGAGCTACCGAGTTTTCAATTCCTATAATTTAACCTAATCTGTAAGTACTAAAATTTTACGTATATTTGCGTTTCAATAAATGCATTCTTTAAACGTTCTGTTCTTTTCTCCTATCATCTCAGTATCCTAAATTTCAGCCTAGTGCCGCACGTTTAAAAATTCCTCAATTGTCGAATTGAAAAAAATGTTTACCTTTCCCTTTTTTTATTTTGATTGTTTTCAATAACAGTTATGTAAACAAGACAATCGCAAAATACTTAACTTACACAGCGTTTACATTTGCTAGTACTGGCAAGACAGTAAGCATATACATACTAGTTGACAAAACAATGCAAAAACAAAATAGCTGTAAAAGTGTTTATGTATTAGTGAAAAGTTTGAATGAATTGCTACCCTGAAGGAAACCTGGGTGCAAGTGTCTCCAAGTCACCAGTTTTGTCGATTATATTGGTGACATTGTCAACGAAGTGTCTACACTACATTATATTTGCCACTATATTTGGCTTTAATACGAAAAAGATTTCATCAATAACAACTGAGAAGTACAATTCCTATAAAAGTTGAGGAAATAATAAAAAAAGATTGTTATGATTTCGTATAATTACAAAAAGTGTAGACTACCTTTACTAAAATGTACTAGCGATTCTCTGGTTCCAATGTCTACATATATTCCCAAAAGAACTACCTAGTCAGTAGTTCCAACGTCAGTAGTAGATTTCCAATGACACGCACATGTTAAATGTCTATTGTAAATAACATTGCCTGGGGTATAATAAGTCACTAGTACTGGTGACTGTGTCAATAATGAATCAGTACAGATTCACTAGCGACATTTCCTGCAGGGTACTACTGTCTTGCCAGTACTGGCAAATGTAAACGCTATGTTAGCTAGCAAAAAAAAACTTTTCTTATTAAGGATAATTCTAGGATCATACAAGGTAGAATTCATTAGTAACGATAATAATTGTAATATATGGTTGTAGTAATTAATAATTCTTACCGGTTAGGTAGATATAATAATAACGATAATTTTCAATCGCACTTATTAAAGTTCCGATAGGTTAAGAAGATCTAATTTTAGGAAAAGCTAAGAGTAATAATCTTAATAGGTTTGTGTATACATAATTGTAATTCGAGACTAGTCAATAATAATTGTATGATTAGTGTTTAGAATAAATGTAATTTTATATAGTAATGATAGCAATAATAGTCTGAAGGAAACTAATAAAACAAGTAATAAAAAAAACCTAAATGCTTTAAATATCGATAAACAAGTAGTATACATATGTCATTGTTTTTTCTTTTCTTTGATTTTACAAGTGTTACCTGTTTCCGACGGGTATTTGATAGATCGCTGGCGCTGGATTGGGTTTGGCCTACATGAGTCTCATACGATTCTTGACATGAAAGACTCGATAGATAATCTTTACCCATGTCTTAAGGCCCAACCATAATATGCATAGCTGTTACGATCAACACGGTTGATTTTGAATTAAGCGTTTTTTTTGTTCATACCTAACGATTGAGATCTCCATCCCTGAGTGCGATTACTATTAAAATGACCAAAAAAATGCAACCCTACAACATACGGAACAAATACTCCTACTCTACCACGGCGAATTGACTAGAAGACAATATTCAAGGCGAATTCAACAAGGTAAACTCAACTCGTCAGCCGTTCATCAGTTGTTTCCACGGCGAATTAACAAAAAATAGGGAAACGTCAAATTATAATTTTGTTTATGTTTTGCGCCAAAATAACCGAAAAATATTCTTAGAAAAACTGCGAATAATTAAAGTGAGTTTAATAACCTCTTTTAGACCCAAACAAAATTTTCATTTTGTTTTTCAATCAATTTTTGCCTTTTCAGCACTTTTGACACCCGCCTATTAAATTGCAAAAAAAAATACATGGGGCTTTTTGTAGGTGTAGAGTTGCACTTACCTTGTTGAATTCGCCTTGGGAAAACTCATCAGCTGTATCCACGGCGAATTAAAAAAAATAAGTAATTGTCAAAACATAATTTTGTTTTGAGAAGAAGTTGAATGAAAAGTTCTAAAAATATTATTTTTATAATAAAAAAATTTCAAAACTGCGAATAATTAAAGTTAATTTAATAATCGTGGTTATTCCAAAATAAGCGTCGAAGAAGTGAACATTTGCATGAAAACAAAAACAAAACCAAACCAAAGTGACGAAAATTGTTTTTGTTATCTATACAATTCTAAAATAAAATTAGCGCGGAGTTATAACGCGTTTCTTTCTCTTTTAAAAACTGTAAATTTTGTATGATAAACAAAAACAATTTTTGTCAATTTGGTTTTGTTTTGTTATCATGTAAATGTTCACTTCTTCGACGCGTATGTTGGAATAACCACGAATATCTTTTATAAAAAAGCGATCATTTTTAATTTGTAATAAATTTTTTTTGACAGCTATCTATTAAATTTCAAACAAAATACATGGGACTTTTTGTAGTTGTAGAGTTGCTCTTTCCTAAGGCGAATTTAAAAAGGTAAACTCAACTCGTCAGCAATTCATCAGCTGTTTCCACGGCGAATTAAAAAATACGTAATTGTTAAAATATAATTTTGTTTTGAGAAGAAGTTGAATGAAAAGTGCTAAAAATATTATTTTTATAATAAAAACATTTCAAAACTGCGAATAATTAAAGTTAATTTAATAATATCTTTTATAAAAAAGTGATAATTTATAATTTGCAATAAAAATTTTTTGTCAGTAAAGTAAAGTAAATCTTTATTGAGTCTTTTTAGAACATATGTTAAGATACGAAAACGACAGTATCAAAATAAAATTATATAAAATAATCTTAGAACTATGATTGTTTTGCTCTAATATACAATGTAATGAAAAGCAGTAAACGTCTACAGGTACTGATTAAGGGTATTGGCTCATGTGTGGACCCAGAAGAGGTAAAAACATTCCTAGAAGAAAAAGGCTTCAAGGTAAAACATGTAGTAAATATTAAAAATTCCCCAACCACTTTTTCGAGTGGAGTTTGAACCCGGCGACGTACAACTTAAAAAAAACGAAACACATCATATTTACAATTTAAAATATAATCTCTACAGAAGAATAACTATAGAAGAGCCGCACAAAAGAAATGGTCCCGTTCAATGTTTAAACTGTCAAGAGTATGGTCACAAAGTATACAGAGATGAAAAAAGTGACGTATGAAAAATGCCTAAATCATTTGCGAGGGCAGCTTTCAAAGAAAGAGAAAGAAAACATTTTTTGTTAGTGAAGTGACAATGCGTAAAAACAGGCCGCTATTATCTACACAAATTGCATAATCAAAACAAAAAACGCAAAAAGGGCAGTTTTCGAAGAAAAAGACAGAAAAAACACAATATTTTCAGTCTCGTGACGCCTCTGTATACTCTGTGGTATGGTCATACTAAGGCATACAGCTATTTACGCCCTGTTTGCGTAGTATGTGGTGAATTACATGGCATAGTTCTTTGCGATAAGTCTAAAACCGACCCCAACGTAAAAAATGTAGCAACTGTGGCGGTAATCACACTGCCAATTATAGAGGATGCCCTGAATACACTAACGTCAAGCAGTCATCTGGACCGAAAACTAATCCCTCTCAAATGCAGGTAACAAATCAAGTAAACACTAATGACATTCAGGCTCCGCAGCCTAGTAATAACAGAACCTCTTATGTAAGTAATGATTAATCTCCAGTTTCTAATTTAAGTCGTTTAGAAAAAACCATGGAAACATTAGTGCAAACAGTAAATAATTTTACGAACACAATGGGTAATATGATGCAGGAGATTCTTAGAATGCAATCGATGTTATTGCAAGCTGTACTTAACAAACCATGAACTGTTTAAAAATTTGTTTTTGGAACACAAACGGCATCCGCCAACATAAAAATGAACTAGAATACTTTCTTAAAAATAAACAAATTGATGTTATGATGGTTTCTGAAACTCATCTGACCTCAAGAAACACATTTAAAATTAATGGTTACATACCAGAGAATGGCTTTTTACATTTGAAAAAAAATCGCATTTAATACATGACAACAAATACACTCGTTTACGGGTCATACAGTCAAACTAGCGCAACCGCAAATATTCGCTGCTGGTTTGCAGTCATTCAAATATTGCACATTGTGCTTTGTTATTAATACGATCGTTTAGCTTCGTTTTTTTTTTAAGATGTTGTGTGTTCGATTGGACAATGATTCTTTTGGTAAAGAAAAAATACGAACAAAAATGCCAGAAAGCACGAAGTCATTACTCATCTAGTAGTTGCTATGTACCAGAGAACCTCAAAACGCACTATTTTTGTGCATTTATTCATACGCTAAAATTTACAATAACTCTATACATGCAAAACAAAGTTCAACGTTGGTAATTTTTTTTTCCTTTCGTACACATTTGATATTTTCATTTATTCGTTTTTTATTGAAAGTGCTTTATTTGCATTTTTGTTGCTCACGCAATATAACACAACTGAGTAAATTCAAAATAGCACATTCTCTATACTTTTGTTTACATTAACAACAACAACAATAAACAACGATGAGACGCTTTTTCAAAATTAACAACAATAAAAACAACAATAACAAAAATACATTGTACCTACTACTACTACTACTGTACTTTTTGTTTCTATGGAAATTGTGGGTACCTACATAAGTATGTGTGTTTAGTTTCATTTAAATTTTTTTTTTCTTGTACTACATAGTTAATGCTGCATAAATACATGAGTAATGATTGTTTCATTTCTGGCTCTTTCGTTTGTATTTTTTGTTTCTTTACCAAACAATCATTTGCGCTCAGAACACTTAGAATCTTTATAAAAAAAACGAAGGCAACGATTGTATAAATAACAAAGCACGATGTGCGTTATTTGAATGACTGCAAACCAGCAGCGAATATTTGCGGTTGCGCGAGTTTGACTGTATGACCGTAAGCGTGTGTATTTGTTGTCGTTAATTAAATGCGATTTTTTTTCAATTGCAAAAAGCTATTCTCTGCTATGTACCTAGTACGTATTAAAGTTTTTTCATATGCTGCATTCGAAAGAATAAAAATTGAAATGAAACACAAACACATATACATATTTAGGTACAAACAATTTCCATAGAAATTGAGACAGTTTTTATTTTTTAACACTTCTTAAAAAGTACAGTATTTCTGTTTGTACATGCGTTTAATTTTAAATAAACTTAAAATAGTATTTTACAAAAACGAAAAAAAATTCATAATTTTAATTACAACATATTATTTTTATACACAGGTATTCATAAAATTGTTTAATTAGGAATATAAAAAAGAATAAGGTAGATAAAAAAGAGCCGGCCTCAAGCTTAAATAATTATTTAATTTTACATAAATTTGTATACATTATTAGATTTAATTTTTTAACTTTTTGAAATATGAATGAAGGAATAGTAAACTGTCTACAGATTTTGGGCCAAGCCGGTTTCTCTTTTCTGTTATAACGTTACCTGCTAACGAAAAAGCTCGTTCAGCAGCCGCACTACTGGCAGGAATTGAATGAACTTGCATTGCAAATTTAGATAAGTAAGGATATACGTTTTCGTTTTTTTTCCACCAATGGAGTACATCAAAATCATCTGTATATTTAACATTTTCTGCGCAATATCTTTCTATCTCTTCTGCGGGTGTTTTTGTGGTATTCAGTGTTGTTGTTTTTAATATGGGTTCAAAAAAGAACTGGTACTGAGATTCATTTGAAGATTCTTTATTCGGGTCTATTGTTAAACTGGTTTCAGCAGGTGATAGCAGCGAATCGGAATCAGAATATGTTGTGGATGGACTGTTTGGCATGCAATCATGTGATGTGGAAGAATTGTTTTTGTTAATTTGTGAAATACAAAAGTTTTTAATGTCAGTTATATCGGTTTGCGATACACTTGAAGCTGGTGGATACAAAAAGAAAGCTGTTTTTTGCCATAAGCTCAGATTTGTAGCCCAAATTTTATCAAGGTTTTTTTTAATATTTTCTTTCAAGGAGAGGATTGCAACTTCATCCGTTTCTTTAGGTAAACACAGTCTTTTAACTTTTTGAATTGATGGTATAACGAAATATAAGGAGGAAGAGCTACATAATTGTAGTTTCTTAAATATAATTTCGAATCCACTGCATAAGTCAACTAAATCTTTGAGCGTTGATATACTGATTAGTAATAGTCTTTGGTTTTCTTTCTTTTCTATGAGTATCTGGTTAATTTGGAACCAATTGTCTACTATTGACTTGAACATTGTAAAGTTAGAATTCCAACGAGTGGGGCAATCGCTTTTTAAGGAAGTCGGTAACTGGTGCTGCAAGTTAGCCTTTTTAAAATATTTAACAATTTTTTTGCACGTTTGTACAAGTTCCTTAAGTTCTAAGGTATCATTAAAGGAATGTTCCAAGACATTTGCAAATAAATGGCTGCTACAGTTTAATCGAATGTTATTTTCTAACGCTTTCACAACGTTTGATCCTCTGTCTGTAACGAACTTAATTTCCTTCGTATCTTTAATTCCAAATTCCCCAAAGAGCGCGTTTAATTTACATAAAATGTTAGCACCAGTTGAACGTTCGAAATCCATGGATTTCATTCCCAAAACGATGTCATATAATTTCATATTTTTTTGGTAGTGCAATGTAACTCCCAAAAAATTTCTACGCACATAATTGTCAGTCCACAAATCAATAGTAGCAGACGCACCTCCGCTTTGCGCAATTTCAGCTATTTCGTCTTTGATTTCGTTTTTTTTGTCAGTTGCTATCTTCTGCGTGGCACGTGAAAGTGTTGTAGCGTCAGGAAGAAGCCCTAAAATGTCAATATTTTCCCCATATTTTGCTCCAATTTTTACAAAAAACTTAACAACCTTGGCAAAACCAGAACCTTTAATGGCTGAATATGGTTGGCAATCCTCAGTTATCCATGCTACACTAATATCTGTGGCCGTTTTTTTGTCTTCTGCTGTTACAATTTTGAGAAAATTAGACTCCTTGAGTTTTTGACAGCACTTATGTCGACTTAAATTGGATGTTTGTGAAGGAGTATTTTAAGAAGCTTGAAACATGTGCGGCAATATACATATCCTTCTAAAATATTTCCATCCTCCTTAATTATTTCCGACAATATGCCCCAAATGACACTTCTTCCCTTGCGTTTTGGAAATAAGGTGTAAACACTTTTACGAATTTGTTCTAAAACAAAATCTTCTTCACCTGCCATTTTTCCGACAAAAAACTCTACCTGTTGCTTGTTACGCTTTAAGAAAAACTAAACAAAAAACAAATTGGACACAAAAACTAGTTTATTTGAACTTATGCCTACAACATGTTCGTACATCTAACAATCATACCAACAAAGCGACTCATACTCATACCAATTTACATTCGTCTTGTGTCATCGAGTGGACAATAACTACTTAAATACAGAAGCAAAAGAATAAATTCCGTTTGTGGTATTCTGTGCGTAATAATAAATTCAAAAGAAGCACTTTCAATAAAAAACTCACACTTGCACAAAATAAAATGTATACAAAACGATCTTAGAATTACCAACGTTGAACTTTGTTTTGCATGTATAGAGTTATTGTAAATTTTACCGGATGAATAAATCAAGAAAAATTGGGTATTTGAGCTTCTCTGTTACATACTATATGACACCAAGGGCCCTAGAGATAGAGCTTGTGGAGGTTCTGCCATTTTGATAAGAACCCGAGTCAAACACTACCTTATGTGTGATCACCATGAAGACTATCTGCAAGCAACGACTATTTGTGTTGAAGAGCTAAATCGAAACATAGTAATTTCTTCTTTATACTCTCCACCTAGATTTTCCATATCAGAAGGCCAATATTATAAATATTATAAATCATTAGGACCCTGTTTCCTGGCCGCTGGCGATTATAACGCTAAACATACCTTCTGGGGGTCACGTCTTATAACACCAAAAGGTCGTGTTTTGTTTAACACAATCTCTAAAATGGGTTTAAATGTAGTCGGGTGCGGGCAATCAACATATTGGCCTACTGATCAGCAAAAAATGTTATCGACTTTGGGGTGGTTAAAAACATCCCCACAGAAACGATTCATGTTGAAGCTTCCTTAGAATTATCATCCGACCACACACCTACAATTGTTACTATATCGAACCCAAATAGAATTGTATTTCCGTCAGGTTACTTAGCGACGCCAGCCACACAAATAAATTGGTCAAAATATAAAAAATTTCTCAGTGCCCATTGCACAGAAAATATTCCGCTTAGTACACCGGAGAATGTGGATCTCTCTATTGTTAACTTTGACAGTTATCTTAAACTAGTTGTTCAACATTCCAGCGTTACCCCCAAAAAAATTAAAAATAATAAAATATATTCTTAAGATGTCGAGCGGCTCTTGACTGAAAAAAGGAGAGTTCGAAGAGAGTAGCAACTTTACAGATCCCCGCAACTTAAGATTTTATTCAAAGAGTGCACAAAAAGGCTAAGAAAGTTACTGCAGAATCAGAAAACGGCTTCTCTAGAAAAATATCTTAAGAGCTTGATGCAACTCCACAATCTGACTACTCATTATGGCGTGCAGCTAGAAATCTAAAAAGGCCAGTTATATCTAAAGGCGAATTCATCGTGTACGTGTGCTTGACGTAATATTCGCCGTCATATCTAAATTTTTTGATTTTCCAACCAGCATCGTCGGTGTGACACATACAAACACATTTCCACTAATACTACCACAATGCTTGATGAGTATTTTGATCAATGTATTTGGGCCTTAAGCCACCATTAAGAAACTTGAATGGTTGTTGGGCAAGAAACGATATTGAAAAAGGAAATCTGTTTGTTAGTCACTTGAAAAACGTATTTACACCAAATATATCTCACAATATTGCGGTCGAGTTAAGATAAATCGAAAAGGCTATTTGTGACTTAAGCACTATGAAGGCACCTGGTATTGATAAAATCAGTAATAAAATGCTTTTGGAGCTACCTCGCATAGCAAAGAAAATTATTCTTTTTATTTTTAATGCTATTTTACACCTTGAATACTATCCTCAAAAATGGAAGGTTTCCTTAGTTACCATGATACCAAAGCCAGGTAAAAATCATACAAAAGTTGAGTCGTATAGGCCTATTAGCTTATTATCAAATATGTCAAAGCTGTTTGAGAAATTATTAGTTTCAAAATTAACACCGATTTTAAGTGAAAATAGATGTATTCCAAGCCATCAGTTCGGATTTAGAAGAAAACACAGCACAATCGAACAGACTCATCGAATAGTAAATGTCATAAGAAAAGCATTTGAAGAAAAGAAATATTGCTCGGCACTCTTCATCGATGTTTCGCAAGCTTTTGATAAAGTCTGGCATGAAGGCTTATTACATAAATTGAAGCAAAATTTACCAGCAAACACACACAAGCTGCTAGAAAGCTACTTAGTCGGTCGTCAATTTATTATTAAAGAAGGCAATTTATTAAGTTCACCTCAGCACATTGCCGCTGGAGTCCCACAAGGCAGCATCCTGGGCCCCCTATTATACTTAATTTATACTTCGGACATGCCAACAAGCAACTACACACAAACTTCAACATTTGCAGACGATACAGCTTTTCTAAGCGTCCACGAAAATCGTTATGAAGCATCGCGTTACTTACAGCATCATATATTTCAACTAGAAATATGGTTAAGACAATGGAGGATAATGGTCAATGAGCAAAAATGCGTACATATAACATTCATTTTGCGCCGGAAATCTTGCCCCCCTATTACAATAAATAATCAAATAATTCCTCAACATTCGCATGTAAAATATCTCGGTATACATCTGGATCGGCGATTAACGTGGAAATGCCATATAGAGGCAAAATTAACTCAAATGAAACTAAAAGCCATTCAAATTCATTGGCGTATTGTAAGAAATTCTGACCTTAGTGTCGATTGCAAGCTTCTACTTTACAAGTCTATCTTAAAGCCTATCTGTTGCTACGGTATTCAACTATGGGACACTGCCTCGGCCTCTAATATCGACAAAATTCAAAGACGCTAAGTTAAACACTCAAACATTCATAAGGATCTCAATGTGCCATTAGTTAAAACTATGCAATAAAATATTTAAAACGGCTTGAACAACACCCAAATCCACTAGCTCGAAATATTTTAAATCATGGCGGCCACACTCGCTTAAGAAGAGACACTGCAGCACTTGCCCAATTAGATGAGCGATAAACACCTATATAAGTGAACAGAACCCGTGATGAAGAAAATTTTGTCTGGCAGTGTCAGGACATAAAATAACGTATTAGGTTAAGATTTGATTAATTATTGTTAGTTTATATTTAATATATGAAGATTCAATAAAAAATAATGACAAAAAAAAAAAAAAAAACTTTGGTATTGAAATAAATCTTAAATTTTTGATTATTTTCCAAAGCTGGAACACCAGTAACGGTATCAAGAAACCGTTTGACCAGTAAACACCTATAAACCACATATCGTCTAGGTCCATTTCCTCAATTTCTGGATATAGGAAGTCCGTTATCATGTCGCGGTAGCGAACACCATTCACGGTAATTGCTTGGCCGACCTCATTTTCGAAGAAGTACGGCCCGATAACACTGCCAGCCGCAGAACTAACTGGGCGAGCATGCACATATGTTTTCCCATTACCTACAGACCCGGTTTGCTGAAATTTGCGCACAATTCTCCTGATTGTGGAAACATTTGGTCGATTGTTCTGACCAAAAAAATCACGATGTGCACGAAATGCATTTTGATTGAACGCCCATTTTCGAAAAAGGCTTTAACAATCTTAACGAGCTGATCAATTGTGTACCTCTCAATGATAGAAGTTCTTAAATACTGAAACAAAGAAAGGTCAATTTAAGTTGCGCAAAAAACTTGACGTTAAGGTGACTCACAATTATCGTGGATTATGGTTAAACCACCCTTTATTATATATTTATCAATTTAAAAATAAAATACATATGTATGTATTTACATTGAAAATAAATTCATTGTAACATTGTTCATTTCTGGAATAAAAGGTTGTTATTCTGAACGTTCTATAAAATTTTGTTTCCTAAGATTAAAAAGATTTTTCGAAAGGAAATTGATACTTGGTTGTAACTTAAAGGGGTCTCAAACTTTACACTTTGTGTTTTGCACAAAAATTCTAATGGGTCGTAGTGAGGGTTGCCAGACGGCCTGGATTGACCATTTGTCCAGTTAAAAAACTTTATTTAATTTTGAAAAATAATTTTTTTTAATTATATTTATTATTGTTAAGAACAAAATCATATATGTACTAAGAAAAAATTATAAGGAAACAATTTCTATTTTGTCGACAAACATTCCAATTAATGAGATAGAGGTCCAGTTTTTCAAAAATGCGATAAAAATAACGTAGAAAACTTATTTAAATTGATCTAGTTTGTTAGTCATGCCATCTAGCAATACTTTTTGTGCATGCACTTGAGGTATTTCTGATAACTAGGATCGCCCGGTGGCCGAAATTCGACCACTTCACATTTACTTTTGAGAGAACCTGTGCATTGTACAATAAAATCGTATACATTTTAAGAGAACGGCTAAATTCACTATTCACCTATCTTTGTACGTGTGTCTATAGGATAAATTAAAATGCTTTTTAAAAACTTTTATTCCAAAAATTTAGAAAAAAAATATATTGTGCATATCCCCGTAATTTATTTATAAGATTTTCATGAAATGTTATCAAAGTAAAAAATAGAAACACAGATCTTCGTTAAAAGTCATTAAAAAAGTTTCCAACTTTTATTTTTCTAAACGACGTTTTTGCGCGACTTCATTTTTTAAAATGTCTAAGGTAACCCTGTCCTAATACGTTTATACAAGTGTGTTTGCAAGTGCAAAATGAAAACAAAAACATTTTGGGAGAACAACATAGAGCATAACCGTCGTTTATACATTTGTGTACATGTGTGTTTGCAAGTATAATAACAACATAGAGCACACCGTCTTTTATACATGTGTGCACATGTGTGTTTGCCAGTATAATGCAAGAAAAAAACACATTTTGGGAGAATAACAAAACACACAACTTCTTTTTATACATGTATGTGCGTGTGTTTGCAAACAAATTTAAAACGCTTTTAAAACCATGTAATCCTCAAAATTTATAAAAAAAAAGTGTATATTGTGCATTTCTACACAAAAATACCTCTAAAACGATATATGTTTCATTAAAATCGGTGGACGTTAAGATACTTAAAAATCAACGATAAAAAAATTGCTTCCGTATTTATATATAAGATCTTTATTCACAAGAATCCATTCATATGACCGAATAAAGGCTAAAATTTTAATAATACAAAATTTTGATGAAAGTTGCAGAATGTTTCAAACATTTTTGCTTACAACTAAAGTAATAGAGTTATTAAATTCTTCAAATAACAATACAAAAAAAAAAAAAAAAATTCGAATTGGAGTGAAATGAAAATCGAACAAACTTTAAAAACTATCCAGTGTTTACTTTATACTATGAGTACACCTTATCTTTATTAGAACTTTCCTCAAAATAAAAAAACGACGGTAATTTTAACAAAAATTTAACTGGAAATCTCTATTGATTTCAATTTCACTCGATCCATAACATGGCTGTTTATGAATTATGAATTTATATAAACCGTGGCAGCAATACTACAACAAAACAAAAACCACAGAAACAGCTGATGTTAACGTCTCGAAATGTCAACTATTTATAAATAATATATTATGAAACCAAAACAAATTGATTCTAACTGTCAAAGTCTGCAGACTTTTCGCTGCCACTTGCAGCAAATTCGGCCTGATTATTATTTTGTAATATGACATAAGACTGAATTTAAAGTGTTACGTTTCTTTGCTTTTTAAATTTTTTTTTTTATTCCAAGATAAAATCTGAAGTAAAATTTTATATTTTCTTATAGTTAAGTACTTTCTCAAATTGTCCAGTTATTTTTTAAAAATCCAGGTGAATTTTTTCTATTGTTCAGTTATTTGACTTTTGATATCTGGCAACCCTAGTCGTAGTTCTTATTCCCTGCAAATAAAATTGGACCACCTGACCCATTTTGATAAAATGGACTACTCCATGGACTAGTCCGATGTAATGCAAGCATGGACCATGCCATTGTTAAAAAGTGTTTGTAGTGAGACGACATGTCTTCGTTTTTTAACGACATGCTTTCGTGTTTAAACGACTTCAAAACTAATCCTCTTGAGTACACCATGGAGTAGTTTTAAAACTACTCCTTACTGGTCCAAAGGTGGGTTATATACCACGGAGTAGTTTTAAAACTACTCCTTAGTGGTCCAAAGGTGGGTTATATGGTCCTCTCCTAGGACATCGTAATGTTAAATAGACCAGGTTTTTTCCATACGTTTGGGTTACTTGTGGACTAGTCCTGGTCCCTTGTGGACTACTCTTTACACGCGTGTTTGGACTGGTCCTATTATTTGCAGGGTTGTATTGTATAGCACTAATGCCCAATTTTCAAGATAGTATTTAAATCAATATTAAATTAATTTTCATAACAAACTTAAATCGTATTTAAAACAGATTGGTTTTTTGAGTTTTCTTTGAAAAGTCTTATTTAATTAAGATAAAAGTATGGTAGCACTACTAAATACAAAAAAAAAAAAAAATATAAAAAAGTCTGCTGTTGTTGTATTGTTGTGATATTTAGGCCACCTTGCTAAAATATTACAATGGAAACTTAAGTTGAAATTAAGTGTAGCACATCGGTGATTTAAGTTTCACTTAAGTTTTTAGTGAAGAAGAGAATTTTGTATTTAAAACGATTTTAAAAATAAATGTGTTTTAATATCAATCCTGAAAATTGGTCATAAAACACTTATAACGGTGTTATGATACTTGATATTTTTTGTATTGGATTTATTTAGGATTGACTGAATGAAACAACAAATGCGAGAAAGAACAAGAAATACAATTTGATGAAATGTAAACAAAACAAACAATACTGCCCACGTTTTTTCCCCACAAAAAACCGTCATAAAAGCTAAAAATCGCAAAAAAAAAAGTTAAAAACCGTTTCTTTCGATCAAAAACTGAAAAAATTGGCAACAGTGCTAACAATTAATCTGGAAATGTAAATTTTAAGTTAAAAAATTTTATATTTTTTTAACAGTCTTAGATTATTTATCGATAACACATGTATATTTGTTTGACATTTCAAGATTTTTTATGATATAATCATACTCTTTACACTTAGTCAGTTTTCCTATGCAAATATATTTGCACTGTTCTCCAATATAGAAAAAATACAAAAAATAGCAAGTAACATAACAGATTTAGAACGTTTTTAAATGCTGCTTTCTATTATTTTATGATACAAACCGATACAAGTAAGTATCGATACTTTTTGTTCGATACAAAGTAGGTATCGATACTTTACGAGCGATATCACATCGAGTAAAAGTATCGATACCTTAGAGGTATCGTTTCACCCCTAGGAAAACCTAGCTCTGCCAAACCATCCTTTAAGTCACCTTTAACTATCTCAACGAGCTCAGATTCTAAAACTTGTATTCTTATTTGATTTTTGAGTTTGATGATTTCAGTAATGAAGGCATCGGCGGTTCCATTCGGGGCCTGTCTACGTTCCATTATTTTTCGCCGAAAAAAAAAATCTTCAACAGTCAGATTTGTAAGTACCGTCATACTTTACACCCCACTTCTCTAACTGGTTAGGTGTTATCGGATTATAACCGTGGTTATGTGGTGAATTATCAAAACTAGCGGGTTCAAAATAATTTAGTGGACTGTTTCCAAATAATTGTTGTGGTAGTTGTGGCTGAGGTAATCGACGTTGAAAAGGCATTTGAGGATTATATGGTGGACGAAATGGATTATTGGCATTGAATGGTGTGCGAAAATCGTGATTATAATTAAACTGTCTAGGATTCGGTGGATTTGCCTGATCCATAGAATAGCTGCGCTCTGAACGTAAAGATTCTCTGATTAGTTGTGGTAACATCAACTGCATATTCTGTACTTCCCTCATGATTGAAGCTTGCACAGCTCCAACAGATGCAGCGATTTATTCCCTAATCGTCACTCCCTCATCATTTACGCCAAGGCCTGTGTTTACTTCCTCCCTTATTGGTGGTAATTCCCGATCCTGTTGATCCATGTTGTTGATCTCACGCCTTGCAGGTCTACTTCCTTGTCCACTTATTTCTCTCGCTGTTATACTACTATACGTTGGTTTACGGATGGTGGTTTCGCTTTCCGGTGAAGAATGTGTTTGCGGTCCAAATCCCGGAGGAAATATAATGGACATTAACGGTGTAACCGCGTTTTGTGGGGCTGATGTTGTTGCCGAATCACGAGTTTGACTATCGTCGCTGGCAACGGGGTTCCGACTAGAGGACCTAAGATTCCTGGTACTTATCGTATGCTACCGTCCAAAACAGACTAAATCCCTCAACTAATTCAACAAACAAGCAAAAAATTCGACCAGATCAACTGACCCATAGAAAAAAGAATATCCGCTAAAACTTTCAAGGCAAAAACTGAAGTTCAATAACTACAACAAATATGTAAATGAGATAACTGTTCGAGTCGCAAAAAACATCAACGATACGGAAACCGAAAGTAAAGCTACGTTCACAATAAAAAAAACATTTTCATTTGGTGTTCATAAAAGAGCAACAATTTCTTTTGCGACCACACACATTTTACATTATTAAACCGTTCGCAAATTTTAGCCACAACAATATTATGCATTTATTTTTATTTTTATAAACATTTTGTTAAAATTTTCATTCAAAACTAAATCTAATTATTTTAAACGTCAGAAATAATTTCATACAAATTGTTGCTGAAGTTCTAGTTGACTCAACTTTAGTTACATTTTTAAAAAAATTGAATTTACATTTTTGTTCTAAAAATGAAAGGAAAATATATGAAATACTTTGGGAAGAAAAAAGATAAAAGAAAAAACGAAATTGTTTTTTTGATAGTGAACGTAGCTTAAAAATGACAAGCGTGTAGACAAAATAAAGAAATTTACAAAAAAATCCCAAAACAGTGGATAAATAAATATACCCAATCCACCGACAAAAGACGTAATATGTATAACTTCAATAAAAATGTAACAATGTTTTTGCAAAAAAAAAATCCGTATTATTTAAGATTATTTTTTTTTTTTTTCAATTATTTAATGCCCGTATTCATAAGAATATTCTTAAACTTAACAAAAGTCCAAAAAAATTTTTTTTGTACAAACAATTTCCTTTAATAAACGTTAAACAAATTCAAGAACCGCTCACGAATACGAGGCTAAATATTTTATAACGGTTACGTATGATCCACTAAAAAGTGTATATGTAAATATATGAATTCAAGAAAAAATGAAAAAATGTGTATTGTGAAAAAAATCTGAATTGTTGTAGATTATATATATTTTCTTTAATAGTTTTAGTATTTTATAACTTTTACGGTTTAATACTACAAAAGTTTAATACCAAATACATATATTTTATAATGTTAAACTACAAAAGATTTAATATTACAGTAGTTTTGACTTAACTGCCTTTTGTTTACGTGCACTTTTGACTTAACTGCACAAAATTGATAATTTTTGGAATTATTCTTTCTAATTCCATACAAATTCCTTTTTTAAGTGCACTTTCTATACCTGCACATATAATATAAGTGCACAAATTTTTTGGCATTTTAAAATTATTTTCATACAAAAAATCAAAGTTAGCTGCACTTTGACTTAACTGCCTAAAATACATATTTTCTGGAATTATTCTTCAAAATCCTTTTTTAAGTGCATTTTGTATACCTGCACATTTTTCATATTTTTGGACAGCTTTAAAATATTTTCATACAAAACATCAAAGTTAGCTGCACACATAAAAATATATGGTGACCACTTTTTCAAATAAATATCCAATTTAAGCTGTTTATAAAAATATAAATCGCAATGATTTTGTTTTTTTTCATAAATTTTTATTTTCTTTTTGAATTCTCATTGTTTTTGTTAATGTTTCTTTTAAATAAACATACATACATGTATAAATAGTCTGCTATTTCCCAGCTAGCATAGGCTGTTTGTTAGACGATTCTGTTTAATATACAACTCTTAAAAGAATTTTCTGATGATTATCTGACGAGTAACAAAACCAGTAACATCAAAATCTTATTTTAATTTATTATTTTTTGACACGCTCGTCTTTAAAGCTTCGTACAGACGATGGTCAGATCTTGCAATGTTGTCATTAAAATTGCCTAAAAATGTCTTGCAACTGTCTGAACATTGTAAGCTCATTTTCATTTGGCAGATGTGTAAAATTAATGCATCTGACAATGGCACCATTGTCAGAAAAATGACAATATTGTAATATCTGACTATCGTCTGTACGTAGCTTTAATCTTGGAATGAACCTTTTAGGACTCTTTGTAAGAGTCGTTTAACCGTCGTAATACCTAATGTAAAAAAGGATTTTCCGACAGGATGGCGTTGATTTCGCGAACTAAAGGTTTGTTTTATAGAAATTGTATGAAAATTAGAAGTTTTGGCTGAGCATTTCACGAGTTGTAAAATTATACCTACATGAGTCTCATACGACTCTTGGCATGCTTTTTGAAAGACTAGATATCTAATATCTACATACATCATAAACGATTCCGTTTACGATTAATATAAGCGTTTTTCGCTGCGCTATGGAAGGAATCAGCACGTGTAACAAATTCTCCCTTGCTAGGAATTGTCTACAATTAAAAAATGAGGTCATCGACGATCAAAAACACTCTTTGTGAGATTCCCAGTAGCCTCCTAGACGATTGAAAATGCTAGCAGGGTTGAAATAAAATTTTAATAAAATATAAATTTATGTTTTAATCAAATAATTTGTTATTCTACTTTTAAATCAAACACTTTACTTTAGCTGCACTTTTGCACAGGTAACCACAATTGTGTACCTGCACATTAAGGCAGGTAAATACATTTAAGATAACTGCATTTTTGATTTACCTGCACAAAAAATCGTGCAAAGGACATTGTGCAGCTAAGTCAAAACTACTGTAAATTAGAAGATACGTTTTGTTAAACTACAAAAGAGTTAATATACTAACGGTGTTAATAGGTAAGTATCATTAAATTACTAAAGATTTAAGACTGTAATTAGTAGACAAGTTTACGAATTTACAAAAAAAAATTTTTTGGTTTGTTATGTAATGTAATTTAATAGCATGAAATGTGTAGCATAAAGTGAAATAAAGCCTTGTGATAAAAAAAAACTATATTATTCGAGTCCGCAATCCATCAATCTTCCCATCAGACGATTGAGTACAATATTCTTGACAAAGATAAAAATTATTTTTATGCATTGTTACCCATACAAATGAAAAAATCTAAGCTGTGTGTGAAAAGTTGGAATTATTCAGTTCACTTTCATCGAAATAACTTAAACCAAATAAGAAACGAAAATTACATTAATTCGAGTCACCAGATCCTTTTCTCACTAACTTGAGCCTAATGAACGCTTAGCTATTTAGTCCCCGGATCATGATCAAGGTTAATGATAAGCTTCGAATGAAACCCTCTAACTCCCCCAGTACTAAGTTCCCTTGTCCGACGCTGACGCAACTCAGGCGTGGCACTATAAACGTACCCTCCAGGACATACATTGTCAAAAAAAAAGTTCCTAATACCGAGATCACTAACAGGTTTCCCTATACGATGCCGACGCAATGCAGGCAGGGTATCTAATTAATTAATGCCTTCCGCGACATAAGTCATTATATAAAAGAAAAAAGTACGAGATCGAACATTTTGAACAGAACATATTGAACAAATGGAAGCCAGCAAAGATGAAATAAAATACCTTCAGGCTAAATTAATTTAACCCAAAGGGTTACAACACTTTCGGGCCCAACGTTGGGCGCCATTTTTGTAATAATTGTGATTGGAAAAAGCGATTTAAATTTTTCCAAAAAACCTTTTGCTTCGCGATGGATGTTGTCACGCTGGTGTTTTCGGCTGTAGCTCGCTGGGAATGGTAGGTTCGTTTCCATCTAGGTTATCACAATTACAAACTTTATCCTTGCCAAAATGTAAACGATGTTTAAAGAAAAAGAAGCAATTGAAAAACGAGAAATAATGCACAAAATACCTAACGAAAGCGGCAAAGACCCTTAATAAATCTGTCCGTTTATTATTTTACTTATTTCGATGACATAAACTTTTACACTACGATTGTTTGGCAGGACTCGAATCCTTGGGACAAGATGTTATGGTCAGGCTGCCCACCCCATATGACAGGTTAATGTCAACGGTGACATTACCTTTTTGCCTTGTGTACTTACCACTGTTCTATTTCACATTAGCTACATTTCAACGATTAAATTAAATTTAGCACATATTTTCAAATAAATTCAGGAAACAAAAAAATATTTATTAAGTCATCGTAAATACAAGGCTTATATAAGGTTAATCTATTTTGATACCTTAAACTAAAAACTGTTATTGTTGGTATGTAACATATAGTTTTGTACATGTGTTTTTTTTTTTTTTAAATTTATTATATGTAAAAGTAATGTTTTTTTTTTTTTGTTGAATTTGGTTCTTAGGAGGATTTTATTCGAGATAAGATCAGAAGGATAATTTTTTTAGTAAAAATTGTAAACAATAAAGTGATATTAAACATTTATGCGACGCAATGGGCAATCGCGATTTATTTAGAAAAAAAAAAAATTTATTGAGTGCAATTTGTGATTTAATTATAAAATTAGTAATTCAATTGGAATCCAAAATTGTTGACTTATTACAAGGTTATTTACCTATTTATAGTTTTAAATGGTTAATTAGTTTTAGGATTATTTATCCGGCTATAATTTTCAAAACGTTAGTCAGTTTTAAACTTATTCATTTGTTTATAACTTCCAATTGTTAACTAACTTTTAAACTTATCCATTTACTTAAAACTTCAATTGTCAAATAATTTCAAAATTATTCATTCATTCACAGTTTAATAACTGTTAAAATTGTATAACCAGATAATTCCGAAATATAAATCAATTTCAAAATTATCCGTTAGCTAGTTACGTGGTTATACTTTCAAAATATTAAATAATTTTTAAGATTATTAATTTATTTATAATTCACAATTATAAAATAATTTTAGAATTAATCATTTATTTGTAACTTTATAATTACCCACCAATTTCGTAATTATTATTTGCCAAATTGTAATTTTATAATTGTTTATCAATTACAAACTTAGTTATCCGATTAGAATTTCAAAACCATTAATTCAATTACAATTTCGAATCGATAAATAATTTAATTAAATAAACATGTTAAAATAAATTAAAATAGATAATCATTCAAAGCAAATTTCGATCTACCAAAGGTTGAATACAATTTGGTTTAAGGATTGATGTTTGACTAATGACGTCAGCAGTCGTCGATGGCTGCGAGTGTTAAACGGCAAGCCCTCTGAGGAGATTGAGTGGTTGCAATCGAAACATGTCAGGGTAACCTGTCCGTAAACACCTGGGTTCGAGCCCAGATTGAGTCAAGAATGAAAAATTATCAGTAAATTTTAATTGATTTTCATGTTGTAAAATTCTTTCTTCATAAAAATAATTTAATGAAAATTAAATTTAATGAACTTAAGCCTAATTAAAAATATTAAAAATTTGGATTAAAAACCATAAGATAGTTCAATAAAATAACCACAATACTAATAATTGTTAAAGCTAAGGCACGAGCTCTATGTTTGCATTTGTCCTTCAAGTTGTGCTGAAAAGGTCAACAAGAAAAAGAAAGACAAAAAAAAAAAAAAAATGAAAAAACGGAAAGAACCCAACCAATTGTAGGGGGATGTAAGAAAAGATAAACTCACTGTTTATTGTTGGTGTTTTGTTTAAGCTTTGATATTGTTACAGGTAAGACTTAGAGTGTTTATAACTCTTATTCGCTTAAGGTTTTATTTGTTTAATATTTTTGGCTTTTCTAAAATCTTTGGAAAAGGTTTCCTGATGAGCTGGTGTAAGCAACCGGCGAAATGCGCATAGAGGCTTGCTTTCCCTCAACAATAAATTTCAGTGTATTTATCAAATATGAAAAACTGGGAATTTAGCACGTCATACGAAGATCGTATTAATAATAAAAAATATGTACTTTGAACTTCAAGAAGAATTCTTGACAAAAGTACGAAAAAACAGAAGTAAAGGAACAACATGTTAAAATAAATTAAAATAGATAATCATTCAAAGCAAATTTCGATCTACCAAAGGTTGAATACAATTTGGTTTAAGGATTGATGTTTGACTAATGACGTCAGCAGTCGTCGATGGCTGCGAGTGTTAAACGGCAAGCCCTCTGAGGAGATTGAGTGGTTGCAATCGAAACATGTCAGGGTAACCTGTCCGTAAACACCTGGGTTCGAGCCCAGATTGAGTCAAGAATGAAAAATTATCAGTAAATTTTAATTGATTTTCATGTTGTAAAATTCTTTCTTCATAAAAATAATTTAATGAAAATTAAATTTAATGAACTTAAGCCTAATTAAAAATATTAAAAATTTGGATTAAAAACCATAAGATAGTTCAATAAAATAACCACAATACTAATAATTCTGAAATTATTTATTTATTTGTAATGTTACCAATTGGTATCTAATTACCAAAATTAGTTGCATGGTCATAATTTTAAAATATAAATTAATTTTAAAATTATTCATTTGTAAGATCATAATTGCCATTCAATTATTAGATTGATTATCCGTTTATAATCCTAAAATTCAAATTAACTTTAAACCTATTATTTATTTATAATTCTATATGGTTAAATAATTTTAAATTTAATCATTTACTCGTAATTTTATGATCGTTATATAATTATAAAATTAACTACCTGGTTATATCCTTAAAATGTTAATGAACTGTAAAATTATTAATTATTTTATAATTCCAAATGGTTAAATAATTTTAAAATTATGAATAATTAATTTTAAAATTATTTATTCATTTGTAACTTTATAATTATTATTTAATTATAAAATTAGTTATCCGTTCTCAATTTTAAACCGCTTATTAATTTTAAAATTATTCATTACATCCTTGATCAAGTTGTAATTCAAAAATTTTATTTATCTGTGATATGGTTTGTTTAGTAAATACACCTAATAATTATTTATTAAAATGACGAGCTACCGAGTTTTCAATTCCTATAATTTAACCTAATCTGTAAGTACTAAGATTTTACGTATATTTGCGTTTCAATAAATGCATTCTTTAAACGTTCTGTTCTTTTATCCTATCATCTCAATATCCTAAATTTCAGCCTAGTGTCGCACGTTTAAAAATTCCTCAATTGTCGAATTGAAAAAAATGTTTACCTTTCCCTTTTTTTATTTTTTATTTTGATTGTTTTCAATAATAGTTATGTAAACAAGACAATCGCAAAATACTTAACTTAGCTAGCAAAAAAAAACTTTTCTTATTAAGGATAATTCTAGGATCATACAAGGTAGAATTCATTAGTAACGATAATAATTGTAATATATGGTTGTAGTAATTAATAATTCTTACCGGTTAGGTAGATATAATAATAACGATAATTTTCAATCGCACTTATTTAAGTTCCGATAGGTTAAGAAGATCTAATTTTAATTATAATTTTAGGAAAAGCTAAGAGTAATAATCTTAACAGGTTTGTGTATACATAATTGTAATTCGAGACTAGTCAATAATAATTGTATGATTAGTGTTTAGAATAAATGTAATTTTATATAGTAATGATAGCAATAATAGTCTGAAGGAAACTAATAAAACAAGTAATAAAAAAAAACCTAAATGCTTTAAATATCGATAAACAAGTAATATACATATGTCATTGTTTTTTCTTTTCTTTGATTTTACAAGTGTTACCTGTTTCCGACGGGTATTTTTTAGATCGCTGGCGCCGGATTGGGTTTGGCCTACATGAGTCTCATACGATTCTTGACATGAAAGACTCGATTGATAATCTTTACCCATGTCTTAAGGCCCAACCATAATATGCATAGCTGTGACGATCAACACGGTTGATTTTGAATTAAGCGTTTTTTTCATACCTAACGATTGAGATCTCCATCCCTGAGTGCGATTACTATTAAAATGACCAAAAAAAATTCAACCCTACAACATACGGAACAAATACTACTACTCTACCACGGCGAATTGACTAGAAGACAATATTCAATTTTCATTTTGTTTTTCAATCAATTTTTGCCTTTGCAGCATTTTTGACACCCGCCTATTTAATTGCAGAAAAAAATACATGGGGCTTTTTGTAGGTGTAGAGTTGCACTTACCTTGTTGAATTCGCCTTGGGTAAACTCATCAGCTGTATCCACGGCGAATTAAAAAAAAAATAAGTAATTGTCAAAACATAATTTTGTTTTGAGAAGAAGTTGAATGAAAAGTGCTAAAAATATTATTTTTATAATAAAAAAATTTCAAAACTGCGAATAATTAAAGTTAATTTAATAATCGTGGTTATTCCAAAATACGCGTCGAAGAAGTGAACATTTGCATGAAAACAAAAACAAAACCAAACCAAAGTGACGAAAATTGTTTTTGTTATCTATACAATTCTAAAATAAAATTAACGCGAGAGTTATAACGCGTTTCTTTCTCTTTTAAAAACTGTAAATTTTGTATGATAAACAAAAACAATTTTTGTCAATTTGGTTTTGTTTTGTTATCATGTAAATGTTCACTTCTTCGACGCGTATTTTGGAATCACCACAAATATCTTTTATAAAAAAGTGATCATTTTTAATTTGTAATAAATTTTTTTTGACAGCTATCTATTAAATTGCAAACAAAATACATGGGACTTTTTGTAGTTGTAGAGTTGCTCTTTCCCAAGGCGAATTTAAAAAGGTAAACTCAACTCGTCAGCAATTCGTCAGCTGTTTCCACGGCGCATTAAAAAATACGTAATTGTTAAAATATAATTTTGTTTTGAGAAGAAGATGAAAAATACTCTTTTTATAATAAAAACATTTCAAAACTGCGAATAATTAAAGTTAATTTAATAATATATTTTATAAAAAAGTGAAAATTTATAATTTGCAATAAAAATTTTTTGTCAGTAAAGTAAAGTAAATCTTTATTGAGTCGTTTCAGAACATATGTTAAGATACGAAAACGACAGTATCAAAATAAAATTATATAAAATGATCTTAGAACTATGATTGTTTTGCTCTAATATACAATGTAAGTGGAAAAGCTACATGCTAAACTGAGAAGGAAGGTGTATAATTGAACACTTCGTTAAGATGAATAAAATAACGTTTGCTCGCGACGTTAACAATGTCAGGCAGAGAGATTCTGCTAAAATAAATAAACTTAAAACTAAAAAAACCCTTAGCATTAATAAACCCACACCATAAAACGGTGTGTTGCGAAAAAAAGTACATTCAAGTAATAACAAATTAGTAGGGTAAATCGAATTGTATAGTTATACAGGTAAGTATGTATGTATGTATGAAAATAAAATAATTTTTAATTAAAGGTATCACAGATTTGTAAATCATTTAGCCTCTATGTGAGCCCGGATTAGACCTCGTGTAAAATTCAGGCATGGCCAGGGAGACGCTGTTGGAATCCAGGTATAGCCCTATGATGCCAATGGGGGATAAGTAGTTGGAGTCAGACCAATCAATATATTTCTCGGATTCAAAAATGTCCTTTAGAAGGCTGTTGTCATGGAAGTCAAGTTTCTCTACAAACTTCTTTGTCAGGGATAGCGCATATGTGCTGAATGGGGTCACAGATGATGTTTTGTATATTACAGCATTTGAGAAACGTTTCGTGTGAGTTGAGAAATTCATATTGATGCATTTTCTGATTACCTTCCTTTCAAATAACTCAATTTCTCTAGCTACTGTAGTTGAAATGGTAAACCATATTGGGAAACCATAAACCAATATTGATCTGATGGCAACTTTTTATATGAGATGCTTAGTGTTTTTATGTAGATATCTGCTATTTAACAATCTGGAAAACATGCCTGAGATTCTCTTAACTTTGGCTAGAATCGTCCTTCCATGGTTATTAAATTTAAGCAGCTTGTCGAATGTTATTCCCAAGTACTTTAGGCTGTTTTAAAGGGTATTTCAGTGCCTTCAAGGTATAGTTGTAGGTTTTTGCTTTCCGGGACTACTGATCTTGGACAATTCCCGGAGGCATTTCTTATACAGATTAATTTGAATTCCCCATTTTTTGTAATATTCATTGATAATTTCAAGATGTGACGAAACTTTTCCTAGCGCTTGAGCAGAAAAATGATCGTGGGAAAAGACTAAGCAATCATCTGCATATAAGATAGCTCCCGAATCAGTTGTTTCGTGTGGGAAATCGTAAAGAAAAAGATTAAAAAGAATTGGGGCTAGTACGCTGCCCTGTGGAACACCGCTATTAACATTTCCAAAGCCAGAACAGGAGTTATTGATTTGGATGGTAAATTTTCGATGATGGAAAAAACTTTGCAAAAATTTAAGCAATAATGGATCAACACCTAGATCCACTAGCTTATATAGAATACCTTTATGGCAGGCTGTGTCAAATGCTTTTTGGATATCCAGTGAAACTGCGACTGTGCATTTTTGGATCCTAAGATTTGTTGTTACGTCGCTATGGAACTTCAATAATGCGTGTACTGTTGAATTAGATTGCCTGGACCCAAATTGGAAGCAGGATAATGGATTAAATACAAAGTCATCATAGTAGTATAAATATGGGGGTTTTGTATATGAATTTTCCTCCCTACGTGATTCCCATAAGGAGGAATTTTTAAATTTCAATTTCCTCCCTACGTGTTTTCCCATAAGAAGGAATTTTTTCTTCCCATAGGGAGGAATTTTTAAATTGAAATGTTACTTTAAACTTAGATATTCTACATTAATCTTTCAACATGAAAATTCATCAAAATTGTTATTGATAATCTTTCATTCTTGACGTGGCTCGGGCTCGAACCCTGGCCGGCAGGTTACCATGACATGTTTCGATCGCAACCACTCGATCCCCTCAGATGGATTTGCCGTCTTACACTCGCAGCCATCGACGACTGCTGACGTCACTAGTCAAACATCAATCCTTAAACCAAATTGTATTTTAACATTTGGTAGATCGAAATTTGCTTTCCTGAACGATTATCCATTTTAATTGATTTTACATGTTCTTTCCTTTACTTCTGTTTTCCCGTACTTTCGTCAAGAATTTTTCTTGAAGTCCAAGTACATTTTTTTGTTTTTTCTCTTTGTCTTTCTCTTTTTCTGTTGACCTTTTTCAGCACAACTTGAAGGACAAATGTACACATAGAGCTCGTGCCTTAGCTTTAACAATAATTTGTATTGTGGTTATTTTGTTGAACTATTTATGGTTTTTAATCCAAATTTTTAATATTTTTAATTAGGCTTAAGTTCATGAAATTTAATTTTTTATTAAATTATTTTTATGAAGAAAGGAATTTTCAACATGAAAATTAATCAAGAGCAAATTTCGATCTACCAAATGTTAAAATACAATTTGGTTTAAGGATTGATGTTTGACTAGTGACGTCAGCAGTCGTCGATGGCTGCGAGTGTAAGACGGCAAATCCATCTGAGGAGATCGAGTGGTTGCGATCGAAACATGTCATGGTAACCTGCCGGCCAGGGTTCGAGCCCGAGCCACGTCAAGAATGAAAGATTATCAATAACAATTTTGATTAATTTTCAAGTTGTAAAATTCCTTTCTTCATAAAAATAATTTAATAAAAATTAAATTTCATGAACTTAAGCCTAATTAAAAATATTAAAAATTTGGATTAAAAACCATAAATAGTTCAACAAAATAACCACAATACAAATTATTGTTAAAGCTAAGGCACGAGCTCTATGGGTACATTTGTCCTTCAAGTTGTGCTGAAAAAGGTCAACAGAAAAAGAGAAAGACAAAGAGAAAAAACAAAAAAATGTACTTGGACTTCAAGAAAAATTCTTGACGAAAGTACGGGAAAACAGAAGTAAAGGAAAGAACATGTAAAATCAATTAAAATGGATAATCGTTCAGGAAAGCAAATTTCGATCTACCAAATGTTAAAATACAATTTGGTTTAAGGATTGATGTTTGACTAGTGACGTCAGCAGTCGTCGATGGCTGCGAGTGTAAGACGGCAAATCCATCTGAGGAGATCAAGTGGTTGCGATCGAAACATGTCATGGTAACCTGCCGGCCAGGGTTCGAGCCCGAGCCACGTCAAGAATGAAAGATTATCAATAACAATTTTGATTAATTTTCATGTTGTAAAATTCCTTTCTTCATAAAAATAATTTAATAAAAATTAAATTTCATGAACTTAAGCCTAATTAAAAATATTAAAAATTTGGATTAAAAACCATAAATAGTTCAACAAAATAACCACAATACAAATTAATTTTTCAACTTTGTTTTTTTTGCTCCAATGGATTTTTCCATAAGGAGGAATTTTAAATATAAACAAAATAAAAAAATTTTGAGTAATTTTAAATAAAAAAAGAGAATTATATAAAGTTGATTATATTTTCTTCAATGAAGAGAAATTTAAAAATGTGTACAAATAAATTGTTTGAGTATTTTAAAATAAGATAGAGTAATGTGTAATATATTTAGAATATGCAGCACATGTAAGTATAGAGACTAACTCAATTTGAAAGTTTTACATTAATATAAAAAGACTTAGGGAGTATATTCCACATTATTATTCTAATTGCCACTTTAAAGGAAACTTAATAAAAATGGTAAGCATTTCGTACATAATAAAGGTATATTTATTTATTTATTATTTTTTTCTTGTTTGTTTTCAGATGTATAAACAAATTGTGAATATTGCCCAAGGTATTAAGCCTGAGTATATTAGAATAGATGATATTTTTTTTTTAAAATGTTTTTCTTCTTTATTAATTTTTGAGCTTAAGGTCACTTCTATTTTAAATATTTGGTATATTTTAATTATCGATATTTCGATTTCCTTTGGAAATCTTCTTCAGGATATATTTTAACAAAAATTATGTTTGACAATTAATAAAAATTAAAATTAAATTTCAAAAAATTTTTCAACATTTAACTATAACATATCATAAAATCAAAAAATTAAAAAATTCAAAATTAAATCTTGGTAATTCATCGTGCTCTGTTTCTTTGTTAATAATTTTATTCTAATATCTTCGACCTTTTTTTTTTAAATGTTTTTCTTCTTTATTAATTTTTGAGCTTAAGGTCACTTCTATTTTAAATATTTGGTATATTTTAATTATCGATATTTCGATTTCCTTTGGAAATCTTCTTCAGGATATATTTTAACAAAAATTATGTTTGACAATTAATAAAAATTAAATTTCAAAAAATTTTTCAACATTTAACTATAACATATCATAAAATCAAAAAATTAAAAAATTCAAAATTAAATCTTGGTAATTCATCGTGCTCTGTTTCTTTGTTAATAATTTTATTCTAATTTCTTCGACCTTTTTTTTTAAAATGTTTTTCTTCTTTATTAATTTTTGAGCTTAAGGTCACTTCTATTTTAAATATTTGGTATATTTTAATTATCGATATTTCGATTTCCTTTGGAAATCTTCTTCAGGATATATTTTAACAAAAATTATGTTTGACAATTAATAAAAATTAAAATTAAATTTCAAAAAATTTTTCAACATTTAACTATAACATATCATAAAATCAAAAAATTAAAAAATTCAAAATTAAATCTTGGTAATTCATCGTGCTCTGTTTCTTTGTTAATAATTTTATTCTAATATCTTCGACCTTTTTTTTTTAAATGTTTTTCTTCTTTATTAATTTTTGAGCTTAAGGTCACTTCTATTTTAAATATTTGGTATATTTTAATTATCGATATTTCGATTTCCTTTGGAAATCTTCTTCAGGATATATTTTAAAAAAAATTATGTTTGACAATTAATAAAAATTAAATTTCAAAAAATTTTTCAACATTTAACTATAACATATCATAAAATCAAAAAATTAAAAAATTCAAAATTAAATCTTGGTAATTCATCGTGCTCTGTTTCTTTGTTAATAATTTTATTCTAATATCTTCGACCTTTTTTTTTTAAATGTTTTTCTTCTTTATTAATTTTTGAGCTTAAGGTCACTTCTATTTTAAATATTTGGTATATTTTAATTATCGATATTTCGATTTCCTTTGGAAATCTTCTTCAGGATATATTTTAAAAAAAATTATGTTTGACAATTAATAAAAATTAAATTTCAAAAAATTTTTCAACATTTAACTATAACATATCATAAAATCAAAAAATTAAAAAATTCAAAATTAAATCTTGGTAATTCATCGTGCTCTGTTTCTTTGTTAATAATTTTATTCTAATTTCTTCGACCTTTTTTTTTAAAATGTTTTTCTTCTTTATTAATTTTTGAGCTTAAGGTCACTTCTATTTTAAATATTTGGTATATTTTAATTATCGATATTTCGATTTCCTTTGGAAATCTTATTCAGGATATATTTTAACAAAAATTATGTTTGACAATTAATAAAAATTAAATTTCAAAAAATTTTTCAACATTTAACTATAACATATCATAAAATCAAAAAATTAAAAAATTCAAAATTAAATCTTGGTAATTCATCGTGCTCTGTTTCTTTGTTAATAATTTTATTCTAATTTCTTCGACCTTTTTTTTTAAAATGTTTTTCTTCTTTATTAATTTTTGAGCTTAAGGTCACTTCTATTTTAAATATTTGGTATATTTTAATTATCGATATTTCGATTTCCTTTGGAAATCTTCTTCAGGATATATTTTAACAAAAATTATGTTTGACAATTAATAAAAATTAAAATTAAATTTCAAAAAATTTTTCAACATTTAACTATAACATATCATAAAATCAAAAAATTAAAAAATTCAAAATTAAATCTTGGTAATTCATCGTGCTCTGTTTCTTTGTTAATAATTTTATTCTAATATCTTCGACCTTTTTTTTTTAAATGTTTTTCTTCTTTATTAATTTTTGAGCTTAAGGTCACTTCTATTTTAAATATTTGGTATATTTTAATTATCGATATTTCGATTTCCTTTGGAAATCTTCTTCAGGATATATTTTAAAAAAAATTATGTTTGACAATTAATAAAAATTAAATTTCAAAAAATTTTTCAACATTTAACTATAACATATCATAAAATCAAAAAATTAAAAAATTCAAAATTAAATCTTGGTAATTCATCGTGCTCTGTTTCTTTGTTAATAATTTTATTCTAATATCTTCGACCTTTTTTTTTTAAATGTTTTTCTTCTTTATTAATTTTTGAGCTTAAGGTCACTTCTATTTTAAATATTTGGTATATTTTAATTATCGATATTTCGATTTCCTTTGGAAATCTTCTTCAGGATATATTTTAACAAAAATTATGTTTGACAATTAATAAAAATTAAATTTCAAAAAATTTTTCAACATTTAACTATAACATATCATAAAATCAAAAAATTAAAAAATTCAAAATTAAATCTTGGTAATTCATCGTGCTCTGTTTCTTTGTTAATAATTTTATTCTAATTTCTTCGACCTTTTTTTTTAAAATGTTTTTCTTCTTTATTAATTTTTGAGCTTAAGGTCACTTCTATTTTAAATATTTGGTATATTTTAATTATCGATATTTCGATTTCCTTTGGAAATCTTCTTCAGGATATATTTTAACAAAAATTATGTTTGACAATTAATAAAAATTAAATTTCAAAAAATTTTTCAACATTTAACTATAACATATCATAAAATCAAAAAATTAAAAAATTCAAAATTAAATCTTGGTAATTCATCGTGCTCTGTTTCTTTGTTAATAATTTTATTCTAATATCTTCGACCTTTTTTTTTTAAATGTTTTTCTTCTTTATTAATTTTTGAGCTTAAGGTCACTTCTATTTTAAATATTTGGTATATTTTAATTATCGATATTTCGATTTCCTTTGGAAATCTTCTTCAGGATATATTTTAAAAAAAATTATGTTTGACAATTAATAAAAATTAAATTTCAAAAAATTTTTCAACATTTAACTATAACATATCATAAAATCAAAAAATTAAAAAATTCAAAATTAAATCTTGGTAATTCATCGTGCTCTGTTTCTTTGTTAATAATTTTATTCTAATTTCTTCGACCTTTTTTTTTAAAATGTTTTTCTTCTTTATTAATTTTTGAGCTTAAGGTCACTTCTATTTTAAATATTTGGTATATTTTAATTATCGATATTTCGATTTCCTTTGGAAATCTTCTTCAGGATATATTTTAACAAAAATTATGTTTGACAATTAATAAAAATTAAATTTCAAAAAATTTTTCAACATTTAACTATAACATATCATAAAATCAAAAAATTAAAAAATTCAAAATTAAATCTTGGTAATTCATCGTGCTCTGTTTCTTTGTTAATAATTTTATTCTAATTTCTTCGACCTTTTTTTTTAAAATGTTTTTCTTCTTTATTAATTTTTGAGCTTAAGGTCACTTCTATTTTAAATATTTGGTATATTTTAATTATCGATATTTCGATTTCCTTTGGAAATCTTCTTCAGGATATATTTTAACAAAAATTATGTTTGACAATTAATAAAAATTAAATTTCAAAAAATTTTTCAACATTTAACTATAACATATCATAAAATCAAAAAATTAAAAAATTCAAAATTAAATCTTGGTAATTCATCGTGCTCTGTTTCTTTGTTAATAATTTTATTCTAATTTCTTCGACCTTTTTTTTTAAAATATTTTTCTTCTTTATTAATTTTTGAGCTTAAGGTCACTTCTATTTTAAATATTTGGTATATTTTAATTATCGATATTTCGATTTCCTTTGGAAATCTTCTTCAGGATATATTTCAACAAAAATTATGTTTGACAATTAATAAAAATTAAAATTAAATTTCAAAAAATTTTTCAACATTTAACTATAACATATCATAAAATCAAAAAATTAAAAAATTCAAAATTAAATCTTGGTAATTCATCGTGCTCTGTTTCTTTGTTAATAATTTTATTCTAATTTCTTCGACCTTTTTTTTTAAAATGTTTTTCTTCTTTATTAATTTTTGAGCTTAAGGTCACTTCTATTTTAAATATTTGGTATATTTTAATTATCGATATTTCGATTTCCTTTGAAAATCTTCTTCAGGATATATTTTAACAAAAATTATGTTTGACAATTAATAAAAATTAAATTTCAAAAAATTTTTCAACATTTAACTATAACATATCATAAAATCAAAAAATTAAAAAATTCAAAATTAAATCTTGGTAATTCATCGTGCTCTGTTTCTTTGTTAATAATTTTATTCTAATTTCTTCGACCTTTTTTTTAAAATGTTTTTCTTCTTTATTAATTTTTGAGCTTAAGGTCACTTCTATTTTAAATATTTGGTATATTTTAATTATCGATATTTCGATTTCCTTTGGAAATCTTCTTCAGGATATATTTCAACAAAAATTATGTTTGACAATTAATAAAAATTAAAATTAAATTTCAAAAAATTTTTCAACATTTAACTATAACATATCATAAAATCAAAAAATTAAAAAATTCAAAATTAAATCTTGGTAATTCATCGTGCTCTGTTTCTTTGTTAATAATTTTATTCTAATTTCTTCGACCTTTTTTTTTTAAATGTTTTTCTTCTTTATTAATTTTTGAGCTTAAGGTCACTTCTATTTTAAATATTTGGTATATTTTAATTATCGATATTTCGATTTCCTTTGGAAATCTTCTTCAGGATATATTTTAACAAAAATTATGTTTGACAATTAATAAAAATTAAAATTAAATTTCAAAAAATTTTTCAACATTCAACTATAACATATCATAAAATCAAAAAATTAAAAAATTCAAAATTAAATCTTGGTAATTCATCGTGCTCTGTTTCTTTGTTAATAATTTTATTCTAATTTCTTCGACCTTTTTTTTTTAAATGTTTTTCTTCTTTATTAATTTTTGAGCTTAAGGTCACTTCTATTTTAAATATTTGGTATATTTTAATTATCGATATTTCGATTTCCTTTGGAAATCTTCTTCAGGATATATTTTAACAAAAATTATGTTTGACAATTAATAAAAATTAAAATTAAATTTCAAAAAATTTTTCAACATTCAACTATAACATATCATAAAATCAAAAAATTAAAAAATTCAAAATTAAATCTTGGTAATTCATCGTGCTCTGTTTCTTTGTTAATAATTTTATTCTAATTTCTTCGACCTTTTTTTTTTAAATGTTTTTCTTCTTTATTAATTTTTGAGCTTAAGGTCACTTCTATTTTAAATATTTGGTATATTTTAATTATCGATATTTCGATTTCCTTTGGAAATCTTCTTCAGGATATATTTTAACAAAAATTATGTTTGACAATTAATAAAAATTAAATTTCAAAAAATTTTTCAACATTCAACTATAACATATCATAAAATCAAAAAATTAAAAAATTCAAAATTAAATCTTGGTAATTCATCGTGCTCTGTTTCTTTGTTAATAATTTTATTCTAATTTCTTCGACCTTTTTTTTTTAAATGTTTTTCTTCTTTATTAATTTTTGAGCTTAAGGTCACTTCTATTTTAAATATTTGGTATATTTTAATTATCGATATTTCGATTTCCTTTGGAAATCTTCTTCAGGATATATTTTAACAAAAATTATGTTTGACAATTAATAAAAATTAAAATTAAATTTCAAAAAATTTTTCAACATTCAACTATAACATATCATAAAATCAAAAAATTAAAAAATTCAAAATTAAATCTTGGTAATTCATCGTGCTCTGTTTCTTTGTTAATAATTTTATTCTAATTTCTTCGACCTTTTTTTTTTAAATGTTTTTCTTCTTTATTAATTTTTGAGCTTAAGGTCACTTCTATTTTAAATATTTGGTATATTTTAATTATTGATATTTCGATTTCCTTTGGAAATCTTCTTCAGGATATATTTTAACAAAAATTATGTTTGACAATTAATAAAAATTAAAATTAAATTTCAAAAAATTTTTCAACATTCAACTATAACATATCATAAAATCAAAAAATTAAAAAATTCAAAATTAAATCTTGGTAATTCATCGTGCTCTGTTTCTTTGTTAATAATTTTATTCTAATTTCTTCGACCTTTTTTTTTTAAATGTTTTTCTTCTTTATTAATTTTTGAGCTTAAGGTCACTTCTATTTTAAATATTTGGTATATTTTAATTATCGATATTTCGATTTCCTTTGGAAATCTTCTTCAGGATATATTTTAACAAAAATTATGTTTGACAATTAATAAAAATTAAAATTAAATTTCAAAAAATTTTTCAACATTCAACTATAACATATCATAAAATCAAAAAATTAAAAAATTCAAAATTAAATCTTGGTAATTCATCGTGCTCTGTTTCTTTGTTAATAATTTTATTCTAATTTCTTCGACCTTTTTTTTTTTAAATGTTTTTCTTCTTTATTAATTTTTGAGCTTAAGGTCACTTCTATTTTAAATATTTGGTATATTTTAATTATCGATATTTCGATTTCCTTTGGAAATCTTCTTCAGGATATATTTTAACAAAAATTATGTTTGACAATTAATAAAAATTAAAATTAAATTTCAAAAAATTTTTCAACATTCAACTATAACATATCATAAAATCAAAAAATTAAAAAATTCAAAATTAAATCTTGGTAATTCATCGTGCTCTGTTTCTTTGTTAATAATTTTATTCTAATTTCTTCGACCTTTTTTTTTTAAATGTTTTTCTTCTTTATTAATTTTTGAGCTTAAGGTCACTTCTATTTTAAATATTTGGTATATTTTAATTATCGATATTTCGATTTCCTTTGGAAATCTTCTTCAGGATATATTTTAACAAAAATTATGTTTGACAATTAATAAAAATTAAAATTAAATTTCAAAAAATTTTTCAACATTCAACTATAACATATCATAAAATCAAAAAATTAAAAAATTCAAAATTAAATCTTGGTAATTCATCGTGCTCTGTTTCTTTGTTAATAATTTTATTCTAATTTCTTCGACCTTTTTTTTTTAAATGTTTTTCTTCTTTATTAATTTTTGAGCTTAAGGTCACTTCTATTTTAAATATTTGGTATATTTTAATTATCGATATTTCGATTTCCTTTGGAAATCTTCTTCAGGATATATTTTAACAAAAATTATGTTTGACAATTAATAAAAATTAAAATTAAATTTCAAAAAATTTTTCAACATTCAACTATAACATATCATAAAATCAAAAAATTAAAAAATTCAAAATTAAATCTTGGTAATTCATCGTGCTCTGTTTCTTTGTTAATAATTTTATTCTAATTTCTTCGACCTTTTTTTTTTAAATGTTTTTCTTCTTTATTAATTTTTGAGCTTAAGGTCACTTCTATTTTAAATATTTGGTATATTTTAATTATCGATATTTCGATTTCCTTTGGAAATCTTCTTCAGGATATATTTTAACAAAAATTATGTTTGACAATTAATAAAAATTAAAATTAAATTTCAAAAAATTTTTCAACATTCAACTATAACATATCATAAAATCAAAAAATTAAAAAATTCAAAATTAAATCTTGGTAATTCATCGTGCTCTGTTTCTTTGTTAATAATTTTATTCTAATTTCTTCGACCTTTTTTTTTTTAATGTTTTTCTTCTTTATTAATTTTTGAGCTTAAGGTCACTTCTATTTTAAATATTTGGTATATTTTAATTATCGATATTTCGATTTCCTTTGGAAATCTTCTTCAGGATATATTTTAACAAAAATTATGTTTGACAATTAATAAAAATTAAAAATTAAAATTAAATTTCAAAAAATTTTTCAACATTCAACTATAACATATCATAAAATCAAAAAATTAAAAAATTCAAAATTAAATCTTGGTAATTCATCGTGCTCTGTTTCTTTGTTAATAATTTTATTCTAATTTCTTCGACCTTTTTTTTTAAAATGTTTTTCTTCTTTATTAATTTTTGAGCTTAAGGTCACTTCTATTTTAAATATTTGGTATATTTTAATTATCGATATTTCGATTTCCTTTGGAAATCTTCTTCAGGATATATTTTAACAAAAATTATGTTTGACAATTAATAAAAATTAAAATTAAATTTCAAAAAATTTTTCAACATTCAACTATAACATATCATAAAATCAAAAAATTAAAAAATTCAAAATTAAATCTTGGTAATTCATCGTGCTCTGTTTCTTTGTTAATAATTTTATTCTAATTTCTTCGACCTTTTTTTTTTAAATGTTTTTCTTCTTTATTAATTTTTGAGCTTAAGGTCACTTCTATTTTAAATATTTGGTATATTTTAATTATCGATATTTCGATTTCCTTTGGAAATCTTCTTCAGGATATATTTTAACAAAAATTATGTTTGACAATTAATAAAAATTAAAATTAAATTTCAAAAAATTTTTCAACATTCAACTATAACATATCATAAAATCAAAAAATTAAAAAATTCAAAATTAAATCTTGGTAATTCATCGTGCTCTGTTTCTTTGTTAATAATTTTATTCTAATTTCTTCGACCTTTTTTTTTTAAATGTTTTTCTTCTTTATTAATTTTTGAGCTTAAGGTCACTTCTATTTTAAATATTTGGTATATTTTAATTATCGATATTTCGATTTCCTTTGGAAATCTTCTTCAGGATATATTTTAACAAAAATTATGTTTGACAATTAATAAAAATTAAAATTAAATTTCAAAAAATTTTTCAACATTCAACTATAACATATCATAAAATCAAAAAATTAAAAAATTCAAAATTAAATCTTGGTAATTCATCGTGCTCTGTTTCTTTGTTAATAATTTTATTCTAATTTCTTCGACCTTTTTTTTTTAAATGTTTTTCTTCTTTATTAATTTTTGAGCTTAAGGTCACTTCTATTTTAAATATTTGGTATATTTTAATTATCGATATTTCGATTTCCTTTGGAAATCTTCTTCAGGATATATTTTAACAAAAATTATGTTTGACAATTAATAAAAATTAAAATTAAATTTCAAAAAATTTTTCAACATTCAACTATAACATATCATAAAATCAAAAAATTAAAAAATTCAAAATTAAATCTTGGTAATTCATCGTGCTCTGTTTCTTTGTTAATAATTTTATTCTAATTTCTTCGACCTTTTTTTTTAAATGTTTTTCTTCTTTATTAATTTTTGAGCTTAAGGTCACTTCTATTTTAAATATTTGGTATATTTTAATTATCGATATTTCGATTTCCTTTGGAAATCTTCTTCAGGATATATTTTAACAAAAATTATGTTTGACAATTAATAAAAATTAAAATTAAATTTCAAAAAATTTTTCAACATTCAACTATAACATATCATAAAATCAAAAAATTAAAAAATTCAAAATTAAATCTTGGTAATTCATCGTGCTCTGTTTCTTTGTTAATAATTTTATTCTAATTTCTTCGACCTTTTTTTTTTAAATGTTTTTCTTCTTTATTAATTTTTGAGCTTAAGGTCACTTCTATTTTAAATATTTGGTATATTTTAATTATCGATATTTCGATTTCCTTTGGAAATCTTCTTCAGGATATATTTTAACAAAAATTATGTTTGACAATTAATAAAAATTAAAATTAAATTTCAAAAAATTTTTCAACATTCAACTATAACATATCATAAAATCAAAAAATTAAAAAATTCAAAATTAAATCTTGGTAATTCATCGTGCTCTGTTTCTTTGTTAATAATTTTATTCTAATTTCTTCGACCTTTTTTTTTAAATGTTTTTCTTCTTTATTAATTTTTGAGCTTAAGGTCACTTCTATTTTAAATATTTGGTATATTTTAATTATCGATATTTCGATTTCCTTTGGAAATCTTCTTCAGGATATATTTTAACAAAAATTATGTTTGACAATTAATAAAAATTAAAATTAAATTTCAAAAAATTTTTCAACATTCAACTATAACATATCATAAAATCAAAAAATTAAAAAATTCAAAATTAAATCTTGGTAATTCATCGTGCTCTGTTTCTTTGTTAATAATTTTATTCTAATTTCTTCGACCTTTTTTTTTTAAATGTTTTTCTTCTTTATTAATTTTTGAGCTTAAGGTCACTTCTATTTTAAATATTTGGTATATTTTAATTATCGATATTTCGATTTCCTTTGGAAATCTTCTTCAGGATATATTTTAACAAAAATTATGTTTGACAATTAATAAAAATTAAAATTAAATTTCAAAAAATTTTTCAACATTCAACTAAAACATATCATAAAATCAAAAAATTAAAAAATTCAAAATTAAATCTTGGTAATTCATCGTGCTCTGTTTCTTTGTTAATAATTTTATTCTAATTTCTTCGACCTTTTTTTTTTAAATGTTTTTCTTCTTTATTAATTTTTGAGCTTAAGGTCACTTCTATTTTAAATATTTGGTATATTTTAATTATCGATATTTCGATTTCCTTTGGAAATCTTCTTCAGGATATATTTTAACAAAAATTATGTTTGACAATTAATAAAAATTAAATTTCAAAAAATTTTTCAACATTTAACTATAACATATCATAAAATCAAAAAATTAAAAAATTCAAAATTAAATCTTGGTAATTCATCGTGCTCTGTTTCTTTGTTAATAATTTTATTCTAATTTCTTCGACCTTTTTTTTAAAATGTTTTTCTTCTTTATTAATTTTTGAGCTTAAGGTCACTTCTATTTTAAATATTTGGTATATTTTAATTATCGATATTTCGATTTCCTTTGGAAATCTTCTTCAGGATATATTTTAACAAAAATTATGTTTGACAATTAATAAAAATTAAAATTAAATTTCAAAAAATTTTTCAACATTTAACTATAACATATCATAAAATCAAAAAATTAAAAAATTCAAAATTAAATCTTGGTAATTCATCGTGCTCTGTTTCTTTGTTAATAATTTTATTCTAATTTCTTCGACCTTTTTTTTAAAATGTTTTTCTTCTTTATTAATTTTTGAGCTTAAGGTCACTTCTATTTTAAATATTTGGTATATTTTAATTATCGATATTTCGATTTCCTTTGGAAATCTTCTTCAGGATATATTTCAACAAAAATTATGTTTGACAATTAATAAAAATTAAAATTAAATTTCAAAAAATTTTTCAACATTTAACTATAACATATCATAAAATCAAAAAATTAAAAAATTCAAAATTAAATCTTGGTAATTCATCGTGCTCTGTTTCTTTGTTAATAATTTTATTCTAATTTCTTCGACCTTTTTTTTTTAAATGTTTTTCTTCTTTATTAATTTTTGAGCTTAAGGTCACTTCTATTTTAAATATTTGGTATATTTTAATTATCGATATTTCGATTTCCTTTGGAAATCTTCTTCAGGATATATTTTAACAAAAATTATGTTTGACAATTAATAAAAATTAAATTTCAAAAAATTTTTCAACATTTAACTATAACATATCATAAAATCAAAAAATTAAAAAATTCAAAATTAAATCTTGGTAATTCATCGTGCTCTGTTTCTTTGTTAATAATTTTATTCTAATTTCTTCGACCTTTTTTTTTTAAATGTTTTTCTTCTTTATTAATTTTTGAGCTTAAGGTCACTTCTATTTTAAATATTTGGTATATTTTAATTATCGATATTTCGATTTCCTTTGGAAATCTTCTTCAGGATATATTTTAACAAAAATTATGTTTGACAATTAATAAAAATTAAAATTAAATTTCAAAAAATTTTTCAACATTCAACTATAACATATCATAAAATCAAAAAATTAAAAAATTCAAAATTAAATCTTGGTAATTCATCGTGCTCTGTTTCTTTGTTAATAATTTTATTCTAATTTCTTCGACCTTTTTTTTTTAAATGTTTTTCTTCTTTATTAATTTTTGAGCTTAAGGTCACTTCTATTTTAAATATTTGGTATATTTTAATTATCGATATTTCGATTTCCTTTGGAAATCTTCTTCAGGATATATTTTAACAAAAATTATGTTTGACAATTAATAAAAATTAAATTTCAAAAAATTTTTCAACATTTAACTATAACATATCATAAAATCAAAAAATTAAAAAATTCAAAATTAAATCTTGGTAATTCATCGTGCTCTGTTTCTTTGTTAATAATTTTATTCTAATTTCTTCGACCTTTTTTTTAAAATGTTTTTCTTCTTTATTAATTTTTGAGCTTAAGGTCACTTCTATTTTAAATATTTGGTATATTTTAATTATCGATATTTCGATTTCCTTTGGAAATCTTCTTCAGGATATATTTTAACAAAAATTATGTTTGACAATTAATAAAAATTAAATTTCAAAAAATTTTTCAACATTTAACTATAACATATCATAAAATCAAAAAATTAAAAAATTCAAAATTAAATCTTGGTAATTCATCGTGCTCTGTTTCTTTGTTAATAATTTTATTCTAATTTCTTCGACCTTTTTTTTAAAATGTTTTTCTTCTTTATTAATTTTTGAGCTTAAGGTCACTTCTATTTTAAATATTTGGTATATTTTAATTATCGATATTTCGATTTCCTTTGGAAATCTTCTTCAGGATATATTTCAACAAAAATTATGTTTGACAATTAATAAAAATTAAAATTAAATTTCAAAAAATTTTTCAACATTTAACTATAACATATCATAAAATCAAAAAATTAAAAAATTCAAAATTAAATCTTGGTAATTCATCGTGCTCTGTTTCTTTGTTAATAATTTTATTCTAATTTCTTCGACCTTTTTTTTAAAATGTTTTTCTTCTTTATTAATTTTTGAGCTTAAGGTCACTTCTATTTTAAATATTTGGTATATTTTAATTATCGATATTTCGATTTCCTTTGGAAATCTTCTTCAGGATATATTTTAACAAAAATTATGTTTGACAATTAATAAAAATTAAAATTAAATTTCAAAAAATTTTTCAACATTCAACTAAAACATATCATAAAATCAAAAAATTAAAAAATTCAAAATTAAATCTTGGTAATTCATCGTGCTCTGTTTCTTTGTTAATAATTTTATTCTAATTTCTTCGACCTTTTTTTTTAAAATGTTTTTCTTCTTTATTAATTTTTGAGCTTAAGGTCACTTCTATTTTAAATATTTGGTATATTTTAATTATCGATATTTCGATTTCCTTTGGAAATCTTCTTCAGGATATATTTTAACAAAAATTATGTTTGACAATTAATAAAAATTAAATTTCAAAAAATTTTTCAACATTTAACTATAACATATCATAAAATCAAAAAATTAAAAAATTCAAAATTAAATCTTGGTAATTCATCGTGCTCTGTTTCTTTGTTAATAATTTTATTCTAATTTCTTCGACCTTTTTTTTAAAATGTTTTTCTTCTTTATTAATTTTTGAGCTTAAGGTCACTTCTATTTTAAATATTTGGTATATTTTAATTATCGATATTTCGATTTCCTTTGGAAATCTTCTTCAGGATATATTTCAACAAAAATTATGTTTGACAATTAATAAAAATTAAAATTAAATTTCAAAAAATTTTTCAACATTTAACTATAACATATCATAAAATCAAAAAATTAAAAAATTCAAAATTAAATCTTGGTAATTCATCGTGCTCTGTTTCTTTGTTAATAATTTTATTCTAATTTCTTCGACCTTTTTTTTTTAAATGTTTTTCTTCTTTATTAATTTTTGAGCTTAAGGTCACTTCTATTTTAAATATTTGGTATATTTTAATTATCGATATTTCGATTTCCTTTGGAAATCTTCTTCAGGATATATTTTAACAAAAATTATGTTTGACAATTAATAAAAATTAAATTTCAAAAAATTTTTCAACATTTAACTATAACATATCATAAAATCAAAAAATTAAAAAATTCAAAATTAAATCTTGGTAATTCATCGTGCTCTGTTTCTTTGTTAATAATTTTATTCTAATTTCTTCGACCTTTTTTTTTTAAATGTTTTTCTTCTTTATTAATTTTTGAGCTTAAGGTCACTTCTATTTTAAATATTTGGTATATTTTAATTATCGATATTTCGATTTCCTTTGGAAATCTTCTTCAGGATATATTTTAACAAAAATTATGTTTGACAATTAATAAAAATTAAAATTAAATTTCAAAAAATTTTTCAACATTCAACTATAACATATCATAAAATCAAAAAATTAAAAAATTCAAAATTAAATCTTGGTAATTCATCGTGCTCTGTTTCTTTGTTAATAATTTTATTCTAATTTCTTCGACCTTTTTTTTTTAAATGTTTTTCTTCTTTATTAATTTTTGAGCTTAAGGTCACTTCTATTTTAAATATTTGGTATATTTTAATTATCGATATTTCGATTTCCTTTGGAAATCTTCTTCAGGATATATTTTAACAAAAATTATGTTTGACAATTAATAAAAATTAAAATTAAATTTCAAAAAATTTTTCAACATTCAACTATAACATATCATAAAATCAAAAAATTAAAAAATTCAAAATTAAATCTTGGTAATTCATCGTGCTCTGTTTCTTTGTTAATAATTTTATTCTAATTTCTTCGACCTTTTTTTTTTAAATGTTTTTCTTCTTTATTAATTTTTGAGCTTAAGGTCACTTCTATTTTAAATATTTGGTATATTTTAATTATCGATATTTCGATTTCCTTTGGAAATCTTCTTCAGGATATATTTTAACAAAAATTATGTTTGACAATTAATAAAAATTAAAATTAAATTTCAAAAAATTTTTCAACATTCAACTATAACATATCATAAAATCAAAAAATTAAAAAATTCAAAATTAAATCTTGGTAATTCATCGTGCTCTGTTTCTTTGTTAATAATTTTATTCTAATTTCTTCGACCTTTTTTTTTTAAATGTTTTTCTTCTTTATTAATTTTTGAGCTTAAGGTCACTTCTATTTTAAATATTTGGTATATTTTAATTATCGATATTTCGATTTCCTTTGGAAATCTTCTTCAGGATATATTTTAACAAAAATTATGTTTGACAATTAATAAAAATTAAATTTCAAAAAATTTTTCAACATTTAACTATAACATATCATAAAATCAAAAAATTAAAAAATTCAAAATTAAATCTTGGTAATTCATCGTGCTCTGTTTCTTTGTTAATAATTTTATTCTAATTTCTTCGACCTTTTTTTTAAAATGTTTTTCTTCTTTATTAATTTTTGAGCTTAAGGTCACTTCTATTTTAAATATTTGGTATATTTTAATTATCGATATTTCGATTTCCTTTGGAAATCTTCTTCAGGATATATTTTAACAAAAATTATGTTTGACAATTAATAAAAATTAAATTTCAAAAAATTTTTCAACATTTAACTATAACATATCATAAAATCAAAAAATTAAAAAATTCAAAATTAA